>CAKAOJ020000058.1:0-724238 GCA_916701645.2 Sebastolobus alascanus
AGTCATAGTATAACGTCGAAAAAAAGTCAGTGTAGTATGTCGAAAAAAAGTCATAGTATAGTATGTCAAAAAAAAGTCATACTATCGTACCTCGAATAATTTTGTAAAAAAAGTCATAGTATAGTATGTCGAAAAAAAGTCATAGTATAGTATGTCGAAAAAAAATCATACCATAGTATGTTGAAAAAAAGTCATATTATAGTATGTCGAAAAAAAGTCATAGTATAGTATGTCGAAAGATTTTGTAAAAAAAAGTCATAGTATAGTACGTCGAAAAAAAGTCATAGTATAGCATGTCGAAAAAAAGTCATAGCATAGTATTTCGAAAAAAGGTCATACTATACTATGTCGAATAATTTTGTAAAAAAAAGTCATAGTATAGTATGTCGAAAAAAAGTCATAGTATAGTATGTCGAAAGATTTTGTAAAAAAATGTCATAGTATAGCATGTCGAAAAAAAGTCATAGTATAGTATTCTGAAAAAAAGTCATAATATAGTATGTCGAAAAAAAAGTTATAGTATAGTATGTCAATTTTGTAAGAAAAAGTCATAGTATAGTATGTCGAAAAAGTCATAGTATAGTATGTTGAAAAAAAGTCATTGTATAGTATGTCGAAAAAGTCATACTATAGTATGTCGAATAATTTTGTAAAAAAAAGTCATAGTATAGTATGTCGAAAAAAAGTCATAGTATAGTATGTCGAAAAAAAGTCATACTATAGTATGTCGAATAATTTTGTAAAAAAAAGTCATAGTATAGTATGTCGAAAAAAAGTCATAGTATAGTATGTCGAAAAAAAGTCATAGTATAGTATGTCGAAAAAAAAGTTATAGTATAGTATGTCAATTTTCTAAGAAAAAATCATAGTATAGTATGTCGAAAAAAAGTCATAGAATAGTATGTCGAAAAAAAGTCATAGTATAGTATGTCGAAAAAAAGTCATACTATAGTATATCGAAAAAAAGTAATATAATAGTATGTCGAAAAAAAGTCATAGTTTAATATGTAAAAAAAAATCACAGCATAGTATGTCGCAAAGAAGTCATAGTATAGTATGTCGAAAAAAAGTCAGTGTAGTATGCCAAAAAAATGTCATAGTATAGAATGTCGAAAAAAAAGTCATAGTATAGTATGTCGAAAAAAAGTCATAGTATAGTATGTCGAAAGATTTTGTAAAAAAAAGTCATAGTATAGCATGTCGAAAAAAAGTCATAGTATAGTATTCCGAAAAAAAGTCATAATATAGTATGTCGAAAAAAAAGTTATAGTATAGTATGTCAAAATTTTGTAAGAAAAAGTCATAGTATAGTATGTCGAAAAAGTCATAGTATAGTATGTTGAAAAAAAGTCATAGTATAGTATGTCGAAAAAAAGTCATACTATAGTATGTCGAATAATTTTGTAAAAAAAAGTCATAGTATAGTTTGTCGAAAAAAAGTCATAGTATAGTATGTCGAAAGATTTTGTAAAAAAATGTCACAGTATATCATGTCGAAAAAAAGTCATAGTATAGTATGTCGAAAAAAAGTCGTAATATAGTATGTCGAAAAAAAAGTTATGGTATAGTATGTCAAAATTTTGTAAGAAAAAGTCATAGTATAGTATGTCGAAAAAGTCATAGTATAGTATGTCGAAAAAAAGTCATAGTATAGTATGTCGAAAAAAAGTCATAGTATAGTATGTAAAAAAAAATCGAAGTTTAGTATGTCGCAAAAAAGTCATAGTATAGTATGTCGATAAAAAGTCATAGTATAGTATGTCGAAAAAAAGTCATACTATAGCATGTCGAAAAATTGTGAAAAAAAGTCATAGTATAGCATGTCGAAAAAAATTCATAGTGTAGCATGTCGAAAAAAAATCAGAGCATAGTATGTCAAAAAATAGTCATAGTATAGCATGTCAAAAAATGTCATAGTATGGTATGTCGAAAAATTTGGTAAAAAAAAGTCATAGTATAGCATGTCGAAAAAAAGTCATAGTATAGTATGTCGAAAAAAAGTCATACTATAGCATGTCGAAAAATTGTGAAAAAAAGTCATAGTATAACAGGTCGAAAAAAAGTCAGTTTAGTATGTCGAAAAAAAGTCATAGTATAGTATGTCAAAAAAAAGTCATACTATCGGACCTCGAATAATTTTGTAAAAAAAGTCATAGTATAGTATGTCGAAAAAAAGTCATAGTATAGTATGTCGAAAGATTTTGTAAAAAAATGTCATAGTATAGCATGTCGAAAAAAAGTCGTAGTATAGTATTCCGAAAAAAAGTCATAATATAGTATGTCGAAAAAAAAGTTATAGTATAGTTTGTCAAAATTTTGTAAGAAAAAGTCATAGTATAGTATGTCGAAAAAGTCATAGTATAGTATGTTGAAAAAAAGTCATAGTATAGTATGTCGAAAAAAAGTCATACTATAGTATGTCGAATAATTTTGTAAAAAAAAGTCATAGTATAGTTTGTCGAAAAAAAGTCATAGTATAGTATGTCGAAAGATTTTGTAAAAAAATGTCACAGTATATCATGTCGAAAAAAAGTCATAGTATAGTATGTCGAAAAAAAGTCATAATATAGTATGTCGAAAAAAAAGTTATAGTATAGTATGTCAAAATTTTGTAAGAAAAAGTCATAGTATAGTATGTCGAAAAAGTCATAGTATAGTATGTCGAAAAAAAGTCATATTATAGTATGTCGAAAAAAAGTCATAGTATAGTATGTAAAAAAAAATCGAAGTTTAGTATGTCGCAAAAAAGTCATAGTATAGTATGTCGATAAAAAGTCATAGTATAGTATGTCGAAAAAAAGTCATACTATAGCATGTCGAAAAATTGTGAAAAAAAGTCATAGTATAGCATGTCGAAAAAAATTCAGTGTAGCATGTAAAAAAAAAATCACAGCATAGTATGTCAAAAAATAGTCATAGTATAGCATGTCAAAAAATGTCATAGTATAGTATGTCGAAAAATTTGGTAAAAAAAAGTCATAGTATAGCATGTCGAAAAAAAGTCATAGTATAGTATGTCGAAAAAAAGTCATACTATAGCATGTCGAAAAATTGTGAAAAAAAGTCATAGTATAACGTCGAAAAAAAGTCAGTGTAGTATGTCGAAAAAAAGTCATAGTATAGTATGTCAAAAAAAAGTCATACTATCGTACCTCGAATAATTTTGTAAAAAAAGTCATAGTATAGTATGTCGAAAAAAAGTCATAGTATAGTATGTCGAAAAAAAATCATACCATAGTATGTTGAAAAAAAGTCATATTATAGTATGTCGAAAAAAAGTCATAGTATAGTATGTCGAAAAAAATCACAGCATAGTATGTCGAAAAAAAGTCATAGTATAGTATGTCGAAAAAAAGTCATAGTATAGTATGTCGAAAGATTTTGTAAAAAAAAGTCATAGTATAGTACGTCGAAAAAAAGTCATAGTATAGCATGTCGAAAAAAAGTCATAGCATAGTATGTCGAAAAAAAGTCATACTATACTATGTCGAATAATTTTGTAAAAAAAAGTCATAGTATAGTATGTCGAAAAAAAGTCATAGTATAGTATGTCGAAAGATTTTGTAAAAAAATGTCATAGTATAGCATGTCGAAAAAAAGTCATAGTATAGTATTCTGAAAAAAAGTCATAATATAGTATGTCGAAAAAAAAGTTATAGTATAGTATGTCAATTTTGTAAGAAAAAGTCATAGTATAGTATGTCGAAAAAGTCATAGTATAGTATGTTGAAAAAAAGTCATAGTATAGTATGTCGAAAAAAAGTCATAGTATAGTATGTCGAAAGATTTTGTAAAAAAATGTCACAGTATATCATGTCGAAAAAAAGTCATAGTATAGTATGTCGAAAAAAAGTCATAGTATAGTATGTCGAAAAAAAAGTTATAGTATAGTATGTCAAAATGTTCTAAGAAAAAATCATAGTATAGCATGTCGAAAAAAAGTCATGGAATAGTATGTCGAAAAAAAGTCATAGTATAGTATGTCGAAAAAAAGTCATACTATAGTATATCGAAAAAAAGTAATATAATAGTATGTCGAAAAAAAGTCATAGTTTAATATGTAAAAAAAAATCACAGCATAGTATGTCGCAAAGAAGTCATAGTATAGTATGTCGAAAAAAAGTCAGTGTAGTATGCCAAAAAAATTTCATAGTATAGAATGTCGAAAAAAAAGTCATAGTATAGTATGTCGAAAAAAAGTCATACTATAGTATGTCGAAAAATTTTGTGAAAAAAAGTCATAGTATAGCAAGTCGAAAAAAGTCATAGTATAGCATGTCGAAAAAAAGTCAGTGTAGTATGTCGAATCATTTTGTAAAAAAAGTCATAGTATAGTATGTCGCAAAAAAGTCATAGTATAGTATGTCGATAAAAAGTTATAGTATAGTATGTCGAAAAAAAGTCATACTATAGCATGTCGAAAAATTGTGAAAAAAAGTCATAGTATAGTACGTCGAAAGATTTTGTAAAAAAATGTCATAGTATAGCATGTCGAAAAAAAGTCATAGTATAGTATTCTGAAAAAAAGTCATAATATAGTATGTCGAAAAAAAAGTTATAGTATAGTATGTCAATTTTGTAAGAAAAATTCATAGTATAGTATGTCGAAAAAGTCATAGTATAGTATGTTGAAAAAAAGTCATAGTATAGTATGTCGAAAAAAAGTCATAGTATAGTATGTCGAAAGATTTTGTAAAAAAATGTCACAGTATATCATGTCGAAAAAAAGTCATAGTATAGTATGTCGAAAAAAAGTCATAGTATAGTATGTCGAAAAAAAAGTTATAGTATAGTATGTCAAAATGTTCTAAGAAAAAATCATAGTATAGCATGTCGAAAAAAAGTCATAGAATAGTATGTCGAAAAAAAGTCATAGTATAGTATGTCGAAAAAAAGTCATACTATAGTATATCGAAAAAAAGTAATATAATAGTATGTCGAAAAAAAGTCATAGTTTAATATGTAAAAAAAAATCACAGCATAGTATGTCGCAAAGAAGTCATAGTATAGTATGTCGAAAAAAAGTCAGTGTAGTATGCCAAAAAAATTTCATAGTATAGAATGTCGAAAAAAAAGTCATAGTATAGTATGTCGAAAAAAAGTCATACTATAGTATGTCGAAAAATTTTGTGAAAAAAAGTCATAGTATAGCAAGTCGAAAAAAGTCATAGTATAGCATGTCGAAAAAAAGTCAGTGTAGTATGTCGAATCATTTTGTAAAAAAATTCATAGTATAGTATGTCGCAAAAAAGTCATAGTATAGTATGTCGATAAAAAGTTATAGTATAGTATGTCGAAAAAAAGTCATACTATAGCATGTCGAAAAATTGTGAAAAAAAGTCATAGTATAGCATGTCGAAAAAAATTCATAGTGTAGCATGTCGAAAAAAAATCACAGCATAGTATGTCAAAAAATAGTCATAGTATAGCATGTCATAAAATGTCAAAGTATAGTATGTCGAAAAATTTGGTAAAAAAAAGTCATAGTATAGCATGTCGAAAAAAAGTCATAGTATAGTATGTCGAAAAAAAGTCATACTATAGCATGTCGAAAAATTGTGAAAAAAAGTCATAGTATAACATGTCGAAAAAAAGTCAGTATAGTATGTCGAAAAAAAGTCATAGTATAGTATGTCAAAAAAAAGTCATACTATCGTACCTCGAATAATTTTGTAAAAAAAGTCATAGTATAGTATGTCGAAAAAAAGTCATAGTATAGTATGTCGAAAAAAATCACAGCATAGTATGTCGAAAAAAAGTCATAGTATAGTATGTCGAAAAAAAGTCATAGTATAGTATGTCGAAAGATTTTGTAAAAAAGTCATAGTATAGTACGTCGAAAAAAAGTCATAGCATAGTATGTCGAAAAAAAGTGATACTATACTATGTCGAATAATTTTGTAAAAAAAAGTCATAGTATAGTATGTCGAAAAAAAGTCATAGTATATATGTCGAAAGATTTTGTAAAAAAATGTCATAGTATAGCATGTCGAAAAAAAGTCATAGTATAGTATTCTGAAAAAAAGTCATAATATAGTATGTCGAAAAAAAAGTTATAGTATAGTATGTCAAAATTTTGTAAGAAAAAGTCATAGTATAGTATGTCGAAAAAGTCATAGTATAGTATGTTGAAAAAAAGTCATAGTATAGTATGTCGAAAAAAAGTCATACTATAGTATGTCGAATAATTTTGTAAAAAAAAGTCATAGTATAGTATGTCGAAAAAAAGTCATAGTATAGTATGTCGAAAAAAATCACAGCATAGTATGTCGAAAAAAAGTCATAGTATAGTATGTTGAAAAAAAGTCATAGTATAGTATGTCGAAAGATTTTGTAAAAAAAAGTCATAGTATAGTACGTCGAAAAAAAGTCATAGTATAGCATGTCGAAAAAAAGTCATAGCATAGTATGTCGAAAAAAAGTCATACTATACTATGTCGAATAATTTTGTAAAAAAAAGTCATAGTATAGTATTTCGAAAAAAAGTCATAGTATAGTATGTCGAAAGATTTTGTAAAAAAATGTCATAGTATAGCATGTCGAAAAAAAGTCATAGTATAGTTTTCTGAAAAAAAGTCATAATATAGTATGTCGAAAAAAAAGTTATAGTATAGTATGTCAAAATTTTGTAAGAAAAAGTCATAGTATAGTATGTCGAAAAAGTCATAGTATAGTATGTTGAAAAAAAGTCATAGTATAGTATGTCGAAAAAAAGTCATACTATAGTATGTCGAATAATTTTGTAAAAAAAAGTCATAGTATAGTATGTCGAAAAAAAGTCATAGTATAGTATGTCGAAAGATTTTGTAAAAAAATGTCACAGTATATCATGTCGAAAAAAAGTCATAGTATAGTATGTCGAAAAAAAGTCATAGTATAGTATGTCGAAAAAAAAGTTATAGTATAATATGTCAAAATTTTCTAAGAAAAATCATAGTATAGTATGTCGAAAAAAAGTCATAGAATAGTATGTCGAAAAAAAGTCATAGTATAGTATGTCGAAAAAAAGTCATACTATAGTATGTCGAAAAAAAGTAATATAATAGTATGTCGAAAAAAAGTCATAGTTTAATATGTAAAAAAAAATCACAGCATAGTATGTCGCAAAGAAGTCATAGTATAGTATGTCGAAATAAAGTCAGTGTAGTATGTCAAAAAAATGTCATAGTATAGAATGTCGGAAAAAAAGTCATAGTATAGTATGTCGAAAAAAAGTCATACTGTAGTATGTCGAAAAATTTTGTGAAAAAAAGTCATAGTATAGCATGTCGAAAAAAGTCATAGTATAGCATGTCGAAAAAAAGTCAGTGTAGTATGTCGAATCATTTTGTAAAAAAAGTCATAGTATAGTATGTCAAAAAAAAGTCATAGTATAGTATGTTGAAAAAAAGTCATAGTATAGTATGTCGAAAAAACGTCACACTATAGTATGTCGAATAATTTTGTAAAAAAAAGTCATAGTATAGTATGTCGAAAAAAAGTCATAGTATAGTATGTCGAAAAAAAAGTTATAGTATAGTATGTCAAAATTTTCTAAGAAAAAATCATAGTATAGTATGTTGAAAAAGTCATAGTATAGTATGTCGAAAAAAAGTCATACTATAGTGTGTCGAAAAAAAGTCATATTATAGAATGTCGAAAAAAAGTCATATTATAGTATGTCGAAAAAAAGTCATAGTATAGTATGTAAATAAATATCGAAGCATAGTATGTCGCAAAAAAGTCATAGTATAGTATGTCGAAAAAAAGTCATAGTATAGTATGTTGAAAAAAAGTCATACTATAGTGTGTCGAAAAAAAGTCATATTATAGTATGTCGATAAAAAGTCATAGTATAGTATGTCGAAAAAAGTCATACTATAGCATGTCGAAAAATTGTGAAAAAAGTCATAGTATAGCATGTCGAAAAAAAGTAATAGTATAGTATGTCAAAAAATTTTGAATAAATAAGTCATAGTATAGCATGTCGAAAAAAAGTCATACTATAGTATATCGAATAATTTTGTAAAAAAATGTCATAGTATAGCATGTCGAAAAAAAGTCAGTGTAGTATGTCGAAAAAAGTCATAGTACAGTATGTCGAAAAAAAGTCATACTATAGTATATCGAATAATTTTGTAAAAAAAGTCATAGTATAGTATGTCGAAAAAAAGTAACAGTGTAGTATGTCGAAAAAAAATCACAACATAGTATGTCGAAAAAAAGTCATAGTATAGTATGTCGAAAAAAAAGTTATAGTATAGTATGTCAAAATTTTGTAAGAAAAAGTCATAGTATAGTATGTCAAAAAAAAGTCATAGTATAGTATGTTGAAAAAAAGTCATACTATAGTGTGTCGAAAAAAAGTCATATTATAGTATGTCTATAAAAAGTCATAGTATAGTATGTCGAAAAAAAGTCATACTATAGCATGTCGAAAAATTGTGAAAAAAGTCATAGTATAGCATGTCGAAAAAAAGTCATAGTATAGTATGTCAAAAAATTTTGAATAAATAAGTCATAGTATAGCATGTCGAAAAATTTTGTTAAAAAAAGGTCATAGTATAGTACGTCAAAAAAAAGGTATAGTATAGTATGTCGAAAAAAAGTCATACTATAGTATGTCGAAAAAAAGTCATTATAGTATGTCGAAAAAAAGTCATACTATAGTATGTCGGAAAATTTTGTGAAAAAAAGTCATAGTATAGCATGTCGAAAAAAAGTGATAGTGTAGTATGTTGCAAAAATTTCATAGTATAGCATGTCGAAAAAAAGTCATAGTATAGTGTCGAAAAAAAGTCATACTATAGTATGTCGAAAAATTTTGTGAAAAAAAGTCATAGTATAGCATGTCGAAAAAAAGTCAGTGCAGTATGTCGAAAAAAAGTCATAGTATAGTATGTCGAAAAAAAGTCATACTATAGTATGTCGAATAATTTTGTAAAAAAAAGTCATAATATAGTATGTCGAAAAAAAGTAACAGTATAGTATGTCGAAAAAAAATCACAGCATAGTATGGCGAAAAAAAGTCATAGTATAGTATGTCGAAAAAAAGTCATAGTATAGTATGTCGAATCATTTTGTAAAAAAAAAGTCCCAGTATAGTATGTCGGAAAAAAGTCATAGTATAGTATGTCGAAAAAAAATCATAGCATAGTATGTCGAAAAAAAGTCATAGTATAGTATGTCCAAAAATGTCATAGTATAGTATGTCGAAAGATTTTGTAAAAAAATGTAATAGTATAGCATGTCGAAAAAAAGTCAGTGTAGTATGTCGAAAAAAGTCATAGTACAGTATGTCGAAAAAAAGTCATACTATAGTATATCGAATAATTTTGTAAAAAAATGTCATAGTATAGCATGTCGAAAAAAAGTCAGTGTAGTATGTCGAAAAAAGTCATAGTACAGTATGTCGAAAAAAAGTCATACTATAGTATATCGAATAATTTTGTAAAAAAAGTCATAGTATAGTATGTCGAAAAAAAGTAACAGTGTAGTATGTCGAAAAAAAATCACAACATAGTATGTCGAAAAAAAGTCATAGTATAGTATGTCGAAAAAAAAGTTATAGTATAGTATGTCAAAATTTTGTAAGAAAAAGTCATAGTATAGTATGTCGAAAAAAAGTCATAGTATAGTATGTTGAAAAAAAGTCATACTATAGTGTGTCGAAAAAAAGTCATATTATATTATGTCTATAAAAAGTCATAGTATAGTATGTCGAAAAAAAGTCATACTATAGCATGTCGAAAAATTGTGAAAAAAGTCATAGTATAGCATGTCGAAAAAAAGTCATAGTATAGTATGTCAAAAAATTTTGAATAAATAAGTCATAGTATAGCATGTCGAAAAATTTTGTTAAAAAAAGGTCATAGTATAGTACGTCAAAAAAAAGGTATAGTATAGTATGTCGAAAAAAAGTCATACTATAGTATGTCGAAAAAAAGTCATAGTATGTCGAAAAAAAGTCATACTATAGTATGTCGGAAAATTTTGTGAAAAAAAGTCATAGTATAGCATGTCGAAAAAAAGTGATAGTGTAGTATGTTGCAAAAATTTCATAGTATAGCATGTCGAAAAAAAGTCATAGTATAGTGTCGAAAAAAAGTCATAGTATAGTATGTCGAAAAAAAAGTTATAGTATAGTATGTCGAAAAAAAAGTTATAGTATAGTATGTTAATTTTGTAAGAAAAAGTCATAGTATAGTATGTCGAAAAAAAGTCATAGTATAGTATGTCGAAAAAAAGTCATACTATAGTGTGTCGAAAAAAAGTCATATTATAGTATGTCGATGAAAAGTCATAGTATAGTATGTCGAAAAAAAGTCATTATATAGCATGTCGAAAAATTGTGAAAAAAGTCATAGTATAGCATGTCGAAAAAAAGTCATAGTATAGTATGTCAAAAAATTTTGAATAAATAAGTCATAGTATAGCATGTCGAAAAAATTTGGTAAAAAAAGGTCATAGTATAGTACGTCGAAAAAAAGTCATAGTATAGTATGTCGAAAAAAAGTCATACTATAGTATGTCGAAAAAAAGTCATAGTATGTCGAAAAAAAGTCATACTATAGTATGTCGAAAAATTTTGTAAAAAAAAGTCACGGTATAGTATGTCGAAAAAAAGTCATAGTATAGTATGTCGAATAATTTGTTAAAAAAAGGTCATAGTATAGTATGTCGAAAAAAAGTCATAGTATAGTATGTCGAAAAAAATTGTATAAATAAGTCATAGTATAGCATGTCAAAAAATTTTGTGAAAAAAAGTCATAGTATAGCATGTCGAAAAAAAGTCATAGTATAGCATGTCGAAAAAAAGTCAGTGTAGTATGTCGAATCATTTTGTAAAGAAGTCATAGTATAGTATGTCGAAAAAAAGTCATAGTATAGTATGTTGAAAAAAAGTCATAGTATAGTATGTCGAAAAAAAGTCATACAATAGTATGTCGAATAATTTTGTAAAAAAAAGTCATAGTATAGTATGTCGAAAAAAAGTCATAGTATAGTGTGTCGAAAAAAGTCACACTATAGTATGTCAAAAAATTTTGTGAAAAAAAGTCATAGTATAGCATGTCGAAAAAAAGTCATAGTATAGCATGTCGAAAAAAAGTCATAGTGTAGTATGTCGAATCATTTTGTAAAAAAAAGTCATAGTATAGTATGTCGAAAAAAAGTCATAGTATAGTATGTTGAAAAAAAGTCATAGTATAGTATGTAGGAAAAAAGTCATAGTATAGTATGTCGAAAAAGTCATAGTATAGTATGTCGAAAAAAATCACAGCATAGTATGTCGAAAAAAAGTCATAGTATAGTATGTCGAAAAAAAGTCATAGTATAGTATGTCGAATCATTTTGTAAAAAAAAAGTCCCAGTATAGTATGTCGGAAAAAAGTCATAGTATAGTATGTCGAAAAAAAATCATAGCATAGTATGTCGAAAAAAAGTCATAGTATAGTATGTCCAAAAATGTCATAGTATAGTATGTCGAAAGATTTTGTGAAAAAAAGTCATAGTATAGCATGTCGAAAAAAAGTCATAGTATAGCATGTCGAAAAAAAGTCATAGTGCAGTATGTCGAATCATTTTGTAAAAAAAAGTCATAGTATAGTATGTCGAAAAAAAGTCATAGTATAGTATGTTGAAAAAAAGTCATAGTATAGTATGTAGGAAAAAAGTCATACTATAGTATGTCGAATGATTTTGTAAAAAAAAGTCATAGTATAGTATGTCGAAAAACAGTCATAGTATAGTATGTCGAAAGATTTTGTAAAAAAATGTCATAGTATAGCATGTCGAAAAAAAGTCATAGTATAGTATGTCGAAAAAGTCATAGTATAGTATGTCGAAAAAAATCACAGCATAGTATGTCGAAAAAAAGTCATAGTATAGTATGTCGAAAAAAAGTCATAGTATAGTATGTCGAATCATTTTGTAAAAAAAAAGTCCCAGTATAGTATGTCGGAAAAAAGTCATAGTATAGTATGTCGAAAAAAAATCATAGCATAGTATGTCTAAAAAAAGTCATAGTATAGTATGTCCAAAAATGTCATAGTATAGTATGTCGAAAGATTTTGTAAAAAAATGTCATAGTATAGCATGTCGAAAAAAAGTCAGTGTAGTATGTCGAAAAAAGTCATAGTACAGTATGTCGAAAAAAAGTCATACTATAGTATATCGAATAATTTTGTAAAAAAAGTCATAGTATAGTATGTCGAAAAAAAGTAACAGTATAGTATGTCGAAAAAAAATCACAACATAGTATGTCGAAAAAAAGTCATAGTATAGTATGTCGAAAAAAAAGTTATAGTATAGTATGTCAATATTTTGTAAGAAAAAGTCATAGTATAGTATGTCGAAAAAAAGTCATAGTATAGTATGTTGAAAAAAAGTCATACTATAGTGTGTCGAAAAAAAGTCATATTATAGTATGTCGATAAAAAGTCATAGTATAGTATGTCGAAAAAAGTCATACTATAGCATGTCGAAAAATTGTGAAAAAAGTCATAGTATAGCATGTCGAAAAAAAGTAATAGTATAGTATGTCAAAAAATTTTGAATAAATAAGTCATAGTATAGCATGTCGAAAAATTTTGTTAAAAAAAGGTCATAGTATAGTACGTCGAAAAAAAGGTATAGTATAGTATGTCGAAAAAAAGTCATACTATAGTATGTCGAAAAAAAGTCATAGTATGTCGAAAAAAAGTCATACTATAGTATGTCGGAAAATTTTGTGAAAAAAAGTCATAGTATAGCATGTCGAAAAAAAGTGATAGTGTAGTATGTTGCAAAAATTTCATAGTATAGCATGTCGAAAAAAAGTCATAGTATAGTGTCGAAAAAAAGTCATACTATAGTATGTCGAAAAATTTTGTGAAAAAAAGTCATAGTATAGCATGTCGAAAAAAAGTCATAGTATAGCATGTCGAAAAAAAGTCGGTGTAGTATGTCGAATCATTTTGTAAAAAAAAGTCATAGAATAGTATGTCGAAAAAATGTCATAGTATAGTATGTTGAAAAAAAGTCATAGTATAGTATGTCGAAAAAAAGTCATACTATGGTATGTCGAATAATTTTGTAAAAAAAAGTCATAGTATAGTATGTCGAAAGATTTTGTAAAAAAATGTCATAGTATAGCATGTCGAAAAAAAGTCATAGTATAGTATGTCGAAAAAAAGTCATACTATAGTATGTCGGAAAAAAGTCATAGTATGTCGAAAAAAAGTCATACTATAGTATGTCGAAAAATTTTGTAAAAAAAAGTCATGGTATAGTATGTCGAAAAAAAGTCATAGTATAGTATGTCGAATAATTTGTTAAAAAAAGGTCATAGTATAGTATGTCGAAAAAAAGTCATAGTATAGTATGTCGAAAAAAAATGTATAAATAAGTCATAGTATAGCATGTCCAAAAATTTTGTAAAAAAGTCAGAGTATAGTACGTCGAAAAAAAGTCATACTATAGTATGTCGAAAAAAAGTCACGGTATAGTATGTCGAAAAAAGTCATACTATAGCATGTCGAAAAATTTTGTGAAAAAAAGTCATAGTATAGCATGTCGAAAAAAAGTCAGTGTAGTATGTCGAAAAAAAGTCATAGCATAGTATGTCAAAAAAATTTGTATAAATAAGTCATAGTATAGCATGTCGAAAAATATTGTAAAAAAGTCAGAGTATAGTACGACGAAAAAGTCATAGTATTGTATGTCGAAAAAAAGTCATACTATAGTATGACGAAAAAAAGTCATTATAGTATGTCGAAAAAAAGTCATACTATAGTATGTCGAAAAATTTTGTAAAAAAAGGTAATAGTATAGTATGTCGAAAAAAAGTCATAATATAATATGTCAAAAAAAAATCACAGCATTGTATGTCGCAAAAAAGTCATAGTATAGTATGTCGAAAAAAGTCATACTATAGTATGTCGAATAATTTGTTAAAAAAAAGTCATAGTATAGTATGTCGAAAAAAAGTCATAGTATAGTATGTCGAAAAAAGTCATACTATAGTATGTTGAATAATTTGTTAAAAAAAAGTCAGAGTATAGTATGTCGAAAAAAAGTCATAGTATAGTATGTCGAAAAAAAATCACAGCATAGTATGTCGAAAAAAAGTCATAGTATAGTATGTCGAAAAAAAGTCATAGTATAGTATGTCGAAAGATTTTGTAAAAAAATGTCATAGTATAGTATGTCGAAAAAAAATCACAGCATAGTACGTCGAAAAAAAGTCATAGTATAGTATGTCAAAAAAAGTCATAGTATAGTATGTCAAAAAAAGTCATACTATAGCATGTCGAAAAATTTTGTGAAAAATAGTCATAGTATAGCATGTCGAAAAAAAGTCATAGTATAGTATGTCAAAAAAATTTGTATAAATAAGTCATAGTATAGCATGTCGAATTTTTTTTTTTAAAAAAGTCATAGTAATGTACGTCGAAAAAAAGTCCTAGTATAGTATGTCGAAAAAAGTCATACTATAGTAAGTCGAAAAATTTTGTAAAAAAAAGTCATAGTATAGTATGTCGAAAAAAAGTCATAGTATAGCATGTCGAAAAAAAATCATAGCACAGTATGTTGAAAAATACTCACAGTATATAATGTCGAAAAAAAATCATAGCATAGTATGTTGAAAAAAATATAAAAAGTCATAGTACAGTTTGTAGAAAAAAATTTAAAAAGTCATAGTATAGTATGTCGAAAAAAAGTCATAGTATAGTATGTCAAAACATTTTGTAAAAAAAAATTCATAGTATAGTATGTCGAAAAAAAATCATAGCATAGTATGTCGAAAAAAATATAAAAAGTCATGGTAGTTTGTCGAAAAAAATTTAAAAAGTCATAGTATAGTATGTCGAAAAAATAAAAAAAGTCATAGTTTAATATGTCGAAAAAATAAAAAAAAGTCATAGTATAGTATGTCGAAAAATCGAAAAAAGTTATAGTATAATATGTCGAAAAAAATAAAAAAGTCATAGTCTAACATGTCGAAGAAATTAAAAAATCTCATAGTATGTCAAAAAAAAGAAAAAAAAAGTCACAGTACAGTATGTAGAAGTCTTTTTAAAAGTCAGAGTATAGTATGTTGAAAAATAAAAAGTCATGGCATAGTATGTCGAAAAAAAGTCATAGTATAGTATGTCGAAAAATTAAAAAAAATCATTGTATGTAAAAAAAAAGTCATAGTACAGTATTTCATAAAAAAGTCATAGTATAGTATATTTTGAAATTGAATAACCGCTTGGTGGTTATTCAACCAGTGAATTTGCATTTTACATCCATGTCAAAACTGTTATTACTTCATCCTTTTGTTCTATTAGACATTTGTGAGAAGTAGCGTATTGGGATGGAAAGGTAGTTGATTCGTCCCAAAGCGTTTGGTACAGGACGTTCCATTCAGTCCGCGACATCCTTTCGGCACGCCATGTGACCCAAACGGCTGTTTTTGTCTTCTACTCACACATGCGTAACAGAAATTCTGGATCGTGAGTTTTAAATTTTGGCAGCGCGCCAGTTTTTGGTCTGTTAGCTATAGCAGTCGGCTTTAAGCCGGGTTAATAAAGCCCAATGGACACCAGTTTGTGTCAAACTGTATAACGACACTGTTCAACTGAAGTCGGGCATATATGTGGATACACTTCAAACATTTAATTACGACGGCATCACCCGAATGTGTCAATTCAGTCAATCAGACTGGACAGGGAGTTCTTTTCCCCACAGCGTTCAGGCAGCCTTCCTCTACAGATTCAGACCGTGCCAAAGCAACTAATGATAGTGTTTATCGCTGCCTATGCAACCACTCTCGATCATAAACAATACAGGATTAAAGGTCACAGTGACCTTGACCTTTGACCACTGAATTCTAATCAGTTCATCCTTGATTTCAAGTGTTTTCAAGTGTTTCAAGTTCCTGAGATATCGTGTAAACGAGAATGATATGGACGGCCGTACAGACGTTTAACGAACAACCCGAAAACATAATGCCTCCAGCCACGGCTGTCGCTGACGCGGAGGCACAATAAGTCATAGTATAGTATGTCATAAAAAAGTCATAGTACTGTATAGTGTGTCAAAAAATGTCATAGAAGTCAGTTTATACTATGTCATAAAAAGTCATTATATCATAAGTCATACAAAAAGTCATTGTTAGGGCTGTCACAATATGAGATTATTATAGAAAATTTGAAAATAATAATAATAATAATAATGCTATCAGTCAAATTCATCTTTAACTTTGTTTATTGTGCATTTTGTCTCCTTTTTGGCAAATTAATTACATTTAGATTATTAGAGTATATGCAACCATTTAAGAGGCGCTGGATTATTTACACAATATTATCATATTTGTATTATTAACATGATATCAGTTTTTCATTTTTTAAATATCACGGCTATCGTCAATATCGGTATAATATATCGTGACACCCCTACATCACAGTGCATTGTACTTTAAAAACACACATACTGCTTTGCTCTGTTTTCTTTGACTGGCTTGAAAACAATGTTTTATCGTTGTTTCTTTGTCCTCTATCACTGGGCAGTTATAAATGTGAGTCGAAAGTGTTTTGAAATGAAGTAATATTTGTACCAGATCTCCATGACATGCCACTTATTCCCTGTAAAACCGCTGCCCTGGTCGGGACAGCTGGAGGATGACTGTGGCAGAGAGATAGCGATGGCTCTTCCCCCTTCGTTACACATCGACGGAAGGTCGTGCCAAGTCAGACAGCAGCCTCGACACGTCTGTTTCTGCCACCCTGCTCGGCTTGTCAGGCACTGTGGGAGCGGCAAAGGGAGAAAAAAAAACATGAGAGGGTAGCGGATTATCTGTAGTGTTTGTCCTTCACTATCAGTCTCAGGTGCATTCAAATAGACAGTGATCCTCCCATTTATGTCTCCCGGCGAGCTCACGTGTAGAAATTGTGCCTTTCACTTTTGCCCTTCTTTTCATTATCACACCTTTGCTGAAGGGAAGACTAGTCCTGCACCACACTGTAGCAGAGTGCTGCAGGCCTCAACTTGGATAACATTTACACTTAGTATTTAAACTCACACACTTTTGCATTAGTCCCTTTTTAAGTAAGATTAATGTCACTAGATCCATGACATTTAAGTAGTATTTTTTTAAATTACTGTTAAATGTCAATAATGCATGCTGATTCTATTCAAAGCAAATGAAAAATCACTTCAAGCTATCACAACGAAATTAGAATTCAGATGACAGCAGGTGGAGTCGAATCATTTGGGGAGGAAGGTATTAAATCTTGCTTTGTTGGCCTGACACTATGGGAGAAGTGCAATGGCTAAACCCCATTAGTCATTTTCTCGTTGTGATTGCTGGAACTTTCCACAACCCTGAGACATCCCCCTTCAATTGAATCTGTAATGAACTTCCTGGAAGCAAATACCGAAACAAATGTAAGCAGCAAATGAGTTGAGTTTCTTTCCTTTTTGTTTGTCACTTCAGGTTGTTTCCTTAAAACAGTTTTTTTTCAACCTACTGTGCAAATCAAATAAACCAAACTTAGTCGAAAACAAATACCACAGAAATTACGACATTCTTTTTCTTTTTACTTTGTAAATAAGTAAACAAACAAGGCTGATTAAAAAAACACACAACAACTGGGATTGTTTTAAATGTACAAAGTTGCACAGGTCTTTTTATCAGTATTTGAAAATATTCAACAATGAAAGTTAAATCAAACAGTAAGAATAAGTAATAATTAATATCAGCAATAACTAGACTTAAAGTCATAACTTTTTAGTTTTTTTTTACTGAAACACCTGAGGGAAGCAAATCAAAAGAGAACCCAGAAAAAATAACCACTGAAGTTTAGAAAAATAAAAGAAAAAGAAAAGATCACAAAATAAAATCAAGACAAGCTCATACAGGGGTCACTCACTTCATCTGTATGTACAGCACATTCGCTCCACAACTGTGCAGGACAGCAGTGATGAAAAGAACAGTGATGAAAATGAAAACTCGTCTCCGCTCCGGGGCTTGCAGCCTTTATCATCAGTATTGGCAGCCGTATGGATTCACATGTAAAGGCAGGGTGAAGCAGAAAAACTACAACAGAAACAGGAAAACCCATTTGGAGCTGGCTAGCAAATGTATTCTTTTCCCTTTATGCATGTATTACAGCCACAGAACTGACAGTACTCCATTGTTACTTTGATTTGAAAGGCTGAGAGGACTGAGAAAGCATTGTCCTGTTCACAAAATAACCCAAGCATACAGTGGAAACTCAACATCATTATTTTTTAAATGGTCCCTGGATGCATAAGACACTGCCACTTTCCTGACACCCCCGAACTTTTAAGAAATTCATTCAAGCTTGTTTCAGTAAGAAACATGACATCAACATTAGTTAGGAGGTGGATTCGAGAATCACATTTTGTGTTTGTCTGTACATTAATCAATATTCATTACAATTCAAGCCTTCTTGTAAATTTTTACTTTCTGTCAAATCTCACCAAAAACACATTACTGGAAAGGAGGGAAATATAAATGCAAAGAAACCTTTGGTCAAAGAGTGTACTCACAAAGGAAAAAATGCAATGACGAGATATAGGGAAATCATTCATCACTTAAGATCAACAAAACAACGAACTCAAAGAGCAAAACTCAAGTGGTTTTCTATGCGTTTCTCTCTCTTTCTAACAATATGGCCCATAGTTCAACCCTTCTCCCATTACATTTGGGTCTGCAAGTTATACTGGTTTCCTCACAGAGGAAAGAAGGAAAGAAAAAGGTGCTCTTTTCATGAAAGTCATGTTTGTCTTGATTGTCCACAAAAAAGAAGTGCCAGCAGGAAGTAACCCCGGCGAAAGGATATACAATCACAGCGTAAAACGACAACATCCTTTACTGGAAAGGAATTGAGAGTCCATAACACGCTCCTGAAAAGACTCTGAACCTGCATTGAATTGGTGTTTGCAATATTTGTGTGACTCTGTGTGTGCACATGAACTGTGCAAATGTGTCTGTAACTGTCTCAGTCGTTGGTGGTGTTCAGTCTTATTCGGAGACTGTCTTATCCTGTGTTGCTTCGTCCTGCAGGCAGCTCTTGCGGATGACGGGCAGCGGATGGGCTTCTGTATTGAAGACCCAGTCCTCCAGTGGGAGAAGGTCGTCATCAGAGAAGAGCAGGTACAGATACCTGAGCAAACAGGAAGAAAACATCCATTTAATTTAATCAAAACCTACAGTAGGCTCATTGAATACTTTTGCTTTCTGTAGTTCCAACAACAGTGTTTTTCAGCCTTACTATACTATGACTTTTTTCAACGTACTTTACTATGACTTTTTTATTTTTTCGACATACTATACTATGACTTTTCTTCGACATACTATACTATGACTAATTACAAATACTAGATTATGACTTGTTATTTTTTCGACATACTATACTCTGACTTTTTTTACATACTATACTCTGACTTTTTAAAAAATATTTCGACATACTATACTAGGATTTTTTTTCGATATAGTAGTTAATGACTTTTTAAAAAACATTCGACATACTATACTATGACTTTTTTTTTTACATACTATGACTTTTGTTCGAAATACTATACTATGATTTATTTTTATTTTTTTGACATACTATACTGACTTTTTTTCAATATACTATACTATGACTTTTTTTCGACATACTATGACTGATTTATTTTTTCGCCATACTATGCTATGACTTAATTTTTTCGAAATACTATGCTACGACTTTATTTTTTCAACAAAAAATTTTGACATGCTATACGATGAGATTTTTTCGACACACTATACTGTGACTTTTATTTTTTCGACATATAGTATGACATTTTCTTTTTATCTTTTTGACATACTATGCTATGACTTTCTTATTTTTTCAACATACTATACTATGATATTTTTCAACATACTGTACTATCACTTTTTAAAAAAAATTCGACATACTATAATATGACTTTTTTTACATACTATACTATGACTTTAATTTGTTTATACATACTATACTATCACTTTTTAAAACATTTTCGACATACTATGACTTTTTTTCGACACGACATACTCTGACCCTGTGGGCCTACCCCCCGCAGTGATAGGCATTGGGGTCGGGTGCAATGCGAGCCGGGCGGCAGGCAAAGGCGGGGATCTAGGCATGCGGATCCCCGGCATTGCAGACTGGCTCTTGGTACAGTACGTCGAACGTCACCAATCTGGCGGGGAAGGAACCGGAGCTGGTGCGGGAGGTGGAGCGGTACCAACTAGATATAGTTGGACTCATCTCCACGCATAGCTCTGTTCCGGATCCACACTCCTGGAGGGGGGCTGGACTCTTGCTTTTTTTTTGAGAGGCGCCGGGCGAAGTCTCTTACTGTTGTTTGTGCTTATGCACCAAACAGCAGCTCAGAGTACGCGGCCTTCTTGGAGTCTCTGGCTGGTGTTCCGGAAAGGGCGCCGAATGGGGACTCTATAGTTCTCTTGGGGGACTTCAACGCTCAAGACCTGGGAAACCCAAACCTGTAGTGAGGGTGAACTGGGAGGTCTTCAACTCCTACCTCTAGAATTTCTTGCGCATCCCGGGGGAGGCTGGGGACATAGAATCTGAGTGGGCAATCTTTAAAGCCTCCATTGTGGAAGCGGCTGCTAGGAGTTGTGGTCAGAAGGTTGTCGAGGCAACCTAAGAACCCGCTGGTGTCCACCAGGTTCGGGTATCTGATCAGGATGCCTCCTGGACGTCTCCCTTTGGAGGTTTTCCGGGCACGGTCAACTGGTAAGAGGTCCCAAGGGAGAGCCAGAACACGCTGAAGAGTTTATATATCTCGTCTGGCCTGGGAACGCCTCGGAAAATGTTGCTGGAAAGAGGGGTGTCCCCCGCGACCCGGCCCCGGATAAGCGGAAGAAAATGGATGGATGGATATACTATGGCTTTTTTATCACTTTTTTCGACATACTATACTATGACTTTTTTCTACGTACTATTATATTACTTTTTTTTTACCTACTATACTACATTATATGTTTTTATGACTTTTTTTGACATACTATACTATTTATTTTTTATGACTTTTATTACTAAATTAAATATGCCTCTTTTCTTTACTATGGCTTTTATGACTTTTTTCAACATACTGTACTATGACTTTTTTCTTGGACATTCTATAGTTTGACTTTTTTGACCTACTGTACTTTGGCTTTTTTATGCCTTTTTTCAACATGCTATACTATGCCATCTTTATCACTTTTTTTGACACACTGTACTATGGCCTTTTTATTCCTTCTTTCAACATATTATATTGTTGCTTTTTAATGACTTTTTTCATAGGGATGGTTACCAAAACCCTCAGCGAATAGCAGAGCAGAGAGGCCGTGGTGGAGACAGTGAAGTGCAGATAACTCGAAGATTACTTGAGTTTGCTGTTGCATGCATGATTGGCATCCTTTTTTCTTTTACAAGCGAAATGAAGAAAATCACATTCAATCAGTGTGATTGGAATCACTGCAGATGACACCTAAACACTAAAGTAGAGAGTGTCTCATTCCCAGAAGAGATAAAAAGGTACAGATGAATCTCCAGCATTCGGTATTGGACCCTATTATTAATTTCTATATCTATGATGGTATACGCATCCAGATTGTAAGATGCCATTTGCCACAGGGAGATATGGTAAGGAAACGGGACTTACTTGAGTGTCTCTGAGAGGAAGAAGCTCTGTTGCATGTTATCGTGGCTGGCTGTCATGGTGTAAACATCACGGATCCCGGAGAAGCCAGACTCCACTCTGCAGTGCTGTTCCAGGGCCTGACAGGAGGCAGAGAGGGCAGGTTTAAATGTGTACATGTATCTCCAAAAACTTGATCATTTTCTGGACAAAGTAAAGACCACTTCTTGCAGTTGCCAGCTTGATTTGTACAAATTGAATCAATACTACTTCATTCATGTATATTTATTCACCCACTTAATCCGCTCTCAGAGTGGCCATTTCTCTTCTGCACCGTTACAGGACTAAATATTTTACAAACTGTACAGAGGAAATCATATGAGTAGAAGACTATTCCTCTGATATATTATGGCGCATAAAGAGAAAAGCCTTTATTACACAACAGGGCGTCTATATACTCCTAAAGAAAGAGGAAATGATGGAACATGTCAAGCCCTTCAGCTAGCTACACAATTGAAGCCCAAGCAATGCTAAATCTGACAAGAGCTAATGGAGAGTGGCTGAGCTAGCCAAGCGGATTAGCACATTATTACCCCTGGTACAAAGGGCTGGTTTATATGTGCTAATTAACAAAGACCTCGACGTGTTAATGCTTGATGTTCATGAAGAGAAGCGCTGTGCACCGCTTTCAACCTTTGTGCCCGATAATTAAAGGCCCGTCAAACCCGTCAGCCGGATCTCTCCACTTCTGTGCGCACTAAATTAATGCTAAATCTATCATGCCAGCCCCTCTACAGTTTACTACAGCTAATGTCCTGTCTATTTCCACATTAATAATGGTGCTCCCTACACAACCTTCACCTCCTGCTGGTGGCATTGCTTGATCTACACGCTAATGTATAGTGCCACACAATATCAAGGAAGCTGGATAAGGGTA
This sequence comes from Sebastolobus alascanus, assembly GCA_916701645.2. Classification (NCBI taxonomy): domain Eukaryota; kingdom Metazoa; phylum Chordata; class Actinopteri; order Perciformes; family Sebastidae; genus Sebastolobus; species Sebastolobus alascanus. Next base: position 22,559 of record CAKAOJ020000058.1, read on the forward strand.
ATTGAGGGTGTTAAACGGGCTTGACAAAATAGGTGAGAACAATTTATAAAATCAGAGTCCAAGCTACTCCTGACAGAGAAGTATAGGGTATCAAATTATACTGTACTGTATCTCCCACTTAAATATAATGTGAAATTATTCTTTGTACCATACTGGCCTAAATATAAGACAATATTTCTTTCTGGTTGTTACATCTGAACAAGTGGGAGTTATTATATTCCAGGACTAGGCATTCACGTATCACAACAGCAGATTACCTGTCTCTACATTACATTTTATTAAGAGAGTTTTGGATTATGGGTTATAGCCTTAATGTTGATAGCAATTTTCTTTTGATGTTTTGTTTGTAGTGTGTCTTTTTTTTATTTTTTTATTTGGACCGGACCAAGGAACAATTGTTTTCTTTTGGTTCTGGTCCAGTTTGTGTTCACACCGACTTTTTAAAACCAAACCAAGAGCTGTAAACATGAAGTCATATGGATCTTGACAAAAGACAGAAACGGGACAAAAAAGAGGCATTTTGTACTGCAAAATTTCAGGAGCATAGTTACTGTGTGGTCGCTACGTCTCGGGACCTTCTAAAATACATGGGCACAAGGTCAACACGCCTCTGACTTGAACTGTGCTTCATTTGCTGATTGATCAGGGAAAATCCCTGCACTCACATGGTGACATGTTTTACCATGGTTACAAAATAATCTTGTCGAAATATAGGCTATATAGCCTACAGATCGAGAGATCACTTCTTAACAGTACACAATCAGCAGATATAACGAACCATACTAAACTGGTAAATGCACCAGAGTTCATTTTAACCAAACCAAACAGGTTAGGTGTGAGTCAGAGTAAGTCGGCCCTAAAAGCATTTAGTTTGTACAGTCTAACTGTCGGGATGCTGCCAAAGCTCAACAGGACAGTCTCAAAAATGATGATGAAATCATTCTGACCGCTTTCAAGAGCCTGATAGGGGAGTACCGTAGTGGCCTGGATATAAAACAAACCAAACTATTTGAGTAACCGGCAATCAGTTCTGATGAAGCATACTAGCAGCTTAAAATACACACTATAAATGGACTTGAGGTAAGTGATGTTCCATCCATTCTCTTCCGCTTATCTGGGGCCGGGTCGCGGGGGGGGGACTGGTAAATCGAGAACTGTGCCTTCCAGCTCAGCTCCCTCTTCACCACAACCGCTACAACGCACGTATCACTGCCAACTCAGCACCGAACCGCCCATTTTACAAGACCCCAAGATAGTTGAACTCCCTCGCTTGGGGCAGTGACTCATTCCTGACTCACACCTACCATGAGCTATTGCCCCCGACAACACAGCTCCCAGGGTCCCTGGGGCACACAAACCCCTCCACCACGTTAAGGTGGCAATTTATTAGATATTCTGGTGTTGTTAATATGTAAATGTCTAGTCCTGGACTATAACACGACATCCACTTCATCAAATGTAATTTCCAGAAAATAAATTGTCTTATATTCGGGCCAATACAGTACATGACAGGATAAACAAGATGAAAAATGATCGTAACTAAGCAAGATAAATGAGGGGTTTGTGTTCTGCTTTAATGAAAAAACTTCATGTTTCACTTTTACCAGAGAAAAGTCTTCAGAGACGAGGACTATTTTATCTTTGGACTAAAAGTATCTCGGGGAAGCTTTGCAAACAGGACTAGTTCAATAAAATGTTTGTGTATAAATAAAAAGTGTAAATGCATTTTCAAAATGTCATCTCCCTAAAAAAAAAAGATCTTGGAAAAGTACACTGTATTGGAGTATCTCACCTCAACAGCCTCCCAACCCCACTCTCTGTACTTGGGGTCGTGGGTCAGTCTCCACATGTACATGTAGCTCTCGATGACTTCTGGTCGTAGGATGTAATATCTGTCGCTCAGCCTGGTTGCTGTGGCTTCTCCTCCGCCGTCAAATCGGAAAGCCTCAGGTCCCAATTTGGTGGCTGATGGAAGCAAAAAAATAAATACAGAACAGATTTTTATTTGGGCACTTTTTCAACAGATCTGCAATCAATTTCTAAATCAAAAAATCAAAGCACACAAAATGTTTTTCTTTCTCTTTTGCAAGTGAACAAACATAACACCACAGTGCACAAAGACCATTCAAAGACTGCCCCAGATGGTCTGTCGGCTTCTCTTTTTCTCCCTTCCTCCTTATTCTTCCCCCTACTCACATTATATTTCTACCACTATTCAAGAATGCATTCTATTCATGATACAGCACAAAGGAATCTATTCTTGCCAAGGTCAGGACAGGAGCATCGGCATAGCAACATCTCAGAAACACGCTTGAAGTGGAAGTTGTATTATGACGAGTCTGACATTTCTACCTACTGTGCTCGGTTTGCTCAGATTGTTTTTTTCCTCCAGCTTATCATCTGTGATTGTAGCCAACAACTGTGTAGTCACACAAAATTGGGTCGTATTGGAGGAAGTAAGTTCTTTGAGGTCACGGAGGGTTTGCAAGTAGCTGCATGCGATTGGGCCAGACAATTATCCTGAAGTAAGAGGTCAGGGTGACAGACAGCAGGGCCACCTGATCAGCTAGTCCATTATAGTGTGCGTGAGTGAGCATGTTCAAGCAAGACGAGGAGAAACATGAAAGCAGTATTTACCGTTCTACACAAACCCACAGACTTTACTGTACACATCATTGTATGAAGTGGTAAAGTGGGAGGAAATTAGAGAAAACAGGGGAATGCCAGCTGGTGGCTGAAAGGATCAGTAAGAAGGAAAACTGATTACTGAATAACCATCAAGACAGGAATATATAGTAGGTGGATCAGTGGTGTAGCGAATGATGACTGAAAGATGAAGAATATGAAATGTGATAATGAAAACAATGACCATCTATAGCCTAATTCTCAAACTTCTTCCAGAAACTACTCACATGACCCCTAGGGCGCTAATGGAGTTGACAAACCCTCAATTTATGACCCAAGACCTGTTTTTCTCTGAGTTACGGGTCAGAGGTCAGACTCAGAGAAGCGATAAAGACACCAGTCTTTCTTGTCTTGTGACTTGCACCACATTCCTTTGTGGTCACAGACACACTCACAGCATGTCTGCTTCATTGCTCTCATTCCCACTTGGTGACTTTTTAATATCTTATCCCTTCATTGACCGTGTAATAAGCGCACTTCTATATCAACATGTATACGCTTGTCTGTGTTATGTTTGTATACCTACATGTTTTGATAACAAGGTTTATCTGTGTTGTGTAATTGGTTAATTCGTTTTAATTCAATTGATCAAGTTTTATTCATAGATTTATGTCCTGAGTGTCTGATATCTATTTGAAGCAGATGAAGCCCAGACGTCAAATATGGAAGAATTGATTATGTCAAACAAATTAACTAGTATTAATCCTTCAAAAGAAGTTTAACTGAAATAATCAGTATAGTTGTCAGATGGGAGGAGAATGCTGTTTCCCGCCAACTAAACACCGCACCCCTTTCTCAACTGATAAGAAGAAGACATCAGCTCGTCTTAGTGCTTTTCTGCTCTTGGAGCTGGTCCCTTTGCTTCCCCCACCTCTCTTCCGCAAAACCAGGGAAGGGGGGGGAATGAGAAAGAACATGACCGGGGACACAGGCTGCCCGCCGTCCTGAGGACCGGAGGTCCAGCACCTCACGCCAGGCTGAGATCGTCATCCAGCCTACCTGAATATGGCTAAAGAACCTGCCATGCCAAACCATCTCTCTTGCTACTCTGTCGCCTTGCCGCTATGCCCTGAGGGCCGAGACAGCCCTACTGTATCCACGACGTGCTGTTGGTACCAGCCAGTGTGAAGAAAAGAGACTTTGAAGGAAAACTTTAAGTCAAGAGCATTTTGAACTGAGTGACCCCTCCAGCTACGAAAGGGGGGGGTCTGAAGAAATGGCACAGAGATGCTGCACGAGACAGAGAGAGACGGAGATGGAAAAATGCATCGAGGTGACATGCCAGTCGACCATATCCGAGGATGCCCGAGGACGCCAAAGAGAGCCACTGAGGAAGAGAAACGACTCGATCCGGGTCGAACCAACTGGATCCAAAAGATCCAAAATGCCATGTTCCAGACAGAATCTGCCACCACTCTACTCCAAACCGCACAACCCTCATCCACCAGCCTACTCAGCGAGGGTGATGTATAGATGCATTTTCAGAAGAGAAAGAGTTTGATGACTAGACTAATAAACAAATTTATAGTCAATTAATAAATAAGGTCAGTTTACAAAAATGGATAATCAATATTAATCGCAAGAAGAATTAGGAAATTCATTCATAAATTCTAAACTTGAATTAGACCACGCCTAAATGTACTGCTTCTGCTTCTCAATCTTCCCTGGTGCTTCTTAAACTCTCTGCTGCTGAATGGTACATTAATATCAAAACTAAATTTAGTTGATAGGCAAATGTCAAATCCAATCAGAGGGATATTAGTCACTGAATTGACCTGGTCACATTTAATTTGTTTCTATCCATGAATGTTCATCATTGTATTCCCTGTATTCCTTTAATTATCCTTTATTCATTTCATTCCTTCTCTTTGTCTTCTCATTTATTCAATTATATTCTAGTTAGTCAAATAAACACTTCATTTTATAAAGAACTTGGTTACTTGATTTTGTGTGTGTATATAAACAATTCAAATCACTGTCCACTATGCCCAAGAACTCCGTAGCAACCCTGAGATTAAGAGACTCAATTGATTAATATCAAATTGTGAATTTTTCCCTGTTTTTATAAAAACTGGGTGGCGCCTGGGTAAAGTCTGGTATTGAAACTAATATTCTGTGATATTTGAAGCTGAGTGTCCCCACTCTCCTTCACCTTTTATGACAATTCATGGGTTTATGATTAATAATTTTGGGTTATTAATTATAGATACATATTTTGATATCAATTAATGATTGATTATTAATCTGCTCTATGCAATAACGCTACATAATGCTACAGTGGATTCAAGTCAGTTACATGTAAATTACATGTGTACACTCCAAAATCACAAATACGTCTCAAGGGGCGTTACAATATGCCTAGACCCTCCATTCAGATAGGAAAAAACAGGAGGAAGAAAGAATGAGAAACCCTAGGAAGAGCAACAGGAGGGATCCCTGTTCAAGGACAAACATACATACAATAGGTGTAGCAATAGCAAAATTACCAGTGGTGGCTGCATAGGATTGTTCCGATTTCCAATAACTCCAGGGCATTTTAAAGTCAAAAGGGTCGGAACATCCACAACATGTTTTTATCTCACAAAATATTCTGCTTCAATCGATATTTGTTGGTGTTTAGCCTTTCAAAAACAACATTTTCACTGCAGAATACACTCGCTTTTCCAATTTGCCGAATCTGCCATTTAAAGGGAAAGGGAGAGGACATTCTGATTAGTTTGATTCATGTTGATCCCAAAACACAGCTACGATTAATTAAGAGACTAAATACTAAACTCCTTAAGCCTTACTTTGTGCCCAGATTGTGTGCCGTTTAACTGGCAAAAGTGGAGTTGGACACGCCCTAAATGCACTATACATCGTTCAAATAGGGCCCATTCTGTGTATCCTTGTGGTCTAAGGGCTTTTTCACACCTGCAAGTCTGAACAGAGGTCTGTGTTTTTGTTACATTGTATACATTTGATCCGGTTAGTTTTGGTTGCACATTGCAATTATGTGAGCGCACTAAATAACTATACATGATACATGATATACATATCTACGTCCTGTCGTCTCCCTATATTTGATTGGCTCTCATGTCTTCTTGTATACAGGTATATATAGCCAGCCTACTTAGACACTGGAACTTTACTTGAGTCAATGCAGTATTAGTCAGAGACAAACTGAAACCTACAGTGTACATTTACTACCACTTGACAACTTTACTGGTAATTTCTCCTCTGCTGCGATTCGGCAACAGCTGTCTGCTCTGAACGCAGCACATCCACATCTCTCTCTCTCTCTCTCTCTCTCTCGCTCTATCACAGACTCAGTACACACTCAGCTGTTCCCCAAAGGAGCTCCACTACGCATATAACATGACGATAGCCGGCCAGAACTTCCCGTAATTGGTCCGAAAGTACAAACCATCCAAAAAATGCTTTTAAAATAGAAACGAACCAAACACATGGCTCAGTTTGATCCAGATCAAGATCAGGCTGTTTGGCTCGGACCGTGGGGAGGTTTCACACAGGGCTGTAGTCAAGTCCAACTTAATCAAGTCCAAGTCAAGTTCAAGACCAGGTCCAGTCCAAGACCAGGTCCAGTCAAGTCCGAGTCAAGTCCAAGTACTAAGGCAGTCTAGTCCTGTTCAAGACCATAATAAGCAATATTGTCTTTCCAATGCTAATATAGAGATTAATGAGTTAGGATGGACAGAAATAATCTATCTATAAACAATATAGATCTATCTTCTAACATCAAACTAATCAATGCATATAATTTAAGTATGAGGACCATTACAGTTTAACATTACATTCATAAACCTTGAATTTGATCTGATGTTTGCTACTGAAGTTTCTACCACAGGACCCCCCCGATATGCCCACAAGCAGGGAAACTTTCATTTTCATTAAATTTTCATTTTCAATTCATTTATTGAGATTATTATTTATGCAAATGGCATGGACAAGGAAGTAGGTGTCCTACAGCACCTCCTAAAACAAACAACCATCAATTGATAAAGTTTAAACTTTGTGTTAAAACTATAGTGTTTCTTCCTGGGATACAGGCTATATGTGTAGTACAAAAGTAGGCTATTTGTGGTGGGAAAGAGGATTGTTTTTTTTTATCTATTTATTATCACATGCATTAGTCCATTATTCCTTGTGATGCAGACTATCGCGCACAACATTGAGGAGCGAAAGAGAGACACCGCGGACGGAAGTGTAGAGGTGATACAAGAAATTTCTTTGATCATGGAGCCCAATGTTACCGTCTCAGGTGTTTGAGTGAAGTAACTACACTGCAGACTGAAGTCTCTACTAACAGTGAGAGACAGAGCGACAGCTGACTCAGATGAACGGGTCCAGCGCGGGTTGAATGCGCATCGGCAGGTCCGTGTTATATACAGTACGTCTGGTGTATGAAACGGCTGTATCGTCGCTGCGCTGCAGTTTTATACACTATGATATTTGGTCACATCTTTCATCCAGGTGCAGTCTCACCTTTCTCACATTTCACACACTCATAGAACTAGAGTTCCTTTTTTTGCCGTAGCGGCCCAAATTGCGTTTCGGGGATATTTTTATCAGCTGCGCTGCGCTGCTGTTGAATGGATATACGGGAAACACTGTTAAAATCAGGCAACGTTCTGTACAGCTGATCCCAAATCAGCAGCCAGGAACAACTTGACCAGTTCTCAATAGCCGAGCCTGAGTCAAAGACAAGTGCAAGACTTCAAAAAAGTGGACTCAAGTCTGTTTGGCAGGATTGTCCACATGGTACCTTTAACTATTGTCTCGATAAATTTAGCACAATTTACACCTCCACAGCACCAAGTTAGCCAGCACAACATAACCAACCATGCCACACCTGTAATTCCACAGCTCAGAGCCTCTCCCCACGACTGAAACACTTTTCATTACATCTATCTGATTCCTAATCAGACTTCACTTCTGGGCTCTTTCCACACTCTGTTTCCTGCCTCCTGACAGCCTGTTTTGAACTAAATCATTCTCTGTGCTGCTGATGCTTGTGATTGGAATGCTAACGCTAATTCAACAGTGGATCATCGGTAACTCACCGCACAGACAACACAATTGATTTTTCTACAAGTTCATCAGATGAATAGCACGCCTGTGTCAAACCCAATTTAGAAGTTTGTCTCAGGATTTGTTTGACCTGCTTTGGGAACTGAATAGCAACCTTTTACACCGCAATATGTTTTGGTCTCAACCACCTGCTTATTGCACACAAGAAAATTTCCCCAGGGAAAATCCAGTCATTCTGTTAATTCCCAGCTGAAGATTAATGATTACAGATCAAATATTTATTTTTTCCTATGTTTGAACAGTAGTTAGAATAAGAAGTGACAGCCCTAAGTGATACATGCTGTCAGTCTCTCGAAGTTGCTCTACTGTACATCAGCTAAACTAATAAAGCCATACATTAAAAGTCTATTACCACCTTCTCTCTGAAACCAATAACCTTTTCCTCTTCCCGCTACTTCCCATGCATCAGTCTATTGCTGTGAAGGATGCAGAGATCCAGAGCAGCAGCAGAAGGAGAGTCTTTATGGTATCCGTATTTAAGACACAGCTAAATAGCAGCCACTTTACGCACACGCAATAGCAAATCTCAATTCTCTCTCTCTCTCTCTCTCTCTCTCTCTCTCTCTCTCTCCTGCAGACAGCTAATCCAAGAGCTGCTAAGAACCATCCAGTCCCTTTTAATGAGCTAAGAGAAACCTGGTGGATGACTATCGAAGAGAAAGCCAGAGAAGCCTTTTGGGCCTGCAGATCAAAAGTATTCCAAGCGTATCAAGGAACCCGTTATGTGGTGAGTCACATTATCTTACTGGAGAAGCGAAGGTGAGTGAACGCTGAGGATGAATCCCTACAGCCCACCCAACAGTCGAGGGGGCGAAAGAAAAAGCTTGAAATTAGCAGAGGAGATTATTTTCAGGGCCAAGACAGGTGCCAGGGAAGAGAAGAGATCAAACAACGGTCTTTCAAAAAAAAATGAAGGCAGGCTTGTTGCTGGCAACTATTCCTCTCCTTTTTCATTCTCTCTTGCATTTTTCTCCTGGGTATATCTATAATAACCCTTCTACTCTCCTCCAGTTATAGGTTAGAGCTACAGTAAATTTGCCTGTGGACTCAGTTTTTATTACTCGTCCATACTCTATCTCCATTTTCTCTCCTTGTCTCTTATCTTTTCATTCTTTCTCCTGAATTACAACAAAATGTGATTATCAGTATCTAACACTCTTAGAGACACCTCCATGTGTGCTGTTGCTGCCTACAGCTGTGAGACGTTGGAGAATAATCAAGGACTTTAATTCTTCGCTGCTCCTTATTAGACCTGTCGTCCCTCTGTTGAGGTGAAGCCACCGAGAACGATTTTTGAGTCAGGGCAAAATTAAAACGCCTGAGGCCTTTTTAATTTACAATACCGCTCTTCTAGACTTGTAATTTTCTTACTCTGAATGTCACCATAACCTCTCTTAAAAAGACAGATATAGTGTACCACAACAGTGATGAAGCAGAACATTTCACTGGCTTTTTTTTTCTATAATAGCCACCATGTACTAAGAGTAAGAAACACCAAATAGAAATTACTTATGAGTTAAAATTTCAGATGATGGGGAAGCTTTAAGAAAGTTAAACAATGTAAATTGTTCAGGTAATTAAACAAATAATTAAACAATCGTTTTAGAGTTCAGCAACCTGGCCTGAATCTGAGTCGCATGTCATGTCTGGTTGAGAATGTTTATTCCATTTTCAAATGTAATTTAATAAGAAAATTATCTCTTTCTTTCTGACTCTGCAAATCATCCTTGCTGATGCATGTCTTGTTTTGCAATTAGATACGCAAAGTTGATCTACCAACCAGTGAGGTGGAAAATGTATTATTCTGAGATGCTTTAGTGTTGCATGCTGGTAGCTGACTGCAAAGTATGTATTTGCCACTAAACCTATGGGGCTTATCGGCTAGTAGAAGTTGTTTGTTTTGTGCTGGTCTTTCGGCGTGCCATATTCTGTGTTGGTCTTTTATCAGATTACTTTTTTTCTGTGAGTGAAAAACCTTCCAAAGCAAGCATATTACTTTGTCTTTGAAGAAGAAATAAATCCGCGTTGGGTCTGAAAGGCGCAGATACAGGGTTAGGGTCTTGGTATTATTTCCGTTCCACTCCTAACAACTAAGTTCTATGGCAATAAGGTATTCAATCTTAATCTTAAACCTGTGCAGAACTATGTCTTGAAAAAAGATATTATATGGCTGCAGGCATAGAGTAAAAAAATTGATCTTTCAATTTGAGATGGTACATTTACAGTATATCCAAAACAAAATGAGCAGGAGCAGTTACTCATCTCTCCTCCTGGATGACAATGAGCCTCCTGAACTGAACTATTGTGCACTCTCTCAAAGCAAAGGGTGTCTGCACACTGTAAATACCCCTCTTCAGCATTCCCGACATCTCCACTCACCTGAGCGAGTGTAGCTCTCGTGACATGTGTGTGTGATCTCAGCTGCCAGGTCCAGGTAGTGTTGCCTCTTCTCCGGCGCTCCATCGTCAGCCCCGATGCCGATCATGCCCCCGGAGAAGCAGGCCAGATGGCCCATCTTGTGGTCCAGGATCCCTCCCCTCCACTCGGCCATGTAGGTAAGACCACCGGGTGACTTCTGCACCAGGTTAGCTTCAATCGCCTGTAGCAACACACACGTCAGGAATATTTAAACCAGCATTTTCTTAAGGTTACAGTTAGGGCTGTCAAAGTTAACACGATGATAATGTGTTAACGCAAATTCGTTTAACACCACTAATTTATTTAACGCATTAAAGCAACTTTCGATTTTAATAGGTTGTAGCTCAGTTTTAAAGCAAGAGTGAAGAAACTGGCATCATATGAAACTAGAAAAGGAATCCATTGGTACCAACCATGTCATACTAGATTGTCGCCGTTTAAGGTACATTTGAACAGATACAAAATATGTGATTAATTTGCGATTAATCGTGATTAACTATGGACAATCATGCGATTAACTGCAATTAAGTATTTTAATCAATTGACAGCCGTAGTTACAGTATGTGGACTTTACTCTTCTGTGAACTGAATATGCTTACTTAGTTTTGCAATAATTTTATATTGACACAACAGTGGTAGCTTAATGCTAAATTAACCTAATATAACCACCACCTACCAAGACCTAACTGTGCTGCAATGAAGCCAGTTAACACACAAACTAGTTTTGATCTGACAGGGATAATAAGAAAAGTCAGAATTGGAGGTTGAACCACCAAAGATGCAAATTCCCTATTGGAGTATCTAAACACAGTGTTTTATATACAGGCCTGTTTATGTGGACAATCTCAACACACGAGAGATGAGTGAAACATGGATGCTAAATGTCTGCATTTATATGTTAAATTATGTATGTGTTGTATAACAGGAAGAAACCCCTGCGGGATTTCATCTGATACCCCGTGAAGAAGAGGTCCAGTACAGATCCTTTAATAAATGATCAAAAGACAGATGGACGAGGCAGAGAAAAGGAAAGGGAGATTTCTTTATCGAAGAAAGAAATCTCAACTCTCTTTTTCAGAGAAATCTGCAAAGTTAGGTTTTGTGCATTTCTGCCTCTTTGCAGCTGTGTTTCTTGTCAGCGCTTTATGTTTTATAAGACAAAATGTAACAGACGGACATCTCATGAGATCATTTCTGAACGACTCATTCCCTCTTTTACAGATTTTGTGTTTTTTCTCATCTCCCTCCCATCCATTCTGTCTGTCTTGATGATCATTTTGCATTTGAATACCCTTTTGTGATATTCAGTGGCAACACCCCACAGTGCTGATAATTAAAAGTGTAAGTTTCCCCCCTTGAATCAAATCAGTCATTAATTTTGTTAACAACTCTTTCAGGATGAGCTTGGGAAAATAAATGAGGAAATGAAGACATCCTCTTTCAGATTTATATATGAAGAACATTTGGTTTGTGGAGTGGGATATTTTAATTTCAAATTGCCCAGTGACGGTGACAACCAGTACTGCACTATGTACTCCTTTCTCCTTCATGTAGCAATTCCCTCCTACCACTCCTGTATGTGAGAAGCCTTTCTTGCTAAATGAGGGTTGATAAAGATGCAACCTGCTGAGGACAAAGCATTGTAATGTGTATAATATGAAAGCTTCTAAATACCATGTTCTCTGAAAAAAAACATTTTTCCTGAGGGCTTAGACTGATGATTTTCCCGCTAATTAGCTGTTGTTAGCAGTAATCATGGCATAGTCTAATTGGACAATGTTTTGTCATTCAACACTGTGTTTTAATTAGTAATCTACTTTTATTTGAATGCCAAAGATAATGAGTTGTGCTGCGCCTTCACCTTAGATCTCTGTACAAACACACAGTATATGACTTAATATGATCTGAGCGCGGGGGTCCCTGGCCATTTAAATACCACGTCACAGGGGAGAAGGAGAGTCTGTAATTAGCAGTTATGCCTCTAGCTTGACCCTCTGATGAGAACTGAGGAAATCTCAATGGCAATCTTAACGTATTGTCTGTGATACTGTAATTGTAGCCGGAGGGGATGTGCTTTATTCTGACATTATCTCCATTAAAGACCAAAACAGACAGATTCTGGTGTATTTTTATGTATACTGTGGAGTGGGTTCATGTGCACAGACATGGTTTTCTGCTGGTACAGTAGTGGGAGTGCTCCTATGTTACGTGACAGTATATAAATACATGAATCAGTTGCCGTCTAATCACATTACACAGTACCAGGAAGCTTTCCTTTTCGATATTATCTTTCTTCCTTTCCCCTATGACCGTTCCACTGAGAGCATCTCTGTCACAAAGATACTCCTGCTGTATATAATCATGGTATGGTGCTTTGAATAAAAGCATCCATTAGAGCTCTACATCTACTTCTGAATAAAATGCATTGAATGTCAACAGGAGAGAGAAACGTCTATACATCTATGCATAAAAGCCCCTTGGTTTTTAATGACGAGAGGGCACTTTGCTTTGCACTACCACTTTAGTTTTAGTGCATTTTTATAGACATTCAGACATGCGTATTGTTATGTAAATATAATGGCAATTTATTAACACATCGGTCCAATGTCGAAATTATCACTTACGTCACTTTTAATTAAACGTCATGACAGCACTGTTACTAGGTTGGACATTGCTGAAAACCTTCCAACATTGCAGAAGTCTGAATTTTATGCTGTCAGTTTAAGTAAAGAACACAGCAGCACGAGATTTAAGATGCACAAAGAGAGATCAAATGCATGTCTTTTTTTCCCCCCGGTGTGGCACAAAAACAACAACAAGACCAGCACTAACTCTCTACAGTATATTTTCAATATTCATTTATGCAGTTAATTCCATGGATGAATAAACATCCAGCTGAACTCTTTACATACAGCATGTGAGCAAACAGGAACTAAAAAACAACTTAACGTCTTGTCACTCTCCGCTTGTGTGCTGTCAGATTTTATAAAAACAGGCAGCAGGATTTGCTCTCTAATAATGTCAAATGATGAAATTGATGAGACATTTTATTAGGGGACTCACTGTGAGAAGGGGGGGCGACCCTCATCCATCAAGCGTCCAGCAGTCACGCTCAAGGTGGTCATTAATTAAGGCTTCAACACGGAAATACTTATTAAAAAGTCCATCTTTAAACAGCCTGTGTGCGGACAGAGAACAATCTTCTACCTTGTTATCATTTCCTTTTTTTTTTTTTAACTCAATGCTCCATCAAGAGAGCATTGTGGCTCTTTCCATAAAAGCCATTAGGAAAGTTTGAGTAACTGACACCTATGTGACCCCTACAGATGAATGAAGCCAGTAATGTTGCACAGTCCATTTCTGAAAAGATGTATCATTCACTCAGCCTTCAACTATCCCCTAAAACTTTGAGCAATTTACCTGCTGTCCTCTCGTTGTTTTATGTAACGCTGTCTGTTCATCTTGGGTGTAAAGCACTTTGTTTGATCGCAGGCTTATGCAAATGACTGTAACTATTATCATTTGATCTAACGGAGCCATGCCTGAGCGTGAAATGTGAGATTAAAATTTCCATACCTCCAGCGCGCCGTAGTACATCTTCTTTGCGCCGTCGTCCGTCTTGTCTGACATCAGATATGATTTGATCAGATACTCGTAGAAACTATCCCCGAGGCCACCGATTGAAACGTGATCTAAGAAGGGGAACAGGAGGGAAACAGAGCTGTTTGAAAATATTCAGCGGGGTCACACACAGGTCTGTATTCAGGGTATCTGCAGGTCTTGAATAGATTTAAAAAGCATTGAATACAGTTTCCTCAACAAAAAAAAAGTGTAAATGTATTTGTATGCAATTTCAGGCGGTTGGGAGACGTTTAAACTAAAAGTGGGATTATTGTGACAGTGGATTGTGTGCACGGGAGGCTGTTCAATCCTTTTTTGTGGAGTTTATGTCAGCACCATCAGACCTGTAGCAAACACTGTCACTACTGTTAGCTACAGAAATTAATTGTCCCATAATGGGCAAGTGTTGATTTTAGCAAAAACTTAGATGAAATGAATGAATAAATCATTTTCATTGGTTAATCCATCCATCCATTTCATGCCGCTTATCTAGGTCGCATTACTTAATGAATTATACCATTAGAAATTATAGATATATACCAGTGGCGGCTGGTGACTCAGAAAATTGGGGAGGACAGGAGGAAAACCAACCCACGGTGTCATGTTATTTTATTAAGTTATTTCTGTATTTTGCACTTGCACCACCATTTTTATGTATGGGCTCAGTGCTGCTTGATATATATGCTCTCATGTTGCAACCAGAGGATTCTCCCCCTGCTGGCTATGAGAAAGAATGCAAGTTTAAGGCACTTCAGCATTGGCTTCACTTCTCAGACCTGGAGTTGCACACTGTATATACTGCTGGGAAGCACTGAATGAATAGGATATAACAGTAAATAATTCCAGGCCACATTGTCCCTTCTGGTTTTCCATAATAGTTTCAGACTTTGGCCGGTATGATCATGAAACAGGTATTAAATTACTTTCTATATGGTATTAAAAAGTCTTAAATTTAACTTGGTGAACCCTGCAAAACCCCTGTTTTTTTACTCACAAATCTTACAGGTCACCATATCTGACTAACTCGCATCTGGTTTGCTGGAATCACAGTGTTACATAAGGTTTTGTGTCTTGTGGTAAAACATCCAAAATACGCTGCGTTTCTTTATTTTGTCACTCTTTCTTGGCTTTTCTGGTTAATTCGTGGCGTGCATGATCATGTACCGTGAACCCACACGCTCTCGGTTCACTGATGGTAGAATTATGTAACACACTTTAATCTTGCAAGTGGAAATTGAAAGTCCACATTCAAATTCATAAAGATGAATATGATATTACAGTGGAGGCGTGCATTCTGTAAGTCTTCATCTATCCACTCATGCTCATTGAATGCATTGCACACACACCTTTGCAGACTCCCCCACAAGGTTATCACAGTGCTGCTGTGTTTGTCCTTGACACAGACAGATGAGGGTGAGCTGTGAAGCCAAGATTTCTTTTTTCCCTTTTGTGGCGATAAATATATACAGTTTTGCTTCCCTACACACCAACCCACAACAATTAGCCTCTGTAATCATCCAGATTACCACCTTTTCAGTCCCAGCGTCATTTTATCCCCTGATTTTCTTTTTCACCTCCTTTCAGGTAAATCGGAAAGATCCAATTTTCTGAAGTAATTGAATTCATTATCATTTTAATAACCCAGAGCAATGGGAGTCATATAGCCATTGCTATGAGCCTGATATTAAAAATGAAAGGAAATAGACGGATGGGCGGGATGGGCTGCTCACACAGATGAGCAGCCCTAAGAGCTTTGACACGTGAGGTGACTCAAGGTGTGTCAGTGGTGTGATGGCCAAATGTGAAATGACATTCAATGAACTATTTTACTGTAATCCAACATTGGGAAAACATAATTATTGTAATACTTAGTAGGTAACAAGAATGACCTTCACTGTGAGGCTCAGAGATTGACTTGTCACCAAGGTCGCATGTAAACCTTGTGTCTTTTTTCTAATAATGCCAGAAAGCCATTGACTTTGTCCTTCATTACAAATGAAACTCTATAACCCAAATGTACCCATAATCGTACAATAATCTCCCTCACAGATGTTTAACCAGAATGAAGGTCACATAAACATCCAACACAGTACTTACGTTGGACCCAGTTGCCGCTGACTGGACTGAGGAAGTTGGGGTACAGGCCGTGGGGTTTTTCAATCTTGTTCAGTACTTTTCTGATGTTCATAACCTGCAAAGACACCAGGATACAAAAGCATATCATCAGGATACCACACTGCCAAGGTTGGTACACATTAAACTTGTATCATCACTTCAAGGCTGGAAAGCATCTTGCAGAGAAATGGTATTACAAATTCATGGTCAAAACTTCAGTATAGTAGCAGTACATTGTCCTGCAAAGTCAAACTGGAAATGTAGTGTATATATCACACCTTCTCTGTGTAGATGGGATTCCTGGAGAGCTCCGTCAGATGGACAAATTCGAGGTGAAGGGTCCCGAACTCAGCCAGGATGCTGCTCCCGGCTGAGGCCCAGCCCCAACTCCAACTGGTGCCACTGCAACAATAACCAAACAAGTAGACTAAGTCTCAAGGCTGTTACACGCCGGCATCTACAGGGACAAACACTTTCGTAAGATTACTGTGCATATACAGTGTATTTAGAAAAATCACAAAGGTGGCAGAGCTTTGCATTTTGGGACACATTTGGAAGGTAACAGGTTTTATCACTGTGTCTCTTCACATTGTCGGTGTAGCTGACCCAGTGTTTGTATTCATGCTGCCAAAAACACAATCAACAAATAGAGTGCTGCAGGAATGAGTCCTAAAAGCCAGAAATGAGTTATCATTTTAGCACTTCCGGTTCCCTCGTTTCGAAGTCAATGGGTTTTTGGTTAGATGCCTGAAATAAGGTCGGTGGTTAACACAAGCTTAAGAGATTTTAACGTTTTGTTCTACGATATAAAATATGTCAGTAAATATCTCACTCATGAATTTTGAAGCTTTTACGTGTCTAAAAAAAGGCGGTTGCTAAGAAGTGGCTAAATGAGACTACTAAACGTCATCACATGTCAACACTAGTCCGCCTTTTGTTTTAGCGGTGGTGACCATAGATGCGGCCGTGGTGTTGTTTGTTTATAGCCTAACGTTAGCTTTTTACTTCCACCATTTGCATTTACGGTTAAAGAAATCATAAAAGTGGTGTTCATTTGTGAAGTTTATCTTGCTGAACAAAACTTGTAAGTATCATAAACGTGTGTTTGCTACAGAGCTTATTTTCTGCAGTAATCCGAAACCCAATGGAAAAATCCCATTGGCTTTTTGTCGAGGGAACCAGAGCGATGCTAACAGGCTAACTTCCTGGTTGAACTACAAAAATACATCATCCCTCCAGCATTCTATAAGCAGAAGTATAATAATTTCCTCTAAAAGTTGGCAAAAAGGAAACCTGAAGATACATAATGATGGTCAACAACCTCGTTAGTCAAGAACACAGCTTAACCTTTAACTGTTATTAGATTTATGTGCTTCCTTATTTCACTGTTTGTCAGACTTAATATCATAAACAGTACGTAGTTCCTGCTTTCAACAGATTTATCACAGCCACTATTGTTTTCTTTATTACAGAGTAATGCAACACAGTTACTTTTTGATAGCCACCTATGTTCACTCATTAAAACTGTTAAAGTTGAAGTTGAAAATACTAGAAGACCAGAGGAGTCTGTATAGTAGTTTAAATCTGACGCATAGTACACTAAAGTAGATACAAATTTATTGAAACTTCAGGAAAATGCAAACTAGAAGTACTGCCTCAGGGTTGTATGTCTCCAAAATGTCTTCACTTCATCATTTTATCCTTTTAGACATTTGTGTGAAATTGTCATAATAGCATGAAGTCTTGAGTTAGGGCCGTAAGTTTGTTTTCTGAAATTGACCTTTGACCACCGAATTCTAATCATTTCATCCTTGAGTCCAAGTGGATGTTTGTGCCAGATGTAACACAATTCCCTCCAGGCGGTCCTGAGATATCGCTTTCACAAGAAAGGGTGCAGAGGCATAAAAACAAACACCCAAAACTACAAAAAAGTTCCTTTTCATGCTGTGTGTAATACTGTATGACAACTGGTATGTTCCTACATTTCCAAAGATAAAGTAAAACTTAAAATAAAAGCACCAGTGGTATGTGAATACACAGTCCGTGCTGTAGATCTAAA
The DNA here is from genome assembly GCA_916701645.2 of Sebastolobus alascanus. Taxonomy (NCBI): domain Eukaryota; kingdom Metazoa; phylum Chordata; class Actinopteri; order Perciformes; family Sebastidae; genus Sebastolobus; species Sebastolobus alascanus. Next base: position 40,548 of record CAKAOJ020000058.1, read on the forward strand.
TTATTTATGCAGCACAATCTCATGAATTTCATCCTGTTTCGATGGGAAGTTCTAGTGAGAGAAAAGTTTTACAGGCAACTCGGGTTTCAAATGATCCTCCGGTATCATCAGCAGTATTACTTGTGCTTTTAGAAGTGATTCTCTCTCAGTATTACATTGAACAAAGTTGCAGAAAATTGCGGATATTGAGTGCCTCGTGGACCTCTTGGCCACTTCTTCTGTCTCTGCTTAATGCATCATAACTGACAGTTCTCATTTTTTTATTCCCTTTTCAGATGGAAATCAATAACCTAATCTACTGCACATCTCCAGAGATGGGTATAATGCATTCCAACCAAAGTATATCGACCTATCTGAACATTCAGCTGTTGTCATTTGTGGCTTTCAGAGTTGGACCATGTGTCATTCTCCCAAACTCAGTCTTCCTCAACTACTGTACGTGCAACACCAGAGCTGAAACGATTAGTCGATAAATCTATTAGAATTTGACAGAAAATGTATCCGGAACAATTTTAATGGTTCCAGCTTCTAAAATGTGAAGACTTTGTTCTTTTCTTTGTGTTATGTGATAGTAAACTGCATATATTTTAAGTTTGGACAATACATGCAGTTTGAATACATCAATTTCAGCTGTGGGGAATTCTGAGGGGCATTTGTCTTTATCTTCTGAGATTTAATTGACCAAATAATTTATGAATTAATCAACACTATGCAGCACTGCAGCACTATCAAACGCTGCGTGAGTTAATTTAAGTTGAAACAGCTTCAACTTTCCGATGCCAAGTTCATGCAACAACCAATCAATCAAATACAAGGTGAGAAAAACAAGGTATTAAAGCTGATTTTGTAAACTACAACAATGGAAGACAAACATCGTGTGACAATGTTTTAAGATAAATTACCAAGAACACATATTGTTGAAGGTTTTTGGGGTTAATTATACATAAATCTTGTTATATTCGCAATAGATAAACAGCTGCTTCACATTTGTGTTAGTATTCAGGCTTTTTTTTTTTTTTTACATTTTTATGTCTCTGGGTGAAAGCTTGAATAATAAATTGGGTGTTTGCAATGGAGATTCATGTGCAGATATTTTGATCTGATTAGTTAAAATATCTAAAATTAACTTGGCATTTGAAGTTAGCTGGCATATAATAAACATTAATTACAATATGTTGATAAACTGATCAGAGGTCTATGAAATAACCTTTACCATCATCTAACATTAAAGCTAGGGTGGGTAATGCATTTTAGTAGGGCTGTGTCTTGGCAATAATCTGGCAATACGATACGTATCATGATACAGGGGTTACGATTCAATATACGGCTATATATTGCGTTACTGTAAGCAAGGCGATATATTTATATAAGGCGATTCTTCAAATCAAATTCTAGGAAAACTGTCAGAGCATAAAGAACACACCACCATATGTGTGAAATTTGAGTAAAAAAAATACTTTTTCATGCAATCAGAACAGTGGGATCTGCATTTGCATTTATCACAGTCCCTGTAACATTCAACATCATAGCAATACTTTGAGAGGGCACATACACTGAGAGGACGCATCTCTTTTACTGAGTTAATCTTTGGATGTAAACTACTAGAAATTTAAAAATAGATAGTGTTTTTGATAATTTTTTTTATAATTGTTAAAATTCTCTTTACATCCCAACAGCAATCAATAAATCAAATGCTCAAAAAAAGAGAAAAATATCCAGTATCTGTGGCTGTCGCAGGACTGTAATAAGCCAGACGGCCTACCTACCTGTCTGTCTACCTGCACGCTCTCTGCCTGTGCATTCACTTCGCCTCAACGGAGTCTTCCACAAGCTGCTAGCTTGACAGCTGCAGTACTAACAATAGCCGCGTTCGTTGTTTACGTTCATTATTATGTTAACGTTCATAATGATAATTTTGGGGGAGTGGCTTTGGAGGGAGGCCTGAAGGGACGGGCTATCGGTGTTGCCGACTTGGCAACTTTCTCGCTAGATTTAGGGACTTTTGGAGCTAGGGCTGCTAACGTTAGCTACTTTCATTGGAAAAGAGTTGGACACTGGGTTGGGTTTTTCGGTTGGATAATTTTTATAATCTAGCGTACTCTTGCTGATTTCTCCAATGTTACCTACCCAAGCTTTAAGTGTTTATTGTTGCCTGTTGTGACTCATGTTTTTGTAAAGTCCATTAACCTCAGCTTGAAACTTGCCAAATTCTGTTTTCACTGTGTAAAGACGGCTTTAAAAAGTTACCTAGGACTTATGAACATCAAGGTCAGAAACACACGAGACCATTAGGTTTTATTTCCTCAAGTCAGTGTGGGTAATATCACTATGCAATTCTAATTCTCAGTTAATGGGTGGTCTCAGAGACGGTGCACTAATGCAAGGCTGTGATAACTTGAGGCAGAATGTACTAGTAGAATGACTTTACATATCCTTTAATAGATGCTGGAGAAGATCAGACATCCGGTAATGAATTGAACTGAATTTGTAAGAAGAGAAGGAGATGGAGGGAGAGAAAAAGGTGGGAGGTGTGTGGTGTGTGGTGTGAGAGTCAAAGAGTTTTCCAGTCTGATGAATGCATCCATTAAAAGTTTTGGGGCAACATCATTAGCAGCTCTGGCTCGACTCACATCTGATTCCTCCTTTAAGAAGAATCAATCTAAGAATCAAAGCGGAGGTGCAGGGCGGTGGGTGGTGTGTTTGGAGAGGTGGAGGGGATGCATAGCACTCATTAATCTTTTCACTGCCTTTAACAAACACACCCTCACACTCTTCCAAAGCTATCAGAAATATAATGAGTGGTAGAAAATAATGAAAAATGCAAAAATCAATATCACATGTCACACATAATATGTTGAGGAAATTGGCATTTTAACAGGGAAGCTAAACTAATTCTAGTGTTTGATGTTGACCAGGAACACACACACACACACAGCAATAAAACTGTGACCTCTCAATATATTATGCATTTCTCCTATGAATGTTGATAAAATCTATATCAGGGCGCGATAATAACGCATTAATGCAAATTCGTTTTAATCCCACTAATTTCTTTTACGTATTAAAGCAGCTTGCGAATTTTTTTTTTTAAAGCAAGCATACTTGCCCACTACCGTGTTGAGTATTAAATAGTATTAAGAGTAATAAATACTTGACAAATCTCCCTTTAAGGTACACTTTGAACAGATAAAAATATGCAATTAATAAATAATAAATTAAAGTATGGACAATCATGCGATTAATTGTGATTAAATATCTTAATCGATTGACAGCCCTCATCTATTTCTGTATTTTAGGTTTTACGTGCAAAAAATGTTTTCTGTTATCTCAAGCCAAAAAAAAAAAAAAAAAAGTAGGGCAGAATCTAATAAATATTTTCATTATTGATTAAGCTGCTGATTTTCTTGATAAATGGAATTTTTCGGTAGATAGTGGAAGGAAGCTCCAGGGTTCGGTTTACAGCCAAAAACGGCACACTCTACCATGTTTGCTGTCAAAACTTTCATGATGCTAATGTAAACTGTACTGACAAGTCCGCTCTGCGCTGGAGGTTTCAGGTTTCTGTGCCGGTGTCGAAGACTGTTTCCCTGACGATATGTGTCGGCATTTGCGTATTAGACAGCGTTTGGCTTTCGAATATGTGACGTACCTAATCTAGCTTGCCCGGGGTACGTTTGAACCTCAGATTTTAGGTGCAAAGATATCACCCCCTTCAATAGAGGAATGTGAAAACATCTCTCTAGTGACAAACTTTGCACAGATACAAGTCAGTATAGTCAAGGTCAGACATTTTTGGGGACATAAACGTAAGAAAACTTGAGTTGAGTTGAGTGGAGAAACGACGTGTACGACCAGATTGTTTCACAAGTAGCCAGTTTACAAGTCAGACGTCAGACGATAGCCGGTGGCTTCCCAGATTGCATTTCGGCCAATGCGTTACGCTTCTTTTGCTCTCCACACGGACTGTTTACATGCATTCAATCGAAGCATGCTCAAACGTGATTGGTCAATACAACTGTAAAGAGACACCAGAACGCTTCTGGTTACAAAATCCTGTGCCGTTGCCTACAGATTCTACATGCTAATGCAGAATCTGTTCATAGAGGTTATTAATCGCTTAATCAATGAATCTTTTCAGCGCTTAAAAAGAGATCTGGCATGCGGTGAGATCTTAACTTTCACTTAAAATGTTGCCATCTGATGTATAGTACCAGACTTAGCTTAGAGCTAAATTACACCTGCAGATGATTGACAGAGCACAATAACACAAACATGCAGGAAAGGACACCAAGTAATGCTAAACAGTACATCACTTATAGCATATAAGAAAATACTTCCCATACACCGTCAGAGGCACAGGCTGCAGCAGAACTGAACTCCCCCGTGAGCAGACTGCTGACGGCCTGCTTGTGCTGTTACACATTGCATATGTTCTTCTCAAGTGACGTGTTTGTGTGTGTGTGTGTGTGTGTACTGTATAGTGGATACGCTTGTTTGTGTGTCTGCACGTCACTCCATGCACCCCACATGACCACAGTATGGGCAGCCTGGTTCCTCCTGCCCATCTGTACCACAGGCCCATGTTGGTGATGTAGCAGGAATTAACTGTAGAAGAAGGTAATTAAATCTGCCAGCAGCTGTCCAGCTTGGCTGCTGGGTTAATTGGTAGCAGGTGGATGACAGAGATGCCAGGAAGTATCTTATAAAATAAGATTAGGAACTGAGAGGATAAACTGTGGGATTTACTAACATCTTAAATACAGACATAAAAGGAGTTTGATAGTTTCAATTTGGCTAAATAACTTCTAAAAATCAAACATGGATGTATGAGTGTAATATTTCAGATCCAGTCTCACAGGACACGGCATCAAACTGAATCATTAAGTAAACTCTTTTTCCCCTGGTGTTCATGCATGAAACACAGATAAAGTCTGGCTGTGGGTATGTGGGCTAGCGATGATAATTTGACTGTCACAGTCACCGACACATTGATGTTATCAGCATTCATCACTTTGTCAGATTTTTTTTCCGTTTCATTATAAAATTGTTAAATCAAATAACAAGAGGCACATTTCTTATCCCCACTCTTACTTAAAAATAACCAAACCCAAATCCAAACACAGAGAGAGAAAAGTTAAAACTCATGGTCAAATTGTTCTAAAAATTAAAAAAGCTTGATGTTGTGTTGCGTGACCGTGGCATTAACAAGATCGTGTCAGTAAAGATTTTGAGATTAGAAAGGTAATGGTTTGGAACAGATTAAAAAGCAACACAACTCATTTAAATACATGCAAATATTATTCATATGACCCTCCAAAGTATGAACACAGATTAATTCTTATCCAAATGTTATCGTCATTGTAAAGCTCAGCCTGCAGCTGCTCCATTGTCAATAAACGGAGACTGTGGGCCTGTTTGTTTAGACATATTCTTTTTTAATTTTCTTTTCTTAATTCACTTTTTATGCACAGAATACTGGCACTGTCGTTTCTGAAAGTTCATGTGGAGCTGAATTTTGTTATGAAACTACAGATTCAGATCTACTTTCTTCTTTTACATGTGAAAGTTTATTTTTATGTACCAAGTTGTCCCAAGGCATTGCAACAGCTGAAAGTTGAAATTCAGTTTTCTTGCATGTAACTTAAAGGGATTGCTTGGGTGTTTTGAAGTGGGGTTGTATGAGGTACTTATCCATAGTCAGTGTATTACCTACAGTAGATGACGGTTGGCACGCCCCCAGTTTGGAGAAACAGACAGGAGTTACCACACGGAACCAAAACAATGTAGTGCTGTGGACGGGGACAGCAGCAAAATGCATTTTAGCCAACTAAAAGAATCAATATCAGTTTAAGTGTTTTCACCGCACGGAACCGAGCAATGTTCTGCTGCGGTTACTAATATTTTCACCGCTTTACCTTACCATCTGACAGCCCTTACCGACGAGGAACTGAAGCTATTCTATGCCATCTATGATCTCGCCACATCCACCAGACTCCAAAAACCTGTATTTTACCTCGCAGAACACAGGGGTTGCTGGTCTACCGCTGCCTCGATCGGTTAGTTTGTTTGTGTTATTGTGTGACTTTGGTGAATCCAAACTAACCAAAGTCACACGATAACACATCGACCAGTTGAGGCAGTGGCAGACCAGCTACTCCCGTGTTCTGGGAGGTAAAATTACTGTTTTTTCCAATGTAGTCTGGCTGCTTTGGCGAGAGCATAGATAACGGCTTAAGTTTCCCGTCGGAAACATAGACTGTATAGCTGTCTCATGGCAACGTAAACTGGCCAAAATATTCTAAATATAGCGTACACATAAACTGATATTGATTTTTTTTAGGTGGGTCTTTCTTTTAGGTGGCTAAAATAAATGTTTCTGCCGGCCACGTCCACAGCAGTACATTGCTCGGTTCCGTGCGGTAACTCCTGTCTGCTTCTCTGAACTGGGAGCGTGCTGACCGCCATCTACTGTAGGTAATACATTGACTATGGATAAATACACCATACAACCCCACTTCAAAAACACCCGAACTAACCTTTTAACTGAGGATTTAGAGGAAAGTTGAATAAAATATTATCATCTCGTATTTGTTGACATCTCTCACTTCAAACTCTGCTCACGTTTTTGAATCAAGCCCTGGCTCATGCTGTTCAGATGAATAAACTGCATGTGCACTGATTAATGCCAGCCAGCGTGATAACTTGATATCCTCTTTTATCAGGAACGGAGGACTTTTGGAGGTGAAGGCTGGTGCTGAGACTCACCTCCCCAGGTTGATGACTCCTCGGGGGATTCCTGTTGGCGTGTTGAAGGCAGGCAGCAGCTTCTCTCCCAGCTCCATTACTTTAGTCTTGTACATCTGGGAGGAAAACACAGGAGAAGGCAACTTGGTAAATAGACAAATAATACACATACAACACGTGTGGAAATATATATTTTACAAAGACAAACACTGCCCGTCATCTTATCCAAGCTTAAAACAATCACTGTCACAGGCTAGGAATCACAGGCCTGCACACATTTCCCCTCCAAAGCTAATTATGTGAAACATAAGGCCTGCTACAACAGAACTCCAGCAAGATTAAAAGCAATCTCATCGATGTAATCTACAACAGTCCATTTAAAACCGCACTTCCTCCCCATCTCCAGGGGGCCAGACTCTCTGAGGCCAAGGCTGTGGCAAAGTTAATGTATCATCTTATGAGCTGCGTTATCAGTCACCAACTCTCCATTAGCCAGTGGGACCAATGTTTGACAGGAAAAAAAAAAAATGAAGACGGTGGAGTGAGATATTGAAACCCTGACAAAGAAAGAGACGTCTGAGGAGACAAAGGTAGCCGAGCAGAGGCGAGAGGAAAAAGGGGAGATTCATACAAGACAGAAGAAAGCCTTGGAGACGAGAGAGAACAGAGAAAGTGATTGAAAAGAGACAGACATGGTATACAGAGGGAAAACAGAGTCCAGACACAGACAAAGGGCAGCCAGAAAGAGAGTTTGTGAGCACGACAGCGGTGTGGAGCAGTGACTCAGCAGAAATATTGAGGAAGATGGAGAGAAAATGGGGAAAACAAATTGCAATGAGATAGGTAGAAACCACTCGCCTTCCCTATTAGGATTGTTATCATTGTGCAAGTATAGTCTGAAAAAGAATGGCTTGCTTTTACCGAAGCAAAGTGAACAAGTATTACTGTTAGAATATATTCATAGTGATGTGTCCTTTGCTGCAGTTTGGGAAAATTATTTATTGTTTCGTACCTCAAAACACAACTAGTATTTGTACATAGATCATGTACGTAAGCTATTCAGGAGTCTCTCCTGTGCTTAACATTCAAATTTCACAGCCAGTAGCTGCAGTGTCCTCTTCAAACCTACCCATGAGCCTTTGCATGAAACTCTCGCGAATGTTATTGGTGTTGAGAGCGACCCCCCAGGGATCTTTACATCTTTACAAAAACACTGCATCACAGACTCTCTCACTGTCAAGAACAAGGGTTGCAAAATAGTTGGAAAGAAAATAAATGAATACATTGATGATTGAATGAACGAATAAACGAGACTAGATAGTGAATTGACAACTGCAGTTTCCAAATTGCAAGAGCCTGACTCTTTCCCTTTTTTTGTGTGTTTCATGCTGGCTGGTAAATCAGATATTCTTACAGATGCTGTCAGAAGATTATTCCTGCTGCACACGCCGAAATAAAATAAAGCAGCATGTTCAAAGTGATCTGTCATTACATTCAACCTGTTCACTTAACGTATTAAATACTTGACTCACTAAATAAGCAACAATCAAAGTTTGGAAAAGACATCTTTAGTGTCTATTTATCAAAGTCTAACCCAGCGAATGTGTTTCATCAACAATCACTCCATTTACTGTACAGTGCATTATATTTATGAGTATTATTTGAATGTGAAATGTATCCACTATATAGTTAACTTTCAAATTTCCACAATGGAAAAAAATAGAATTGCCCATGGCATATAGCCTACTTTCTACTAACAACCCCACAAAATGTCACTTTTTATAGAATTAGTCGTGCGACACTAGACCTGCCAGTGATGATGCAAATAATGATGATCAATAACTGTCTGAAAAAAAACCTCTGATCATCATATTCTCATTAAAACGATGCTAAAAACCTGCTTGGTGCTTTTACAAACTGAGCGGTGCCAACTTTAAACTAATGAGAAGAGCACAGAGAAAAAACACTATTATTTATATTACTGCTATTACCCTGATATTGCACATCCTGTACATATTTTTTTGTATATATACTGTAGGTAGCTGTGTATCATCCTTGTAAACATAATTTAGTTTTTCTTTTTCTTTCTTCATTTAGTCCTACTTTTATATACTTTGCTATTTTATTGCTTTAGGGCTGTCTTACACAAAAAAAAATTCTTAACACTCACACGATTTGTCGACTAATCGATTAGTTGATTTTATCGACAGATCTGTAAAATTGAGTTTCTTCACAAAGAATTACACAAAAGCACCAGTTTAAATATTGTGATTACCAGAGATGTGCTCATAAGTTTCCTAGAAATAAGTCATCCAGCATGAAAAAAAGCATAAAAAAACTAATTGAAAAATCTTAGTCGACTAAGACCAAAACAACCAATTAGTCGACTAATCGACTAAGAGGGGGCAGCCCTACTAATTTAAATATTTGTCTATACATTTTGTGTGTATGTAGTGTGGAGGGGGCTACAACTTGTTTTCCCTGTACAATCCTGTATTGTATAATAACATTAAAGCTGGACAATGAACAGAAATCTCTCTGAAATAACCAAAACTTAAAAAAAAAATAATAGTGAATAATAGTGCCAAAAAAATAAAGTTATTGCCGGTTTCAGAAAACCTGTTTTCAAAGTAAGGTGGTGAAAAAAACATTGAAATTCGAGTATTCGTTTTTTAGGTATCAAGTGTTAAGTTTTAGATATTTGGGGAAAATAGCACTGTGATATTTTTTGTGTCTATCTAGAGCATGCTGTCAAAAAGTAGCGGGATGCAACCAGGGTGGCGGTATACAGTCACTTGTTAATTCTGGCAGAATAATACAGAGCAGCCTAATGTGTGTGTTTGTGTATGTGCTACACTCCCTCTCGAGTCCCCTGGCTCTCTATTTTATCAAAGAGAGCACTAATGACCCTCCGCCTGGTCCCATCTCTCCTCATCGGTCCTTTCTACCACCGCCGTCGCTGCTCCAGCTAACCAGAAGCCCACAGGCACACAGGCACACAGGCACACAGGCACACACACACACACACACACACACACACACACACACACACACACACACACACACACACACACACACACACACACACACACACACACACACACACACACACACACACACACACACACATATTCAAAGCAGACACACTTAGTTCAAAACAAGCACACACACACACAAACACGCTCTTGCTCTTATCTGTGTGCTGGGCTTGTATCATTTTGAGTTTCACTACAGAAATAAACTTCAGTTTGTGTAACGGTGCACTTTTAAATGAAACCAACACTAAACACATACATCCTTTGTCGAATAAACAATGTACACCAAACACCTAAACACTCCCATCAAGAAGCAAGGGCAGCAGATTATATTGCACTCATTTATTCTTGTTTGCTTGTTTATAAATTACTTGATTAATTATAGTAAAAACCCCTTTGGCTGGCATCTGCTCTGTGATTTACTGTACGCAGCACACAAGCTAAATTAAGGGCCGTGTTCATAAATCTGTCTTCGCTGACACACTGCCGGTCTCTTGTGCCACACTGAGAGCCTCCTCCAGCACGCGAGCTTCATTACTGAAGTGCTGCTGTAATTACACTTTGTGTGTTTGCGCCGCCTTCCCATCCATCCAATAATAAGAAACTATCAAGAAAATCCAAGATTGATTATTTTTACTTTTATTTTTCTTCCCTGCCTCTCTGATAAGATGGCAGCATGGTGGAACTCAGCAAACACCGACATTGATCCGATGTGACAGCCGACAGGTCGCTTTCTTCCCTTTCGGTTAGAATTCCCTGTGGGATGGCGAATAGGAGGCTGGACACAAATGGCCCTTCCATCAGCTCTTAACCGCTGAAGACACGCATCGGGCATGCAGTCATCCCTCCCTTGGCAAACATCGTCAGAGGCTAGTGGAGAGACTCTGAGAAACATTTCTAGGTCTGCCACTTCTGTTTACCAGTAAAGCCTCTCAGTCCTCGCCTCAGGGAACAAAGGACACGAGAAAATGGGCCCTATGCACTCTTCCATAGCAGCTATATGCTCACATTCTAGCTTTCCGTTCATCTGACTGTCTGTAAAATGTAGTTGTAAACGACTTCATGCAACAACTGGGAAAACAAATTGTTTGTGTTTTAAGGAGCATGTTTCCCTTCTGAATTAAACGATAAGACTGTCAATATTCAACGTTTTTATTGTCAATGAATCCATGAAAAGACAAAAAAAACAATGTATTTGTCCATCTCTCAATACTTAACGACTTCCCTGTCCCGTCTGTTGCTCTCAGCCCAAGCCCACTGTTTCCTACTGAAGATGTAAATCTTTAAAAAGAGGTTTTAAAACAGAAGAACTGATACTAATCGTGTCAGTAGGGAGTCTATAAGAGGAGACTGCACTATTCCGTTGTGCATAAATGCCTTTAGCCAGTCAGTCTGGTCTGTCAAAGGTTCAAGATAGTGGAATATAATTCAAATCACATCAGACAACTAAACACATACAGAGCTTTCAGTAACCAAATAAAACAATGGATGATTAATACATACAGTACATGTCAGCACTAAACCCTCTTTTTGCTGCTGCTATCTATATGTCCAGCTTGTCTGCAATGTCGTTAAATATATGTATAAATGTCACTACTTCTTCTACTGCTTTTAACAACTATGTGTCCTTTTCCAGCATTGAAACTTCATGCCCTGTTTTATGTTTTTGTTCTGACGTATTTATGGAAGAATTTTAAACCGCACGCCCTGTTTTTGTTTCTGTTTTTATGTATTTTAGGAAGCCTTTTGTAACACCTAGGCCAGGGACTACAGACGACAAATAGCCTTTTGGCTAATTCTGGCATTTTTTTTATGGCATGTGTATTTATTAATTTGCACTGTCCCTTCTCAAATAAACTATACTAAACTAAAACAACTATGCACTGTGATTTTTAGCGTCACTAGGGATGTGACAGAGACAAATTTTCATGCTATAAAGTATTGTAACAGTATCATCGCGATGGTGCCTCAAACTTTCATGAAATACTATATTTAGAGCTGAAATGTAATGAAATTACTTTCACACCTTGGCTTGGATTTATCAAACCTAACAAACACCATGTGAACCGTATATATGCAACTGTTGATCTCTGCAAAAGTATTGATATAAAATACAAATACAAGCAGGGTGGTTGTTTAAGGTTTAGGACAGTTGATGGCGTTGTTGTTACCATCAGGATGTTTCAGAGTATGAATTAAAACCAGTATACAGACACACCTCTCAACGTTACTCAGACAGCCATAAATGGTGCATTTATTGGGAACTAGTCACAGATTTGGTGCTCTGATTGAGTATTTACAGCAGCAGAACGGTGTACGTTGGATCGACACAGAATAAACTAGCCGCGTTCATGATATGAAGAAGATGTGACCCAGTGCAACAATTTGGCTCATTGATGTGTTTTTATATGTTTTTGCACAACAAGAGGAAGTCTATGGCACAGAATAAGATGAAGATATATCAGACTTTGGCTGCACAGGCAATACGTAATTAATACTGATTAATTCATTGTTTTTTGTCTTTTCATAGGATTTGTTGACAATAAGAAAAAGGTACACCATCACCTGTCGTATCCTTGAAGATGAATCACAGCAAAGTGTCTTGTTCATACAGAGGATTTATCTGACTCCTCTTCATGATTCTTAGCTTGACAACCCAAACTATGTTTCACCAGTTTTTCCTTTCTTCTTCGCATTTAGGACAAATCTTCAAGTCTGATTAGACTGGTGACGGACACGGTGAATATATAATGTGGCAATAAAATGACTAACTGTGTCACTGGCTGCTGATGTGGTTTAGTAGCCAGTGAGAGCTTCTTCAGCTGCACAAATCCCTCACTCACAGTGTCACTGATTCGGAGTAGAAATGTGAGCTTTAAATGCGAGAACAAAGCCCTGTCTTTTGCACCTGCCATCACCTCCTCTTTATTCACGTTGCTGAAGTATAGGAGACAAAGAAGACAGAAAACATGATCTGCTGAAGATGAGGAATGGATGGTAAGAAGTTGGGCTGGAACTGAATATTCCACTATTTGATTATTCACTCGTGTAGGTATTCGATTTTCAATTTTGGGATTCGAATATTTGATTTTTTTGTTGTTTTTTTAACCCCACGGGATTACAAACATAAAATCCCAAACCTTTTGGAAAATGTTTTTTATTCAATAACAAATAATAATACAAACAGCACCTACTGTAGTATAACAGAATCCTTAAAAATCAATGCCTTTAATTAAACCGAAAGACACGTGTTGCAGCGCCATGACGTCCATCTCAGCTGAGAACAGAGAAATGTCTGGTTGGAGTCTTTCCCCGAGTCATGTCATGGAGACGAGCCAAGCCAGAGCCTTCGCCGCCGTTGCTTGTTTCGGAGTATTCTGCGATGCAACCCATGGGGGGCTCGGGCCGGAGGCTGCATTACGCACTGGCTTGCAGCCAGGCACTGCCGGAGAGGTGGTGCGTAATGCGGAGAGGTCCGCCACCGTTTAGGGGGAGAGGGCCCGCAAACGTGACTTTAAGGTACGTCTTGCACACACAAAAGGATGAGGAGCAGACAGAGGAGTGTGTGCACCGTCCACACGAGGCGTAAAAACAGGGAGCAGAAGAAGCAGGAGGACGAGATCTCTCTGGTGTCTGATGGTCCGCCAGTGACCGGAGCCCAAAATATAGTATTTGGGACAGTCCTAATAAGCAGCAGTGTCGTGGAAATCATATCTGCAGTTTGAAGACAAATTTCATCTCAGCTTCAGAGGACTGCTTGTGTTTTCCTTGATTTTGCCCTCTCGTTCTGAGACCAAAGCACATGAAGAGTGCATGTATAATGCTGTCTTTGACTAGTCCGGCGCAGCAACCAGTTGCCTCTGTGAAAAGAGTTTATTTGAAGTCACTTCAGGTTTCTGTGCTCCAAAAATAACGACTAAATCTAAAAACTCAGCGGGTGACATTTTGAGAATCTTCTGATGTCGCCGGGCTAGAGATAAATAATTCCTATTTGGCAGCTTATGAACTTAGATCTCCAAACTAACCTCTTCTGCCTCCATCACTATCTCGCACCAGCATGCAAGTCCACAGTAATTTTCTCATCATCTTTTTCCCTTCGTCCTGAACGTCGGAGGACAGCTTGATCAAAAACAAATCTATAAAGCAGCAAAAAGGCAGCAGAGTCTGGCAGCTCTGTCCACAAAGGAAGAAAAAAAAAACTTGCGCCCTACTGTTGTGTCATTCATAGACCCAAAGAAAGCTTGTGACGACAGCGATCACCTGTGGATAAGCCACAGAAAAAGACAGAAAAGACCGATTCTGTTTGTGCCATCACTCTGTGGGCAAAGGCAAAACATCAATCACAGCTCCCTAAAGCCCAGGGGGGTGTCTTCAAATATCTTTTCTGTCCAACTAACAGCCCCAAAACCCAAAGATACTCAGTTTACTAGCACATAAGACAGAGAAAAACACGCAGTCCTCAAAATGGAGCAGCTGGGAAATCATTTAAACAACTAATCAACAATCAAAAGAGTTGCAGATGATTTATCTGCCAATTGACTAATCGTTACTTAGATGTAGTAAAACTTGGATCTCGTTTACACACATTCACAAATCAGTTTCAGTTATAGTTAATAGGTGAAACCCAATACTGATTTACAAGTCAAATCTTAAGTCTTAAATTTTGGTTTTAGGCTTTTAAAAAGTGACAAGACATTCTTCAAACTGAATGCTCTTTTCTCACTGCCCGTCTTCCTCTTGACATAAATCCTCGAACCCAAACTGAATATGATCGCGGTGATATAAGATTATTCCACTCTGAGCTTCAAGTAAAGTCTTCTGTGACTTTGTCAAGTTGAGTCTGAAGTCATAAAATGCATGACTCTATTCCACACCTCTGGCGATGTCTATATGATGAATAACTGGTGCTCAAGTGAGGGAAAAACTCAACATTGTCTCATTAGAATCAACTTTTATCAGAGACTCGATCCATCATAGAAGGGCCTTAAGTAAGTAAGACATGCAGATACAAACTCATACAAAAAAAGGCTCCATTTACAAACTCCCAAATGCTTCTAAAACTGTTTTATCATAATTTAACTGTCCACCTGCGGGGGCATGCATGCAGTCTGTGGGTGTATGATTTGTGCATTGTTATTTCTAAAACATACTCTTGGTTGGAGTTTAAACTGTGGCCACACCTGGATGCTGCTGGCTGAAAGGTATTTGATGTTTAATTCCGCTGGGGCCATAATAAGGCGCTCATTTTCTCAGTGCAACTGGAGCAAAAAGTCGATTCTTAATAAGCAGCGGCTGCACCTGGTTTGTTTAGTTTCTCTCCCAGCGGCATTGATCATTATTAGGATCCTTTTCTCTGTATCTTCATGGATCCGTCGGGGAGAATACTCAAAAAGAAACAGATACACTTCAGGTATCTCAAACACCGGTTGTAGTCATCACAGATTGAAAGGAATATTACAAGTCTGGGCTTCAATCATCTTCCCCCAATATTTCTACCCTTTCAACCGGATCTGACAAGACTGACAGGAGGAGACCTTTGCTTGCACATTGATTTCGTTCTTCATTTCACAAGCTGCTGGTGCGAGCGGACTGTGAAGCAGAAGAGTCCACAGGTCGCAGCACCTTCACTCGACGGTTCAACAAGTCTGTGATCAACATTGTTGCCTTTGAGCAAGCTTTATCCTGCATCCTGGATAGTCAGCTGTGGCTGTATTGAGCAGCATCAGCGGTGTGTAAAATTCATATTAAATATTCAAAGTTAACATGGACAGGATGGCAAAAAAAGGCCGTCTCTATTGTACTGTAGGCTCTCTTCAAACCATTAGTATTATGAAAAGAATGCTAATGAATGCTAATTTTAAAAACCTGAATTTCCTTCCACCCATGCCGCTGATTTCTTTGCTAATCTAAATTCTATTCTGTTCTATTTAATCCCACCAAGCTGTAATTTTGTGCCTGCAACATATGTTTCAACGTCTCCATCGGCAAAGCTGGCAGAGTGACATAGATGTCTTGAACACTGTCTGCTAACTCGCAGCACGCAGTCCCACATCAGCCTGATGTCGGAAACGAAAAAGTACTCTGCATAATTTATGCAGCATAGCATCGCCCGAGAGCGAGTGAGCGAACATGCTAAAGCAGATTCAATAAATTAGACATGAGAACTTCTCGGAAAACAAACGCAGCGGTAAAATGGGAGTACCCACCAAAGCCCAAATTGAAAAACAAACAAGTGGCGGCGGCTCAATCAAGCCCCCGCTGGAAAGGAGCAGCTCTAAATTAGTCCACATTACAGCTATATTGTTAAGCAATGTTTATCAGCTTCTTCTCTCAAGCACATGACCGCCCACCTACTTTCCACCCCTCCCTTTGACCCACTAAACTGGGCTTATACAAATCATTTCACAGTTTGCTGACTGCTGCTACTGTATAATACAACAGTCACAGTTGCTGTTATTCCTCCCCATGCAATGATGCAATTATAGTGCATATATATTCTCCGCCTTGTGCTTCAGCTCTCTGTGTTACCCAGAGCCTAATTACCGAGTATGAAAGCACGCCATTATATCTGCCCTGTGTGTGTGTGTGTGTGTGTGTGTGTGAATGCCAGGAAAACACATTTCCTGCTGCACAGGATTATGGATGCTTGTGAAGATGTGCTTGATTGGCTGTCATAAACATAACTGCTCATTATTGGGATGTTTCTACTTCGATATAATCTTTCCATATTACAGGGTAGCCACCGAGTGGCACTGTATGCTTCGGTTTTTTCTTTGGGAAATCAGGCGACACTGTTTTTCATCCGTGTGCAATGTTATCGTAACACCATGTCTCCATGAAATGAAAGAAGGGGGGGGGGAATCCAGAGGGAAGAGTTAATCCCACCCATGTTCCACTGTTAAGAAAAACACGGGGAGACTCTATTATAAAATCTTGTTAGATTTGTGGAGCCGTCTCTGACCTGCCTGTCACAGCAAATCACTGTGAGCCATTGTCTTCCCATCTTGAGAGATAATAATGTTGGCACACTGGACCTCATCAGCTGCCCCTGTGCCACACACTCTCAACGCTCCACACTGGAAAAATAGGTGAGATTTCCTGTCACATAACAGCACTCTTATACCTGTTTGCATTGACGGATGTCATACGAGATCAGCCATCCCCGTAGCAACAGACCAGACAGACCTAGTGACCCATCAATAATTCAACCTACAATTTGCCTGGTGCCATAACCTCTCTGCCATCATTACTGGGGGAGAAGAACAGGAAGAAGTGGGGGCTGATGGGATGCGGAGAGGAGAGAGGAGCAGTGGTTGGAGAGGATGTCAGGTCCAGTTCTCATTAGGGCCATGACAGAATCTCCCAGGCCTGGTGTGGGAGGACAACAGGCACCTCGTGGCCCACTCAGCCAGACAGAAGAACTAACAGGTACCTTCCTGTGTGGGCAGCGGCAGACAATACTCCCAGAGAAACTGCAGGAAATCTGAGAGACCTTGTTAAAGTCTAAGAGAGAAAAACTGTCTGAGACTGGCTGTCAGTTACATGCAAATGGCTGAGACATTGCAAGTCTGTGTGGGTGATGGATTAAAGTTTTCACACATACTTTCTTTATATCTTGTCAGCAACTTGCAATCAGAAACAAAATCTAAAACTTTAAAGCTCTGCTAGATTCAGCCAGCGGCTGCACTGTTCATTAAACTCCTCAACACAGGTACTGTACAGTAGTGGGGGATTAAACACAAGTTTGTCCTTTGGGAGGTGCTAGAGGGCAGGCCATGTGGTCACTAAATGTTTGACCCGCTTGAGAACATGACAGTACCCAGCAAATCCCTTGGATTGAGATATCTTCTGTGCAAAACTGATATTTTGGCACAAGAAGAAAGCTCATTTGAATGTCCAAAATGGAAAAAAGTTATTCAATTTTATGGTTAATTTGTATGTCAGATTTTTCCAAGACAAGTGGCTGTTTTGGCTTGACGGGGGTACAATGTCATTTCTTTTGTAGGTCATAAACCAAAGTATTGGACAAGTTAAAAGGTGCCACATGAATGGTCAAAGGATCAAAGTTATAACAATTCATCCTCTGGGAACCATGAACGTCTGCACTACATTTTGTGCCAGTCCATCAAGTAGATGTTGAGATATTTTACTGAATAACTGAAAAACTGGAACTGCTGGTGGTGCTAGAGAAAAATCAGAGATCCCCAAAGTCAGGAGGGTTCATCCTCAGGGGACCAAAATCTCATCTATCCAATACTTAGAGTTATTACAGTCTGGACCAAAGTGATGGACCGACCACAGACAGACATTGCCTTTCGTAGAGCCATGGCTAAAAACATGATATGTTGCTCTGCACCAAAGACGGACCAACCAAACAGACATATTCATTCTCAGGCTTATTATAGCAGAGATGAAAAAAGAATCATTGCAATTCTTCAGCTTTATTGTACGAAAAGGTCCGCACCTCCTCCTCCAAGATATCTCTGAATGCTGCAAATACCTGTTGTTCATTCTCCAAAAGAGAGAAAGAGCCAGCGGATTGCACAAGAGTGGTAATGAGATTGGAGAAACACAATGCGGGGAGGGATAAAGTGTAGAAGATAGAGCAGTCGTAGCCTCAGTGGTAGAGGCAAAGATAGATAGAGAGATAGAGAGAAAGAGAGAAAGAGAGAGAGAGAGTGAGTGGTGGAGGTTTATGTCTGAGTCTTTGACTGGGATGAGAGGAGGCAGTGCAAAGATGAGGAAGATCAGATTTGGGTTATCTGTGTGGCCTAGCATGTATCTGCGGTTCAGTTGGCAATATGAGCTAGTTGTTTGTATAGTGAAAGAGAGAGAGAGAGAGAGAGAGAGAGAGAGAGAGAAGTAGGGTTCTTTAAAAGCTCCTGATGGCAGAGCCGGGCTTCAAAGCATCGGCTGCTTCATCAAAGACTCGACTCAGTGGAGGATATGGCCACTGTGATGCCATGCATGTGGAGGAGCGAGAGAGACAGATGTTTGCTTGAAAATGTGTTTATGTCTTCGTCATCTGTAAATTAGGACGATATATAACATGCTTTCAGAGATTAATGTTGATGGCATGAATCTGTGCTTCTACAGGAGGTTATTGTGTTGTCAGCGCTGACAATGAAGAGGAAGGTGGTGAAGAGGTACAGCAGTATACGCGGAGTGCACTCGGGAGGCTACGGACGTGCTGTCATGCTTGTCAGCCCAAGCAGCACATGCTGCCATTTAACTCTACTGTGCCTCTGAAGGGCGGTGTCTTTGGAGTAAAGTTGCTGCCCTGAATGACAAAAACTCTGTGTAATCTATCCTCCTTAAAAAAAAAAAAAAAAAGCCTACATAATCACCAAGCCTCCATAGAGTCTGTGAAGAAAAGGCAATTCAGCTTAACACAGTGCACAGGCTGCGCAGTGTAGATAACCGCCATTCAGACCCACAAAATTTCACTGCTTTTCCTAGAAAATTGAAACGAGTAAGACACTCCAAAAACTCAATTTCACAAGTTCTTCAAAAGGGGTGAGAGCGAAGGCAGCAGCTCATTTGGTATAATGATAGACATTTCATCAGCAAGCTGTAATGTCATATTTTTTTAAAGAAAGAAAATACTTTGATGAAGGCGTACAAGGTCAAACTGGATTCTTCATGATTAAAAATGGGGATACGGCGAAGGCATTGCCTCAGTGAAAAACTATTTGAGATGGTAATATAGATAATTACACTGTACTTTTGGTAATGCATGTTTTATCTGGCTCACACACGAGAGTGGTAGTCGTAACAAAGGTATTTCAGTGCTACAGAGCTCATCTGGAAATGCAGAGACGGTAGTTTGTAGGGCTGTCGCAGTGAAGGAATTTCCCCTGTGGTAATAATGATTGGCTCAACAGCGCGATATGCGGTTTTTGCAAATTACTTCATTCATCCTGATTTTAGTGCTATATAAATAAGCTTCATTGTTAGGCTATTATTACGTATATTGTTGCTTTTTAAATGACAAAGATGACAGTTTGAAAAAAAAAAAATTAATACTTGTTTGTTGTTAAATACAGAACACAGAAGGACAATGAGGCGCAACGTTTATTTCAGCTGAGGCGCTTTGGTTGCGTCTGGTTGCTATGATACAGAATGTACGCAGAGGTAAAAATTTCGGTACAAGGTAGAGTACTTGCTCTGGATGATGGCAGGCTGAAACACGTAGGGAGAGTAGACGGACCCTCCGGTCTATGGTTATTAATATCTCCTCCATTGTTGTTGTTCAGCACTTGTAAACTACATGTAGGATGTGACGGTTGGTCTTTGTGGTATTTGTCCCGCCCCTTCTCCATTGTGATTGGACGGCAGTTAAAAAAAAAAGACAGTGACAAGCACAGCGTTTTACCCAAAGTTGAACATTTTTCAACTCTTCGCAACCAGAAAACACCAAACGTGTAGCGTCCAGCGCAGAATAGACACTCAGCAGCTCGTCATGCTATTGGTGTTAGTAGCATAGTGTAAATATGAAGCACTCCCATTGCAGAGTTAAAAAAAAAGAAAAAACGGGAACACAGCGGTCTTGGCGGTTGTTTTCCATCCCCTGCGGTTGGCTTGTGTATAGCGTGCTATTGCAACATTGCAGTTATTGCGACAGCCCTAGTAGTCTGACAATGTTCTTTTGGCACACGTAAATTAATCTGTGCCTGCACTCTTGCAGACATGGCAGCAGTGTCAGAAAATGTGTCAGACAAGGACTGATCTGAGAACTGTACAAAGAAAGGGGGCATGTAGGGGTCACATTCTGCAGGCAATCCAGAACGCTAGACTACTCACTAGGTCAAATAGACATTCTCACATTACCCCCATACTCAGATCTATTCACTGGCTCCCGATAGCATATAGGACCTACTTTAAAATTCTCACTCTTACTTACAGAGCTTTGCACAGTCAGACTGCTGCATATGTGGCTGAATGAGTTTTGCAATTCTTAAACACGTGGCTGGTGTGGTCATTTTACCTTATATGATTTATTTATTGTATGTTGCATAATGCCCTTGTTAAGCACTTTGTGACTTATGTCTGTGAAAAGTAGACCTACAACAATTAATTGATTAATCGATTAGTTGTTCTATTAAATTAATCGCCGACTATTTTGATAATCGATTAATCGGTTTGTGTAACTTTTAAAAAAAAGAAAAGTCTAAATTCTCTGATTACAGCTTCTTAAATGTGAATATGTTCTGGTTTCTTTACTCCTCTATGACAGTAAACTGAATATCTTTGAGTTGTGGACAAAACAAGACATTTGAGTACGTCATCTTGAGCTCTGGGAAACACTGATCGACATTTTACACCATTTTCTGACATTTTATAACCAAACAACCAATCGATTAATCCAGAAAATAATCAACAGATTAATGACTATGAAAATAATCGTGAATTGTAAGCCGAGTACAAAGCGCTATATAAATCAATTTTACCTACTAACATTCAGCCTCCACATCAGGAAATTTGCCCTTGAATCTAATAGGAAACCAGACATTTTCAATTCCATTAAGAAAGAGCAGTTTTGATGTCAACTCTCTGCCACCTTATTTTCTTTTTCCCTACCTGTGCAATGAGAACATGTTTTATGACATTTACCTTGGCCTCCTACATTACACCACGTGCCTTCACATCTGACGTAAATGGTGTGATAACACTGTGAGGCTTTTTCCCCACAGCAGAGAGAATTGAATGCCTGCCTACTACAGGCCTGCTAGCAGGTACAGGTCAAGGATCTTGTACATCAATCCTCTAAATCTTTTAGTGAAAGGAGATAAGTCCCTTACTGTAAAATCACCTTTTGACAACAAGCTGCTTGGCCAACAAGGTGGTTTACTGAGTGCAGGGAATTCAAGACTTTCGTTCTGAGGTCAAGTGTACCCACGTGTCCTTGAGCGAGATAATGAATCTCTATCAGCTATAAGGTTGCTGTTGTGCAGCTCATCTTCTGCTCTGAGGAGCAAAGTGAAATGCCAAATTCCCTGCAGGCTACAGTACAGAAACACACTGTGTATGTAAACTTTCCAAAAACACATCAACCACAGACATGCCTTCGGGCTTTTGTCAGCTTCTGCTTAACAGCACTACACAGAGGCATTAGTGATGACATGCCATTTCGCCTGTGATCTAAAATGCGAGTTGTTGCAGCCGATATCAAATCATACCCTTAGGATATGAAGCATATGGTATTATATTCCTCTCGATCTTCCACGAGCGTTATGATGGATCCTCTTGATTCTTTCAGCACCAACCTCCATCCGTTAGGCTATCATCCTCCATGAGACTACCTCAGGGACCTACTTAGATGGCAATGCGTTCTCCTCTCTGATTGGCCTGGCAGGATTCCTGTTGCCGCGTACATGCTGTTGCCATGGTTTTGGCTGGGGCTGCGCTGCAGTTTTCGCTAGCTCCATCTGTCTTGGGTGTCAGCTCGGTGGAAAACGCTGTGATTCCACTCATTTTCTCACTTGGGGGTGGCATCCATCCTGCTGCCACTCCTCTGTCTCCGCACTGGCAACACAATTCCCAACTCTAGTTCAGACACACTGCTCAACAGTAAAGAAGATTGTTGTTTGGGGCTGGACATGCTTCATCAATTTGAAGGCAAAATAATGTTAGGAAAGCTGAGCAGATTTGCTTGACTCCTGCCAAAAGACCCAGGTGCAGGATTCAGGCGCTGGGAGTGAGAAAAACAAATAAATACTGTGGAGCTATTCTGAGCCCAAAGAGAAAGGAGGTCACTCGTATGAGCAAAATGTAAAACCGGCTTTAATTTCATAATTAAAGTACTGCTTCACACTCTACAGTCCAGTTTCCTTTTTATTCCCAATATGTTTGCATCACTGCACATCATTTTTAAAATGATGTAACATTCGGAAGTCTGGACATGTAGTGTCTGAAGGATTCAACCTTGACTATATCAGAAAATAGCAGGACATGGGCAGTCCTGGTAACAATGGTGCAGTATTGACTGGGTGCCCACTGAGGCAATGCCAGAGCAGAGCCATGCTTGAGGGCATCTGGCTTGTAGCTTTTCCACCTGAGATTAGCACCTGTAAAACTGTGGTCACTGGCCCATCGCCATTTCTCCTGGAACAAGCCAATACGGTTCGGTCCAGTTTCTCCTCGGAGTGCTGTCGATTTTGTGCAAACTTAACTCGTGTTGCATTGGAATTCACGTTTTGGACAAACCGAGAAAAATGTAGTCAGACCACTAACTAGAAAAAGAAATAGCACTGCACCAGCTGGAAAAAAAGGCGCTACAGGCATGACCAACAACATAAATAAACATGAATCATTCTGACACTGAGTGCTTGGAGTTTTGACCTATCACAAGACTGGAATATCTTTGGGCCGAAGACGCTGGGCTGAACATTCTTACAAGATGGTGAGTAATGGTGTCTGATATTCCCCAGACCCCTCGATGTGCGAGGCCCCGGGGTCATCTGAGGGATCCCTGTCTTGCCACAAATGTCACAGCTCATAGATATTGCATGGGCCTCAGCCTTTTGATGCTAATTAAATGTTACTGCTCACCAAGGGCCAAGATAAAGAGGAAGTGCAGGAGATGAGGGAGTGAGAAGATGGAGGGTAAAGGAAAATGTAATGAGAAATATTTAATATGATGGAGGAAGAGAAAGGACCACATGTATAAACTATGGTACGCACAAAAAAACATGCATACACCATTTCCAACACCTAAACTGTCTTTTATAAAAGACAAACCTGCAGTGAGAATGCGTCCACCTCAAAGCTACTTTAAACCATGTGTACACAAGGTGCAGCCGCAGGTGACATGATAATGTGAAGATAAAAAATAAGTTGAGAAATGAATCAAAATAATGAAACAATTGTTTATTTGGATTGTTAGCCAATTTCCCAGATTGTGTGATTTTATTTCCCTGTGTTAATGCTCTTTTCACTTTATACTCTATTGTGAAGCACTTTGTAAAGACTGTTTTCATATCGGCTCTATAAATTAATCACTGATCATATTTCTTACATTAATGATAATGATTGAGGTATTAATATAAATAGCCACAGCCGTCAATAATGACAGCTGCTCTGATATTGTTGGAGAAAACTTGCTGAAGTGGCAGAGTCGCTAATATTGCACTTCTTTGATTATCTTTTAACTGGCAGGTCTAACAAGAGGTGGAGCAGGTAGAAGTACTGATGTGTGAGCTATATAACACAATCAATACTGGATTTTTGAGGCGAATACAATTCAGGGAGATGCAATACCTCTCCACTCCATGTCGGGGTGCAGCATCGCCCTGTCAGGGTTTATTTCACAACAATGAGCCGCTAGCTGTATATTATCCTGCTTATTACACGGCTACTGAGTAAGAAATCAATAATTTGACACACAAACGGTCCACCAGAGTCCAAGATCATAACTACGTCTATAGCAACGGTCTGCTATAAATAGCAACGGTCTGCTTTAAATAGCAATGGTCTGCTATAATGAAATAACAGACCGTGGAACGCTGTGATCGACCAATCAGAATCAAGTATTCAACAAATATTGATATCTGTGTGTTTAAAAAGATTTTTGTATGTGATGTAAAGAATATGGATGCATATTTCTGTCTTTGTGCTGTGTCTTAATTATGAGTCTAATCATGAAGGTTTATTTTATATCTTATTTTATTATTGGTCATTGGTGCTTTTTATATATGTTACATGTTCATATATATGTATATACTGTATATATACAGTATACATATATATGTATACTGTATATATACAGTATACATATATATATATATATATATATATATATATATATATATATATATATATATATATATATATATATATATATATATATATATATATATATATACACATATATATATACATTTATATTTCTGTGTAAGTACATTGACAGAGATGCATAAAACCAGAGAAACCAGAGTCAATTTCCTTGTATGTATGCATGAAAATAAATCTGATTCTGAGTTTTAGTTGTGATTCTACACAGTTTTAGGCATCAGGTTTGAAAAGAAAGAGGAAAAGGAGAAAGGCACACAGAGAGTAGAGGGATGGATGGCTCGACACAACAAATGAAAGAATGGCAAATTGCTCAGAAAGCCAGATTTGAGTGTGATGCACTAAATCAATATCCTCTCTGGAGCAGAACATATTTGTCAGCCCGGTCAGATAAAATAAACAACTATGCCTTTCTGCCTGAAGGTGAGCTGGCCGATCACAGTGAAAAAAATATATTTTAAATCTGTGTGAACTGAAGTCTTTGGGCAGTGGACTCAGAGCTAACTGGCTAACAGAACCCACAAGCATGCTACCATTCACAGGCAGCCCACCGTCTGTGAGGAACATTACTGTTTCTCAGCTCAGTGTAGAAATGTGCACATAAAGAGGGATTGTAATGGGGGCCGACCCTGGTGGGCGACACTGAGGCAGAACAACACCAGGCGGCCATCAGCTCGCCACTCGGCTGGGAGACAGCTGTTGATCGCATCAGGAGGTCCTCAATCGATGAGCCAGCAGAAAAACACTGAGCGGCAAAAAGTGTGTGTGTGTGTGTGTGCTTTGGTTGAATTTGTCACATATGAGTGCCAGTATTGTTATGTGAATCAGTGGTTGGCCCTCGTTGGGAGTCAGATGTTTAAATGTTATTTACTGATGCGTAGAAAACAATCAGCTTAACGTGGCGCTACATTACCAATTATTTGCCATTCAGTTACAACAGAGCAAATCCTGCACAGGAGAGTGTGAATGTGTGTTTGTGAATCTGCACTTTAAAGCGTCGGGGTAATAAATGTAAAGTGTTCGTCCATGGATAGATGTGCTTATATTCTTTGGAAAAGGACAAGTCGGAGCTTGTGTGAAAGTCACCTCGGTGTGGTTATTTCGCTTATCCGAGCCAAAGTCAGCGGTACTCAAGAGAGCACTTCATGCAGAGTGGCATTCGTAAATGTCCCGGCCCAGTCAGGACACCCGGGCTTTGCTGGGACAAGTCACAGGTTCTGTCGCCCCGAATAAGCCTGCTGTCCCCACCGAGGCAGTGAGAGCAGGCTGCCGGTCAGCTTGTATTAATTTCACAGGGCTGCAGGGGCTCGCTGTGTCCACAGTCGTGACAATAGCAGAGCCAAGGTGTCTCCTGGGAAGGCGTGCTGTCACTCCCGCCACAGTAATGTCCACACAGGAGGCTGAACATTTCTTTTCTTCCCTTTTCTTTTCTTTCTTTCCAGCACCACCTGGCACTGCTACGGCCTATTTCAAACAGCAGTGGCATGTGCGAAAGAGCTCACCTGTCTCTGTAGGAGTATGTGCGAGAGAAGAAAAAGCAGGAGTGGTAGTTGGCAGTTCCTGCGAGCACCCAGTTTGAGGTGGCAGATGTGTCACATTGTGAGGGCAGCTACCTGCTTGGCAGCTGCGAACCGTCTCACCATGGCTCTGTTTGTCACTCGCCTTCTCTTTCTCTCTTTGTTTTTCCCTCTCAGTGCGACTCCTTAGACCACTGATCCACCAATTTGCCATCGCCTCAAACATCCCAATTAGCAGGCAGACACAGAAACAACTTAACTGCTCGCTCAAACTTAAAAAGTCAGAGTATAAAAACACTGGAGAGGCCATTAGACGTTTGGATTCAGTGGAGTGTGTAGAGAGGAGAAGCTGTTTTCACCTGTGGAAGGCAATTAAAGTGGCCTGAGTGTCTGGCAGTAACTGTACCTGAGTGCACATCTTCACAATTACAGCTTAATTATATAAAAAGAAAGCTTTTTCTCCTTTCCTCATCTTCATAGCTTTCCTCTTTTATTAACTTACTCTCTCTCTTGAATATTATAGACACAGAGACACTTTATTCCACATACTGTATTGTAAATGGGTGGTTGTGAACAGTTCAGTACATTTTGCATGATTTTTTTTATTCTATTCAATATTCTATTTTTCACAGCAGGATTAGGCTACATTTACTAATCCCCTGAGAACTATTAGAGCACTTTTAAATTTAAGTTAGTTATCGTATACCCAACAAAACCTGCCAACCACAGGTGAAAAGTAACAAAGTAAATTTTCTAAAATACTGCACAAAAATGTTGAAGTACTTGGACTTTTATTTCTTGGTTCTACTGTGCACTACTTTCACAGTATATGACATCTATACTTACTAGCTATTCTGCAGATTAAGATTTTACACACTGTAGATCTCATTTTTGTTCATTATTTAATTCTGAAAGTCTCCGTCACTGAAGCGAAACGCTCACCCTCCCATTCCCTCCAGGTTAACACTGTTAGCTCTGTCAGCACTGTTGTCATTGTTAGCACTGTTAGCACTGCTAGCTGCCGCTATTTCGGCTCAGAGAGCCGTTTGCAGGCAATACTTAAATTTAAACTTAATTACTATTGTCATATATATATATATATATATATATATATATATATATATATATATATACATACAGGCACATAGATGAAATTTGACCTCTGTATTTAACCCATCCTAAGCATTAGGAGCAGTGGGCTGATCTAAAGCGCACGGGGAGCAACATGGGGTTCAGTACCTCGCTCAAGGACACTTATGACATGCAGACAGTAGCGGGGGATCGAACCGCTACACACTACTGTACCACCAAATATCATAAAAATCAAGAAAGCCAGTAGTGTTTCTGTAATCCTGCTGACAAACAAACCGAGCCGAAAAAATAAGCTCCTTGGCAGAGGTAATAATATATAACACTCTGAATAAAGTAATTCTGCGTACAAGTACCTGTACAATTGTGTATATTTTGGCACCAAATTCGACTGTTATCAGCTCATTAAATGTGCGTTATCAGTCGCTATAAGCCTCATAGATGTGGGTCAGTCGTGGCCTGCTACGTCGTAAAAGTGCAAGTGAAACTGTAAAGCAACACATTCTAAACACATGTAATAAAATTGAATGAAACGTTACTTTTTGAACACAAACAAAACCACTTGGTTAAGTTTAGTGGAAAAAGATAATTGTTTTGGCTTAAAATAACTATGTTTGAAAAGTGAAAGAGAAAGTTTCAAACTTCTCCAACACAAAGACAACTACACGTTCACACAGGATGCAAACCCCAGTCTCCTGGGTGAAAGCCCTGTGTTTTGTGTCCCCGACCTCCACCCTGTACGGTCGCTAGAGGTCGCCGTCGTCTTCTTTTGTTCCTTCTTTCGATGATCAACCATGTGAATCGATGATAAAACCTAATAGTGGGTGTAGCAGGGCCCTTCTGACCCACATCTACGAGGCTTGTAACCACTGATACCTCACATTTAATAACCTGAGCACAGTCTAATCGGCTGTTTTGGTGATGAAAAAACTCGGACTTCTTTTGTCGTATTTTTATATTGTGCCACTGCTACATTTACTTGAGTAAATGATCTGAACACTTCGCCCACCACACCTGAGAAAGCTACAGAAGTACTGAGGGTAGGGGTCAAAAGTTTGAGGAGCATTGGAGAAGCATGAGAGGGAGCTTTTTTTTTTTCTTTTTTTTTTTTACTTCAGTGCAATACCTTGAGCGAGTGCCAGACTCCATGTCCGTGCTCCGTGGGCAGAATGTGAGGATATAGACGGTGCCAAAAAACTGTTTGGCAGAAAAAGAAAGCACTTCCCAGCCCCACTACACTGGCACTCTGCCCAGTCACTGCTAGCCTTTGCCGGTTTCAGCCAGCTTCTCCACTTTGAAGCTGCGAGGACATTTTCTCCCCGTGAACGTCTGACAGGCAAATCAAGACATGTTCCCCCCACTGAGTTACAACGCAGGTTAACTTGATCAATGCAATCACAGAGCTGGCGACAAAATCACACTAAGATGGGGTTCATTAAGGCCTAAATTAGCATGCAACTTCAAAGGGGAGCACCCTGATTGTCTCTGATTGATATCATTATGAGAGCGGTGATTGTGCAGCCACTGTTCTCTTTTAGACAGTTGGCTGTAACAAATAAAAAATCTTTTCTTCAGGAAGAGAGAGGAAGCCTTGACCTGATATGGGAGCCGGGAGCTGAGCGAAGGTCACCATGTGTTCATTTCTTGGCTGTAATGAAATGTCGTGCTAGAAGAAATTGGCCCAATCTCGGCCTCCAAAAACAGTTTGGATGATGGGAGAGGAATTGGTGGCAAATGAGCTCAAGGGGAGCAGAAACAGTGGTGGAATTGGTCGTGGAGGATTGACATGTTCTGGATTCACTGAGGAAATGATGCGGAGGAAGCAGGTGGAGTCGGGCAGAACGGCGGGGATGTTTCCTGTTGGCTCCTGGGATATAATTACTGGGTAATGGAAAGATCATGTCTGAGGTGATGCTCAAACATTTCACTTTTAATTTGAACTGACGCTGTATGAGTGGTTGGGCCTGGAAATGAGGACACCGAAGGGGGTCCCAAGAAAAATCTGAAAGGACGCAAATTAACTGAAGGAATCAAAAGGAAAATATATCTCAGTTACACAAAATGTGGGATATTTTTTTACTCAATTTTTTTGCTTTTTTTGTAACAATTTCAAATAAGTCTTACTAACAGATGAGAATAGTCCAAAACTATTTACTAGAGCTGAAACGATTAGTAAATCAATTTATTGACAGAAAATTAATTGGCACCAATCTTGATATCCGATTAATCACAGAGTCATTTTTCAAGCTAAAACGACAAACATGCTGGTTCCAGCTTCTCAAATGTGACGATTTATATATTATATAAATATATATATATATATATTATATATATATATATATATATATATATATATATATATATATATATATTATATATATATAAATATATATATATATATTTATTGTTGTTATTATATACAGTATATGTTGTTCTAATTGTTTGTTATCACTATTATGTAGTCCTATTATTTCTTTATATTCTTTATAATCTTGTCTCTAGGTGGAGGCTTCAGATAAGCCCAGTGGGTTTTTTGCCTCTTCCTGCACTGTCTATTATTAATTTATTTTCTGTTATGTTGTGTAGTCTTAAATTGTGCAAAATAAATAAACAAACAATAAACAAAATAAACAAATACCTTTTGATTCTGGACCGTTGGTTGGACAAAACAACAATTTGAATATCAACTTGTGTTCTGGGACATTGTGATGGGCATGATCATGATGGTGGGACGAGCTTTTATAGACCAAATGATGAGCGCCTCGGATAAGCGGAA
This sequence comes from Sebastolobus alascanus, assembly GCA_916701645.2. Taxonomy (NCBI): domain Eukaryota; kingdom Metazoa; phylum Chordata; class Actinopteri; order Perciformes; family Sebastidae; genus Sebastolobus; species Sebastolobus alascanus. The sequence goes on from CAKAOJ020000058.1 coordinate 70,499, forward strand.
GCAAATGGATGGATGGAAGTAAATTTTGCTTCAATTTAAGAGGTCACCAGCCAAAATGATTAGGAACCACTGTTCGAGACCAGAGATTTACAACTTTTTTTTGCCTCATGAGAATCAAAAATGAAGCCAAGTCTACTTGTCACACACTGCATACAGTATGTCCACCAACAGAGTGGTAATTTCAATAATTTATTCAGTCTTGTCAATCACAAGCGAATAACAAAAAGAGAGGAAAGTTAAAGAAAATACATAACTTTATGAAGCAGAAATATTTTTTTTTCTAGGGATGCACCGATACCGATACCGGATCGGATATCGGGCCGATACTGACTCGAATAGCTGGATTGGATATCGCTGACAATGGGGCCGATCTATTAAATTAAAATCTAAGTCAACCTCATGTTGCCTTACACATAAAAGAATGAGCAGTCACTTCCACACAGTGAGCGATACAGCTTATTAATTAAACACTGGTATCGGATCGGTAACTCTGTATCGGCCAATACCCAAAGCCCAGGTATCGTTATCGGTATCGGGACCGAAAAAGTCGGATTTGTGCATCCCTACTTTTTTCTGCTGGCCGCTCTTATTAATCATCTCACAACCCCTCAGATTTAATACGTGACTCCTCATGGAGGTCTGTGGAGCAGTTTCACAAAGAGTGATTTTCCCTTCCAACCTCAGGTTTTTTTTTTACTTCTTAGAGCCCTAAAGGTATCCAGGGTTTCACAAGAAAAAAGTAAAGATTAGAAAGAAGTCCTGGTTCTGGCAGCAGAACATGGGTTTTACTCATTCCCCCCAATGTAAGGGAATGGGAACTATTGTTATATCATTTTTGTACATATCACAGAGAGATTCTGCTGACTGGATCCAACTGTAACTGTCACAGTGAACTACGGTCACACACATCTTTTAAAGAAGCTGGCAAGTTTCATATTTCAAGGGAATAAAAACAAAACAAAGCCTGACATCAAAGAGCTTGAAGAATGTGATCTTGAACGGAGGGTATGAGAGATGAAGCGGATGCATTCTCGTTTGGGATGTTTGACGCTTTCTGAGAAATGTCACAATGCGAAGAAAAGGGAGTGTGAAGTGGCCGCTGGCGGAGAGATGTCCCAGAGCATCATGGGTAGACGCACTCAACGGCTGCCACCTTCTTTTATGCAATGTGAAGACATCAAAACAAATATTGCCCCGTCTCTCGGCTTCCAGTTCGCTTAATCTCGTACAATGCTCTGCCTTCCGGTTGCCATGGATACAGGTACACCATAGGCTGTACCAAGCGAGAAAGAAAGAGAGGAGGAAGATGGCTCGACTGTGAACTCACTTTCATTCCAATTTTTTACCACTTTGATCATCAGGTGATGTGAATTACAAAGACAAGTACAGTAGTTTTGGGACCATTTTGATAATTGGTGGCAGAAATCAGGCTTTTGCTGCAGTAATTATGAACATGCAGACTGTCACAATGGCTGCTTTCATTGCAGCTGCACAAACAAATTGTCCAATTAGGGCTTCAAAGTAGATAAACTACAGAATTGTATCCTTATTACTGTAAATATATATATATATCTATATCTCAAACTAAAAGATGAATCAGGGGTTTGCTGTGGGACGATGCCGGCTGTTTACTGATTGAAAATGTCAGCGTGAAACCGAGTTGAGCAGGCGAACCAGCTTCTGCCCTGTCAAACACTTCTTCCTGTTTAGTGAATTCATCATTCCCGTCTTAATGGGAACATTTGACTGACACCTGCCATCTCGAATCGCAGGCTCATGTCAGAAAACACCACAGTGATCATCAGAGTGTGTGTATGTGTGTGTGTGTGTGTGTCAGCGGGTCTGTAAGAGGCAGAGAAAGATGGAGAATGAGTGATGGAAAGGAGTACAAACTTTGTGTCTGGGTAAAGAGCGTGCATGTAGGTCAATTAGTCAGATAGTTGATCCACAGAAAGTTAATTATTATAATTATTAATCATGATAGCCATTATCTCAGAGCACAAGACATGTATCTGCTGTCTGTCCCTAACATAGGAACTGAAATAGGAAAGAAAACCTTCATGTTTTCTGCTTCATCCACTTGGAATAGTTTGCAAAAGGAATCCAAATTTGTGGAGAACTCAAGACAAGTAAGCGTTATGGTAAATGACTCCTTTGTTAATTGTCTCTTTTCTTTAGTATTGTTATTTGTAGCGCTGCAACAAACGATTACTTTCACATGACGATCATAATTGTCTCAACGCAGACGATGATGATAACAGATTGCTTGGTTTGTCCAACCAACACTTCAAAGTTACCAAAGATATTAAGTTTATTATCACAAGAGACAAAGAAACGCAACAAATTCACACAATTTACAAGCTGGAGCCTGGAGGATGGAGGAGCCTGGAGGATATGTTTTCTATTTTAATCTTTAAAAAATGATCTTTAAGATAATTGCTTATCAAAATAGTTGCATTGCATTCACTAAACTGACTGTTTGCTTTAGCTCAAACGAGCTAAAACAATACCAGCGTCTGTGTGTGTCATCATGGCGAAATGTGGTCGCTACCTACCGTAGCTGGTTGCCTGTCTGTCTGTCTATCTGTGTTTGTTATCTCGATAGCATCACAACCGTGCAAGACGCAGTCACAAAACTTTACAGGTGTGTAGTTGCGATCAAAATGAAGGTAGAGTTAGATGATGGGTGTGATCCGAGCAAGGGCGCTGGAAGTAGGGGGCTAGGAAGTGGGGAAGGGACCATGGGCCACTTTACGCTCAAATCATAACATGGCAAACTCAAGCCCAACAGGCAACAACAGTTGTCAGTGTGCTGACTTGACTATGACTTGCCTCAAACTGCATGTGATTATCATAAAGTAGGCATGTCTGTAAAGGGGAGACTCGTGGGTACCCATAGAACCCTTTGAAAATGGCCATGCAAGTTTTTCCCCACCAAACTTTAGCGCAAGTTTGGAGCTTTATTTAGCCTTCTTCCTGAAAGAGCTAGTATAACATGGTTGGTACCAATGGATTCTTTAGTTTTTTTAGTTTCATATGTTGTCAGTATCTAGTATCACTCTAGCCGTAATACTGAGCCTGCTACAACCTTAAAAAAGTTGTGTTAATGCGTTGAAAAAATGAGTGGCGTTAAAACGCGTTATTATCACGTTAACTTTGACAGCCCTAGTTTTTAGTATTGTTTTATCCAGGTCCTGCCGAATTGTTCGGGTCTACTATACAAAACCAACCTCAATGGTACTTACAGTACACTGTTAAATAAAGAATAAATAATAGAAAAATACATTTTAAAAAGTCAAATGATCCGTTTTTTTTAGACAATAATGCACAATGTTTGCTGGTTTCATTTTCTGAAATGTGAGTATTTAATGCTTTTATCTGTTTTATATCATTTTAAACTGAATAGCTTTGGGGTTGGTTGGACAAATAGTCTTGGGCTATGGGATATTGTGATGGCCATTTTTATAGCCCTCTTTTTTTGTAACATTATATAGAGTAAACAAATAATTGAAGAAAAAAAAAAATATCAATACTGAAGGAAGGTTAGCTCTATCTCTGTATGTGTGTTTCTGTAGAGGAGAGACAGAAAAACACTGCAGGATGGTCGAAGCTTCTGCCAGACAAATGAACTGCATCTCCATAATAAAGTGATTTGGGGTAGAGGGTGGGGGATGTAATGGCTGAGTGGCCACGATCAGCAGACCCTCTGTCTGCCCCTGATGGAGTGATACATCAGCCCATCTCCCTGTGTTAATTAGACCCAGACCAGCTGGAAACCAAAGCTGTGTACAATCTGGCCAACGAACTGACGCTGCTCCACAACAGAAAAGAGACCGACAAGAGATATTGTTTAGATTTGATCAATTCCTATTCTGCTTATCGATTTTTGATTCTCATTCATTCCTGGTTCCAATATGTTGCATATCATTGGGGGAAGAAAATAAGAAAATATATGTTGAAGGGAAAAACTAACTATTTTCAGCCACCACAAACAGCCAGGAGATATTCTATGATTCTGTAATGTTTCACCTTATATATCTCAACCAAAACAACAATGATTGCTACCGATTCAGGCCACGTTAAACAGGAAGTAAACAAACTGTTTTCTCATCCTTTCTGCTCTGAAATATAATGAATGTGCTGTTGAGTTTCTGTTTGTACTACAGACAGTATGCAAAGCAAATTTTCGCCTTGCATTGTTCTCTCTCTCTCTTTTTGTTTGAGAAATATTTTCAACTAGCACAGACATGTTTTGCCCCCAAATTCTGTGTTGCCAAGAATGGATTTGCATCCTCTGTATGAAAAAAAAGAAAAAGAAGTCTAAAATTGACATTGTGTTCTGATCACACTTTATGGCTTTGTTTGTGAAGCAGCTATAGCTTCCTGTAGTCACTGACATTAATGACTGGTGAGTAAAAATAGGGCTACACTCAAAGAAATAAACATGTTTTAAGCACTTTCATTCAGATTCAGTTTGAAATTGTGCAGGGATGAATGGTAAAAGGAGAAACTACTGATTAAAAGAAGGAAGAAACTCACAGTTCGGATGAACATCCACACTTTTTTACTGTTTATGTTGCATAAAAAACTAGGGCTGTCAATCAATTAAAATATTTAATCGCGATTAATCGCATGATTGTCCATAGTTAATCGCGATTAATCGTTAATTAATCACACTTTTTTTATCAGTTCAAAATGCACCTTAAACGGAGATTTGTCAAGTAATTAATACTCTTATCAACATGGGAGTGGACAAATATGCTGCTTTATGCAAATGTATGCATATTTTTATTGGAAATCAATTAACAACACAAAACAATGACAGATATTGTCCAGAAACCCTCACAGGTACTGCATTTAGCATAAAAAATATGCTCAAATCATAACATGGCAAACTCAAGTCCAACAGGCAACAACAGCTGTCAGTGTGTCAGTGTGCTGACTTGACTATGACTTGCCCCAAACTGCATGTGATTATCATAAAGTGGGAATGTCTGTAAAGGGGAGACTCGTGGGTACCCATAGAACCCATTTTCATTCACATATCTTGAGGTCAGAGGTCAAGGGACCCCTTTGAAAATAGCCATGACAGTTTTTCCTCACCAAAATTTAGCCTAAGATTGGAGCGTTAGTTAACCTCCTGGGTACCAATGGATTCTTTAGGTTTTCTAGTTTCATATGATATCAGTATCTTCACTCTAGCTTTAAAACTGAGCCTGCTACCACCTAAAAATCCCAAGTTGCGTTAATGCCTTACAGAAAGTAGTGGCGTTAAAACGCATTTGCGTTAAAGCGTTATTATGGCATTAACTTTGAAAGCCCTACAAAAAAACAATCGCATTGTGAAGTTTCAGCCGCACTTTTAAGCATATTGTAAACACATCGCATCAACATATGCAAAAACAGCAAGGTACAAGGCCTTGTGTCGCATGTCCAAACATTTAAGAATCAACAAGGTTAAAGGCAAGGCCTGTTTCTTAACAACATCCTGCTCTTAAATAGAGAGAGAAGTACAGTATGAATGCACAGTGCCCTGAAGCAGCTGGGAAATACAGGTGAGACACAGTAATTGATTTTTCTTTCTTCCCACATGTAGGGTCTTTTTATGGGCTTGCGGGTGTGTGTTCATGCTTTGTGTATTTCTGCCGGTGTGTTTTTGGTCTATATAGAGTCACGTCAGCGTGCACATCTACGTGCCTAAATCTGAGCCCTCACACATTCAGGTTCAATTCCTTTGTATCACATTTGTACCCACAAAGTGTGACATCTACCACCTGGATACTGTCACCCGGTGATAAAATACCCTCCTGCAAAGATGGCAGGTGTCCTACTTTCCAGAAGAGAGCAGTTCTGGGCTTTCAGCAGAGTTAATACCTGATCTACACACCTCTCCGTTTGGGAACAGGCCCACAACCGTTAGCTTTAAGCCTGCATGCATATTAACCAATATATCAAACTCCTTTTCACCCCCGACTGTCAGAATGCAGTATAATCCTATTTCTAACCTACTCAGAGTGATGGGTTCACTATCCCAGAGCCAGCGGAGAGTGTGAATACAAAATCCTTTTTGTAAAGTCAGCATTCATCTTCACCTGCACATTACCACGGACAGCAGGAAGCAGAATATAGCCTGATGCGAATGCCATGCACATACAGCAGCACTTTTCCTAAATGTATGAAGAGGAAGAATTCTAAGCCTGGCTTTGAAAAAGTCTCTTTACCTGAGTAACTACCACTAAAATGTTCATGTGCATGGTTCATTACTCCCAGTTGGAGAAAGCAGGTTATACTGGGGGGCTTCCCAGGGGTAAAAGATCTAATAAATTACCCACATGGGGAAATTAAGACAGCAGTAAAGAAAATAATAAAGAAAGACTCTGCAAAGGAAAACAAGAAAAGGACAAATGAGGGCTGTATAAACATTAAACAAGCAATTTACACATGAGAACGCACTAAATACTGTAGACATCTCATGGTTGAGTGTGATAAATGTTTGTATTAGTGCATCAAGAGGGTATGCAAATAGCAGTAGCTGCAGTAAAACGTGCAAAAAAAAAGCATTTTAAGCCTGATGATTCATAGATGGACATTTGCACAATGTGGTGCAATCCAATATGACAGCCTTGCAATAAATAATAGCTAAGTAAGGGTTGCATTGTTTGATTTTGGTTGAGATTGTGTCAGAGAGGTGTTGATTTTGAGGCTGTAGGTTGTGTTGTAATGTGTCCCGTCTGCTCAAACACGCACTCTCTCTGCATGGACTAATAACAGGAACACATATCTTAAATAGACCTGCAACTAAAGATTATTTTGTTATTGATTAACCTGCCAATTATTTTCTCGATGAATTGATGTAATTGGTTTATAGAAAATAGTAAAAAAAAAAAAAAAGCCTTTTGCCTTTCGCAATTTCCAACAGCCCAAGGTGACATCTAACACTAAAACTGAAACATGTTCAGATTATTATCACATAATTCAAAGAAAAGTAACAAATCGTCACACTTGAAAAGCTGAAACTGATAAATGTTGGCATTTTTGCAAGGAAAAAATGACTTCAATAGTTGTAAATTACATTTCTATTGAAAATAATTCATCAATTGTTTTAGCTCTACCTTAAATATACTGCAATACAGTATCACAACACTACAAGGCTAGGGCTTCAGAAAGTTGCATCAACACCTCTCTGACATTGCAGTATGGCTTACATGCATCTGCTTTTTATACTGATGTCACAGCACTGTACAGGTGTTGTTTTTTATCTTATTCACACCAGTACGTGCAGCATGTGTAACACCAAGAGCTGCAATGTCTAACTGTAAATGTGAAGCTGCAAATTGCTTTGAAAGAAAGAACACATGTATTGTACACTACAGTCTTTCCCTTGAATTATAAAGCACAGCGTGACCACACAGATATTATATTTCCTGCATGACGAGGCAGGCCGACTGTAAGCCCAGACTGTGGGTTGTGACTGATAGGCGAACGGCTTTCAAAATCACGGCACTGCACCGGCTGTTGGTTGTAAAACACTCAGGATTGATTTTTTTGGAGTGTTTGCTTTTCCTAGGGAGGGCTTTTTTTTCCAACCATTAAGGTGTGATCTGTGCTTGCCATGAGTAAATGTGTTCTCTGGCTTCAATCAGAACACCCAGCGACGATACCGACTGTAGAGCGGTAGTACAGGCTGCTCATGAGCCGTATGACACGAGCTGCATATCAACAGCAGCTAGCCATCAGTCAACCGATAGCCGTGCCCGGCCTCACTACGACACAAACTGCACCGTGGGATTGTGAGTATTAAAAGCAGAGAATCAAATCAAATAGATGAATTCACAGTAGGATTCATAACTGCGACTGCCAAGCGCCTGAGAGCAATCAATCATGGGAAATCGCAGCAGAAAAGTCTATTCTTTAATCTCATCCGTTCATCCCGACGGACCGCAGCATCGCAGCAGATAACCGAGGTGAAAGAAAAATACCAATGAGATTCGTAATGGCAGATAAAGAAAGAGTTGGAGAGGAACAATATTTCATTTACATACTGGAAGCAGGATTCAAATTTATCGTCAGTTTACAGATGGAAGCTTTATTAGAAAAAGCCCTGAAGGGTTTCTGTGTGAATGGTCCTGCCTCATGCAGCCACGAGGGACCATGAACTCAAGATTCAAGAAATACTACAACACAAATGCTCATTGTAAAGACTGAAGGCGAGCAAAAAACTGAAAGAGGGCACAAATTTGTCGTGTTCGGTTCATCAGTGTGTGCTGTATGTTATCTTCAATTGCCTGCACAGGCTGAGAAAACAGTGAGAGATGGAGAGAACGAACTCTGTCACCCTAACACGAAGATATATGAACTCCCCTTGCCGATGGCGTGCTGTGAACACAGACTCTACCACAGGCCCGAGGGGACACTCTGTTTGCGTCCCCCTCTTTCCTCAGACGCACAGTCAAGCGTAAAAAACCTCAGGTGGAGTTTGTGAGCTGACTCCTTTATCCCAGGGCAACCTCACTTTTGTGTGCAGCTTAAGAGTTGCACCGTTCCAGGAGAATACAAAGAGAGGGGAGGCGAGAGAAGCCAAATTCAGCTGGCAGAGACATGGAGTAATGCTACAACCGAGATAAAGAAGATACAGCCGAGGAGGTGAAAGGGGAGATAAAAAAGGGAAAAAATAAGGGGGTGAAAATAGAGTTTGAGCAAAGACAACTTAATGTTGCAAGTCATGGCCGCAACTTTGGAACAAACTCATTTTTTACACTAGACAGTGTATCATCATTGCATCTCAGGAAGCATCTCAGGAAGCATGTCTGGACACGTCCTTTTGATTGACGGCTGAAGTCTCAGCAGAGAGCGAGACCGGGCTCCATTACTCGCACGGCGAGCAAAAGGACATGCACTGCAGCCGTAATGATACATTTAAGTCAGGGAAGGGGCTATTTGTTGGTGAGGAAGAGCGAGGAGCAGTCGGCCCGGCCCCGACAGTCGTTCATCCTCCCCAATCATCAGCTCCGAGGGGAGTGCTTCCAAATCGCTGCTCGCATGACTACTAAGAGGCCCGGCCCATTAGCTAGTTGTGTTACACTAAATATGAAGAAACAGATCAATTACCGCCTCCGCCTGGGATCAACAGAATGTTTTAATGCGTGTGTAAGGGTGTTTCTCTATATGCTCCTGCGTATGTGTTAATGTTTGCATTGTGGCCGGTGGTTTGCTGCTCCGCACACCACCCTGCAGCTGTCTCTGGTGAAGATGTTAAGCCAATAATTTACCTGAGCTGTTACACAGACGTGGAGGTTCCTCCAGGGAACAAGTGAGGACGATAAATAATTGAATTTCCCCAGGCTGCGAACGAGGAGATTTCATTCATTATTTATCATCTAATTGATTACTGCAAGTAGGCTTTCTAACCTGTCCCGCAATTAATGTGCTACTTTTTACGTGCTTAATTAATGGCCACTGCATCTTCATGAAAAACACACACTCAATTACATCTGGAATTGAAAAGCCGCGGCAGTTCGTCGCCGCGCCGGGGACGGCACCGAGACATTATTCAGCCAAAATGGAATCCAATAAGACGGACTTAGTCTTCTAGACAAAATTGGACTATTTTTCATACTGTTGTCATGCTGCATCTGTGGCGATATTGCAGCTCAAGTTTTTCCTCTTGACCGAAAAATCCACTTTGAATCAACTTGGCTGTCAACAATCTTAGCTGTTCGGCTCCGGCTTGTTTATTGCGAGGCTGCGACTGTCCTGTCCCCTGTTCAGGCTCCTCTGTGTGACACTGTGTTGATGTTACTGGAGTGTGGGACATCATATTCAATGTGCTAAACCTTTCATATTTGGTGAAGAGTTATTGTTTTGTATACAAACAATACATGCACACACACGCACACAAAGATGTACAAACTCACACTGGCACGCACGTTTATCTTTCCAGCTCATGTTTAGAGAGAGAGGCCGCCACCTAAGCCAATTCCATGGGGTCTTGTTTTGAATAAAAAGCTGTTATGGCCAACACTGTCTGAATTCAAAATACCCTCTTGGCAATATGAGCCATGGTGTGTGTTTAGGCTCGCAAAACAAGTGCTATCAATTCAAATTTCCATGTTTCTCGATTTCCTTTCAGCTTCGACAAAATAATAGGACCGACTCCTGGCAAAACTTTAATTCTCGGTTTGCTGTGGGCTCTTTTCATATCCTAATTTCACACTTGATATTATACTGGCTTCTACACAACTCATCAGCTCTGAATAAAAAAATATGCATTTTGGAAAATACAATACAAAACAAATGAGTTCTTCTGATACTAATATCAAATTCAGAAATACCTCTGGTAAAATGCTGATTCAGGCACAGGCGATTATGCGAGACTATGCTCCGATCCGATATCACCTTATTGTATCATTTATCAGCTCATTTACGCTACACAGGATCTGCCCCATCGGTACTACGAATGTGCAACTCTCAACAGAAATGAAAAAAATGCGAGATGGCTCACTCGTTAGCAACTTCCATCATCAGCTCCAGAAAAAACAATCGCTGCGTCCAAAATCAATGACGGAAGTTGCTACGAGTGAGCTAATGAGAGTTGAGAGTTGCACATGCGCAGTAACCATCGGGTAGGTGTTAGCGGAGAGTGTAACGTTAAACAGAGCTGGCAAAATGTAAGCAATTTGGCAATATTTTACACTGGATAATCTATCCAACTAGATAATAAAAGAAATTTCTAGGGCATTCATTCTCTGTATGCATTTGTTCATGTTTTCAGTTGTTTTTAACACCTTGTTTCCACATAGCTCTGTGTACGTACTGTATGCGAGTCAACCATAAGTTAATTCATTCCTGCTGAAACCTCCGTGATCTACGATGTGTTTGCGAAAGTCCTCCTTCCGTTTTTTTTTTTTTAGTCCATAATTTACCTAGGGCACATTGTAATAATTTAACTTTTGGTTATGGCATATTTAGTAGTTTTACTTAGTAAAATGTATAAAAGTGACTCGTCTGGACGGTGAAAAACAGACAGTAAGTCATAGGTATAAAAAACAAAGTTTTATATCTATGCAGTAATGTCTCTCCTATATCTGCGGTGGTAATTCTATCCATCCGTAAAGAGATACATTTCCTTGCTTTGAACACCAGTAGACGTACTTCGTAAACTATACGGATTTATGGACACAAAACAAAACTGTGTGGAAACAAGGCATTACGCACTGGTATCGGATTGGATACTCTGTATTGGCTGATGCGCAAGTTTAGATATCGGTATTGGGAAGGACAAAAATAATAACGGAACATCTCTAATACAAATCAAAGGAAACAAGCAGTGTAGGGTTTAACACATTGAGATGCTGCAGCCTTCAAGTCTGCTATTGCTGTGTAAACTCTGACTGCTAACATTTTTGTTTTGTTTTTCTCTCTTTATTTTACAGTAAACTACATGATCTGTATGTATCACTAAGTCTTTCCTCTCCAGCTACAAATCAGCCACCAGTCCTACCACTCAGACTCTCCACTTCCAGGAAGGCATTGATTGCAGCCAAAGCCACCAGGATCGATACTTTCACAGTTAAAAGCCAGCTCGTTGACCCCTTAAACAATGATGTAAAGTGTACTGAGGCAATAATGGGGCCTCTTTTACTAAATCAAACCATTGTGTCTGTGAGGGCTGAAAAACATTCAAAAGAGATCCTTGCCTTGGGTGAGAGAGAGTCAAATTTTCTAAGCTAAAAACTCTTTTCACTCAACATTTCTTTGTGTCTGCTGTCAATCAAAAGTATATACAGTATTGAATAGTTGGATTTTGTTCAAATGTCTTCAGTTCATCCTCCGAGGCACAAAAAGGCTCTTTCTCTACTTTAATTGCAGATGGACAGAAAGGAGCAGTGAAGCTTATAAATAAGGCCCCGGGACTGTGAGCTATGCAAAGTCTGAATGAAAAGGCCTGGATGCCACAAGGCTGACATCATTAAGAACAGCCTAATGATCCCCTGGATTTGATTTGTTTGGCCTGGTCCTGGCTGACTGGCGTGACTTGTGAAAAGAAAAACACCCAAATTTCATCAGTCTCTCAACAGGGCTTCTATTGAGGTTTGGGCTCATTTGGGCCTGTGCCAAAGCTCCTCCAGGCTGAGTCCAATTACTCCAGCAAGAATGTTATGTACGGCTAAAAAAAAAGACTAATTGAAAGGTTTATACAGGAGGAAATCTAACAGACCGATTGAGAGAAAGTGGGGACATTAATATAGAGAAAAGTAAAGGTCTTTGTGTTTTTCTCGCAGCATAAGAACACCATTCCCGTTCTTCTTAACCATGTAATAATTCAAGCAGTCACAGAAACGTATCCTTCGAAGCTCGGCTTGGCTGCTGTTCTGGCAAACAAGCTGCTAGCTTATTTTTGAGCGACAGATTCATTCAGTGAGAGAGTTATTATTACACGACTGTACAAGACACAAATATTAAATAAGCCGCACGCTCTGATGCATACGGTAAAACATTTGAACAAGCTATAATGCAAGATGTGTGAGCTGCTGGTTATGAGATGTTGTTCTTACCCAGTGCCTCTTAATTCCATAATAAAACCGAAAGGTGTAAGAGTGGAGCGGAGCACAGTTATTCTAACTCTGCACAAATGGGATTAGGTGTTTGTACACAGAACAGAATGAGGGTTTGGGATAGGGAGCTTTCCTTTCACGGTTAAGCCTGCGGCAGGGACTGCAGAGCGCTGCAGGTTACCCTGCGATTATGATGATCCAGTTTGATCTGAGGAAATGAAATTTCCTTCCAAGACCACTTTTCGCCTCTTCAGCAAAAGGACAACAGATAAAATGCAAAGGCAGCCACTGCTCAAACACAGGCAGCAGAACACACACATACTGTACATGAGGGTTATACAAGCACACAGGTGTGAGTTCAGGCTCATTTACACTCACTGTACTTATTTATTTTCCCAGACTCCAGTGCTAAAGCTACAGTAATGCCACAATTACAGTATGAACTAGCAGGCTTTGTGTAAATGGATTTTCATTTTGCAAAGCAGAAAATTCTTTAATTAGCCAACACTTGCAGAAGGCAGGCCTCATGGCATTTAAAGAAACATGAGTGAATTTGACATGAGCGCGAGCTGCAATTAAAAGGAAATGTCTGATCCTGCCAGTTCATAAAGCCTGTGAGGCGCTGAGATACATCAAAAACGGAGAAATGTGAAGGAAAATTATGATATTTAAATCAGGTTCACACCATAATTACTCAACACATACATCAACTGCTAGTATTGCACCTTGTACTCTGAGATCTTTAGCTGGTTTAGATCACTTGCAACCAGCTCTGAACCAAGATAAAACAAGACTAAAGGCCTTTACACACCAGGGGTGTGACGAATGAATGACACGAATATGCCAAATACTTGCCTGCGAATATTTCACATCAAAAATATTCATACCGGCAGTGATGCAAATTTGAGACAGTGGCAACACTTTTTCAATACAAGATTCTAAAAGATTCACGCAGACAGAGGCCAAAACAGGGATCCTATTGACCTAGAGCAGCGTCTGGCCGTCTGTCTGAGGTAAATTGTTGGCCGGAGGTAAATATGGCCTAAACTACTGTGAGCTACTTTAGTTTCCTTTTAGCGAAATGATCAGAGTGAGTTGGCCTCTGGGAAACAGTTACACAGTGTATATGTCTAGGGCTTTTATTGTGAAAGGTAAGAACGGATCTGGTATGCGCTGCCTTTGTCAAGATTGAAAGGAGCAATGAATTTTGCCGTCTTGGTTCTGACTACGGAGCATGCTACAGAGCTTCGGTGTTGTATACTATTATACCTATTGAATATGTCAGTTCCGAACAAAGTGATTGGTTGATGCTGTTATTCACAGTGCGAAAGCTCAGAAAAATCAACCTCGTTCCAGAAAAAAGTTCACAGTACAGCCATGTTAGCGGCACTATAAGGCTGTACTTTCGCACACTTAAGCTAACCACTAATGTCAGCATGCTAACATGCTCACAATGACAATGCTACTATGCTGATGATTAGCATGTATAATGTTTTCTATGTTCACCATATTAGTTTAGCATGTTAGAAAAGTACTGAGGCTGAGGGGGACGCCATTAGTTTTGCAATATTGGACACATTCAAATTTTTGACCTGATGGGGACGCTAGAGGAAAATTCAGGAGATCACTCATTTTTCTACAATTCATCCTGTGGAGCTCTTGAATGTCTGAAAAAATTCATGGGAATCCCACAGATAGTTGTTTCAGCTATTTCAGACTGGACCAACAGACAGACTGACATTGCCATTTATAGAGCCAAGCTGCTAGCATGATGAACTGTGGAAACAATCACAGTCACCATCCCTGTTTTTAAAGCAAAGCTACTATATCTTTCAGATGGCAGTGTGACAATTTCATTAAACTCACACATCCCTTCACAATCACAGGAAGCACTACTCTTCTGCTACGTAATCGCCATACAAACATGCTCAGCATCATCTAGGCAATATATCATCTCCATATACAATTTTGCCCACCTGCACTGGCTTAACCATATATCTCCCATGTCAACCACACTTCATTTTCCCATTTTTCTTTGCCTCTCAGCACGGCTTACGTAAGAGGCGGCCCGGTGTGTGATGGGGGATGGGGTGTCAGAAAAGGCACTGTACCCTTCAGCTGGCAGGAGAGTATACCCTTGTCTCTCCCTAAAAGATTGCTGATCCTCTCCTTGCCCACTCTGATGAATATCAACACCCGCTGGACCACTGAGGCTCTGATTTATTCAATTGGCTCCCCATATACAGGAACTGACTGTACCGTGGAAAAAAATGAATCACCTGGCATAAATTTCTCTCCAGTACAACCTAACCCGTTCCACTGGGACACACGGTCACAGCAGGGAGGATGATATCATTTCTCTGTTGCTGTCTGCTACAGAGGGTGATGGCAAAGAGAGAGAGAAACACAGGGGACGTTAAACACAATCAGACTTGTGTAATATGAATGTTGAACTGCATTTCTGGGCCACAGACAATATACTTCTTTAATGATTTCGAACAATGTTTTTTTTAAAGAAAGTCCAAGAGATATCAGAGCATGCCAGAACTGAAATGCTATAGAGGACCTGCTGCAGGAAACGGAGAATAATGGGTGGAATAATGTGAGACACCCTCAAAGCAAACAATTCATGCAGCCTTCCAACTTGGCCAAGCTACAAATCTGCAAGAAAGAACCATAGATTGTATATAAAGATGGACAACATGACAGCTCCCCAAAAGTGAAGCTAACACATCTTGATCACCCCCTGGTGGCTGGCTGCAGTATAGGTCATAAATCCCACCCCCTCCATGTTAGCGGATGGGACATGGGCCAAATTAAAAAGTCAAAGTACATGTGAAATAGTTTTTTTTTTCCCAAAGATGGTTTCTGTCATTTTAGGTAGATCTTATCACGCTGATGTATGTTCAAGTGTTCATTTTTCGCCTAAGTTTGGTTTTAATTAGTTATTTGATGCTATAAAAAGGGGGTGAGACGTCATGATTGACAGCTATGATTGACAGCTGCTCTGCGTGAAGTAGTCACGGAGCCGAAAGCTCGGAAAATGCAGGAGAGAGGAGATGTAACTTTAACTTTCCATAACCATCAGGAGTCTGTGTATTAGAACATGTCAATTTGATCATAAATGTAGTTATACAGAAATTATGGTTAGTTGTTGTGTCTTTGTAGTTACACAGCTACCGTGGTGCTAACGTAGCAGCTAGGTGGCTCATGCCAACAAGCTGCGGCTGTGCTCGGCTCGTGATTGGCTCAGGCGGGTGAGTGGGCGGGACCTCGATACAGCAGCTCCAATCTTCTGATCACTACTGCGCAGACTCCAAATTATGTCAAAATTTCAAGAAGGCAGCACCCGTATCTGGGATATTTTGGCATCACTTTTATACGTCATCCATCTATATATACAGTCTGTGGAAAGAACAGGCAAACATCCAAAAATGCTGTCCCTACAAGCTGGAAAAACAGATGAAAAGATGTAATTGCACCCAGGTGCTTCTGCGAAGAATTTATTCAGATCACATTATGTTTGTGAATCAGTGGCACACAGTACAAAGCACACAGTCAACGTTGCATGGTGCAGGTGCATATGGCCTAGCAGCTGACAGTTGGTTAATATTGCGGCCGGGGGCGAATGGTGCAATTTCAGCGCAGTTGGAAATTAGGTCAAATTAGGATGAAACATGACCAGAAGGTGTGGCAGGGCCTGGCATCCGTCATGACTAAGCACATTACCTGTTCCTTTAAAAGCAGAGTGATTCTGACTCTGATGTCCCTGAGCAGGACGTGCAGAATCACCACTTAGTACCATAAATTAAATCAGCTTAAAGGAGATGTAACCAACCACAGGGTTGGTTGGCAACGGAACAAGACGGCGTCTATCTTAAACATCCATAGAAGAGGTAGCAACTCCACAATTGGGCATTTAATGCATCAGTAGACAAGATTGGAGCAAATGTGATTAAAAAAAGTTATTTTTATAAAACGGTCACTATATCCTGACAGTAGTGCATGAGACAGGTAATCTGAAAAAACTCATGTGCCTCTGTGTCCTCTATTGTCTTCCGGTGCTCCTAATGGCATCTGCAAGATTTCACAGATCGGAGAAAAACAACCAATCAGAGCCGAGCTGGAGTCTGCCGTCTCTGAGCAGCTGTCAATCACTCGCGAACTCCGATCCAACGGTCAAACTAGGCAGCGCTGATCAAATATTAATCAATATTCTGTTACTGTAATGTCTCTTTCTCGCCTCAAATGTTTTCAGAAACATCTTGTAGTGTACTGTTTAGCTGTAAAATGAGAAAGTTTGTGATCCGGTAGCCATGTTGAGAAAAATTGAGGAAATACCAAGCACCGCGCACCAGCTGGAGCAAACTTTCTAATTTTACAGCTTACCAGTATTACAGTAACAGAATATTGATTCATATTTGATCAGCGCTGCCTAGTTTGACCCTGTGATCGGAGTTTGCGAGTGATTGACAGCTGCCTCCGTTGAATGAACAGCCAATAGGAACGCTCTCTCTCTGAAATGACCTGTGATTGGCCAAAGTTTCCCATCACAGGCTAGATTTGTTGAAGCCTGAAAACAGAGCCATGAGGTGGTGCCATCTGACATTTTCTAACTACACGGACGCAACTGGGGGGAAACCATGCTGAAACCACGCCTTGGACGTGTGAGTTTTCGAAACAGATTGCTGTGAGATTATCGGTTTGCTGCGAGAAGAGACTCGAACGGAGTATAAAAGATCCAAATGTTTCCTCGTCACGATTCCGCATCAGCTCATGTCCGTGCGGAAAGCATAACTGGGGCTTAATGTGGAACTTACCTTTAAGTCAAATTGGTAAACATATCCTCAACAACAAATTATTTGTTTAATCTATAAAAACTGGATAATACATGATTGTGCCACAGCAGGTGGGCAGCACAAGCAAGTTAATAGTTTTTAGCAAGTCACAAAAAATGTCAAACAGGCAAAAAAAATGCAACTTCACTGGCACACAGGCCCTACAATACACTATAATAAAAATGCAGCCCAGGGGGTTTAATATACATTTGAAATTTCAGTATATCAATTTCATAAAATTTTCAAAAATGCTTATGCGTAGTTATCCCAATATATACATATAAATTATGAAACAATAAATCCCAGTATAACCCATTTTGAATTCAGCTGCATCACTGCAGAAAATGTCAGGGGAGTTGGATATTTTTCTGGAGGCGCTGTAGGAATGAGAGACGCAGAGAGAATAAGACACAAAAACAGACGTGCAGGCTCATACGCAGGGACAGATGATTTTCATATTATTCCTGCGTACCAGGATGTGATTGAGTCTTAAGACATACTGATCGACATTAGCTGCGTTATGAATATCAATTGGCTCCGTACGATCTCCTCAAGCAGGAGAGTAAAGGTCACATCATCACTTTGTTCCCCCGTTAGTGCATGCGGCACACACTGCAAACTAACATGACAACTGAGTTTCCCTCAGCGCTTAATGATGCTGTGACAGAGAAAAACATCCAAGTAGACAAATAAAGAAACTGTCATCGCTGAGAGGAATTTATAATGCATAATGCAAATATAGTGCATTTATCTCAATGTGATGTGTGATATCCATATTGTCTTTGTGTGAGCGCTCTCCTGTGTTATGACCCAAAATAAAACCATATTTGGAGACAGAAGTGGGTCACCCAAATTAGAGGGGAAAACAACATGGACTGGTGCAAAACACTAAACCCCTCACCCACCAAAGCCCCTCACAAAGAAACATCTAAAATGATGGTATTTATATGATGTCACCAGATTTTAAAAAGAGACCTACAGGCCATAAAGAGGTTTATGAACTTAAGTAGAGAAAAAAAAGGAATGTCACAGTACTTTAGTGTTTAGCATTAGTGCAGCTCTAGTGCTCCAGTAGAAAAGGCTAGATTCATGGCCTGTGCCTTTTCTCCCAACGTTCACAAACACTTCGTCCCTCATCCCAGAGACGAGTAAAAGAGGTGGATTG
This sequence comes from Sebastolobus alascanus, assembly GCA_916701645.2. Classification (NCBI taxonomy): domain Eukaryota; kingdom Metazoa; phylum Chordata; class Actinopteri; order Perciformes; family Sebastidae; genus Sebastolobus; species Sebastolobus alascanus. The sequence goes on from CAKAOJ020000058.1 coordinate 89,056, forward strand.
AAGACCACCAACTGATTATAGGCATGAATGGGACTGACCTAGAATAGAAATAAGCAGGTAACAAGATGAGAAAAGTGTTTATTTCCTCCCAAGGAGAACCAGAGCAGCATTTCAATTCTCAGAAAACATACGAGTAGCTGTGTGAAGTTTATTTTAGAATGGATGCTTTGACCTTTCTTTGTTGGCTTGACAAGATTTCACAGGGTAAAATTAGGTTCATAATGTGGCTCTCTACAGTATCTTTCTCCTTTTACCGTTCTTTATTTCCCTCTCTTCTCCCTCTACTTCATGCTATCACTATCATTTCTCCCCCCATCCCCCCCACCTCCCTCTCTGGCTTTGCATTTGTCTTTCTTCTCCTTCCTTTGTTTTTGTATGCGTATTTGCCTCTACTCGCTTCTCCTGACTCTCCTCCCCATCTGTCTGTCTTTCTTCTTCTCTGCCTCTGTGCATCTTTCATGGGCAGTAACAGTCTGTCACACATGGGAGAGGACCAATTGAAGGGGGAGTCTACAGGCCCTTCCCGTAGACTTTTTTACAAACATATTCCTCCAATTCCACTTAATTTGCCAAGGATGTGAATATGAAAATTATCAATTCCTCTAGCTCAGATGACAATCTAAACACAATGCATGCATACTACTGGAATATTTAGAAGTTTACTTGAACGCACCATAATGTGCTCTGTGCTATCGGGAGACGAGTCGAGCCGGTCACTGTGATTACTCTGAGCAGCATCATGGGAATGAATTACAATATACTGTATTAAGTGTATGATTAAGTTGGTTGTTTCAAATGTCTTTAAGGTTGTTCCTCCACAGCATATTTGCGACTCACAGTTGTGACAAATTGCAGCTTTTTCACTCACACTGAAGAACTTTCACACCAACGACATGTTGACGGTTCATGATGACGGTGCATCTCTAGCGGTTAGTTTAGGAAACGCTTGATTTATGCAGCAGAGTTTTCTATGAGCGGAGCACACATTTTAACATCAATATCGCAGTCGATCATGTTCATTTAATTGTGGGAAGCCAAAATCGTGATCACAATTAATATTCGATTAATTGTGCAGGCCTAGTTTACGTACTATATAACGGTTATCCTAACGCCACAACAGACCAACTCTGGCTACATACTATATTCTGTATACGTGTTGAGTTGGAGTGAGTCTCAGGCTGTTTATATGTATAAATAAGACATGTGCATGTGCACCCACATGTCTGTTATATACAGAGGGTCTGACAGCTGTCTATCATCACGTGCTGTGGGATCCTACTTCTCTAAACAACAGCAGAACTGCAGTTGCAAACTGCAAGATGGGAGTAGAGAAAAATATATTCAAAATTGTGCCTGGCTGATGGATTGTCACTAGCCAAACAACTAGCAGTCAGCACCTGGGAACTCTTAAAAGACCAATCACCATCTTTTGACATAGTATGCTATAAATCCAGAGTTTCTCCCCGAGTATTTTCTGTCTTACCTTCACTCTTCCGTGGCAATTTGAGGTTTAGAGTCTCGCCCAAGGACACTTTGACATGTGGACATGAGGAGCCGGGGATCAAACCATCAATCTTGCGATTAATGGATGATTCCCTCTACCTGCTGAGCCACAGCTGCCCCGTATTATTTAAGTTGTTGGCTGAATAACTTTTTCACTGCCATGCTACATGCTGGTAGATGACATATTTGTACTATGCAATCACCAGAAAACTGGGGTGTTTGACAAAAAGTTGTCTCTTTATAGAGAACAGGCAGAATGGATTGGGGAGGATGTGCAGCCACAGTGCAGGCACGACAGCATGTAAACGTGAAGTCTCTTTGCCCAAATACAGTTGCATACTGTGGTTTAACGGTGCGACAATATTCATACAAAAGAACTTTGTGACTCAGTTTGTCTGATTTCCATTTTTAAGTATCGTCATTCTTACTGTCTGTCAATATATCAGGTAACCGTCTTTACTAATATGAAAGTTCAATTTTGAACACTTCTATTAATTCCCACATACACCCCAACAGCTAATAATAGCATAAACTAGGGCTGTCAATCGATTAAAATATTTAATCGCGATTAATCACATGATTGTCCATAGTTAATCGCGATTTTTTTATCTGTTCAAAATGTACCATAAAGGGAGTTTTGTCAAGTATTTAATACTCTTATCAACATGGGAGTGGGCAAATATGCTTGCTTTATACAGATGTATATATATATATATTATTGGAAATCAATTAACAACACAAAACCATGACAAATATTGTCTAGAAACCCTCACAGGTACTGCATTTAGTATTAAAAAAATATGCTCAAATCATAACATGGCAAACTCAAGGTAACAACAGCTGCACAGTGTGTCAGTGTGATGACTTGACTATGACTTGCCCCAAACTGCATGTGATTATCATAAAGTGGGCATGTCTGTAAATGGGAGACTCGTGGGTACCCATAGAACCCATTTCATGTCTTGAGGTCAGAGGTTAAGGGACCTCTTCGAAAATGCCATGATGCCAGTTTTTCGCCAAAATTTAGCGCAAGTTTGGAGCGTTATCGTCCTTCGGGACAAGCTAGTATGACATGGTTGGTACCAATGGATTCCTTAGGTTTTCTAGTTTCATATGATACCAGTATCTTCTCTCTAGCTTTAAATGAGCCCGCTACAACCTAAAAATCACAAAATGCGTTAAAGAAATTAGTGTTGTTAAAACGAATTTGGGTTAACACGTTTGTATCACGTTAACTTTTACAGCCCTGGCATAAACATGAAAACTGAGGAAAAATCCGACAAGATATTCATCATATTAAACATTGACAACCATGTTTGAAAGGCAACCATTGAAACACTATTCTTTTGGGGTTGGGGGTTGAGTGTCGACGTCTTACAAATAAGAGTCCCGACTAGATAAAGAATTTCAGGAGACGACTACAAAGCCAAGCTGTTAAGAGCAGCCAGTAGAATTCATTACTGTTAATCTTTGAACTTTTTGCACTTCTTTAACCAGAACTTGACAAGAGATCATTATTGACAAAATTAAGTCAATGAAACTTTTATTGGATGTAATTTCGCTTCTTTTACGGTTGAAATCAAATGTAAGTGTCATGGAAAATGCTGTTTTATTAGAAATAGTTATACTGTATATATATTTTTTTATCTGACTAAAAGTCCAAAGGTGATTTTTTTGTCACCTCAGGACTTTTGCTATAAAACTTTCAACCTCTGTATCTCCAAAAAAAAAGTAGCCCTGGACTGTCAAACTAATTATATTGTATGAGAGAATAGCACAGTATTAAAGGAGTTGAATTAGTTTTCTTTGAACCCTTTGTCCCTTCCCCTGGGTATCCTACTTACGACATCTCTTCTTTCCATCTTCTCTACTCCTCCTGCCTCCATGTATCACCTTCTCATGCACTCTCACATTTGCTGATGAGCATATGAACACACTTGTTCTCTCTTCCTCACCTCTCCTGATCCCCCCCTCCCCCCCCTCCTCTTCATCTTCTCTTTCTCTTGCTGATGAGCATATGAACACACATCTTTCTTCTCCTCTGCCGGCTGCTGCCTCCCTCTCTCCCTGCTGCTTCGACTCAGCCCACGGGCAATTTTCACACAAGGCTGATTGAATTCACCCCCCCCTTTCCCTTTTTTTTTTCCCTTCACTGTTCTCTGTTCTTGCTAAGGGATGGAGATGACACAACAAGGTCTCACCACCACACATTTATATGCATATAAATGGACACTGACAAAACGAAACACACTCCACGCACACACGGCACTGCACGTAGGCATGCAGTCAAGAAATTGAGGTCGAGTTGATATACTGTACAAACACGCATGTTCTTATATGGAGGTGGAGATAGGGGCTCATAGAATATGCACTAGCACCTGAAAAGACACGCACATGCTAATGCACATGTATGGATGGAGACAAACACAGAACTGCACACAAACGGATTCAAATATAAGAGATGTTCCTATGATAAAAACACAAAGGGTAGTAAATCTGCATAATATTTTTGCGTCAAGTTCAACTCTGGTGAACTTTGACAAACACATTTGTTCTTCTGTCTGCATGCCTCCACACAAGAGGACAGTTAGAGGACAGTTATGAGAGAGGAGTTTATTGTGCAAATATGGCTTTTAAAGCTAGTATGAGGAACTTTAACTTTTTGTTGATTTTGGCGGTCCCTGTGGACAAAAGCGGTAGTGTCTCCGAGCACCAGATTCCCTTTCTAACATCTAATTTTACTGCAGCAGGGTCTGACAGTCTTCCCCGTGCAGGCCTGGTTCTGGTTCTCCCTTGCCTCCCTTCCCTCCAGCGGGCCCAACAATACGGCCTAGGTCTCCAGCAGCGTAGTGTCGGTGTTGGCTCCCAGTGGGGACCGGTGGAGCTGAGAGGAAAAGCTCTGATCCGGAGGAGGAGCGGCTGTTGCTCCGCCCCGGCAGAAGCGTCTCCTCCTCATCTGGACTGCACGTCGAAGGCGGCAGCGTAGCCGGATCTGGGTCTGACCGCGGCAGGCTGGTCACTGCCGGAGGCTCCGCTGAAGTCTGAGCTGAAGGAGTTTCTGGTGAACCTGCATGATTTCGGCTGATTTCACGGTAACACCGATGACAAGCATTAAGAATAACTATATAGAAATAGCCAATTTTCTCGCTGATGGTCCTGTTTACTTATGCAGGTCATACGGAGGAAACAGTATTACATTGACACTGTTTCATAACCAATTAAAAGTTCCTCCCAGTAACTTTAAAGTAACTGTGTGAACTACAACCTAAAGAGCTTTCTAACTGTTAGTCAGCACAGGACAGCTACTGTGACTGACTAGTGCCAGCCTGTTCCCAGCTGGCTAGTCTGTTAGGGGCTGTTAGCAACGGCTCACTGTCTGAAAGCATCTTTAAACTGCAACGGCTATAAAACTGTGCCAGTGGTGGTTGCTACTACTGAAGCAACAGAAAGCTCAACTGCTGCTGGCAGAATAGTCACGTTGGGGTCTGTGAAATTTTGATTACCATTTTTGACAATTTCCGAACTTTTTAAACGGTTAAACAATTAATAAAAAAAAACAATCAACAGAGAAATCGGTAATGCAGCCCTCAGGTATCGACAAATGGCCTTACAGGTGGGCTCATCACAGACGGACACACACATCGAACACCTGCCGTACGGTAATTGCCACTTCTGTGGGAGCCATTTGGCCTGGCCAGGAGTGTGTGACGATGAATGATGGAAGAGCGGCAAAAGGAGCAGCGGCCAGACCCAATTGAACAAGACATTTAACTTGGGGACATAAAGACTAACCATGATCCTTCTGGGGACCCAAGAAAACACACATATAAACAGTACACACACACGGTCAAAACAACAGGAGGTTATTAATGGTCAGGCGTTGCTACGGTTCTGCTCCAAGCACTTTACCAGCAAGCTGCATCCCGCGAGGAGCCATAATCAGCACCCGCTCCCCAGCAATCATTTACAACGGCACCAGCTGCCCAATGTCCTCTGGTCAAACCGGATCCGCAATCTCGTAATAGTCTCCCAAACTGTATCTCGGTTGATTTAAGTCTCTGCGGCAGCGACAGACCTTCAATCTGTCGGTTTTATCATTCGGATGGAACAGCAGACTCCTAGGAAAAGATCCTAATGGGGAGTCGGGGGGAGGGGGATCAGGTAGCTATAAATCTTGCTCTCAGGGACCCTTCACAGAAAGCACACAAGTGAGCCTTGTGATGGATAACTGCACCGGGGTAAAGCGTATTGATACGTCCGTCAGGAAACTGAGACGGTGTGCTCTATCTCATAAGAAAGATGGTGTATTGTAAACGGTCAGAAAGTCCAAAAACAATAATGTCTTCAGTGTAGTAAGAGGAAGAAATTAGGCCAAAAAGAAGATGATGAAGGATGTTTTCACCTGTTTGAGTCCATTCAAACTGACTCTGGTGCCTTTTCCTGTTTGCATGTTTGGATTGGTTTGTTAAGGCTCAATCAAACTTGAAATGTACAGCTTATATTCATGCAAGTTAATTTGGTAACTACGCCAACATGTGTGTCAACATTTAAGAGCAGGGATTCCCCAACTCATCAGAAAGTGAGTTTGAACTAGGAACTAGCAACTAGGCAACTAGGGCTGTCAATTAATTAAAATAGTTAATTGCGATTAATCGCAAATTATTCGCACATTTGTTTATCTGTTCAAAATGTACCTTAAGGGGGAGATTTGTTAAGTATTTAATACTCTTATCAACGTGGGAGTAGACAAATATGCTGCTTTATGCAAATGTATGTATATATTTATTATTGGAAATCAATTAACAACACAAAACAACGACAAATATTGTCCAGAAACCCTCACAGGTACTGCATTTAGCATAAAACATACTCAACAAACAGGCAACAACAGCTGTCAGTGTGTCAGTGTGCTGACTTGACTATGACTTGCCCCAAACTGCATGTGATTATCATAAAGTTTGCATGTCTGTAAAGGGGAGACTCGTGGGTACCCATAGAACCCATTTTCATTCACATTTCTTGAGGTCAGAGGTCAAGGGACCGCTTTGAAAATGGCCATGTCAGTTTTTCATCACCAAAATTTAGCATAAGTTTGGGGCGTTATTTAGCCTCCTTTGCGACAAGCTCGTATGACATGGTTGGTACCAATGGATTCCTCAGGTTTTCTAGTTTCGTATGATGCCAGTATCGTCTCTCTAGCTTTAGGAATGAATGAATTTGCGTCAACGCATTATTGTTGTGTTAACTTTGAAAGCCCTAAAGTATACATAAGGTGTCGTAAGACCTTAATGTCTCTGGAAATTGATTACCTGTCAATTACTATTACTTCATGTTTACTCCTCTTGGTTTGTTTGCTATAAGTCAGTATGAACACAGACTAGACCAGAACTGCGAGGCAACGATGCATTATTTCATGCCTTTTCTTCCTATTTCTACCAAATGAACCAAACCTACAGGTGTGAACGCACACTGAAATATGTAAAGGTGTTAAAAGGTAGCTGCTCTTTCTTTGTTACAGGTTTTCTTCACCCAGACTATTTGGCACTAATGTCCTTGCGTGAGACAGCGAGATAAGAACAAACTTCATGGATAATACAATCTTCCGTTGCATGCTGGCACACACACACTTTCATATTAGATAATGTCATTATCAATGCCATATATAGATATTTCCATGGACCAGTGAATGAAATAGAAGAACATTTTCTGCATGGCATTAATGGCACACAAATGTGGAATAATAATGGATAATGGAATACATTCTGCTCCAGCAATGTATTCATATTTCACCCATCCGGCAGTGGTGGACAATTTAATGCTGCTCTCCCCTCAACTCGCTCGGCCTGCAAATCAATGTCCATTACGCCGACTTGAGTGTTCATATGTCACTGGATCCTCTCTCCATTAACTCGGCTTCTGCACGGATTTTAGCCCCTTCGACTGAGTGCTGTTCAAAACAGAACAACTGCAGTGTATGGTGAGTGTACGCTCCAGGAGGCTGCTACAGGCGGACGCTCATTACGGTGACACGTTGACCTCCATTGACTTCACAATGCACTGATAATGAACTGGACCATTTGTGCTGTGTGGTTGTCACAGGCAATTTTTAAACCTTTATTTAGCCAGCCAAGGTTTACAGGGTATTCATTCTTCTTTTCTGGCAAGGCCATGCTGCACGCTCATAAAGTTTCACAGCTTCACACCTGGTAGCTGTCCATCATAACCACAGGCCTTTACATTTGGCCACAGAGCAGCTTCACTGGAGACACTGCGGCTATTTCAAGGACACAACGGTGGTAGTTTTTTAAACAGAGAAAAGCGATTTTCTTTCCCTTTGCCTCCCAAATGATTTAACCAAATGACCTTCCGATTCTGGGCTTTCATACCTGGCCTCTGAGTATTGTCGCTTTAATACTTTCATACTTCAACAATAATGCAATGAGAATGCAGATTTGAAGTAATGTATGCTTTAAGATGATTATTTTCTAGTATTTTCAGTTTAAACTAGGGCTGTCAAAGTTAACGCGATAATGTGTTAACACAAGTTTGTTTCAACGCCACTAATTCTTAAACACATTATCGCAACTTGCAATTTTTAATTAACCTCTTAAAAATCTGACGGGCCGCCACTATTCGATCTGAAGTTGTAGCGTGCTCACTTTTAAAAGGTACAGTGAAGATACTGGCATCATATGAAATAAATAATATAAATAGATAAACACATTTGCATAAAGCAAGCATATTTGCCCACTCCCATGTTGATAAGGGTATTAAATACTTGACAAATCTCCCTTTATGGTACATTTTGAATAGATAAAAAAAAATTGAGATTAATTTGCAATTAACTATGAACAATCGTGATTAATCACGATTAAATATCAATTGACAGCCCTAGTTTAAATATTTTAAAATAACTCTTCTAACTTTTATGTGATTAGGCTAATAACACATGGAATAAGGCTGAGAATGCCCACATTTTTAAAGAGTCTTGTAACAGCCCTGATAATGCAATAAAGTTATAAACCCATGCATTCTATCCATCTCTTTCTAATAACACTTCTTATCCCCCATCCTCTTTAGACATATATAGAGTTGCAAAGTGTTTTCCAAAATTCTGTAAACCCATTTGTTTGCTTTAAACAATGTCCTCAATGTTTTACTTGACATAGAAACACAGGACCTTCCTGGATAATTTAACTACCAATGAGACACGGTCGCCGTTGCTATGGAGAGGAAGCCTCTCAGAGACCTGAATCAGAGCGGTAAAGTATTTCAACAGGCTTTGTTGTTGCAGTTGGGAACAAATCGCGGCTAAATTAAACCCAGAATCAAAAAAATAAAATTGATTAAAGCAGCAGATGTAGTCTCTGTTTTCTCTACAGAGTAATCGTTAGCTTCCATCCACCTTTAGTAGAGCATGTAACAGAATTTAGCTCGGCAAGGTTGTGCTCCTTAATTTATTTCTTTTGTTTGATTTATATTCTAGCTGGAAAATGAAGGGAGTTGAAAAAGACCTAAAGAAAAACTCTTAAAATGAGAAATTCTGTTGAAACTGTAGCACTGCATAAGATGCTGGAATCAAAATAAAATATGATATATTATATATTACATACCAAGCAACTTATTTCCCTGTCAAAACAGGGTCTCGTTTACTGTTAACTGCAGCGAACACAACAAAGAAAAAAGTTATTTCCCAGTGAAAATAATTACCAAGTACCAAACAATGAGCCTTATGTATACCGTATAAGCAAGAGATATTGGTTTGGTTGGAAAACCTGTGACGTGAAAATGCTTGGTGTGAGATAATTTTATGTGAGCACTACGGTGACTCAACACAAAGCACACACGTGAAGTCACACTCAGACGCAGCCTGTTCATCATTCATACTGCAGGGCTGGTTGGGGATACAGGAAGCAGCAGATCTAACCAGAGTAGCGGGATAACAGACATCTATTAATCTTACCTCCTCTCCTGTCAGGTAGTACGCCGCCAGCAACCCGCCAACGTAACGGATGTTCACCTCAAAGAGGGATGCCTCCCCGTTCTGTTGAACCAAGAGAAAGAGATCAAATTGTCAAATGTCATATTCAGCCAAGGCCTCAGTCAGTGGAAAAGCAGCAAAGTGGTGTTCATGAAATACACCGTAGTCATCATAAACAGTTGTGATTACTTAGGTTGTGGTTTTTTAGAGTAAATGTATTATAACTGCTAAATGAATTGCCCTTTGAGACCCCTTGGGCAGCCCAGATGTGTAGATAAATAATATATTTCACATCACACACTGTAAGTCTGTGAATCATGGGTATGATAAAAAAAAAAATGAACATAACCTACACAGTATCACTGCGACTGACGTATTTGTCAACGGGCCTGATTTTCAGTCAAGACAGAAGTGTTATTGGTGGCGAGGGGCATTTAGCCTCAAGTTTTCTAAAAAATGATAATTAACATTTGATTATATTGAAAATAATTCTGTTCATTTTAGAGAAAAATCAGGAGGAGAAACAATATGCATCAAATCTTTCAGATTTATTTCCACAAGAAGCAGAGGTGCCAAGTGATAGATTACACCTTTGATTACACCTGTGGAGAGAACAGAAAAAAAACACCTTTCTTATAAGAAATGGCTTTGCATGGTGTTGTTCTGATTAAAGAGCTGTTATATTTCAGGCGGTGGATTTACACAAGGCTCAACAGTTACTCTGAAAATCTCTGGAAAAGGTTATTAACCTCAGTCCCACCTACTGTAGAAAGGTGCTGATTGGAAATAGTTATTCACAGAACAACACCAGACTTGTATCTTTAAATAAAATGTGTGAGGTGGGCGGTGAATCAGAGGTGTGTAACTAGGCAATTCAATAACCATGGTGCTGTTCTACTGGTAATCCTGTCACAACTGATCGTTTCTAATCACATCGCATGATGACAGCTTTTATACTAACATGCCATGTGTGCTGTAAAACCTAGTGTTGGTAATTGGTTGTAATGCCACACAATACCAAACACATACAGTAATGTATACTTTAACTGAGAGACAGCAACCGCCATTTCAAGGAGGAGACAACCCCATCACTACTGAATAGACTTTTACTTTACAAATTATGGATTTTTTTTTTTTATTTTTCAGACATTTCTTAGTATTGTATTTTCTACTAGGGCTGCACAATTAATTGAAATTTTATTGGAATCGCAATATGGCCTACTGCAATTTTCAAATGACATAATATAATATAATATAAATAATATTTGTTAAAAATTACAATATTTGTTAAAGGCAAAATGTGTGTCAGAACACCATTTTAAATTAAATATTGTGGTGCTGCAGAGATCATTCCCTCTAAAATCGCAAATCATATCGCAATGGCAATATCAGTCAAAATAATCTCAATTAGATATTTTTTCAAAATCGTGCAGCCCTATTTTCTACAGTCATTTTCATACTGTATGTTTGCATATTTTAAATACAGTTGGCAATAATCTATTATTTTCTTACTATCAATAAATCTCATGTCAGGACCAAAACAAACAATAGCTGTGTTTCCATTCAGTTGTGGAGCGAGTTTTAAACAAACGAAACGAAAAGTTGCAAAAAAAGAAATGTGAATCAGAAGCGTTTCCATCAACTGGTTTGGAGCGAATAAACTCGGCTACAGTGTAGTTCGGTCAGAAGTTGGCGCTATAGGCTACATGGCTGTAATTCCGCAAGTTAATAGAGTAGAAGAAGTAGAGGTTGTGAACCGGAAACAAAACAAGGCTTGGCCATCTAACCATCTACAACACAAAAATGGAGAGAAGTCTTCAGGAGTTTGTTTCAATTGGGAAAGTTGTAATTGTTCTTTCATGTCAGATAGTATCGGCCATGTTTCATGTTGTAGTCGGAGACGAAGACAAGCATTCGCACGTTATGGGAATATCCGAGAAGACACCGACAGCAGAAACAGCTGATCAGTCAAGTGAGTTAAATGTTCGCTACATCAGAATTTATTCGACAAAGGGGTTTCCATAATCCATTTAGCGCATCAACTCTTTTTCCACAAGATTTTATTCGCTCCAAACCAGTTTCTTTTCTTTTTTTCTCTCTTCGCTCTCTATTTACCCTCCTTTTTAATAATTTATTCTCCTTTTAAAATTGATTAAGGTATGCATTGGAGTGTGCCCTGATCAAGCCCCACTGAAGGTTTTTTGAACCTATCCATCACATTTGTTGTTGTTATGTAATCTCTACTTGCACATTTTTATATGTGTAAACCAATAAAATCAAAAATCAAAAAATCAAAAAAACACCTCAAGCGAATGTAAAAACCTTTTTTTTCGCAATTGAGGATGTTTTATCAAATTTTGCAGTTTCCATATAACTTCTCTAATGTGAAACTTCAAAATGTGCATAAAATTACGTGAATGAAAACGCGGCTAGCGTGTTAGTCCGTCTCTCAATACTCTCCGACTTCCAGAGCCCATTTGTTCCTACAAAAGCATTTAACAATGTGTACTGTCATTTAAAAAAAGTCTAAGTTATTTCTTTTAACAGCTTAACATCATAGTTTTCAGCAAACATTATTCGAATAGTAGTAAATAGTGTATTTGTTGGGCACTTCAGTCACAAGTTTGGTGCATTAGTGAGTATTTACAGCGGCACGACTGTGTATGTGGGATCAACTCAAAATTAACTACAGTCTTAGTGAAGCAACATGTCACGGAGTGCAACAGTGTGGCTTATTGATATGTCTTTAATAGATTATGGACGTCATCGGCACAGAGGAATACATTTTATCAGGCTTTAGCTACACAGGCAATACTCATCAGTAGGATCGATGTCTATGTTTGGTTTTGGTCTTTTCATGGCACATGTTGACAATAAGAAAACTATAGAATATCACCAGACTTATCCTTTAACTGAGTTAATGCGACCCAAATCTGGTAAAAAAAAAAAAAAAAAAAAAAAAAACTCATCAGACAACCCTACAGACTAAATTTACACATATTTAAAGATAATCGTTGCCATATATGTTGGCACTATTTACCCAAAGACAATTCTGCAGTGAATCCTCATGACAACAGCAGATGTGGTTGCTAGGAGATGATGTGACAGAATGACTGATTGATTAACCTCATTATCTCTCATTAGGAAATTGTGGTGTATTCATAAGTCTGTGACAGTATAATACAAGAATTATAACAAGCCATTAAAGTAGTGCAATTTCAGCATCAGCATTAACTGCCAACATAACAGTGTCAATATCAATCGACTGCCAGATCACAACCCCAAAATACAGTAGAGTTCAGAGCGATGGACAGAAACAAAGATCCTTATAATCAAAGTAAGTCCTCAGTCGAGTCCAGTTGCTTTGGTTTTCCTTTACATTAGCTGACTGTTATTTTGATTTAAAATGGAGAAGTTGAGCATCTTTCTCAGTGACATGTTGTCTGGCTGTTGATGGACACATTAGCCACTGTGGGAATATGAGTGGTGAACTTCTGCTCATGAGGCAGTCTGTCTAAGCTCCCACGCTCCCCTTCCTCTCTTCGTACACCAGCTGTAGTGGAGATTCCCTCCCCAAAGAAATCAACGACTAGAGCCAGGCCAGTCTCAAAAAGTAAGGTCAGAGAGTCAAAGCCATGTAATCGTGTTCCCCCAGTGTTTTGTTTCCTCAGAACCTTCTTTTTTCTGAAGTGTCTCTTACAACTGCAGGGCAATATCGATTAATGGAGAGTAAGTTTACTGGCTCAACTAGAATTTTATTCCAACCCCTTTGCTGTATGTTTTTGAAAAGGCATCTTTTGATCCTCTTTTTTTTTGTCATTTATAGTTTTAAATTGAAAACTGTTCTGTATGTTCCAATATTTATTTTGACTGAATACAGTAAAATACCTTATTATTAATACTGAGCAATTATTTAACAGATAACTTAGACCTTAAATTCTTAAATAGTGGATGGCACCTTTGTTTATGGAGGGTATAGCTTAACAATTATTGAAAGAAACAGCAAGTAGAAGCAATTGGAAACAACTCTCCTAAAGAGAGCAACTCAAAGCAGTACATTGGTGAGTATCATTTTGTATTTCCTGTTTTCATGTGTATTATCAATTTGGGCATTAAAAAAACTGAGTGGAAACACAGGAAACTTGGAAAAAAAAATCTAAATATAGCAATTACATTTTTACGCTCAGCTGAAGTAGAAAAGCTTGTGCATCGATAGAAAGAAAATGCGACAAAGTACAATATAATCAGATTCAGCGAATACATCGTAACATACATGAAGCATGTGACTTAAATTTCTACTGGAGAGAAGAAAGATTGGGGCAGACAAACACATCAGATCTGTGTGAGGAAACTAACATTCCTCAAATGAATACATGAAATAAAAACAAAATGTCATATTTCCATTATGTTTTCCAAACGTTTTTGTAAGTTTGAGGTTTGAATGCCGCTCTTTCAATTATGACATCTCGTTGCACCCCCCTTCTTCTGTAATGGTTTAATGGCACTTAACTGGATGAAAGCTTGACTTATGACATTATGCTAAATTTATCATGGAAGGTAATAGAGTACAGGGTAATTGTAACCCATCCTCAATGATTTGTATCCAGCTTTATCTGTTTATGGTGGCCAAAATTGTCCTAACTTGTGGGAAAGGGTTTTCCATTTGGCAATTCTCTCTTTCAACTACTGTATGAAAAAGCATAAGATACCTGTATTTATTGAAAGCCCTTTACCTACCTCAGACATAAAATTGTTTATTGTACTTTTGGAAACTTTGCAGAAATATAAATATTTCTAAACCTTATGAGGAGAAGGATTGTGCTAAGTTGCCAATTCTGTTTGCCAACATTAAATGTATTTGGTCTACTTCTTTTCTACATGAAATATGAAATGAGAGGTAACACTGCATGTGTCTAAATATCTCACCATAATTATTGCCTCTTACGCTAGATCAAGGTTGAAGCAGTCTGGTACTCTTGGAGACCCATTGAGAAGGAAATTGCTATCTCAAGTGTGGATGATAAGGAAATTGTAATTGGGTGCCGGAGAGGGCAATTAGCTGCACTCTGAGAAATAGCATAGAGATGGGGAGTCACTGGCATCTCTTCAAGGGTATCATTTATCTCCATATGTATCTTCTCTTTAAAATATTTATATACTTAATTCCATTTTGTATTACCATACTTAACTTAAATCAACAAATCATCAAATGTGCTTGTCTTTTAATCTACTTATTAATGTCAGCAAAATATTACTGCAAAGTCTTCTCCACAATTTGGCAACAAACCCATTTTGACAAACTGTGCTCTTTAAAGGAATGGTTTGGAAAATATGCTTATTCGCTATGTTGCCGAGAGTTACATGATAAGATCAATACTTCTCTCATGTCTGTTCAGTAAATATGAAGCTGCAGCCGGTTAACTTAGCATAAACACCATCGTTTTTACAATTTGATTTTTTGTCTGCAAAAACACATGAGAGAAAGTGTTAATCATTGAGCTTTAGAGGTGCTGGTAGGTGGATTTTGTTATCTTTGCACAGAGCTAAGCTAGCTGTTTCCCCCTGTTGACAGTCTTTATGCTAAGCTAAGCTAAGCAGCTGCTGCCTCAAGCTTCATATTTACCGTACAGACGCGGAAGTGGTATCAATCTTCTCATGTAACTCTTAGCAAAATTGCAACTAAGCATATTTCCCACCCAAAATGTCAAATTATTCCTTTAACGTGCATTGTCCTTGTCATGCAGCCCGGTCATACAAAAAGGCGAATGAATGAAAAGCGTGTAATAAGAACGCCGTTCTTGCATTCGCCGTGTCATTTGTACGGCATGAAGTCTGTACTGACTGCATGTAAATGGATCCGCGTAAATATGTTACGCTCTGAGCTAGTGACATAGAATAAAAAGTGAGAAACTGCTTATGGCGGGCAGGAGGGGAGGTGGATGGGTCCAACAAACACAGGACTTTAAACCAGGACACCGTTCTTTAGCTTTTTAAGTTACATTGGTGACTTTTGTGACGTGTTTTCTGTACTTATGTTCTGTTGTTTCTGTACGTATTGTACTTAGTTTACGTACTTATTTTAAGGCCAACCATGACATTTTTCCTAAACCTAACTAAGTGGTTCTGTTGCTTAAACCTAAGTAGGTGGTTTTGTTGCCCCCCCCCCCCCCCCGCTGGTACTGCACCTTAATACACGCATATAATATTCATGCTTCGGCGAAGCAAAGCGTGACACTGACACGCTATCCTCTGGTGGACAAGCAGTTCTATCACACGCTTTGGCGTGATACCGGGTTGTGTCATGTGTTATGTAACTCTATAAATCAGGTAATAACAGCAGGACTATTGTACAACCAAGGTGCTGGCTCCATCCCTGAAGTCAGCTCACTGGTGACACTTCTTGAGACAGAGCACTGATGCCTCTGGCAAGGCGGCCGAGCTGAGCTGTCTTGCCAACCCTGAAATGAGTGGCCCATTCAGTAATGGCAATAGGATGGCAGTGATTAGTAATGGAGTGTCTATTTATCACCAGGGATAGTGGCACTCGGCAGGACAGGCAGGAGGTACAGTGAGGGAGGACAAGTAATGCTGACAAAGGTTTTACTAATCAGGCTTTTACTTCCCAATACAGGCCCCTTTAATCACTCAGCAAGCTTTGAACAAAACTTCCATTCATATCAATGCACTGAAGATCCAGCAAAGCGCATTTAGGTAAAAAACAAGCCTACAGCACACTTTCTATAAAAGGTTTTGTTGATTTTTGCATTTTGAATCTGATGTATTTTTCAGGAACAACTAACACATTGTTTCAGGGAAAATGGGGCAACCGTTCCGATTTGCATCTCCATTAAATCAACTAAAAAAGCAAGCCCCGGGGCTCAGAAAAGCATACAAAAACATTCCAACTTAAACTCACACTGACATAAATCGATTCAATCATCACATCACAAGCAAGATATCAAGACAGAAGATTAAAAACGACGTCAAAGTTCTATGAGAGGCTGTTTTCATATGAATAAATAGTTAAATAAAGTTGAATAACTGCACAGGAGATTGGATTTGGCTCTGACTAAGGCTCACTGTAGAACTGTTTAGAGATTAATAGTTTTTTCCAGCTTAAATTCTTTATCTGTCCAAAACAAAAGTACATTGCTTTGTTTCTATTCATTGTCCAAGATTAATTTACAAAATACAACTTTTCTAAACTATTAAGGCAGTGCACATCTGGCTCATTTGGGTAACTGAAATATTGTAATATATCATTTTCTTCCCATAATTCTAATAATGTTATGACAAAAAGGGGGAAAACTGAAATGCGTTATTTCATTTCAGTTCCAGTGATTAATTAAGTTCCTCGATATTTATGGTAAAACGCATATTTTCATCCGGCTGAAAGCACAAAGTGATATCCATGATGAAAAAAAAAAAAAAAAAAAATCAATGTAGAGCAGGTCAAAGACAATTTGGGAAATGTCAACATTAATAATTCAGTTTCATTTATTGTGCTATTGATTGGCTAGTTAAGTCTGAATGTGACTGGTGGTGTTATCTCACTTTAATACAGTTTGATGCAGTTTTAGGTTTCAGTTATTGGTTTTATGTTTAACTTTCTTACAATACATGAATCAGAAGATGAAGACGAATCACAGAGTAAGTGATTCCTAAAACCACATCAATCCCCAAAATAGCAACTGTGAAAGTTATTCAGTCACACTACGACACTAAATGCAGCACAGATTTCAATTTAACTGTGCGGCTGCTCCTCGAGGCGCGAGAAAGCATGGTGCAGCAACCATGACAAAGAAATCAGGTATAGTGAATAACACCTGTTTTTACTCGTTTTTTCTTTCTTGCATCTCTTCACGGTGCTCAAGCTGAGGACCTAATTAGGAGACGACACGAGGTTGTCAGAGTAAACACAGAAGCTCCCAGCACCCCCCGCCACCGAGATGAAAACGAGACTTTGTGAAGGATGATTACTCAACAGCACGAAGAAATCTGCATTGCAGTGTTGCAGCTTTAAAGTACAAACAACCGCTTACTTGCACAAACATATTAGTAATGAAGCACTCTCCCATCGTAAGGGAAAACAAGGAGAGATCTACTCTGAATACTTGAAAGGGATTTGACTGCATATCTCTGTTGTCGCCTCGTATAGTTTATGGGCACTTTCACACCTACATGTAACCAGTTTGGTTCGGTAAAACGAACCCTGGTGCGTTTGCCCGGTTAGTACGGTTTGTTTGGTGTGGCGTGAAAGCTGTCAATCAAACCCTGGTGCTGCAGACCAAACGACTAGATCGAGACCACTTCCAAGTGGACGCTGGTTCGGTTAGTTTGTAGTGTGAAAGCAAACAGACCAACCGCAGGATTTTTTTGATAGTAAATATTTGAATTTAGCCCGATTTCAAAAAATTTAAATACTAATAAAACCATCTGCTGTCCGTGGACGGTTCAGGAATTGATAAGCAATCTGTATAGACAATCTTTATATTTTATGTAAAGCATTTCAAAACCATGATAACATTTTGTACCATTTTGACCACTATACCACCGCCAAGGGCTGTGTATTGGCAACAATCTGGCAATACGATTACGTAATCATGAAACAGGGGTTACGATTCAATACATTGAGATATATATTGTGATACTGTAAGTCAGGCAATATATTGCGATTTTTAAATAGAATATTAGGAAAACTCTCATATCATGAAGAACACGCCACCATATTCATAAAATCTGAGGAATAAAAAAGTTAATTTCTTTATGCAATCAGAACAGTGGAATCTGCATTTGCATTTATCACAGTCCCCCCGACATCACAGCGCTACTTTGAGAGGGCACATCTCTTTGCAAATCAAATAAAGTATTGACTGAGTCAATCTTTGCCTGGAAATTATTAATTAAAATCTATGCAGTGTTGAGAATCAATACAGTATCACAAAACATAATATCGCGATATTCAATTTTTTTGATATTTTCTTACACTCCTAGTTTTCCCTGACCAATCAGAGTCAAAATCAGTTAGAACTGTGGTCTGCTGTGCTTGTATTCTACTCTGTGTGCTTTGGTAGTTCATTAAGTACATTAAAAAGTGTGAGACAAGATCCCACAGTAATACCCCCCATTAAATTGCTGTAAAAAGTCAGTCGTTTTGGTTTTAGTCGACTAAGATTCCTTTAGTCGATTAGTCGTTTTTTATGCTTTTTTCATGCTGAATGACTTATTTCCAGGAAACCTACTGTATGAGCACATCTCTGGTAAACACAAGATTTAAAGTGGTGCTTTTGTGTGATTCTTTGTGGAGAACCTCAGTTTTACAGATCTGTCGATTAAATCAACTAATCCATTATTGGACAAAATCGTGTTAGCTGACTAAGAATTTCTTTGGTCGTGGACAGCTCTAGAAACTTCCAGAAAGGTAAGTAGATCACCTGAACGAAAAAAGGCTCAAACTACACAGACGACTGGCATTTAACAATGCTTCAAATATTTAAAATATGCACCATACTAGAAGAAACATTTGCATAATAATCGTTCAACGTGATGTAATTGTTGTGCGGGAGGAGCCACGGCAGAGAAGAAAATTAATTAATTTGAGCAATGACTCATTGGGTACATTGCTGTCGTACCTTGTAGGTGTTGTGCTTCACCAGCACCATGCAATGTTTCTGACAGTGTTTGATGCAGGTTTCTCTGTTGATGAGTATTCAACAGTCATGGCAAAGATAGCCGTCGGACTCAGCCCAGATTTGCCTGGGACATGAGCCTGATTGGCATGGCTGCCGTGCTGCTGTGTGCCAAGGAGCTGAGTAGACGGTTGCCCAGTGGTGTGTCCTGCTCAGACGCTAATGTAATGATTTACTGCTAATAAAGACGCATCATTGTCACTGGGCAGATGACTCGATCCAGGTTTGGACTGGCTCCCACATTTCTAAAGCCAAATTAGACTGATGTGACAGAAAAAAAATGATCCGATGAACCAATGATAAAATTAAGCAGATGATTGCCTCTCCGACCAGAGCTGGTGATTCGCACTTAAGGCTGTGATTTAACTTAGCGTCTCTAATTAACATGGAGAAATCATGAAAGGGTCCAATTAGATCCTGCTACTCTAATCTCCGTCAGTCTAGCATGCTGCACACTCAAAGCTGCTGCTGCGGCTGCCTCTGCTGAAAGGAGTTTCCCCCAGGCTGCTGGTCTCCACCCAGCTACTTTCAGGGCGGAAAGCTGCGGCTGTTTTTTCTTTTCTTTTTTTCCACAGTACAGTAATTATGGTCTTGATCAGCGTCCAAGCTGTGAGAGCGGTCTCCAACATTAGCGTTAATGACCGCTAACCTCTGGAGCATGCTAAACAGCCTTCCCTGATGGAGAAGGGAGCTCTCAACTTGATGCCAAAAAAAGAAGGGGACCTCACAAATGATGAGCCCACACAACTCAATATTTAGGTGGGTGACATCAACCTCGCTGTAAAGAGCGAGTGATATGGACACTACATTATTAAACTGTTTAATCAGAGTTGAAATAGACTGGCCTACAAAGCTACAGAGTGTGCTGACACATTACGTAATTGTGTTATATTGATATTGTGATATTTGCATTTTCAAGATTGCTTTACAACTGAACAAAATGTGGTTTTTGAAAGACTAAATACCAACGAATATGGATTGAAGCTGAATATTCCGTTAGATAAAAATGTTGTGAAATTTTTGAAATGGTTACATCTATCTTTTTTTAATACATTTTGACTTGGACTGAAGACTGAGACAATTACAGAGAGAGGACGGAGCAAATTAGTTTCTATGTCCCATTCATTGTCTCAATGCGCTTATATGGCCATTATGCAAATGCATCAATTCGGCTGCCAGAAGAGAGTCGGAGGAGAGGACCAACGTTAATCTGCGCTACTCCTGGCGACTAAAAAAACACACCAAAAACTAGGGCTGTCAAAGTTAACACGATAAAGTGTTAACACAAAATCGTTTTAACTTCACTAATTTCTTAAACGCATGAACGCAACTTGCGATTTTTTGGTTGTAGCGCGCTCAGTTTTAAAGCTAGAGTGAAGATACTGGTATCATATGAAAATAAATAAACCTAAGGAATCCGTTGGTACCAACCATGTCATAATAGCTTGTGGCTAAATGCGAAGGTGGCTAAATAACGCTCCAAACTTGTGCAAATTTTGGAACCACAACGTTAAATGGCGTGGGCTATGGCGGTCCTAAGAGGCTTATCCAATAATGTTAAGGATTTTTTTTTCCAGTAGACATCCATCATATGGTCCAAGAGACTGATGTTCCCATTTAATTTTATTACTCTTCTTTGAGCTCACCCTAATGACGAATAAAATAAATAATTAAAGTAATCAAAAAGAACTTGTGAGAAGCTCCTTTTAATTGTTCAGCCAACGATCAAAACATCAGTGAGTCGTGTCTCATTTTCTGGAGCCTTTATTCATGTCGGTAATTTGAAATGGAAAGTGACTGTTTCTGATTTTTCAAATGGCATTTTAACTGACAAGACATTAGACGGTAATGGTTATCAGTCGCGATACATCAAGTCCTTTTTTCTTTTACTCGACTGCTCCACTCTTGTTACATTCCCATGATGCATCTTTGCAGGCTGGGGCTCGATGCTTCAGTGAACACCTATTCCCATCCCAGACCAATAAACTCGGATTAAATGGTCCGAGCAGAGAGGCATTAAGATCTCATCAGGTAATGATTCACATTTTATTTCTCTGATAACACTCATCTTTTAAAATCCGGTGATTAATCAGTGCCTTACGTCTCCTTAAACATCCTGAAATAGATACGTGCACACGAAAGACAGAATGTAAACATCTCCACTAAATGCATTTAATTGTAAATTAACAGCCTGCTGAATAATTAATCAAATACGCAAGAGTGATAAATTACAGCTGAATTACAACCCAGCCCATCACCCCTCCATCTTTTCCCCTCACATCCTCCGCATCCCAGAATATTTGTCTATCTGCATCTGTCTATTTTCAGAGCTAGTCTTCGTCTTTTGATGCTCTCTCTATGCATCCACAAAAATACACACGCAAAATCAGGAGAGCAGCGTTCTGTGTACAGGTCTTTGCTGTCTCCTGGGGGATGCAGCAGCTCCCCACCGAGTCCTCTATGATAATGCTCGGGTCTCGTGGGACTTTGCTACGCTCTCACTCTGCCATTATTATTCACCCCGCTGCAGTCCATCTTCCCTCTTCCTGACTCGGTGTGTTACTGTCGCTCATCATACAGTACTGTATGCCTCCCACTGTATTTGGCCTTGCTGACTGAGCCACATCCCTCACTTTGTCTGAGCGGCGCTGGAGGCCGCTCGCTCCCCAAACTGCGGACAAGAAAAAAGAGGCACTTGTGCTGCCTAATGTCCCACTGTTTTCAGGTTGATATATTAATCGCTCTGTTATGCAGACGAGGTCGTTAACTGAGCTAATTAATGCATCAATTATAAACATTTCTGTTTCAATGTTCTTGTTTTCATAGTATAACGTCAGTGGTATGAATGCATTAATTTGCAGATTTATGCAGGAAGTTGCTCCAAAATCTAATCACATTATAATCTTAACAGGAGGTCCCTGTGGTGAATCTAAAAGTGTGTTAGGGCTGCAACTACATATTTTCATTATAGATATAGATATTTTTCCCCATTAGTCGCTTAATACTTAAATCTAAAAACTGTAATGAAAAATGCCCCTCACTTATTTCCCAGAGCCCAAGGTGAGATCTTCAAATTGATTGTTTTAGCCCTATTTTGCCCTCCAACTCCTGAGAGAAATATCTGGCTCTGTAACTGCTAAATGCTCCAATATGTTTTGAACAAATAGTCGCTAACTTTGTCTATCTGCTGTTTGGTGCTGTGCAGGTGTATTGTAAATGGACTTGCATTTATACAGCTGCCTGCTTTGGCTAGAAACAGTGAGAGCAAAGCAAAAACAGTAAACTGTGGGCTATGTAACCAAAACAATGAGCTGAAAGCCACTAAAATGCTCCGTATAGCTGAGGGGAACTGCAGAGTCAGGTTATAATACTCTGCAGATTCATCCCTACAAGTGACTTCTTCCACAAAACATAGTCATTTAATCCATTGTTAATATATAATACTGATTATTGCAGCGTTAAGTCTTACACTTCACCATAGCACTACCAAGCTGCTACTGTCAGTTTTTATGGTGCAACTCCAATAGCTTTTCTAGAAATCTCAGTCTCAAGGTCAACAAAAATACTCAAGGCACTTTTACATCAACACCTGAAGTCATTCATTGATATTTTTCAATCTGCAAACTCTGTCCTCATTCTAGTGTCAAGTCTCTCGTGTCTTTTTGCCTGTGCCAAATGAGTCCACAGGGAGAATGTGCATGAATGATATAAAAACATGCTGGTAAATATCCGTAATGATGAACCACCCACGCAAAATGTCCTTTGCCCTCCGCATTCTGAGACAGAATGTCAACTCAGCTTGACCTCAGCTCCGGGGCACGGCGTCTTCACTGAAGCATCTCCCAGCACCGTAAAATGACACAACTTTTCCTCAGAAGCCCGCATGACTGGGAGCGAGTTGGGTCTCGTTTAGCGCAGACAGGAGGTCATCGAGGGTCAAAAAAACAGCTCTGCAGAGGTAATCAACAACCTTGCTCCAGGTCTTCTTGTTACCAACTGATGTCACTTCATCTTGTCCTCAAATGTGAGCGTAAATTTAGAAACAAGTCATTAACAACTGAAAACAGGCTCATTCACAAGCTTTGAGATACAAAATATGGATGAGAATGGCTAGATGCTGAATATATGCCTCAAAATGTATCATGGAAATAAGTTAAAAAAAAACAACTCTGAATATGTTTGGTTTCTCAAAATATTTTAGGATAATAACTACACGCGCTTTATATTTGCCTGAGGCGTATGCAAGGTTGAACTCAGTCAACATTTCTTTTTTTCAACAATTATGCTAGAAATAGTTACTGATACATTTCTCTCCATTTCCAGCAGTGTTATGCGTGTGTGTCGTGGTTCAGTAGACGCACTGTATCGTTCAGTAGTTGGTGAGATGCTGCCGGCAATCTCTGAGAATATGTGACGAAGATCCTCTCCCTGACAAGTCTACTACTCTGACACCAAACTTTCACTCAAAGGAGTGTGTCTAGTGTGAAAGTCTGTAAGCTCTCTCTGGCCTCTGGGCCCAGCATCCTTCTGACGTTCAACAGATTAACAGAAACAACAACGAGCAATGTGTCTGCGCTCATTCTACCAAAAAGTCAATTACATCTGGATTATAACAGCACTGATAAATACGCCGAAGCTATTTTCAATCTAAAGGCTTTATCTCGCTGCAAAGTTTATTTGATTGTAATGAAATTGAGACCTCAAGCTAATGCAGGCATTTTGTGCTGCATGCAGACGTCTCGAGCTGATGGAGGTGTTGTACAGTACAGAAAGATTTGAGGGATTGTTTTTCCGCTCTGGGATGTTGCAGGGAGATGTGTGCTTCTGACAGTGTACAACTTCCACCACAGTTTCAAGAAAATACTACGATATTCTACTTCATTCCGTTACTGACACGGCCCCTACTGCGCTTTTCTTCACATTTCAGCACTGTCAAGCTCACAGCAAGTGACCACAACACCGAATGACTGTAGGAGAAAAATAACCCAACACAAACAAGTCTAGAGCCATGCTGTGAGGCAGTACTGAGGCATATCGGTGCACATAGTCACAGTGACAACGCTAAGATGCTGATGTTTAGCGAGTAAAACGTTTATCACGTTCACCATCTTAGTGTCGCATGTTGGCATACAAAGTTCCGCTGAGAATGATGGGATGTAAATAATTTTGTTTAATTAAATAAAGAGGAGTACATTTGTGTTGGTACCAAATTCCCCGGCAATCCATCCAACAGTTGTTGAGACATTTCACTCAAAACTACAAATGTGAACATCATGCTGGAGGAAAATTTCGTTAGGATACATCCTCTGGTGATTACGAAGGTCTGTAAAGAATTTCACGGCAATCCATCCCTGTTGAGATGTATTAGTCTGGACCAAAGTAATCTCTATAAACAGATTCTGCATTCACGTGTAGAATCTATAGGTCATTGGACAAGAATTTGGCATCTGAAGCGTTCTGGTTTCTGTTTGTAGTCAGAGTAGTATTGACCAATCACGTTCAAGCAAGCTTTGGTTGAATGCAGTTAAACAGTCCATGTGGAGAGCAAAAGAGGCGGAACGCATTGGCCGAAACGCAAACTCGAAATTAGGGATGCACCCATCCGACTTTTTCAGTCCCGATAGCAATACCTGGGCTTTGGGTATCAGCCGATACCGGGTACCGATCCGATACCAGAGTTTAAAAAATAACCTATATGTCTCACTGTGTGGAAGTGACTGGGGTCATTCTTTTATGTGGCAACATCAAGTCTGACTTAACCATCGCTTTCTTAACTTTGTAAAACAAAATGTAACAAATAAATACGTAGATATAAATGTACTGACTTGTTATTGATTATTAAAATAATAAATCGTACACCAGCAACTTGGTAAAAAATCTAATCTAATCCAATGCAGCAAGAAATTGGTCAAAATTTAAACAGGAATTAAAATTCCAGTATATAATATATATGGTATATAAACATAGAATTGAACTGAATAGATCGGCCCCATTGTCACCGATACCCGATCCAGCTATTTGAGTCAGTATCGGTGCGATTTCCAATCCGGTATTGGTGCATCCCTACTTAAAATGCAATCTGGGAACCCACCGGCTATCGTCTGACGATTATTTAGCTTTTTATTGGTTTAAAATGAACTTTTAAACTGGCTACTTGTGAAACAATCTGTTCGTACACGTCGTCTCTCAAATCAAAATCCAGTCCCGCGTCTCAAGCTGCTAATCGGACTGTAAACAATGAGCAGTGCACGATACCCACTGGCTACAACGGGACCCCAGAAATATAGCCCCTTGCCCCCAGAGGCTTATCGTCGTCAGACTGATAGCCAATGGGTTCCCAGATTGGGACCAAAGTGTTGGACCAACCAACCAACCACCAGTGTGGCTAAAGACTGTGTCTGCCCGGTGTAGTGACATGCTGCTTACACATCCACATTCATGAATCGCAAACGGGTAGAAAAATGCAGCAGGACCATAACAAAAAAAAAAAACACAGCTTCTTTCTTCCGTCTCTCCCAATGACGCCCATGAGACTTCACACTCACTTGAGTCTCGCCTGAGATGTGGAATTATAGGCCTGATTGTGCTAATTATCCAGTCACTTTGCCGGCCTGGTTTGGCTCAGGAGATTTTCACCGTGGAGTTATTGCCGGTGCATGTTGCTAGTTACTCTGAAGAGGCTTCATGGGAATTATCAAGAGACGCACACAGGGGGACCGTTTAATCTATAAACAGCAGCAATTGTAAAATCACAATAGATGAGATTTCACTGAGAAAGATGTGCACACTTCTGAACAAGTTCAGTGTGACAGCAAATACAAAACATTACCACGGAGCATACCACTAAGTTACCTGAAATACTACTAATGTCCCTTAATGCTCTGTTGACAGCCTAAAGTCAGCCTGCAGGGTAATATCACATGGCAGACTAACAAATGAATAGAATACATGCTTAGATTTTGTCTACTGAAAATATAACAACAACAAAGCCTTTGAGTCCCGTGGTGCGCCTGTACTGTAGCCTACAGGCTAAACCATCAACAAGTACATATAAATTACACATATTTTCATGAAATAACCTTCTTCAGTGAGAGTACAGCTTCAACAAGCCATCAGCAAAACAACATCCACAAAACCAGTAAAAGCAGCAACTAACCAACCTGACGCACCAGATGGTTTGTTTCACAGAACCATCTGAGAAGCCGAAGCTGTTTGGAAAAGGGCAGGTACTTTGAAAAACTACATGGCAGGTGATGGGATGAACCATCTGTCAATCAAACTAACGAAAGCGAAACTAACTGAAGGCGAAAACATTGCCGTACTTTACACGTTCAGTGCTTTGCTCTTCGTTCAATGAAGAAATACTCTCCAGTTCTGATATAATTGATGCTATCGCAGCATCTACTCTAACCTCTTCAGGAGCCGCCACTGTTGTTTAGAACGAACAGTTGCCTCTCCATGTCGTCTCACTCTATGGTCTCACCGGGTCTCAGGTCTCACACACATAAGCCACGCCCGTAGCTACAGTAGCTCCTCGCAGGACGCTGATTGGTCCGTTGACACAAACGCATTACTTGGAGCCTGACAAGATGGATTTTTCGAGTGACATTTGATCCCACGATTCTCGCGTGATCTCGTGACATCGCGAGCATCCAGCTGCCGTGCAAGGTTAGCAACTAAAAATTATTTTCATTGTAGTTGAATCTGCCAATTAGACTCTCGATTCAATGATGACAATAAAATGCTTAAACATAAAAGTCAAATAAATAAAAAAATGTTCATCACAATTTCCTTAAGTTGTCGTATTCAAATTACTTGTTTTGTCTGACCAACAGTCCCAAACCCAAGGACAGGTCGATAGAAACAAGTGAATTGTTGGCATTACTTATAAGATGAGCAATGCCAGCGACCATTAAAATAGCTGCCAATTCTAACTGGACTAATGGATTCAAGTCAATTTTATTTGTATAGCCCAAATCACAAATCACAAATTTGCCTCAAGGGGCTTTACAATCTGTACAGGATACGACACCCTCTGTCTTTTACAGTACAACCCTCTAATCGGATAAGGAAAAACTCCCCCCAAATAAAACATTTTAAGAGAGAAAAAAATGGAAGAAACCTCAGGAAGAGCAACAGAGGAGGGATCCCCCTTCCAGGATGGACATACGTGCATTAGATGTCGTGTGCACAGAGTAACAAAATAATGAAAATAAAACACAGACAATCAATTATTGATTAATCATTTCATCACAAAAACCTGTACAAACTACTTAATAATCACATCCCAGGTGTCAGTCTGTGTGCTCAGTCCTTCCAACAAAACAGACTCTTACAACATTGCTAACAAGAACAAAAGGTTTCTCATTATGTTTCTTACGATGTTTCTTATGATTAACCGATAAGCCCAGTGGACTGACTGCCTGTCAGGGTAGCTAATAAAATTACAGTTGCATCTAGCGTCTATGAGTGATGACAGGCTTGAGAGTGGCAGCCCATAATAGGAGTGTGTAGTGTTGTGGAATAAAAATAATAGTCTGAATGGTATTATTTGTACCCTTGTGTTGTTATTTCCTGTTTTTCCTCCTTCATGCAGCATGTGGCCGGACTCAGTCCTCCGTGGACTCCTGAGTGAGTCATCTCAAAGGTCCATGACCTGTAACAATTCAGGTGATGTGTGCTTTGTCCCCCTTTCCTCAGTGGATGTTTTTCTACTGTCTACTGTTACTTTAAACCCATGTTTCCCCTCTACAAATCCAATAAAACCTCCATAGCAGGAATGTAGAGAACAAATACTGAATAATCCTCTTCACCCATATCATCAATAAACCAATTACAACACCCTGATGATAGGAGATCTGGCCAAGCCTGTATGTGTGTATTTAAACTACAAGAGGATAAATGAAAGTAGATGAAAGCCCTAAAAGACATAAGGTTTGAGTAAAATGATCAGCGTGATCTATTCCCAATGGTCGTTTTATCGCACCCTAATCTCATACATTTCCTGATGATGCGAGAGAAGTGCCGAACCAGACAAAAACGGATATGGAGAGAGCTGAAATAACAGTGAGTGAGAGAGTAGAAGAATAAGAAGAGGAGGAGGAGGAGTAATGACATTTGGGAGGCGACATGAGGAAACACAATCCAATATTGAAGTCCTCATTAATCACTCTTCATTACTCTCCCTTAAATGAGATCAGGTCCGACGACCAGCCAGAGGCAAAGTACTGCTGGAGCACAACTCAGAAGCCACACAGCACTGACCAAACCCTTGATAGAAGATCCTCACAATAGAACTACGTACTGTGTAGCACGTCAGACTCAAGAACCCCTCCATAATGCTAATTGGCTGCGACAATGCCAACTACTTCTTCAAGCTTTATGCAACAACAGCTTGTGGAAAAATATGCCAAAAGCTACGTAGCACTGCCCGAAACATTCTGGAGATTCTCTTGCCTTGATAATTGGCTCTGCCGCCAGACTGGACCAGTCTGTCTGCCGAGCAGCTCGTCAGGATCTGCATCAGGAGCTTGCTGTTTGTTTTTAAGTCATATGGTCAAGACGCATTTCAAAGAATGTAATTTGTTCACTTGGAACAGAGCTGTAAAACCCGTTGCTCCTGCCTTACCAAACCCATTAGTCGAAATCTGAATAAAAGTGGAGATTTCAGCAACTGTGTTTGGTTTAATTACCGCAGAAAGAACAAAGTTGTGTGAAAGCTGCTGATGTCCGCGACTCCTGGTAGGAGGAGACAGACTGAAACCTGCTGCAAATTCTGTACTTCTGTAATGCTGTCTGTCCTTGTTTCACTGCTAACAAGTTACAGACCGGCTGTGTCTAGCTCTAGATGACAGACAGGCCTGAACAGATGAATCTCACAAGCTGTTTTGCAGTGTGACTGTGTCTGGTGGCATTGTAATGTAATTAAGAACACTGTGTATCGCATGAAAATCCCTGTGTGTGCATACATATCTCTCCCTTTCTTTTCCTTATGCTACTGTATGTGGCTTTCTAGGGCCATTCTTGACCAAAGAAACTTTTTTTACGACTAACACTCATACGATTTTGACGACTAATCGATTAGTTGATTTAATAAACAGATCTGGAAATCTGAGTGTCTCCACAAAGAATCACACAAAAGCACCACTTCAAATCTTGTGTTTACCAGAGATGTGCTCATTCTTGGAAATAAGTCATTCTGCATGAAAACAGCATAAACCAGAACTAACGCCTCACGGTCGTATGCCTCCGCAAAGTCAAGTAGCAATTTACATCCATGTCTGACCAAAATGTCATCATTTTATCCAATTAGACATTTGTGTGAAGTTGTCATAATTAGCATATGAATTCTCGAGTTATAGCCCAAAACGAGTTTTGTGAGGTCACAGTGACCTCGACCTTTGACCACCAAAATCTAAACAGTTCAAGTGGACTTTTGTGCCAAATTTGACCAAAAGACCAAAACATCAGATTAGTTGACTAAGAGGGGGCAGCCCTATGTCTTTCTATACAATAGATATATAAAACAATACAATATTATATTATATATATTATATATGACAAGAAGTTGTATAACGCTGCCGTGCCTTCCTGGGACAAGACCTGTGGTACAAACACCTGCAGATTCATAACAAAATATCTGACCAATATAAATAAAGCATGATTTTCCTACCTCACCAAGACCATGAGAAAAGTTTCTTTGGTCCAATTATTATTTTTCCTATTTGTAAACACATTTTTGACTGATTCTGTGGAGCACACTGCATGGAGTGGAGATCACTGGAGTGAACAAAAGTGAGAATCATAACATGAATTAAGAGATTAAAGTAGAATAAAATCACCCCTGGGGTTTGTGGTTGACCAGGTGTTGTTTTATACCCCTTGTGTGCATCAAGTAAGTTGTGAAAATTAATTACAAATTTAGAGATATTACAGACTTTTTTGTAGTTTGAACTAGTAGTTTTGTAGTTTGACACCTTATCTAATATCTGGTGAGAATATTCCTAATAATACATCAAAAACCCCAAGAATAAAACTGAGGTCAAGCAGTTAGTATCAAGACGCTAAATTTGAAAATAAGGGACTGTCACAAAACTGGATTTGTCATAAACAACTAAGCACTGACTCAAAAGAGGTTAAAACACCTTACATGAAGACATTAGATGGGGAAAAGTGCATGAATTGTATTATATGAATACAACTAATCTAATCTAAAAGAATTAAAAGATCTGCAAAAAATAGAAAACAAAGCTTGGCAGGTGGAGTAGTTCTACAAACCACATTGTACACGCACATTCTAATTACTAGTATAAAATCTACAATCAAAATGCAAAACTGATCCCCCTTCCTAGGCAACCCTCCTAGGCAACAACCTCTTTCATTAAAAACTAGCAGAAATGTCTGTAGTTTGGGTTTAAAAAATGAGAATGCTATTGACTTCATGTGCTACATTTTCCTAGTAACTGCTCTTATACTGCTGAATGGATTTCCTTAAGAAGCATTTTGATAAAATGAGGACATCAGAACATATCCTTAGGCTCCTGGCAAGCTTAGTGAACCAAGTGCATCTGACAATCTGTATATTGAGCCACTGAGTTATTTTTTTCTGAGGCAGGCGTGTAGATGTCCAAACCGCACGAGGTAGTTCTGTATCAAAATGATGATATCCTGTGACACATAAATATTTGTCAAGTGTAGTGCAGACTCTCGGAGGTGTTGCAGTTATTTGATATCTAAAACACCACTTCTGTGTACAGTAGATGTGCAGGTGAGTGTGTCAGTGTGTAACAAAGCCTCGCATCTCTCTCCGTCTCTCCCAATTTTACACAGATCAATCATGACTCCATTCCACTCACCATGCTCCATGAATGTGGGTGAATGTGCTTGAATTACTGTAAAAAAAATGGCTGATTTATTTTCAGAGAAGCTCACATTTAGCCGCAGCCCAAAGATGTCGTCCTTAGATTTTAAAACAATCTGACATCTAATCATATCTTTCAAGACAGAAAACAGCCCCTCCGCCAGGACATGTAAATTACTTACCCTTAAAATATCAAATATTTGGAGAATTAACCTAAATTGTCACTAATAAGTCATGTCTAATTGCCCCAGAGGAGATGGAGTAGCAGCCTGGTGGGTATGACCTCCCGGAGGCCACCGCTGAAGGCACGAGGGAGTGAGGTTGACGGATTGCGGCAGATCACATCCGTGACAAAGTGCAGTGTGAAGTGTAAATCTGTGTCTGTTGTCTTTATGATTGGTGACACTGTGGCTGTTTGTCAGCGGCTGGCTGCCATTACTGGCCATCTCCACTCACAGCCAGCAGCTTCAGCTCCTCTCAAAGTTAACAGTCATCTGCATAGATATCAAATAAATGCAACACTTCAGAGAAAACCTGTGTGTGTATGCGTGGGTATTTATGTCAAACCGATCTCACAGGAAAGTGTATAAATGACACAATGTTACAAGGAGATTCCTCGTGTCATGAGGACACATTTTAGTGTCATTTGTACGCCACGCAACAAAACCACAGTAACGTCCGCAGTTAGATTTAGGCAACAACCCCATCTAAGGCTGGCCCACACTTAAAGATTTTTCAAATCTTAACAGATTTTGAAAATGTGAGAGGGCCCACACATGACGACATTTTATGCTAAATTTAAGAGTTTTGTTCCTATAGCGTGTGGTGAGAAACGATTTGGCCAATACAGCACACCAAACCATACGCTATCAGATTCATTCATGAACAGCAAGAGTCCCGACCAAAAAAAAAAAACGAAATCTCGCAATATGTCTCGCAATCAAACGTGAGTTTAGTGTAAACAAACATGGCGGACGACAGGCAGGAACAATTAGCGATGTGGCTTAAAATAAGTACGTAAACTAAGTAAAACACGTACGGAAAGCACGGTGCAAACGTCACTAAAAATACGTCACAAACATCGCTAGCGTAGCTTACAAAACAAAGGCCTCCTGGTTTAAAGTCCTGCGTTTGTTGGACCCATCCACCATAAGAAGTCTCTCTCACATTTTATTTTACGTCACTAGCTCTGAGCGTAGCATATATATGTGGATGCGTTTACATTGCAGTCAGTACAGACTACATGCCGTACAAATGACACGGCAAAAGCAAGAACGGCGTATTTATTGCACGTTAAAAGCCCTGCAAATTATCAGTTCATTTATACTCCCTTTTCGTGCGACCAGGCTGTACATGTATATGGATATGGGTGCGTTTGTGCCATGAGTGAGAAGCATAGTATCTGAAGACTGAGTGTTCTCTTTGATGTGTAGATGAAATTAACGCTCAAAAACTGGCAGTGATCAAGGTGCACATTATAAACACACTGTTAGTGTGCTTTAGCCCTGATTATACACTGGGGCTGCTCCCCACTTGAATAAATATGGATGCACAATTGTTGGCTTGGTAATATCTATTTCCACACAATGGCGTGCTGTTAAAATGTACTGGGGGCATTCATGTCCACTATGCCACACGTGCCAAATATAATCAGGATTGTTTTCTTAACAATAAACCTGGCATAAATAGGTGTTTTTTAATTCTAATTGAGGCAAATTTTGTCAGCAAACAAAATCTTTTCAAAGTGGAGACATCTGACACCTTGTCATAACAGGCAGGGAATTGGTGTAATTATTGCCTAGCGTCTACAGTAAGATGTTGACAGTCATAATGACATAGTCGAGTTGTGTAATTACACTCCATTACGAAAAACCACACTTTATTACAACTGGTGGAAAACGTGACCGTGAGGTGGCCCAGAAATGACCTCTCTTATCTGCAAAACCACCGACAAAATGGCACTTGGCAGTTGGCAGCAAACGACACAAAAACCGGTCCGGGTTGGCACTCTCTTCAGCTTCCACTCCATCCCAACATGATATCACAACTGGCAACCCGTCATTACAGACCCGCTCAATGAAAGAGCCACGGCCTCTTTTTGCCTCTCCATTTTTTCTATCTAAAAAACATCCCTTCGACCCCTCCCCTCCTCTCTTTCTTTTATCTATCTCATTTTCTGCCCCACAGAGACCTTTCAGAGAGCCACAGAATCCCATCAGCCGGTAACACGGCGTGGCCAGCGGCCACACAGGACGCTTTTGATTCCTGCTGGAATGTCCTGGGCTTTGGAAAACCGTCAAACTCAGTGGACACAATGTTGGTGTTAAAGCACAATAGCACTGCTTAAAATCAATCCAGCATGCAAGGCCACTGGTGAAAACATCATTATCTTAATGTAGTTGTTACCCGTGAGCTAACCGAGACTTTAAAGTGAGTTAAAAATAAATGACAAAAATAAAAAATTGTCCACTTAGTCAAGGTTTCTTACCGAGTTTAGGTCCAGGCTGGTCTTCACCCATTCCTTGGCATCGTTATACTCTTCCATCAGTCCCATAATATAGAGTGTGTCCAGTGAGTCGATGATGGAGGCTCCTCTCAGACCACCTGCATAATGCACAAGAAAATTGATTTAGTGCCTATTCAAACAGAGACGCCTGGTTCAAGAGAAATGTTTTAAACTCTTCATTTCACACCAATGATATCATACATTATATCATATATAGGCAGGACATTTCACACTAAAAGCTTGAATTTCACCTGTGCTTTTGTTTTTGGAAAGGCTTTATATCACAGTATACCACAGCTGTAATGATATATGATGATATACTGGTTGGCATATGTCCTATAGTTGTTGAAGGATTCAGTAATTACCACTTATAATGTTGTTTTATTTGCTCACAGCTACATTATAGCGTGTTTTTAACCATGTATTAACTATTTATAAGCAACTTATATATGCTAAATGGTGGAAGTAAGATAAAGTGTTACTATTTTGGGGTGTGCAAGGTGAAAGAATTTAAAAAGTAAAACTTTTGAGAAGACGCAGTGACGACTACTTGTCAAACTGCAACAGGCAACCAATGATTGACAAAGAATCAGGGAAACTCCTCTGTGTTTTTTTCCACTGGATTCGATCACAACACTTTCCGCTAAAATGGAGCGTTTCAGACAGAGGGTGAATACAGGTATATTCAGACAGACAGTGTGAGAAAAATTAGGTTTTTTTTAACATTAAAGCATGTAAACATGTTCAAGTGGAAACCCAAAATATACAAGTGTAAACCTGGAAATGAGCATGATATGTTCCCTTTAAGCTGTTTGTGAAAGTTGCAAACCGATAAAGTGTTTACAGCATGTTGTGTTTTGCTGTATTTGTTTTAACAGAGCATCGCAGTGATGATAAGCTACAGTATTTCAATCACTAATCCCTGAGATGGTGAAAGAACCCGCCCAGATGGTGCTTCCCTTGTAGACACTTGCATAATGCAAAGACCAGATTTGTTTTTACATCAAATATGTTAAATTGAGAAGAGTTTTTACTAACACTTGTAAAAGGAAATGAAGTAGCGAGTACAAAGAATAGCTTACATAACTTGACTGTTACATAGGTTCCTGAAAGGTAGATAAGTACTCAGATTTAACCCCGAACCTTTAACGTTCTGATCAGCAACAGTATCTTAACAGCAACTGTGATACAAAGTAAAACATTAAAGTCCCTTGAATGCCGGGCTTCTGTAATTGCTGCAGTGATGT
Organism: Sebastolobus alascanus; assembly: GCA_916701645.2. Classification (NCBI taxonomy): domain Eukaryota; kingdom Metazoa; phylum Chordata; class Actinopteri; order Perciformes; family Sebastidae; genus Sebastolobus; species Sebastolobus alascanus. Next base: position 123,842 of record CAKAOJ020000058.1, read on the forward strand.
TGAACGATAATACTAAAACAGCTTTGTGTGGCCCAGATGAAAAGCACCAGCTACAAAGCATCAGTCACCGTGCTGTAACATGAAAGTCGAGTCATTTAGGAATCAACCACCAGAGGGGAAAAAAGAAGTGATGCACATTGATTATAAGCAAACATTTAGCAGCTGCTCCTGGATTACACTCGGTGTATGTGTTCCCTCCGTTAAGTGTGTGTAAATGTCACACTCATAGTAAAATCTCTGTGTGTGTATACAGTTACTCTGTGTGCATGAGTCTTTATGAATCTCATTTGAAGCTATTTATTTCTTTTCATAATCTAAATGAGAAATACTAATGGGTGTTTAATTCATGATAGTGGCCTTATGAGAGATCGCATGGCCTATTTTCATTCTCATATGACCAAATATTATGCAAATGCAGATGTACCTCCCAGACACGACTCGGCACAAAGGAAAGATAAACAGTATCCTTAATGAATTACTGTAAAGAGTTGAAGGGCAAATTGTGGTGTGGAAGTTTAATAACAAGAAACTGTGACTAAATAGACTGTGAATCAAACTGCTCAGGGGCTCATATTGTAGATTTATGGAAAAAAATGCGTTGAAGCTGACCTGGTTAAATGAGAGAGGAGGTGATGAAAAATCTGTATGTTCATCCCTGAGAATAACGTGTCTTACAGTAGATGGCTGGATTGATCTGATGCAACCACACAGCAACCTGGCACATCAAAGTCCTCAGTTTTCGTCAGGAAGTATTGTTAAAGCTGAAATATGCAAACGCCATAAAACCGTACCTTTGGGGCGACAAAACTCTTGACACTTTTTCCGGATTCTGCTTTGTTGCACAAAATTATGCAGGGCTGCAACTAATAATTATTGTTTGTATAGTTGAATCAGTGAATTGTTTAGTCTATAAAATGTCAAATAGTGAAAAATGCCAAACTCAAGTTCCCAAAGCCCAATGTGACATCTTCACCTTTTTTCAACCATCTGTCCAAATGCCAAAGAAACCTCTGAGACCTGCGGGATTGCTGGCAATCCCGGCCGACATTACTGTCTTTAAGAGGCTGTAGCGGGCTCCGTTTTAAAGCTAGAGTGAAGATACTGATACTATCATATGAAACTAGAAAATCTAAGGAATCCATTGGTACCAACCATGTCATGCTAGCTTGTCGGTAAGGGGGCTAAATAGTGCTCTGGCATGGTGATTTTCAAAGGGGTCCCTTGACCTCTGAGCTCAAAATATGTGAATGAAAATGGGTTCTATGGGTACCCAAGAGTCTCCCCTTCATAGTCATGCCCACTCTATGATAATCACATGCAGTCTGGGGCAAAAACCATGCAGTTTTGTGAAGGCAGTATAAATGTGTTATTTTCACCTATTCAAAAATGGTGTATTTGAATATTTCTGCATACTGGGGTCCATAAACAGTCTTGTAATGCATAAACTGGGTATGATTGTAAAGCTGAGACTCTTGTGAATCCAATGAGCCCAAGTGTATTCATGTGTGATGATGTAAGTCCCTGTAGTAGCCTTTCATTGTAGGGAGACAATTTTTAAAAAATCTTACCTCACTGTATAAAATGACGTGATGTGACCTCTACGAAAATTACAGCCTCATGAAACTTAACAACCATAAATTAGAGACCTAGGGCATTCAGAGGATGGATGGCTTTCCTCGCTAGATTGACAATAAGAGAATTTCTGGGCAGTTTCCAGAACAGAAGTGCTCACCATTTAATCGCCGAAAAATGCCATTCTTGCAGAAATCTCCAACTGTCAAAAGTGTTTTGGTACCAAATCACAGCATGGCTTTTTCTATAGTGTTCTTGGTGTCTTAATGTGGTATTTTGGAGGACTTTTTTTGATAATTTTTATCAATTCTAGAGTGCTAAAAAATAGTTAAATCTAGCACCAAATCTGTGTTACAAACAGTATCAAAAATTAAAAAATTGCTGTGAATGTTATTATAATGTTGACCTGCTATCTCCCCCTAAAGACCCACACACACACACTTTTATTGAGCTGGAAGAAGCAGAAGTGTAAGCATTTTTTGCTTAATTAATGCCTCAAACGATTAATTATTTGGTCGTTGCTGCAGTTTTCATGCCGTGAAACCAATAAACAGAAAATAATGAGCTGTTGTTGAATGCTTCTCTATCTATTAACTAATCAATTCATTTCCACTGTTCCAAAATTCTTGCCTTTATAATCAAACGGTGCAGAGCTGAAGTGATCTTAACAGCTTTTAACATCAAACTCCTTTACTGTCGATGGGTTTGTTTAAGTCAGTTTAAATAAACAACTCCACATCATTCTTAATCAGTATCCACTCTATAAGCCATGCTGTACATGTAGTATGTACAAAACTCTCACCACCACTGACCTTTCACCTCATCTCCATAGTTCCATAGATTAGCTGATTAGGTTAGCCCGGATGCCAAAGGGCATGTAGGACAGGGATCAATGACATGGCTTGACTGGGTGATGGGTGCCATATGCTTCAGCCATAAACCCTGTACTATTAATAGTATCAGAGGCAGAGAAACACAATTTGAAGCTTTCTGCGCCTTGCAAATCACCCGTGAAGCAACATTACGTCACGAGAAAGTCATTTCTTCTCATTAGCTTTTCCTTATTCTGTCACAGTACCCCATACCGAGCTTGTGGTCCCGACAAGGTTGCCGTGCCATGGCTTTGACTATTCAGATTAAATTTACCACACATCCCCACCCTTTGAAAGCTCATCTGCTGTAGTTTGCCTGCTGGCAGTTCACCTCATATTGTCAGCGAGAGGGCAGTGCTAGCCTGAAGCAAGACACATGTAGTCTACATAACTCAAGAGGACCATCTGCCGAGGCTGCCCCGGTCCGTACTGTATGCCACGGTCAGATGTATGTTGGTGGATCATATCAGAAAGACTTCCTGCTTCTGGTAATGTTACAATGGAAGGAAATCAAACTTTTATGTAGGAAAGGAGTCTTTTTAGTTTGCTTACTGAGCAGCCTTATCTCTTTTTGATGGCAAACAGTGATGGTGACAACTGAGAAGAAGGGTGTATTCAGATATCTAATGCACTCTGGTTATCCAACCCCAGAGGCAGCTCTCTGTGGCTGCAGGGAAAGCAGCCGAGTGTGGAAAATTCCTATTGAAAACAGCACCAAAGCTAAGATGATTGATTGACTCAGAGGATAGATGGAGCGGATCAATCCATCATGGTGTTCTCCTTCAGCTTCCATGGTATAAGACCCTATTTATTTCTGTAGCCCTTTGCTACAAATGAAAGGAGCCCTGAGGGATCCTCTGAAGCGTGGGGCAATAGGTGTGTTCTACTGTGTATTTATAAAGATAAAGATAAACATGCACACACTGACATGCTTTAGGGTCTTCTTATGCATTCTAATGTTGTCTTAATGTGTTAGTGTTACATTTCATGTCTAGTAAGGCTAAAAAAACAACAAAAAAACAACAAACACAATCTGATATTTTTGAAAACATACATTTTGATAAGAGTGAGGATGCATCAGATAATGATTTAACAAATAAGAATGCACGGTAAGACCCACGTCTTATTGCACGATGCATCACATCGAGTATAGTCTTTGGTTTGATAAACATTTACTCGGCTCACAGCCAATCAAAGATAAAGATACAGGAAATAAAAAGTAAAAGTATCGGCCCATGAATCATGACAAACCATCCACAGAACAAGGCTGGATTACCAACTGGGCAAAGCGGGCAACTGGGGGAGATGGAGACAGAAAGACAGACAGACAGAAGAACAACAACAACGCTGCGCTGCTCCGCGCTGCTCCGCATACCTTCGAATATTTCTCACCGAAGCTTCGAAGCCCAAAATATGGTATTCGGGAAAGCCCTAATGGCAATTGGTTTTGGTAATATATTCAATTGCAAATTCTGTAGGGAATTCGCACCATTGACGTACAATATCAACTAAAGCAGGTCTTGCATTATTTGCATCGACTGTATATGAGAAGTGGACGTGATGTGAAGTGACGTCACACATTGGTTTGTGGACTGCCGTTTTGAAGCCTCGAGTCCGGCATTTTGTTTTTTCGCAACCAGAAGTGACAAGAGAGGGTGGAGCTACAATCAAACGCTGAATAAGACATTTTTAGGCGACCAAAATGTTACAAATAACTTTCATGAAGTGAAAACACACTGTGAAAGGGTTTAAGTTGTAAGAAGAAAATGTAGACAACACCCAGACCGGACAACGCCGTAGTAGCAACTAGTCAATCACAACGTAGCCACGCCCTAAAGCATACCCATAGTTTTTGATCCATTTGACTTTAAATGGGACCATAATTTACTAAATGGAGATCATGCTGTATTGAAGAAGACTTGAAACTAGCAATTGAGACCATAAACTCATGTTTACAATGTTTACTGAGGTAATAAATCAAGTGAGAAGTAGGGTCATTTTCTCATAGACTTCTATACAATCTGACATCTCTTTGCAACCAGAGGAGTCGCCCCCTGCTGGCTATTGGAAAGAATGCAAGTTTAAGGCACTTCCACATTGGCTTCACTTTTCAGAGCCAGAGGTAGCCCACTGGTTATTAGCTTATTTTGAGGTCAGGTCAGGACAAGAGTTCAGAGAAAGGCAGGAAGGATAGAAAACAGTAATTAGCCAATATTAATATACAACTATATATATAACGTACATACAAACATACATACATAGATATAACATAACTAAGCCCTGTCAAACATGAGCTGGGTACATTCATTCGATTTAATTACATCCTTGCTGCTCAAATTGTGCATGTCATGCATGTCCTTTGAGCATCCGTATCAGAAAGTAGAAATTAAGTGGACACGTGCAAGGGAGAAGTGCGCACAAGAATGAGTGATATATGCGTGTCTGCGTGTGTGTGTGTGCGTGTGTGTGTGTGTGTGTGTGTGTGTGTGTGTGTGTGTGTGTGTGTGTGTGTGTGTGTGTGTGTGTGTGTGTGTGTGTGTGTTTAGGCAAGCAGAGTACATGGAAAGCCATTAGTGAGACATTGGCTGCTGGATGTTCATTCATCATGGCTGTCACAGGCCAGTCATTGTCGGTCAGGGGGTTACATTAGACGGCCAGAGTCCGCATGATCAATCACTCACTGCAGCCCATTTGTGTGTTGTGATATTACTGGCTTCGCTTTCTCTAAACGTACACACACACACACACACACACACACACACACACACACACACACACACACACATACACTCACACTACTGATATGTATGTATTAGGGTAAACCATTCCTTTATTTAATCTCTTAGGGGATAGTTCAGAGGCAACATTTCTGCTCTAATTTCATTTAACCGGCATACACTGTGCAATGTGCATGCAAATTACATTGAAATTCCTGAAATGCCATCCGATGTTCATTTTAAATTCCATTGACTGTGTACATTAAAGATGCACTAGAGTTAACCAGATAAGAATAATATGATTTCAGAGATGGAATGTTTTAATACACTCCTGGGAAAACAGGAGTTAAATCAGAGTTAAATATATTCCTCATTTGAGCTTGTGACTCGTGGCACAAACAGCCAAAGGAATAAAATATTAAACATGTGGTCAATAAGTCACCCTGTTATCGTCATCAAAGTGAAAATAATTCATGCGGACACATTAATTACACTGCCCTGTTGCCAGTGGTTGCCAGTATCCAATTATCAATCGCCAGGGCCATGAGCGTCTTGTTAGCGTTAATGCTACCTGGCACCAGAGAGACAGGGTTAGCGAGCCGGGGTGTCTATGTGATGTTAAAGATATCTAGCCGTTTGCTATTCGAGGCACACGGTCAGCCGCGCCGATAAAGTGCACTAAGGAGATGACTCTGCAGGTGAGTAGACTTTTGATGGAGAGCGCCAACGGAGCAACGGTGGGGGAGAAGAAAGTGAGTTTAGAGGAAGTGGGATTAGGTGGGATTAGGTGAGCAGAACATGAAAAGGGTAGGGAGAAACAGAGTGAGAGAAATGTCATGTCCATCAGTCAAGATGGACTTTTCTGAAAGGGCTTGAATGCCAACTGTGTGCTTTAGCCTCCTTGAGGAGCAGATGTCAGATAAATCAAGAATAATCAATAAGAGGTGAGGAGGGAGGATCAACGGGATGTGCTCTAACTCATGCATATTTAAACATTGGTTTCTTGAAACCATGACCACAACTATTTAGTAATGTTAACCATAAATCTGGCGATACGATACGTATCATGATACTAGGGTAACGATTCAATATATTGCGGTATATTGCAGTACTGTAAGCAAGGTGATAAAAATAACACATTCATACTGCATGCAAACAACTGCATGATTTTTGCCCCAAACTGCATGGGATTAGCATAAAGTGGGCATGTCTGTAAAGGGGAGACTTGTGGGTACCCACAGAACCCATTTTCATTCACATATCTTTAGGTCAGAGGTCAAGGGACCCCTGTGAAAATCGCCATGCCAGTTTGTCCTCGCAAAAAGTTTGCGTAAATTTGGAGCGTTATTTAGCCTCCTGCACGACACGGTTGGTACCAAAGGATCCCTTAGGTTTTCTCGTTTCATCACTTCACTCTAGCTTTAAAACTGAGCCCGCTACAACCTCCGAAAGATTGAATAGCAGGCGAGCCCAACGGCAGGCCGTCGGATTTTTAAGAGGTTAATTAAAAACCCATAGTGTTTTTGAGAATCGATACAGTATCGCACAGCATAATATCCCGATACTCATGTGTATCGATATTTTTTTACATTCCTAATGACGACCCCTAGCTTAACAAAGTAGTAATTCTAACCTAGAACAAGATCTTTCCTAACCTAAAGTGTTTGTGCCTAACCTAATGCAACCTTAACCACAGATGTGAATGTGGAAGTTATTCAGTCTCAAATCAGTAATGTGAATTTAGTGTTGATGACATAGACTTTGTGAAAAAACAATGATTTTTTCTGACCTCTACAGTACAGTCTGTGAAAGTGGTTTAACCCTAGTCAGCATTACTTGCTAGCTTATGAAATAAAACAACAAACTTACAATCCATGATTTATTGCGCTGTAATCAAATGAATATCATTTAACTAGAGCTGCAATGATTAAACGATGACTTGATTAGTTGTCAACTATTAAACTAATTACCAACTATTGATAATCGATTAATCAGTTAGGAGTCATTTTTAAGGGCGTAAAGAGTCAAAATTCTCTGATTCCAGCTCCTTAAATGTGAATATTTTTGGTTTCTTTAACGAGACATTTGAGGACGTCATCTTGGGCTTTGGGAAACACTGATTGACATTTTTTACCATTTTCTGACATTTTATAGACCAAACAACTAATGGATTAAACGAGAAAAAAAATCGTCAGATTAATCGACAATGAAAATAATCGTTAGTTGCAGCCTTACATTTAACAACATCATTTAATTGATATTTGACACATTTAAAATTGTAGAAGTGGGATTTCGGTTATACAGATTTGATTTTAATGGACCTGCAGGGCTTCTAGGTAATTTTATTGTTGGCGCAGCACAGCCGAGCTCGTTCGGTGATTTGCAGGTGAAAAGATGCGTGTCTGTCTTTGAAAACTGGGATAAATTCAGTTGAAAACTAAGTTTTTGACATAACCTTTATTTTAATACCACTTTGATGACTACGTTTTCAAAATTTAACAGTTCTTTTTAGGATCTCCTGGACACATCTTTGATAAAAACAGTTAAAAAGTAAAATCCTTTACTTACATTACATACAGTCTTATTGCGCAGGTTTACAAGTGAGACAACTTGTTTACTTTACTACTGGGCTTCATCTTGTCTATATACATTTCGAGCTGCTTGTTTGCTCAACTGAGACATGTTGTTTAAATCATAAGGCTAAGGAAAGCTGACCCTGCTTCAAGGAATATGCATAGATGTGCTGGGCGTGAGACATTGATATAGCACCCCTGTCCAGACAAGAGCAGTGGAAGATGAAGAAGGGAGGAGGTGGGACAGCTCAGAAGACAGCCCAGCTCTCAGACTGTTTGTAGGCATCCCAACAAACCCCAAAGTATTTCTGACTACAAGGCCCAAACAGCTTGGCAACCATCCAAAGATAAGCCAGCAGAAACTGACAGTGCCACTATCGGAGGGGAACTTTCACAAAGACCTTCTCCTGCAGCTGCAAATATACGATCCTTACTTCCAGATCCTATCCTATCCTTGCTAAAAGATGTAAGTGGGGGGAAACTAATCCCGCTGATTATCAATGTAAAGACCTCTCTATCAGTCACTTCACAGAAGAAGGGTGCATACGTGGGTCTCATTAGACATGTTCAATTGAATCCTCGCTTTTACTCAAGACTGCACAATTTGTTCTCTTTACACGGGACAAATTGCAACGTATCTCACATTCTCCAATCAGCCTTTGAGGATATCTAATCTCAAGTAATAGAGCAGAATAAGAGGTGTCTCTAAAGAGAGCCTGGAAGAGCAGCTGACAGGCACAGAGGCAGAGCTGTTTGGGGAGATCTATTTAGTGAGAAGCATTGTGTAAATCCTAAGGCTAAGGAAAGCTGACCCTGCTTCAAGGAATATGCATCGCTGTGTTGTGTGTGAGACAGTGATGTAGCACCGCTGTCTAGACAAGAGCAGTGGAAGATGAAGAGGGGAGGGGAGGTGGCAGAAAACAGGCTGCTGGATGGACCAATGACTTGTAACCTGCTAAAAACTCACTGTTTGTAGGTGTGTCAGTGAGAAATTAGGTATGTAAAAATGAAAGTTCCCATATATTAAAATTACTATGAGCTAAACTCAAATGCAGATCTGGAATTAGAGAAACCGTTATTCGTAGCCTTCAAGAATCTATTAATCATCCCTGTCTTCCCTTTCTGTAAATTTTAGTCCATTCTGTTCTAGTTAAAACAATCTCAATCTCCTCTATAGAGCGCTGCAGGAATGAGTCATAAAACCAGGAAATAAGTTAGCATTTCTGCACTTCCGGTTCCCTCGTCTGGAAGTCAATGGGTTTTTTGAATGGGTTTTTGGTTAGAAGCCTGAAATAAGGTCCGTGGTTAACGCAAGCTTAAGAAACTTTAACGTATTGTTCTATGATATAAAACACGCTAGTAAATATCCCACTCGTGAATTTTGATGCTTTTACGCGTCTTCAAAAAGGCGGTTGCTAACAAGTGGCTAAATGAAACTTCTAAACGTCATCACGCTGAACACTAGTCCGCCTTTAGCTTAGCGGTGTTGACGTTGATGTCATGCGACCGTGGTGTAGTTTGTTTATAGACTAACGTTAGCATTTTGCTTCTGGTGATTGCATTTATGCTTCAAAAACCATAAAAGTGGTGTTCATTTGTGAAGATTACCTTGCTGAACCAAACGTGTACTGTAAGTATCATAAACGTGTCTGCGTTTGCCACAGAGCTTATTTTCTGCAATAATCCAAAACCCAATGGAAAATTCCCATTGGCTTTTTGTCAAGGGAACCCAGGGTGATGCTAACTTCCTGGTTGGCCTACAAAAAATATGTCATCTCTGCAGCATTCTCTGGCTGAGCTTTCGATCATATCACATGATCTTCATCTGCATATGGAGTTTGCCCTGTCGACATAGAATTGTATATCCCAAATTTTAAAAAAAAAATAATATCTGAGCACTTTATGGGCTCGTTGGCTTAAAAACTGAGGTACAAATTTCATTCTTGACCTTGCAAACAAGTTGAGAAAACAATCTTAACACAAGGTCAATTTAGTACCTTTTCTGGCGCTTTCAATCATCATATGATCATACTATATTTGTCTGTAGCGCCTGATGCCTCAGTGAGGACACGCATTGAATATCAACTATTTTACTGCAGACTTTCGTTTGAAAAAGAACATTTTGTTCAACAGTTTGTTGTCAGTACTGTGTGTCCGAAGATTTAAGTGGAATCCTTCCTTGTTCTGTGGATTCATCTGTATGACTGCCTTGCTGCCATGGCTACCAGTACTGTGCATATAAATCCAACTACTACACTCCCTACCCCTCAGTAAAGCACCACATGGACCAAATTACAAGCAACCAGTCCTGATTGCACCCCGTCTCACCCCACAGACCCCCCCTCTCTATCCCCCTCTGTCTCTCCATTTTCATCATTATGGTAATCACACAGTCAAACTGCCCAGCAAAAAGACTTGCATCTAATGGTGCTTTGTGCCTTCTGATGCGATAGCACTTGTTTTGCAAGACAAAGGAAGGGACAGAGAATTGATAGATCAAGGCACATTAGAGTCGGAGTCAAAATGAATTTGTTCCATTATGAGGCCCGCAGAGGAGGAGGCGACTGAGCCAGAGGCTTCGGCTAGAATCACAGACAGCAGGAATCCTTTATTTCAGAGCCCATCAGCTTTTCTCTGTCTGTTGCACCAGGCAGCTGATGAATACTAGTCAAAGGGAGGCGGGATCAACCTCTCACTGACTTCGGAGGTACTGTAATTTATTTTTGATGCAGCAAGCTTTAAGGAGACACAATTTTAATTTCGTTCTTATACTACTTTTTCAGACAAGCCTCCAAACTTGTATAGAATTTGAAATGGCTCAGCATTGCTTGGTGTTACCTTCTGTGTTAGCTGCAAAATGGAATGGTTTTTTTCTTTCTTTTAACTTATGACTTAAGAACAATTTTACTTTTCTGTGTAACTATTTTTGGAGCTATTATGGTTACTTAGATGATGATCATCATCTGTGGTAGAAGAAAGGGGTCGGACAGAGTAGGGCTTCAACTAACGATTATTTTCATTATCGATTATTTTCTTTATTAATTGATCTATAAAATGTCAGAAAATGCTGAAAAATGTCGATCAGCGTTTCTCAAAGCCCAAGATGACGTCCTCAAATGTCTTGTTTTGTCCACAATTTAAAGATATTCAGATTACCATCATAGATGAGTAAAGAAACCAGAAAATATTCACATTTATGAAGCTGGAATCAGAGAATGTTGACCTCTGACTACTCAAACCAATTAATCGATGATCAAAATAGTTGGTGATTAATTTAATAGTTGACAACTAATCGACTAATTGTTGCAGCTCTAGGACAGAGTTAACTTGATGAAGCATGTAGGAAATGTGTGTAAATTGGGGCTTTGACCTCACATTAGACTCAGCAATGTTTCCATGTTTCTAGTTAATTTTTTGTTAAAAGTGAAAGTGCAGTAGGGGCGCCCTGGTTGCTCACCGGGTAGAGCATGTACATTACCATTAAGGCTGTGTCCTTACCACACAGCCCAGGGCCTTTAGCTGCATGAAATCCCCTCTCTCTCCCCTGCCTTTCCCATCTGTCTCTCACCATCAAATAAAACAGAAATGGCAAAAAAAAAATCTTTAAAAAAAAGAAGTTAGAGTAAATTAGCCGAAACAAAGGCAACAGTATCTGCGACTTTGGCATTGTGAGTCAAGAGGCAAAGCCCAGTTAGGGACCGTAAACAAGCCACGTCTTTTGTACGCTCGAGTCCATTGTTGTCAATGTACACACGCAGCAGGTGCGTGAAACGTGGGAGAGCAATGGGGGAGCGATGCGGGAGCGATGCGGGAGCGATGCGGGAGCGATGCGGGAGCGATGCGGGAGCGATGCGGGAGCAAGCGTTCCCAAGCGCCCATTTTTTGGGGCCTCGACGGCTGCGCTCCGAGACAAAAATAGTTAAACTTTTGGAACGCTGCAGCGCACACCGCATGTCATGTGACAAGGAACAACCAATCACAGTCGGCAGATATCTTTTCTTTCTTCCATAAATTTCAGTCTACGCTAAATATATGGAGGAGAAGTTAATCGTTGTAGTGCAATGCTACCAAGAGCTTTACATCTGTCCCACGGACTATTTTATGTGCTTGACCCTTTCTGTCCAAGGACGTCACAACATCCGGTCGAAAGGTCAGCCAAATTGACACAGAGAAATCGAGCAGTAAAGCTATTGTGAGGGATTTACGGAGCTGGAAATGCATTTATCTTTGTTTGGACTTTGTTTAGTTTAGTCAGTGAGACTTTTACTGCTAAATTACCGCAACTTCATCATCGTCACCGCAGTGTGCAGGTTTTGGTTGCTTAGTAACGGCAGGCACCACAGTAGCGCAACCTCCCAAGCACCTTGGATACAAGGATGAAAGCGGCCAGCTGGCATTTTCCACGCATTTTTTAGACGCAGCATGTGAAGGTCCCTTAAGGTGGCAGTGTTTAAAAAAAGTTTAAAGGAGCAGGCCACCACGCATATTGAATGTTTTAATGAAAATAGGTTTAAATGTGAGATGACTGGCTTTTACAAGGAAGTGATATCAATAAACTATCAAGGTGCCAAAGACTAAATAGCAAATCTCCCACATTAATCTAATCACAAACAAATGCAAAATGCACACTGTCCAGACATGATTAGTGAGGCTCCAGACTTTGAGCGGAACACACGTCAATCTAATTGCAGCAATCTAATTTGCCACTGTGAGGGAGCGTGGCGTGTCAGTGCAGCAGCCCTGTCTGATATGACAGCCTCTCAGATGAGATTACACACCGCACACAGTGTTATCGAACCCCTCGCCTCCTCCCTCTCCCCAAATGCCTCTCTTGCATTGATCAGCAGACACGCGGCGCAGTAGGAGAGGGGGGATCATACATCTGATGCTGCGTCAACCCACAAAACCTGATCGGGGATGACAGCTAAAGCTAGAGGCTCGGATTAGGCAGTTGATAAAGACACTCGGCCGCGACGCTGCAGCAACATTCCAGCCCTCTGTAAGGTCATCCAACTTAAATCCAGAAAGTAAACTAATTTAAAACAATATTCCCGGTAATTAATAATAAAACCTTTTTTTTGCAGGAGGGGTTGGCAAGGTTTTCAGTCTGAGGTCTCAGGTGTAACCTTGATAGAACTCCACTTCGCAAGCTTAATCTACGATTTTTTCAAGGCAGCAGTGCTTCCTGTCCTCTCCACCAGACTTTCTCTCATCCGAATGGAGCTTTCTAGCTCACTAGTTGCGCAAAGAAAAATGTGCAGCCCAACCAATTTGGGAGAGCTGTAATAACCTGTTGACAAAGAGCGCCCGTCTGCTGGAGAAATTAACCCGGCCATGTAAACAGAGCAGCCACTTCGCATCATTTAGTGCAGCCCTGCAGGCATTCGAAGGTAGAGGAAGAACCTGGAGTCAGGAAGCTATGTGTGAGTGTGTGTGTACATCTACAGTTTATTTTCATATGCATGTGGTCCTTGGTACATCTAGTTCTAGGTCTGGAGGACAGTACAACTCTTTCAAGTTTCTAACAGCCAGTAAAGAAATAATCATAGCTTCTGGCATTTGTGGTTAAATGAAACTGCTTATAAAAAAAAGACTTTAATTAAAGAAAAACGACGTTACGATACGTTTCCAATCCACCTGAATAATAGAGACCACTTGTCTGTACACTTAAAGGTATTGCTGCTTGCTCACCTGCAATTTCACACTCAATTACAGAGTGAATGCAAACTTTCTAACAATATTTCCTGGAGGAATGCGAGTTAGGCAACTTGAAACACCTGTCCACATTACTCAATATCCATTCCTGTTTCACCTCTTCGCCCGTTCCTGTTTATTTCAGTGTCACCTTCTTCTGTTTTCCAGGATGCCAGAGGCTGTTAGCAGCATTCACAACCCTCCCACCGCCTCGGAAGTGTGGCCCAGACTGTCACGCTCGGTGTGAAAGTTCTTCTAACCCTCGCGGCAGGATACACCAACAGAAGGAATTCATTTCATACAATTTTACTTATTCATCCTGCCACCACCGTCCTCCTTCCCTCCCGCTCACCGCTCTTGTGTCAAGAGTCACCGCCGAGAACCTGAGCCTCACCTGGCAGTAATTTGCTATGGATACCTAGCGATGAGACAGGAGAAAGGTATTTTCTGCAGGCGCCGATGGAGTGCAGGAGAGAGACGGAGTTTGTGTGCGCATGAGCTCGAGAGACACTGCAGGCTGCAGAGGTCAAACCCGCGCTACCGTTAAGTCTTTTCTACACTCCGTTAGCCAGTTCTAACGCTTGAGGTACGACGCTCACCACAGGAACAAAAACATTTCTGCTCGGTGGGATGCCAACGCTAGAGGAGCGAGACAACAGCAAGTCTGAGAGCTGCAGGAATCCAGACAGAGGATATTCAGAAATGTAAACACAACTGTCTGTTTTCAGGGAACATAAAGTGAAATATCAGAAGAGCTACATGGTGAATGATGAATGAGCATGAGACAAAAACTAAATGTTCCTGTACACCTGGCAGAGAGGGGTCTAAGTGGAGTTTAACTGTCATTGAGAAGACTGGAAGTCTGATGAGTCATGGTGGACAGTTTCAAAGATGATGTATGAAAAGATAGGGGGATGCGTTGGCACTTTGAGGAGGAGTTATTGCGAGACTCTTCAGCTCGGCTTAGTGAAATATTCAGGCTGAGAGTAGAGACTGCAAAGAAGCAAAGCTAAAACAAAAGTACTATTAATAGTCCCTAAAATAAGTGAATGAAGCTAAATCTGCTCCGTTATACTGCCATGAGCTTAAGAGCTTGGCAGGAAACGCTCGTGATTAAAACTGCCAAACACTGATTACTACACACCAAACGGCGTGTCTCAGGTTTCAGAGACGTCATCCTCGGAGTGACTCCGGCAGCACGTCACCGCAGACTGATCAGTGATCTCACAGATTACGTCAACGCAGGATCCAAACGGTACAAATCCTCCAAGATGAAAACAACATGAAGGGGTTTGGGGCTTTATCCGGATATACAGCAAATTTGACCCTTGTCCTTGCATTCATCAGCCAGCAATTGAATCGTTACAGTAGAATAGACTACAATCCTTCGTAATCCTGCTGCTTCGTCATACATTTTGAAACCGGTCTATCATCATTTTGGCTTTAATCCCAGCGCAGAGGCTTGATGATGCGTTCATGCCCACTGAAGGGAACTTGTTCTAATCCGAGGAGGGAAGAGCGGAAATTTGGTGGTGATGATAACGAAAGATGGCGTCACTTTCATGTCCTGCCATCCTGCTGTGAAACGGCTATCTTCACTAGGTCATGATAGTTTGGATTGAGAGAATGAGGAAGCAAATCATGTCAATACCTACAAAACATATACATTAAAAGACATGATCAAGGAGGAAGGAAAAGCCCCACAACAGATCCCAGACTCAATGAACATTATGAATTGGTTAAAGCTGAAGTAGGCGAGATTGGCGCAAATATGATTTAAAAAAGTTATTTTTAGAAAACCGCCGCTATATCGTGACAGTAGTTCATGAAACAGGTAACCTGAAAAAATCATGTTCCTCTGTGTCCTACTGTGTCCTCCGGTGCTCCTAACGGCATCTGAAAGATTTCACTTACCGGAGGAAAACATGGTCCGCTGTCCAGCTGGCGTCTATGAGAGCCAGCTGTCAATCACTCGCGAACTCCGACCAAACGGTCAAACTAGGCAGCGCTGATCAAATATGAATCAATATTCTGTTACTGTAATGCCTATTTCTCTCCTCAAATGTTTTCAGAATCATCTTGTAGTGTACTGTTTAGCTGTAAAATGAGAAAGTTTGTGACGCCGCCACCATTGTAAAATCTGGTAAAGGAAGCCAAGTTCCACTCACATGACCGGAGCACAGCCAATAGGAACGCTCTCTCTCTCTGAAATGACCTGTGATTGGTCAAAATCTGCCGTCACGGGCTAGATTTTTCTAAAGCCTGAAAACAGAGACATGAGGAGGAGCAAAAGTCTAGTTATCTCTCAGAACACTTGAATTACAATATGCTGAAAGATTATTATGGAATTTTTGCCCATTGATGCCAAAAATATACTGCCTACTGCCACTTTAAGGTCATGCACTCTACATCCTTGCTGTTATTTAAACTGTCTATCTCTGAGCCTTTTATTTCTCCTGGCTTTGCATTCTACTGTAGCAACTTATACTTATGAAACCTCTCAGGATCTCAGCACAACCCATGCTTGCAGCTTTTATAACCCTGTCACTAGCTCAGCCTGCTAGCTCTTGGTACGAGTGAAGCACTGAGCCTAGTTTGGGTGTGCAGTGATCTCCAGGGCAGTTGTCGCTGCCTCAGCGCCAGCAGATGCAGAGCTGTGCAGCCGGGGCCATCATTACATGCAGCGGGACTAAACCTGCTCTGACAGCAGAGAGTGCATTATCAGAGGCTCGCTGTCAAGTTCCTCATCTGCCTGCCCCTTAAAATGCTCCAGCATGGACCCACAGTCAGGGTGAAATACCTCCTCCCTTCTGCTGATCTCCAAGTTTCACTGAATTCATTGAGTGTACTTAATCAACTAATCATAAGCAAAAGTGGATGAGAGGAGGGGGAAATGGTCATTTTGTTCAAATCAATATTTATAATACTATATATTATATAATATAATATAAATAATATTTAAAATGTTCACTGGTGTTCCAGTGTAGGGTTGTGCAATTAATCAAATTTCAATTTCAATTACGATTTTGGCTTCCAACGATTATGAAAACAAGATAATCAACATAGAACGACTATTGTGTTGCATTCTGTTTCACAATGACGCTCTTGTTTTGTCCTGTGTTATAAATCCAGCGCATGTCTTTTCTTCGTAGCGGTGCCCTTTCGCCCCACTTGGCGGGTCAGGGACGGCCGCTCGATGTGGGAGGTGCTGGTGAAAGCACGGATCCCGTCTCGTTTCCATGCTTTGTGGGTGTGACTTTTTTTGCCGTGTCGTCACTATTCATATCATACAACCAATGTGTTTCTGATTATTTATTTTTCCAAGAGCACAACATTCTTCATAGATCTTAATTCTTAATTTTGCTCTCAACGTGCACCAGTTAACTTTAAAATGTAACCTACAACATTTTCTTTTTGCAAGTGTGAGTAATCATGCTAGATGATCATGAATCGTCAATGTTTTACTTCTTTGCATATCAACTCAAGAGAGGACCAGAACAGATTGCAAGTTCTCCAGTCAAACTGATGTTCAAATAATGTTTTGTCATATACTGTATTAAGACTGTATACTGCTTATGGTCAACTGCCATCACCACAACTGGACTCGTGAAAGCTCCCCCTCCTTTCTATAATGCAGGACAAACACAACCTGAGTCAGTATGAGTTGAATTACCATGTAACAATTAGAAGGAATCAGTGCTAATGTAAGCTAGGGTAATTAGCTTCCGCATTCCAATTGGAAAAGAAAAAGCATGTTTTGTCCACCCAAATGTTGAATGCAAGCGGCAACCTCCCGTGCTGAGAAATGAAGCCAACGCAGAAGTAGTGTTGTTACGATACTGGAATTTCTTTCTTTGATACAATTACTTGAAAAATGTCGATATTCGATTCGATTTTCGCTACCACAGGGAAAGTGGACACAACATCGAGGGCAAAAAAGTTTAGATTTTTATGAAAAGATAAATAGCAGTGTGTGTCTCATTATGAAAATCTTCAGTCAGTAGTGCTGTACTATACATCTCCTAGAAACGAGAAAGATGCCATGAGAAACGCCTCCCCAGAGGGACGAAGCTCAGAAGCGGTTTCCACAAATATGACAAAAAAAAACTTTATCCTCTTGAATAAAAACTGAGCACAATATCTGCCGCATCATTATAGTTTACAAAGTGAGTGAGGAGAGGAGATAATGTACACATTGTTTCTCTGTGCACCGGACCCCGACCAATACATCTCCGGGCCACTACTGTAATAAGCTGATATCAGGTTATCACAGATGTATTGTTATAGGCGTGGATGTTGGCAGATCAGCTCACTGCAGCAATAAATGTTTTATTGTTTTATAACTTCTTTACTCAGACATGTTGTAATCATAAAATGTTTGTTGATGTTTTATCTATGAAAAAAAAAATCAATATTGTTATCAGATATTTATCATACTTAAGTTGTGCTGTCGGTATCTAGGTCAAAATCTCCAGCATCCAACATCTTAATGACACGATAGTATGTATAAATCATTCCCCATCCCCCACTGCTGCTGTATATTACCACGATGATTAATAAATGTTTTACCGCCCACAATTATGATAAATGACGTGTCCTGCCAGCAGTTTCAGTTTGAGGCCTTATTGGTTCCAGATCAAACAGGCAATATTGATTGGAGGGTTGGGATGCGCTCTCCAGAGATAGGGGAGGGACCAGATCCTGATTTGTCACCAGGCTCTGGTCGCTATGGAGACAGATGATTTCTACCACACCATGATGGAGCCCGTGGGATATAGCAGTGGATGGAGAAGAAACGGAAAGCGGCTGAATGGTGATAACCCCTCACTCCAATGTGACGGGTGGTGATAGGTGCCATTTGCATAGCACTTCCTTCAACCCTAATGACAGGGGAGGTTGCCACTCCCTCCCCTTTCCCCAGGCCAGGCGCAAGCCCCGTTGGGAGGTAATTGCTAAGGAGGGGAGAACCTGTCTGCTCTGCCTAGTATGTGGGCAGAGAAGAGAGCAGGCAATTGATAGCGGAAGTGTTGCCAGTTGAATGCTTTTAATAAAAATGTTCCTTTGATAACTCAAAGAGGAGTTTGCAAATTAAAAGAGGAGCTCGGGGTTCTAACGGCAATGTGCACATGTGTTTGTGCATGCCTGAGTCCCTTATGAATCCCTTCTAAGCAGCACTGTCTTTGCAAATGTGCTGTCTCAGCAGATATCTTCAGAAGCTCCGTCACTGCTTTGTTTGCTGTACAAGATTATAATAAAATGATGTATGACAGCGGAAATTCCTCATCACTTTGAGGGGTTCCAAGGATCACGAGGACCCCCAATTGCTCTTTAAAACATTTATTTCGCCTTTCACTTGCACCTCCAGCCAGAGATGACTAAATAATAAATACCCGAGGCTTCATCGTTTCGGCCATAGATCCAAGCTAAATCAAGTTTTCAGACCCTCTCCTCCCTCCACCTCTCCATCATGTAAGAGCACCTGGCAGCGCTTTACATCATCTGAAGAGCCCTTGGGGTTTTCTAATAAACGCTACTGGTTTTAAATGGTCCCCGGGCATGCCATGAGAGAAAAGGTGGTGGGTTCAGCCAGTGTCGCTGAAAGTAGCTCATTTTGCATTCCAGGACAACTCTCAGCAAAAAACGGTGACCTTATGCTCTTTAATTGCACCTCTTGGGATGAGGAGAGGAAAGAAAAAAATGAGGGCAAAGCGTGCAGACGGAACAAAATGGGAAAAAGAAAGAATGATATAATCCGAAGATAAAGGAGGAAAAAAATAGAAAACCATTTTTCCATGCGTAGAAAGAGGTCTTTACTCTTTCATTTGTTGTAGAGGGGCAGAGAGCTGGGTAGCAATTGTGAATAGCAGCATGTGGCCAATCCCCTTAACAGCCATAGGACATCTATTGTTGATGAAAAATCTCTGGAGTGAGGGAGGGGCAGCTGTGACACCTAATGTAATGCTCTCTCTTCTTTGTTTTTTTCAGCACAATCACAAGCCTTGTCCCCAGCATCTGTTGGACGGTGGTTTTGGCTTGGCATTTAATGTGCCGTGTGCTTCAGTTACTGACCCACATATGCAAGCACGAGGGTAATGACGTCGTTCACAGAGGCATGAACATCTCTTTAATCCTCCATTTAGGCTCTGGGACTCGTTGGCTTCCTCACTTCATAGCGAGGGGAGAAAGTGATATAGTACATGAGAGCTCTAATAAGAATGGGATATTAGTTAGTCGCGTCATAAGAAGGAAGAAAAGGAAGTCTGAAGAGGGCATAATTGGTGTGAAATGTCTGAGAGCTCTTACAATATCTGGAATAGTAGAGATGATATTGAGATCTAATTATTTTCTTAATGATCACGATGCTACAAAGCATGTCACTGACCAAAACTGCGGATGTATACCTATATTAAACATAAAAATACAGGCTAAAATTAGAAAACTACAGTACCAAAATTTTGCACCAAGTTGTCTACTCACATTTCAAGTCTCGTTAAAGCTAAAGAGTAGTTTTTTTTTAAGGAGATACCCTTATTCACTTACTTGCCGAGAGTTAAAGAGTGAAGATTGATAAAACTCTCATTTCGCTTAGCTTGGCTTAGCACAAAGATTGGAAACAAAGGGGAAGAGGTGGCCAATCTCCATCCAAAGGTAACAAAATCAGACTACCAGCACCAGTAAATCTCACTAATTAACACGTTATATCTCATTTGTACAAAAACCAAAGTGTCAAATAGGGGTGTAAGAAAATATCGATACACGAGTATCACGATATTATGTTTTGCGATACTGTATTGATTCTCCAAAACACAGTATCGACTTTTAATTAACCTCTTAAAAATCCGATGGCCCGCTGGTGGACCCGGCCGTTATTCTGTTTTACGGAGGCTGTAGTGGGCTCAGTTTTAAAGCTACAGTGACAGTACTGGCATTATGCATGCATGTCGCAATGGAGGTTAAATAACGCTCCAAAGTTACGCCAAATTTTGGGGAGGAAAAACTGCCATGGCCATTTCAAAGGGGTCCCTTGACCTCTGACCTCAAGATATGTGAATGAAAATGGGTTCTATGGGTACCCACGAGTCTCCCCTTTGCAAACATACCCAATGTATGCTAATCCCATGCAGTTTTGGGCAAAAAACATGCATTTTGCATGCAGTACAAATGTGTTATTTTCACCTATTCTGAAATGAAGTATTTGAATATTTCTGCATACTGGGGTCCCTAAACAGTCTTAGAAATGCATAAATTGGGTATGAATGGAAAGCTGAGACCCTTGTGGATCCAATGAGTCCATTGTATGCATGTGCAATGATGTTAGTTCCCATAGTAGCCATTTCACATAGTGACTTTTTTTTACTCATGATTTTATACATATGGTGTGTCTTTATAACAGTTTTCCGAAAATTTGATTAAAAAAAATATATCGCCCTTGTGTCAAAACAACAAGTTTGCGTTTTACAGGGTAAAAACCTGCGGAGGCTGCGAAAGTCACTGCACCCGACACAGAAATAATGTGGCATATAAACCCCGTAAAACCAAAAGTTGTTGTTTTGACACTTTTATACAAATTACACAGACGAGATACAGCATGTTAATTAGTCCAGGGGTTCTCAAACTTTTTGGCTCCATTAGATGCAAATGGAACTATTTGTATTGTAAAACTTTTCACCGTAAATATTTAAGACATGTTTCATATTGATAGAAACAAATTTCAATTAAAAATCATGATAAGATAAGATGAGATAATCCTTTATTAGTCCCACAGCGGGGAAATTTGCAATGTTAATGAATGTTAATACCACTTATATACCTTTAATCGGAGGGTAATTTTATTCAAATTGCATTTGGACTCAACTTGACAGCATTCAAAGACTATATTTAGAGTAATTGATCTTAAATGCATTGCTGTGTGTCACAATCATATCAGAGTTTCTATTGGCCCAAAGCTAACTTCGGTGGGAGTAATGGACACAATATGTTTGTCTTATTGGAGCAAATGGTCTCCATCTGTACATCTGTACTTTTTTTTTCCTTTGTACTTTTTAATGATACAGCACAATTTTATAATTTGTAGTAAATTATTTTGTGGACCCCCTGACAGATTGCCATGGACCCCACTTTGAGAATCACTGAATTAGTCAGCTTTAGAAGTGTTAGAGGTAGGCCGACTTTGTTACCTTCAGGCGGGCTACTGTAGCTGTATCCCCTGTTTCCAGACTTTATGCTAAGCTAAGCTACCTGTCTGCTGGCTATAACTTCACACTTGCTGTACAAACATGAGAGTGGTATAAACCTTCTCATCTAACTCTTGGAAAGAAAGTCAATATGTCTATTTCCCAAAATGACAAACTATTCATATAAGGTAACAAAATAAGCAATGTTTCTACAATCTAACAGCGATCATGAAATTTGTGAAACATATTGTTTGAGCTGGAGAAAACAACACTAATTTCATCTTTGAATTCTGAAATCACTCTAAAATTATTGTCTGATGTTGCAGAATTTCAGAGATGCCAAAACCACAAAGCCAACATGGTGTTTGTGGTGATATCTATCACAAACAGAACCCAAAAGGGACCTTGGTCACCATTTCACCTTATTTTCTTGAATGCTGTGATGCAACTCTGCTCTGTGACTGTTTGTGAGGAGCTTTTGTGCCATTCATTCTGAAAGCCTCATGTCAAACCCTCTACTTTACAAGAGGTTAACGCAGGAGTCCAATTAATCTCCCTCGCACATCTTTGTTGTAGCAAAAAGGGAACAGAAAATTTATCTAACGTTTCAAGGACGTTTGATGGGTAGACAGAGCTGACTTGAGGGACCCGATCTCGAGCTTTTTCCCAGACTGGTAACAAAGGGAAAAGAAGAATAACGCATCCCAGAGACTGTCCAAGAGCCACAGAACATCTTCCTTCACAATAGAGCTCTCCTGAATCGCCTTTCTTTTCAGATCACAGAAAAAACCTCGCTTACAGGGCTTTGCTGGTGATAAAAGATTAATAACATAAACAATCTGTCCAACCTGATTTGCTTCCAGTTATACGGTGGTGAATGGTAAGCTTTAAAGAGATGCTGTAGAATAAACACATAAACAAGTCGTACAAAATTCTTAAGGTGATCCTCCGGCTACAACCTGGTTTAGTTGAAGGAAAGCTAAGTATTCAATTAAATTAAAAGAAAGATAGCTCATCCACACATGGAATTATCTCACTTGTGTAATAATGATTCAGAACAAAGAGAACAAAACGCCCAAGAAGAAGGATTTTTGATTGGCTTTGCTTATCTTCATTTGGTGGGCCTGGAGTAGTGGTCGTAAGATACGGATCAGTATTTTCTTTTGGCGAATCGTGAGTGTGTAGTACTTCTACGTACCATATATTACCTTAAGGATAATGCCCTGTCTGTGTTTAACATCATCATTTAAATTCAAGGCCGACGGCTCCATTCGGTCCTGCTCTGAGATAAGCTGGAAATATAGAACCATCACTACTGACACTTTTAGTTAATGCTCTCCACCATAAAAGTAGGGCAGGAGAGCTCTGGGAGCCAAACATTGAAAATAATTCACTGCACTGAGGGCTTTGGCTTGCAAGTCTTGCACAGTTAACAAGTGTCCCAAAATGACTTTGCATCAGTTTCCCACACTCCTTTAAATCTGTTCATATCAACACATGGGAGTTAAGTCTTACCCAATAGCCTGAAGCCTTAATATCTTCACCTCTTCCTTTGCTCCAAGCTATCTGACTTTTCCTCCAAAGAGTGTCTTTACTCTTCCTGTTTTGCCTCCCTGCCTGTCATCTGTCTCCATATGAAATGATCCATGATGGCAAAAGTCTACTCCAGACTTCCGTTCATCATCTCTTCCAAACAACACCTCAACTGTCATTACTAAAGCTGCTGTAATTGGTATTTTCATAACAGAGATGTAGCAGTGATGAACCCACAGAGAATTATCACCCAAATCTGAAGCTCCCCCTCGGCTTTACACAGAACTTTATAGCGAGATTCAGCTCATTGTTTAGCTGTCCGGCCCACAACTTTACTGACAGTTAGAGACTAGCTGGTGAACATAGTGGAGCATTTACAGTGCTTGACATTAAGCCTTTTCAGCCAGTTGCCCTACGGGCAAGTAGATGAAATGTTTTACTTGCCCGATAGCCAAACTTACTTGTCCGAAATGGAAAATGTAGGCCTATTAAAAAAGAAATAAAATCAACAGGGATTTAAGCAATTATTATAATGTATTACAGTACAAAACGTACAATTTATATGCAATCCTCAAAGCCACCAGATTCTATTGTCAGAAACATTATTTTACCTTGCTGATCATTGTAAAACGCACTTCATTCAAACTCGACAGAAACAAAATAAAACTCATCAAAACTAGTCTTGGTCAGTCGTTCCACTGTTTCAACTGTTGCTTTCTACGGAAGCTTGGCATTAGTAGTTTTAAGTGTGTATTATTATAACCTGCTTAGAGCTAGTGTTAGGAAGTTAAACAGGTCATAATTCTCTCTCTAATATCTATTTTATATTGCTGTGAAAACATCGCCTTCAAACCAATGGATTTATACAAGTTTCTCTCCAAAAAATGCATTTTACAAAATTACATTTGAACATATCATGAGATTTTATATGTTATAATTTACCTTTGCCTAATGCTTATTTTTACTGAGCAGAGATTGAACGCACCATAATGTAACCCAAAAGAACATCCATTAACGTTAGCTGTTAGGTGCCTTATTTACATGGGAGAATTGCTTTCTGAGATTTCTGACAGGAAGTCCTTTCTGGCAGGTTTAGGAAACAAACCTACTTGGTTAGGGTTAGGAAAAGATCATAGTTTGGGTTAAAATAAACCTGTTCAGGCAGAAAGTCCAGAAGACAAATGTCTCCCTGTGCGGACTGAGCTGCCCACTGGCTGCTAACAGCTAACGTTAACTAGCTCTCCTTCTGCCGATTTCAACACAGATTTGTTGTTCACAATGTAGCTTCACGCTAAGGGTGCGTTCGTATATAGTCACTCCGAGCGCCGGAGCGCACTCTGGCAGAAGCTGGACCGTTCGTAAATTCGGAGCGCTGTTGGAATGTAACATTACCGTTCAGTTATTCAGAGCACCTCACTCTCTGAGCGGTGGAGCGTACTTTGGGCACTCAAACGAAAGCATTAATGCTGATTTCCCGATCGCATATTTTTACTGAATATCGGGGCATCCCTAATAAAGATCACATTTATTTTTCACTTGCCCAATCGGACAACTGCATGAGGCATTCCGCTTGCCCGAACACAGAGTTTACTTGCCCCGGGCAAGCGTTAATGTCGAGCCCTGATTTAGCAACAATAGAGCTAAAAGGAGAGTGAATATTGGACTTAGATTCACCAGGTGGCCAGAAACACAACTCAAAAAAATGTATAATGTTGTTCCATAACTGCTGGATGTATAAATATGCAGCTGTTTGCCAACTAGTTCGCCAAATATCAACTTAAAAGCTGATGATATGCCAATGTTATGCTCACAGCTTTTTTCTGCTTCCCCCATGTGGCCAAAAAAATCTGCTATTGCAGGTTTAATGACTGTAATTTAAAAGCTAGCCCAGCTGCATTCTGACCCTGAAAGTTGCAGTGATTCGACAAAACCATTCCAGCTTTAATACCAGTAAGCACCTCCAGCTTAGAGATTTATTATTGCTGAAAGTCAATAGCAGCACGCAAGGCATCCGGCAGATCATCCAATTGACCTTCTTCAGTGATTTATGTCAGTCACGATGGGAACCGCTGATAATATCAGCACCAAATATTACAACTAATCCTTGAAGTTATTAATACATGTAAATATGAAATAGTAAATACTGAACTATACAAAGACAATATCCATCTGGGTCACAACTGATTCTATCTCTAAACTTAAGCATGAATATTCTAATAGAATTTATTAATAGAAAACAAATCCCTGCATGAACCTAGCAACTCAACTAATTCCCCATTACATTTGTATTCTGTAAACAGTGAAAACCACATGTTTTTTGTGTATTCTTCAAAAGAAGATCAACTTTTCCAACACAGAGGTTAGCATGCCATTAATAAATAAAATTGAACCCTACCATTTTACTCTCCAATATAAGAGCATTCAACCTCTTTCACATCATACAGTACTTCTGCTCAGGTACTGAGAATACATATTACTTTGTTGTAGAGATTTTCGGAGACCATTTTTTCCTTCCCGATACCAATTCCGATACGTGAACTTGCGGTATCGGCCGATACCGCGTACCAATCCGATACCAGCATGATAAATATAATATCTTTGTCGCTTTTGGGCTATCTTTGTGGAAATTATCTCGTCGTTGGAATGCGTTTTCCAACATTTGCTGCTGCAGTTCGTCCTTTTTGTTCCCCTTTGCCTTGGTGAAGTCGTCGTGCTCTTTCGCGTGATGCGTCTTCAAATGTTTTATAAGATTACTGGTGCTTAAATTGTCAATACTAGTGCCACTCCTCGAAACGGAAGCCTTACATACTCTACATATCGCCATTTTACTTGTTGGATTTTCCACTGTGAAATATTGACATTTTCCCCGCTCTGACTACCGTTACCGTACTGTTGTTGTTTGCTATCGTTAAGATAAGATAAGATAAGATAAGATGAACCTTTATTAATCCCCTTGGGGAAATTCAGGTGTCAAAGCAGCAAGCAAAAAACAGGTACAGGTGTACAGGAATTATAAAAACAATAAACAATAAATAGAAGTACAGAATATACATGGTGAGTAAGCATGGTATTTATCGTCCGTCAATAAAAAAAATGTAGTGTACAATAAATAGATGTATATGTACAATTTAGGTTTAAAGTGCACCAGTGGATAAGAGGAGGTGGTTGTTGATAGTGCAGATAGACCAGGTAGCCAGATAGTGTGTGTTTGAGGTTTAAAGTCCTCGCAGTTCTCGTGTGGGGGGTCAGCCTTGGTTGTGGAGCCTGATGGCTACCAGCAAGAAGGACTGACCCAGGAGCTTTGTGCTGTGCCGAGGGGGGATCAGTATGTGACTGAAGGTGCTCCTCATCATTGCTAGCTCATCATGGAGGGGGTGGGAGGGGTAATCCAGGATGGCATCCAGCTTCCTCCTCATCCTCCCCTCTGCCACCACCTCCAGATTGTCCAGTTCTGAACCAACCAAAGTGACAAACTACCTGCAATCAGTTCTTCTTCGCTGCTCTAAAACAGCAGCTGCCAGTGGCAGCCATGATACATCCAGGGCGACAGCACAGCACTGTTTTGGAGCGGCGAAGAAGAATTGATTTCCGGTTAAACAAGTTGATTTTTTTCTGAGTTAATAAATTAGGGTATGGGATTGGTGCCTAGACTAGCACACTCGCCGATAATCGATACCGAATTTTGGGCATTATCAGACGCATTACACAACTCTACTCTGTTGGTAGCGACAGCTGTTCATCTATGGCATTGGGTTCATGTATTTTCGCCATATTTTACCAAAACTAATGAAGATTTCTGAAGCTGGAGACAAAGTAAATGCAACAAATATTGTCATCAGTCATACCGCACTAGGATCTGACCTTGATCTCATCACTTTGCTCTCCTTAATTTCATAATGCTCCAGGAGATGTAATATCTCACATGATTACCCTGACATGAAGCAATCTAATGAAATCAAAGGAGAACATGAAACACGTGGGAGATACCAGATGATCTTTGATATTTAACCAATCAGCAACCCAATAATCCTTCTGGGAAATATATTTAAGGTTTGCTAGTACAATAGTTTAACACTCGATTTTTATAAATGTGTTAACATAATGCTTACCAATGAAAAAGTACGTTTTTTTTCTTGAGGAAAAAGAACATGAATGCGCATATTTTAACTTTCCATGAATTTCTATTCCTCGCTGTGTGAGCACTCCCACACAATCTTACAAGGAGGCAAAATTCCTGAAAGTACTGTAAATAGCCCAGCTTTTTCTTTCTAATTGCCCTAAGCTAAAAGAAACTTTTAATAAGCTCTAAAAGACATACTGTGTTTTAAATGACAAAAGGGAAATGAGAGAAAGCGTCTATCAGAACCAACTTTGGTTAAGAGGAAAGAACAAAGAGAGAGCTGCTTTCAGCCTTGAGGGTCATGACAGAGGAAAGAAGAGAGGGATTACAGTAGAAAATAGAAAAGGAATGGAGGGTTGAGAGGAAGATTATAGTAAAGTGGAAGCGTGCCAGAGAAGGAGTGAGTGCAGCAGAGGAAAACATCTCTCTCCCTCTGCCTTTCTGTGGTTTGTGTCGTGCTTCTTTGAGTGTAGAGCAGAAGGGATGTTCTGGTGACTCGCAGCATATTGACAAGCTTCTGACGCAAACGCTAACTGTAGATCCAATCTTGCCGCATTTCTGTTTACTCCGGGGATTAAATTAAAGAACACAGCTTCCAATTTCATACCTGGCTTCCCGCACCACCCTTCACAAAGTGACATTTACTCGCTAGCATGATGCCCTTTCTGCCTTCCTCTCCCTTTGACTCATAGATAATACACTGTGTAGCAAACAAGGATGGTTGAGGGCTGAAAATGATGCCAGCTTTGCACAGAATAGAATTATATTCGCTTATGGAATTAACCAGGAAGTCGTTCCCCTTCCCCCACACTTGGAGACTGGACTATTTCTCTACTGCCAGAGACAAATAGCTTATTCTGTCCCTGCTTTTACTGTTTGCATTATCGGCTGGATCTGCATTAAAAGGTACACTGTTTAGCTGCGCTGCACAGATAAAGATGGCAATTAGCTGCCAGAAGTTGAGGAATGCACTATCCATTATAATGAAACCTTTGGCCCCAACAGCAGAGCTATTTCAAAAGTGTGGCTGCTTCAATGTGAGATATCTGCTGTGGAAGATAAATGACACTTTCTGTGACAAATTGATTCATAACACACATGCATGCACACACATAATAGCTATAGAATCTCTATCCATAACTGTGAGCCAACCTTTTCATCTGGGATATTGTGTTGGGAGAGCTTTGATGCTCAATCAAGCAACATCTTTACATTTACATTGGATCAAACAATTTTCTCTAATGTGAAGGTTTGCTCGTACTGCTGATCCCAATAAGACCTGTTTGTATCTCACTGCAACTCGTTGGGCCATGTGGTTGAGTCACTTTGGCTCTCACACACATTGCCCCATATAGAATGGTATGTGTGTGTGCGCTACTGCCTCTAACTTATAATGCAAGCTAACTATTTACTACCTACTAGGGCTGTACCCGAATCAGAATTTTTTAATTTGAATTGGATTTCGGCTGTTCATTACAAAGATTCAACTATTCGTTCCTTTTTCTTTTTTCATATAGACCATCTGGCAATCAGAAAGTCCATTGGCATGACTTTCAGTGATGATTTTGACCACAATAACATAGTCAAATGCAGTCAAATGCGGCCCGCCACAGTTTCATGATGAACCGAAAATATTTTTACACTTCTCAACGGCTGGGGTCAGAGATAGGGATGTGACTGTGAGGAACTTTCCCACCGGTTAATAAACTTGTGACAACACCGGTGTTACCGATTACAGCGGACATTTTACAAGAAAAGATAACGCTCAATATCTGTAGAGCGCTTACTATGATCTTTAACGTTGGATGGCTGTGTGTCTGGCCTCTCCGGTCGAGCTTTCGCTGCGGGGCTGCAGGTTTCCACCCGGCACCACTGCGCTGCGCACGCTGGCTATGACCGCTCCGTCGTCTGCACGGCGATTGCCTCATTAACGTTATAGTTCCCTTAAAGCATTGGGTTTAAATCCCAAACATTGCCAAATAGGCGCTTTCGCTTTTAGCTTTGACACCTAATCCCCCGCCATCATCTTGTCTGTCAACTCTCTCTCGTCCCGTGTGTGTGAAATCTGACTCCGTACGGAGCAGACACTTTCACTTTGAGTTTGTAGCGTCCGTTGTCCGACTAGTATTGAATACACAACGCTGATATGCCAAAATTAAATAATAATTAAAAAGGCACCAAGCAATTGTATTTATGTAACAGGCAGCATTTTTATTTTTTGTATAATATGAACTTACTTGAATATTGATAAATACTAAAACCTTTTTAGTAAAAAGTGTTTATTTGTGCAAGTGCAGCATGAATAAAAGCTATCTTTTGCCTTTGTGTGTTAACATTATTATCAGTTGAGGTGCAATCACTGGAGGCAGATTTGCAAATATGCATTGTGGCAACCGAGGCCTGGGTAGAGTGTGACGTCACTGTATGTAAAAGAATAAAAAATCCATAATCTTTACTCTGCTTTCATGCCATAATTTGCCCCACCGCCTTTATTAGCGCACAGCAGACTGGAGGAGATCCTGAAATTAGCAGCCCTATTTACTGAATATAGAATCGACTTTGAATCAGGAATTGTTTTGAATCGAGAATCGATTTTCAATCGAATCGTGACCCCAAGAATCGAAATCGAATCAAATCGTTACAACCAATGTGTTTGATTAAATTGTTTAACAGAGCAGAAAATTGTTTACAAGAGCACAAAGTTCTTCATAGACCTAGCCTCTAAAAAAAAAAAACGACGGCTTGACTTGAAGAATTTCAAGTCCACTGAGGGGTCACTAACGGATGATTTGACTCATTGACATTCAGGGGGCAGCCCTACTACCTACTAAGCCCAAAGGGGGAGACAGCTCAGGTAAATGAGTGTCTGGAAGAGAAAGCCAAATATTTAGAAAGATAAACATACAGAGATGTTTTTCTCAGAAGCCTGTGCAATGCAAAAGGCAGGTTTCTATGGAGACACCACGTGGAGTATCCCCATGGTATCTCTGTGATTGCTCAGTTTGGGCTGTTTCTGTTTTCTCCTACAACTTTCCGATGCCTGTGGAGATTGTTGATATTGGAGGCAACACAAAACAAGTGGAAGAAAGGCTCAGTAGTGTTCGCCTTTTCAGAAACGCACATCACGCAAAGCCTCCCAAACATCACTCTACATCTTAATACGATAACTGTGAGGAACATAAAGCGTGACACAGGCTGAACACGTACAGTACAGACATCTAGCTGTGAGAACGAGCACCAATAGGATGCTGATATTGTTCCGTTTGTACGAGACCTGTAAGTAATATATAGTGAGCGTTTGCTAATGTGCATGCAATCACAATTTAATAAGCTGATATCAAGGCTCATTGCTGTGAGTCTGTTTGGAGTCTACTTTCTGCCCTCCAGCAGTCAGACATTAATGCTGCTTAACCCAGACAAATCACAGCAACTGACTCTTCATCATCGTCTCTATCACTCCTCAAGTTTTAGTATTGACAACAGCACAGTCCATTAGTTTTCAGTGTCCTTGGCTGTTATTCCTTCCTAATGATGCGTTACATGACAAGTGGTGTGAGTACAAGATGCCATGATAAATCACCTGGAAACTGACAGATCTCTATGCTTTATAGCATTTTAAAAAGGCCATTCAACACTTAGGTTTTCTGCCCAAACAAACAGAAAAAAGTTGATTCAATCAACACAATGTATTACAACAAACACCAGCGAGTGGGAAAATCAATTTGGCTTCATTGTATTTTGAGCACTTATTTAATTTGTTCTCTAATTAGGCTGGCAATGTATGATGTTTGTTAGTGAAAGCACTGGGTAATTAAATGTCAATAACAGTGTACTCAAGTAAAAAATGTTCTGTTGATTCTTATTAAATTGATTTTTACAACAAATATGGACTAGATAAACTGAATAGAGTGCTCCAGGGATGACCTATTTTTGTAGGCCAACCAGGAAGTTAGCATCGCCCTGGTTCCCTCGACAAAAAGCCAATGGGATTTTTCCATTGGATTTTGGATTATTGCAGAAAATAAGATCTGTGGCAAACAAACGTTTATAATATTTACACATTTTATTCAGCAAGATAATCTCCACAAAAGAACCACTTTTCATGATTTTTGAAGTCTGAATGCAATCGCCAGGAGTAAAAGCTAACACTAGGCTATAAACGAAGCACACCACGGTCACATGAGTGCGAGTATAAACAAAGAGGCTGTAAAGGCGGACGAGTCGGCGTGATGATGTTAAGTAGTCTCATTTAGCCACTTGTTAGCAACTGCCTTTTTTTAAGACAGATAAAGGCATCAAAATTCACGAGTGGGGTATTTATTGATGTATTTATGTTTTTATGTATACAAAATGTTAAGATCTCTTCTGCTTGTGTTAACCACAGACTTTATTTCAGGCATCTAGCTAAAAACCCATTCAAAAACCCATTGACTTTGAGACAAGGGAACCGGAAGTGCTAATATGCTTACTCATTTCCAGGTTTTAGGACTCATTCCTGTAGCACTCTATTGTTATTACTCAAAACAAGGTTATGAGGATGATTTTACGTGGACACAACATCATCTTGTGCCACTGAAGTGGTAAAATGTGTGTTTGATATTTATTTTTTTCTTCCTATGGGCACTCCTGGGCTTCATAAGCACACCATCAACTCCTCTTATTCCTTTAACTCAAACTCATCAACAGCTTAGTTCAAAACCTCCCTCGCTTTTATTACCATATATATATATGGTGTTTTTTTTATCACCGTACTCTTTGTACATCTACCTGATTATCAGGGCCGAGTGAACAAATGGATTCACTTACAAATCCTTTTATCACAAAAATGCACTTTGCGTTCTTGCTGAACGCAGCTGACTCACTGAATGTAGCAGTGACTTAAAAAAAATCTCTCAACTTGAGGCAAAATCAGGGTGTGTATGATTCATTTCATCAGAAATTAAATCTGGATTGGTTGCTTTGAAATATGACACCTATCACATGATTTAAGGACAGTGCTTCAAAGGGATTCCTCTCAACCATGAACTCGGCAGCCTCGGGGGGGACGAGAGCAGCAGAGAGATCACAAACTGGATTTTCAAGAGAGCTTGCATCATCGCCTTGATAATCCCGAGTCCCTACAGATGTGATGGAGGTAGACCTCAGGTGTGGAAGACAGTACCCAACCCGTCCAAGTCTTATTAAGAGCTGATCCGCCTCTTATTAAAGGCTTCTTTATGGGATTTCTCTGTGGCTCAGCAGTGTGAACTGACTGATATGCTCCACTGCAGAGGACCTGAAGACCCCTCCGGATCTGCCTCTAATTAGGCTGTTGGAGACTGAGACACCGCTGTCAGGTTGCGAGGTTTCCCGTGCTGAGTGAAAGGTAAGGAAGATACGGTGACAAAAGCTCACTGAGGCGCAAACAGGTGCGGCGTGTTACCTTTCAACTGACAGCTCAAAACGGATGAAGAATGGAAGGTTTTCTTACAATTTAATTCATTATGATTTGTTTTGAGAAGTAGTGGAAGGATTAAAAAAAAAAAATCCACAGTTTCTTTCAGCTTTCAGTTTTTTTATTTTTGCCTACTGCAACTGTAACTGCGAGTTAAAGTATTGTTATCAGACTTGACTGATGAACCCACATTCCCAAGAAAAGAATTACAACTACAATTGAAGCATCGCAGTTGGATGCCTCCGCCAACCAGTCAAGTTGCAGTTCACATCCATGTCTGTCCAGAATGTCATCACTTCATCCTATTAGACATTTGTTTAAATTGTAGTAATTAGCGTATGAATTCTTGAGCTATGCCCAAACACTTGTTTTGTGAGGTCACAGCAGTGTTGGAAATTAACTTTTTTGTCCACCTGCCACTGTGGCTGTCGGATTCCAAAATCTACCAGACACTCAATAGATGACCATTGTTTTTGTGGCTGGTGAGTGAAGCAAATCTAGCAGCCACTTGCATATTTTACCAGCATTTGGCTGGTGGATAGTGCTAATTTACAACCCTGGGTCACAGTGACCTTTGACTTCCAAAATCTAAACAGGTCATCCTTGAGTTCAAGTGAACGTTTGTGCCAAATTTGAAGAAATTTCCTCAAGGCGTTCCTGAGATATCGCTTTTACGTGAATGGACGTACTTACGGACAGACAACCCGAAAACATAACTCCTCCAGCCACGACTGTCGCCCGTGCAGAGGCACAATAGAAACAAGGCTATAATGCAATGACCTAAGATATTACAATGACCTTCAATAAAGTACCTACAGTTAAGGCTGCAACTACTTACTTAATTTGCTGATTATTATTTTAATTAATCAATAGTCATCTCATCTGTAAAACATCAGAAAATAGTAAAAAAAACAATCAATGCCCATCACAATCTCCCAGAGCCCAAGTTCACATCTTCAAATGTTTTTTGGGGCCTTTTTCCTCAATAAATGGCTTAAACGATTATTCAATATCAGCTTTGTTGTATGCAGTAAGCGAGCAGTGCCAAATGGGGCAAAACAGAATCCAAGTCAAAGCACAGCACAAAGAGGAATACACAGATATAATTAATAATTTAGAGAAATATAAATAACCTGGCTGCAGGTAGGACACAACACGCAGCTATCCATCTTAGTGTCCACCACAATGCTTCCCTATTGCTCTTCTCTGGATGAAAACATCACCTTTATGCACAAACACGTCTAATTATGGAAACATATGTTCCACATACAGCGTAGTCCACACATCAAAAATACAGGATGAAATTGCTTCACTGATTTCTTTACTTTAAAGAGAGTTGGCTCTCAGTTTTGGTTTAAATGCAGCTTAAAGGGCAGTCTGCACTGTTCCCTTTTAATTTCCTTGTGATATCCATTATGCTCGCATAATACCAGTGTTGCTTGATGCAGAATATAACTTTTGTGCTTTAAATACCCTGCAAATTGTAGATTGTTTTGTTAATGACACCCATACTTTTTTTTTAAGTTTTAGGGAAACCAATATGCTTCCATTCCACTTGAGGTATGCTGATCATCAGCCTCACTATAGTTTTTGCTCGTGTCTCAAATTTTCACAGACCACAACTCAACTAAACTTGCTAGTTCTTGGCGTCTTCCTCGTTGTTGTCCAGGAAAAAAGCAAAGCAACAGTTTGTGAGCTTTTTGAGTTTGTTGAAGAAGGCTGTGGTTGTGTAATTGTTGATCCCATGTCTATTTTTAATTTAAATCTACTTTTCAATACAAAACAAATCCCAAGTTTTAAGGCTGGTAGAGAATATGGTAGAGAGAGATTATTCACCTGAAATAATTACAAATTTCAGAAACTTGTTACAATACTTCCACGTTACATAATGAAAATATCTCCCTGTTTAGTTTTAGTCTGTTGGACATAAAACCTTTCCAGAATAAAAGGTCAACAGGTCAGGCTACATGACCTTTCTGGCCTTTTGAGCCTGGAGGAAAACGCTGACACTCACCAAACATGTTGCCAATGTGCCCATTTCTCGTCAAAGGCCGCAGCTCATTCTTGCCCCAGGCGTAGCGCTTGTAGTTGTCCCAGGCAAACTTCATCATCTGAAAGGTGAACAGAGGGCAGACATACTGGTCATTGGCCTGATAGCAAAAGCAACGCACGTCCGAACCCAGACGTAATTAAATTGGCGTAGCTCAAAGGCAAAGGGAATGATAGCTTGTTGATCAGACGGGCTTAAGGACAGGCATGCAATTAACACACACAAACCGCACCGCTAAACAATAAGATTGACATTTCCCTGCAGCTGCTCCTCCTAAATTAAAGATTGAACAATGTCAGTAGATGAAAAGCAACTTTACTAGATAAGAACGCATCTTGGAGAAGAAAGTATTTCTGAAATTGAAACTCTGTACTCCTCCCCAACTACTACTGACAAAAAAGTGATCTGGATGTGATTTGATGTGATGTGAAGAAGGAAACTGTCTTTGATCCAGAGAAAGCCAGACAGGGAAGTGAGAGATGAAGACAAAAAGTGTAATAATTTCAGTTGAAAAGCCCAAAGTTGAGTGATGTGTCTCTGCTTGCAGCGACAGAGTTACAATTAGCTTAGAAGCACGTAAGAGAAAGTTGGTTTATACTAATCAAATAATTTCAGAACATCCAAAAAGAAAACACAGAAAAAGAGCAAGCCAACATGCTCACAATGACAATGGCAGACAGAGTGTAGAGCGTATACAGGTGCTGGATCAAAAAACTCAAATCAAAGTCAGACAAGAATCTGCACACCATACTGATAGCTCCCAGCTGATTACATTTTATCTAACAGAGCAACATTTCAATCTATCAGAGATCTTCGTCCGGTGTTGCCAAACATATCACAGAGCAGAACAGGCAATATACAGACTAGGGATGCACCAATACGACTTTTTCAGTCCTGATACCGATAGCAATACCTGGGCTTTAAGTATCGGCCGATACCGAGTACCAATCCAATACCAGTGTTTAATTAATAAGCTGAATGCCTCACTGCGTGGAAGTGACTGGGATCATTCTATTTGGTGTAAGGAAACATCAGGCTTGACTTTAACATTGCTTTCCAAACATTGTAAAACAAAGTGTGACAAATAAATACATAAATATAAATTTACTGAATTGTTATTTATTATTAAAATAATAAATCGTACACCAGCAAATTGGCAAAAACTCTTCAAAATTAACAGGAATTACAATTCACGTGTAAACCTTTTTAATGAAGCAACAAATCGGTCAAAACTTACAAAGAAATTAAAATTCCAGTAAATAATGTTCATAGTATATACATATAGAATTGAATTGAATATATCAGTCCCATTCTCACCGATATCTGATCCAGCTATTTGAGTCAGTATCGGCTGGGACGATACACCCATCTCCTGATTCGCTATACTTGGGTGCCGATTCGATATGTATTGCGATTTTCAAGTAATGCGATTCTATGAGAATTGCGGTTCGATATCATGATTTATTGCAATTTTTGTTAACTTTTTTAACTTTACTGTATGTGTAGTGTTTACCACTTTGGATTTAAAATGTGAGGGTGCAGGTCGTCCTCTGCATAGACTAAAATGAAGAATTTCTTGGCAATAAATCAAATGGTTGGTGAGATACTTCACTGTGGACCAAAGTGTGGACTAACTGAGATTGTCCTCCATAGAAAATAAGGGTTCTATAGGTGTGAAAGTTGAATTGTAAAATGTCAGTATATTCTACTGTATATGTGTACTGTAGGTTTAAATGTATATCTTTATATCTCACACCATCCCCCTTGTTCTTATGGACATTAATTTAGATGAAGACAGGCTTCTTGGTTCTCTATATTTGCACTGATGTCTCTCATGTATGACAGTAGAGCAGTAAGCCGTGTTTCCTAATGATTCAGCTGCTATCATTACTTTGCCAGCCAAGCAGCCGGATTCTTTTTAAAGAAATTAATGTTTTCCTCATATCGTCATCAAAGAGATGTCATGATTCATGCGCATATGAACAATATAGCCTTGAAATAAATTGAAAAATAATTCCATCTGCAAGTACACACTTGACTCAAGTGCTTTCAAGAATGTCGACATGTTCATGAAATTCAATTGTCTTCAGCACGATCAAAGAGACGTGAAGAGTGTGGGTACCCTCCATGCAATCTGTGGAAAGATGGACGGATAGTCCAGGATTTGATTTTTTCCCTCTCTGGATATTCACAGTAACACGATGTCATCTGTATTATCAATACTACAACGGCTCTCCAGAGGTGGGCTCGTATAAGCCTGAGAGAAATAGACAACATGAATCCGATTACCTCTGACAAGGCCTCCAGCTGGAAATCCTCTCACCCTAAAAAGCTCATTATAGATACCTCAAAGAATACAGAGCTCCAGCCATTTCTCACACTAAAACAACCACAGTGTTCATAAAAGACCCAAATGTTCAAATACATTTTAACTGTCCTCAGGTTAAGGAAAACAACGGGTCAGGGAGTTGAGATTTAATTTCAGGTGAATTATATGACATTAAACTATTTTGAAGCTACTGTGCCAGTTTAATTTGTGATTTGGCATTTGTGCCGCAGCACATTAAAGCACTACGTACCGTAAAACATTCATAGATCAGAAGAAACAACACATTAGGGTCATCTTTGTTGTGCTATGTTTTTATTTTGATCTAGAGTACGGCATTTAATCTGAGAAAGCAGCATTTTAAACAGTGCTTTTTTTTCCCATTTACAAAAAACAAATACTTATAATGCATGCAGCAATCTCACGGAATGTGAAAAACAAGAACACAATATGATTAAAGGGAATAGCACCAATGAATCTTATGGTGGAAATATGTTCACAAAGGTAGTACTTTTCTTGAGAACAACACAAATACCCGCTGCCAGTCTGATTGTGTCCCGACAGGATGTTCTGCCTCCCAGAATGAAAACCAGCAAATGTCTCAAGTTATATTTGAAAGTTACTCCATCTTTTATAATGTCAGCCTGTCTCGCTCCTCTGGCGGCTTTATAAGCAGAAGAACAAAAGTAATAGTGGAAAAAAGTATTTGTACAAAATGCGGGATTTGGTAGATGTTAGAACTCCGTGTCCCTCTGCGTTTATTTGAAGGACGTTCAGTATTTCATACGGTCTTTGCCGAAATGATCAAATGGCATTATGGAACCTGCGAGGGAAGCAGGACTTTACGACCATCATCAAATAAATGTTGGGGAAAGTAGCAAACAGGCAGATGGTATGCTCAAACTGCATGACTGAAGGCACAGAAAATGTAAAATGGCAGAATTAATCAGCGATGACATGGCTCTAAAAGAAAGGACTTAATAATGCAGCTAGCACTGAGAAGTTATTGATATTTCTCAGTTTTATGATGTTTTATAGATGATTAATCAAAACAATAAGCAACTGATTAATCAAAATATAATGAAGATAATCTTTAGTTGCAGCCCTGGATTGCTACATTACTTGTCACAAAGAATATCCGGACAGAGATTTCCACGCTCTTGATACAAGCAGGGGTCACCAAGTTACATTTAAGACATTTTAAGAACTTTTTAATACATCATAGAATTCAATCTAATACCTGTTTCGTGATTAAAATGGCCAAGGTATTAAATATGAATGGATAATCAGTAGGCCTAAAATTATGTATCATTATATCAGTTTTTTTCCAGTACTTCTCAGCAGGATATAACAATAATTCCTAATGACATAGTTAATCAAATTAAAACGACCTGGGCCCGGATAAGCAGCATATAATTATATGGATTAATCAATTGAAATTGATTACCTAATTTAGTTGTTTTTTTTAAGTTTTTGCTAAAATCGACCCTTGCCTATTATGACATGCTGAGCTTTCTTGCTACTGTAGCTTACTGACAGTGTTTGCTACACGTCTGACTGTGCTGACTGAAACTCCACAAAGAAGAACTGAACAGCGCACAATCCACTACTGCAATAATCACACCTTTAGTTTATGGGTGTATAAAGTGTCCCGTCGTCCCGCGATCAGATATAAAATATCTATATAATATATTTATGAGGTGGAACCCAGTGAATTTTTTTGTCAAAATGCTTACCTCCCTAGACTCAATTTAGCAGTTTGTGATTAAAGATTACCATGTCACTTTAATTTTTATTCACTATGAGTTGGAGTTGAGTAGGCTGGGCTGATGCGTTTTATAGCATCGAATAACTAATTAAAACCAAACTTATCAGAAAAATGAACACTTGAACATACGTCAGCGTGATGAGAACTACCTAAAATTAGATGTTTTGGCTTCCCTTTTGGGGAGCTGTCATGTCGTCCATCTTTATATACTGTCTATGGGCTAACCCCCTTTCACTTTAATCAGCAAGTGACAAGCAAGACACAGGAACTTGGCTTGGGAGTTGTGGCTTTTATTAACTGACAGCCTAAACTGCACACACTGCACTGCTGCATTCACAGCTATAACGTTACTGTTAACTTCATACTCACTGACCGTCACACACACGCTCTCTCTGTCTCTCGACCGCACACCGACACTCACGTCAAGCACACAACCTACGCACAGTTTTTCCTTAAAAGGAGTTTGCTACTTGTATAACACGTTTTATCTAACATCTTAAAAATACATAATTCCCCGATGCTTAGGCCCGGTTGGGAGTCAACTTAGGCTCGGCAGTTTAGGGAACTAAAAACGTGTAAGGAAAAGCTTTGTTTTGGAGCCAAAATGTAAGCACGATCAAACTAAGAATATCTGGCTGAGCTTCCTGCTGCCACACACTGAAGATGTTTCATTCCACTGGAGGGAAACAGATATCTGGCATCGTGTTTTCACATCCCTGCTGTTGTGCGCTGCGGAGGGTCAAAGTGTGGGAGGGCCGGGGTCACGCAGCCGTAGGATTGCTGATGTAACAACCCATCATCACAGCACACAACACACACAGCGCTAATCAATAGCTGCAGCCGCGGCCGAGCACGCCGCCCCCAACGCTGCTACTCCAAGAGAGCCAACGGATGAATGATTCATTTCCAGGGGCACAAAAAGCAGACGCAGACATGCTCCGGCAGGACACTGACCGTTCTTTGGTTAAACTAATTGGCTGGTTGTTGGGCAGAGGAGATCAATAACTGAACACAGAGCCAGTGATTAAAGTGAATCAGGGATTGACCAGGGCTACAACGTGCCAATACCAAAACCGTATAGGTCAGAAGTCATGCACTACTGATCATGCAATCAAGGATGGTCAAAAAACATCAACCAGATCATAAAAGTGACACAAGCAGTTGCATAAGTGATAACATTTACACCGCATCAACTCAAAAGCCTTCCTTAAAATCCCTGAGTTAGAGCTATCACGGTTTTCATCTTATCCAACACAAACTAGGCGTGGGAATCACCAGATACAATATTATCATGACACTTAATTCACGATACGATCTTGCTGAGTATTGCGATAAAATGCAATTTATTACCTTTTTTCAAATGCAAATTATGAGGTTTGTTTTACATAATAACATACGGCTTTCACTTTGAGGTGAGAGGTCAAGGGACCCCTTTGAAAATGGCCATGCCAGTTTTTCCTCGGCAAAATTTAGCATAATTTTTGAGCATTATTTAGCGTTCTTCTTGACGAGCTAATATGACATTAAGGTTGTCAATAATTAACCGTTTAATCGTTAACTGACATTGAGAATTTTAACCGATTAATGCTATCGGTTAAAAGAATATTGAAAATGTAATAAAAAGCTGAGAAAAACTCAGAGGAGCGGCTTGTCACTTAAAGGAGAAAAGCTGGTCCACCTTAACAGTCCACCTTAACAGAGTCTGAGCCGGTATTGCAAGATACAAGAAGTTGGCTCGGGTCTTGAGATGAGCTAGCATTTATTCACCGACAAATAAACTGTACACACGCTGCTACAGCTACGTTCACAGCTACAACGCCACGACAACCCCACACTCACCGCCGTCACACAAAAATGGTCTGTCGGACGCCAACGTTACGCCGCGCTGACAGACCGTATGTGTGTGAAACGGAGAGCACGAAGCCATTAGCAACGCTAACGTTACATCTCCGACG
Organism: Sebastolobus alascanus; assembly: GCA_916701645.2. Taxonomy (NCBI): domain Eukaryota; kingdom Metazoa; phylum Chordata; class Actinopteri; order Perciformes; family Sebastidae; genus Sebastolobus; species Sebastolobus alascanus. The sequence goes on from CAKAOJ020000058.1 coordinate 164,630, forward strand.
TAGCACAAACCAAACAGACGAGGTCTGTCGGACATCCGCTAACATTACGCCGGGCAGACACACTGCTGAAAACCTCGCAGCTAAACTAAATGATGGAAACTTGGTGGAGACTTTTACTGGGAAAGTGGCTGCATGTGTCCACAACAATACACGCAGTACCGTGGCTGCTACAGTAACTCTCCCAGACGGGTGACCTGGGGACTCAGTTGTCTGTTTTGCTCATACACTGCAGCTGGCGCACCGCTGCATGCCAGGCACTAATCGTGTCGGTTAACGGTTAATAATCGGTTAACGAAGGTCGGTTATCGGTTAAAAAAAAATTCAAAATTAGCGTCACTATATGACATAGTTGATATTAATCGATTTCTTAGGTATTCTAGTTTCATATGATACCTGTATCTTCTAGGTTTAAGACTGAGCCCGCTACAACCTCTGAAAGACAGAATACTGTCTGATTGTTAAGAGGTTAATAATTTATTTAATAAAAGATCGATAACTAACGTCAATGTATCAATACAATACAGCCACGCAAAATATCGCGATACTATGCTGAATAATTTTTTCCCCCACCCCTAACACAAACACAGGAAGAGCCTAGAAATCCTGAAACTGGAGCAATATTCACTTTCCTTCTCCTCTTTAAAGAAAAAAATGTAACACTCCCAGAGGAAATGGTACCACAGGGGGGAACAATTATCTCCATGCTGGTCTTTGCCTTCTTAGAAAAAAGCCCAGCATGAACAACGAACTGGTTTGCAGGGTTTCCTCTGCACCGTTCAGAGCAATAGCAAGTCTCTCTGGACAGAAATCTAGAACAGCACAGGTGTAGAACAGAAAGAAGATAAAGTAACAACATGACCTTGATAGTCTGCTGTGTCAACATTAACAGTAAAGTAGGTTAAAGACAGTTCAAACCACTTCAGGGAAATTTGAATATACAGTAACTGGCAGCCTAGCCACCATGGGCCACTACAGAGGCTTTTAAAGCTTGTTTTATCCATCACTGCAGAATGAGACTTATCCAACAGGTTGTTTAGCAACTTCAAAGGATGATGCAGAGGCAAAGAACTATGTGACACACAGCAGAGACAATCTCAACTAAGGTTTCTTTGAGGCAATGATGTATTAAAAAAAAAGAAAAGAAGAGATGACAGGACGGTATAATGAGATGTTGCCAGAGGGAGAGGTCTGAATCTGGAGTTTAGATGAGTGGTAAGTCTTCTAAAGGGTAAGGGTGCTAATATTTTAATAATCTAACCAGCGGCGAGCCACAGTAACCGTTAAACCAAATTAAATTACTGCCATAGTCATCAGCATGTTTTTTTTCCCCCCACTGGGTTATTCCCAAAGAGTTAAAATTATGTGGTTTTCCTCTCATGACTTGCTGTAGTTTAGAGTTGATGCTGTACATCAGCTGTTTCTAAGTTTTGGTCTTACATATAAACCATTCCCTGGGAAGACATGCTGCTCGGTATTTCCTCCATTGGGTTGTCAGGATTGGCTTCCTTGGGTGAAGATCTTTGGTTTCAAGTGAAAACTAGTCTGCACAGATGGTTTCTCTGAGGCTGCACGTCGATGATATTGATGAGAAGTGCAAGTGATGGGTTACCACTTTCTACTTTCCACACAAGCACAATATATGTTTTACTGAAATGAAGAGATTTGACAATTCACGTTCACTGTGGTTGTAGCTAATTAGCAAACAGTAGGGGCTGAAGCGGGCTGCACCACCAGTGAAAATCACTACACTGGTTCATCGTAAACATGGTACCACCAGCTGGGCTCGGACTCGCTGGCCCCCGCGTGGACCAGGAGAGGTAGCTATGCAGAGATTAACTGGTGGGCTGAACAATTTGTAGCTTATTCTGGACAACTAATTAGAGCAGGCACAGCACCAGTCCTCACCCCCCCCCCCCCCCCAAGTTTCTTCAAAGAACCCTGCTGTGGAAATTGAACACTACACTTCTGATATAATGATGAAAATGTTTCACACACCAGATATGTGTGATATACAGTATACACACAATGCAAAATTATAAAATACAAGAAAAGCCTACTGCTGCAGAGGGCTGAGCTACATCCTTCTCTTATACTTGTACATGTTTATTAGGAAATTGTGGGGAACAACAGCAAAACTAAGCGAAATGGGAATCCGCATATTCCCACAGTCTCACTTGTAGATAGCTGCAGACATGGTTCAGTTTTCAGTAACACTAGACATTTTTGAAAAGGAAAGGGAAATATTTCAGTCTCCATGGTTTCTGGTGTGTTTCTGCCTTTTAAAAAAAGAGCTTCAGTGCAGTGTAGTGGTTATACAACATGAAATATACTTCCAGGGTTCGGAGTTTGATTCCCACTGGGGCCGTCCATGTTGAAAATGTACACACTCGTGGTAGCGTCTGGCACGGGCATCCATCAAACAGCATGCAGTATGCAGAAGGAACCCTGTGTACGCAAGTTTCCAAGTTTCCTAAGTTGGTGATACAGCATGATGTTTCTATACTAGTGAGGGTAAGATAAAATAAAACCTAACTGATCAATCTTACTTTTGACTGCCGTGGTTTATTATCTATTCTAGAGCAACAGAAAGACATCCTGATTCGGGGAAGAGAAAAACACCAACTAAAATCTGTCGTACACATTTGGAGAAACGAAAGAAACGAGAGAATCACAATATGACATGTTGAGGTTTGTTGTCTGAAAAAACACAACTACAAGGCAAGGCAGCTGTTTAGAAACAACTTGCCTTAATCATACTTAGGGCTGCAACTAACAATTTTCTGTAGATTATTTTCTCGATTAATTGATCAGTTGTTTGGTCTATAAAATGTCAGAAAGTGGTGAAAAAATGTCAGTGTTTCCCAAAGCCCAAGATGACGTCCTCAAATGTCTTGTTTTGTCCACAACTCAAAGATATTCAGTTTACTGTCAAAGAGGAGTAAAGACACCAGAAAATATTCGTATTTAAGAAGCTGGAATCAGAGATTTTTTTACTTTTTTTCCTTAAGAAAGTTACTCAAACCGATTAATCGATTATCAAAATAGTTGGCGATTAATATGATAGTTGACAACTAATCGATTGAATTGCTTTGTCGTTGCAGCTCTGATCATACTACAGTTCAAAACTGACAGAAGTCACATCACATCCAATGACAGGGTTAAATTGATAGACTGTATATAAGAAGTCAACGTAGTAACCGTGACGTCACCTGTTGGTTTGTGGACTGCGGTTTTGAAGCCTCGAGTTCGGCATTTTGGCCGTCGACAACTTGTTTTTTTGCAACCAAAAGTGACACGAGAAGGTGAGGCTGAGTACAACCAAACGCAAGGCTTTTTGAAAGAGGCTGGGACACAGGGTCATTTTGGTCTGGAGCTATGGGATATGACACATGCGCAGTGTAACTGGAGCTGTGGTCGTGCGTTGCTATTGGCTCAATTTCGGCGAGTGCAGACCAGATTTTACTGTGCATGTGTTGTACCCCAATGTTATGACACGATGATGATGCGTGCCATCTCCACTTTCCACCCTCCTTGACTGAACGCTGAATAAGACATTTTTAGGTGACCAAAATGTTACAATTAACTTTCATGAAATGAAAACACACTGTGAAAGGGTTAAAGTTGTAAGACGAAAACATGTACAACTCCCAGACCGGACAACGCCGTGGTAGTGACCTGTCAATCACAAGGTAGCCACGCCCGAAATAAATGAACATCATGCTTTATTGAAGAACCTTTAAACTAGTGATTGAGACCATAAACTCATGTTTAAATGTTTCATGAGGTAATAAATCAAGTGAGAAGTAGGGTCATTTTCTCATAGACTTCTATACAATCAGACTTCTTTTTGCAACCAGAGGAGTCGCCCCCTGCTGGCTATTATAAAGAATGCAAGTTTACTGCACTTCCGCATTGGCTTCACTTTTCAGATCCCGGAGGTTGCCCACTGGTTAAATTAAAGGATCTGCCATCTATCAGTCATCTTTTTTAATATTTTACTGTGCTGTCGATCTGGTCCTCAGTTGCTGTCAAACTTTTTTTATTAAGATTTTCTTTTATTAATTTACTTGACAGGGAAAAAAGTAGAATAAAACAGCATATCTTACTGAATTAATAAAAAAAATACACACAGGATAGAACTGTACACATCCACCAATTCATAATGCCACAGTATAACAAATGGCAGTTAGCTGTAATCCATACTGAGTAAATACAAACAGAAAAGAAAAAAGCATGCAAGGAACGAATAAGAAGAAGATGTACACGTTTGATTATTAATGAGCCACAGCTTCAACCGCTCAGTAAAAGAAAGCTTATGGGGACTCCATTCTTCATTGTTTTTGCTAAACACACAAAGCTGTGTGCCTCTACTATTCAATTTGTAAATTGAGCCAAATACAGCCTCTCTGCTCAAAACATTGACAAAACTCTGTGTAAACCACGCTGACCACAGTACCTCTTTCTCAGCTAAAACTACATGGATCATTTCATACCACACGAAAAGAGTCTTATAAATATACATAAAGCATGCCTCAAAGCACACTTGACACTTCCCCACCCTGTACGTTTCGTAATGCAGTTGTTATGTTTGGTTCTGTGAGCGAGGCATCCCTTTAATCTGAGGAGGCTTTGGGTGGATCATGGGTAATAAATCATCCCAGCACCCTGGCGTGGCAGCCCCAAGACACTGCTGCGTTAACGAGGTGCTGTGTCATCACTAGAAACCGAGGGGACCTTTGGCAGCGAAGATACAGAATCAGCTTTCCCCCACCGTTTCCCCCTGAACTTCCGACCTTAACTTGCACATTTCCCTCCCGCTCTCACACTTCCTCCAGCTTCCAGTATTAGAATTTCCTTCCTATTAAAACCACATTTGTTGTGAGCGGTGACAGAGCCTTGTAGGTCTCTGAAGGTCAGGGAGGTCTCATTCTGAGTCAGCACAACACTGTGGTCAATTACGAGCAAGTCCCAAAACAAGAGCCAAAAGTTGGACAACCAGGCAGCAACGGGCTGCAGATCATTCATGCATGGAATTAATGAATGTCTGGAGTCAATCACAAAATCAGATGACCGAATCCATTCAATACAAGGACGTAGGCCTGGTTCAGTAGTGTGTGTGTAGGGGGGGAGGCACAATGAAGTAAAATACGATTATTTAAAAATAAAATGGGGTTATAGAGTGCTCCAGGGACGTATTTTTGTAGGGTAACCGAGAAGTTAGCATCGCCCTGGTTCCCTCGACAAAAAGCCAATGGAATTATTCCATATTAGATTTTGGATTATTGCAGAAAATAAGATCTGTGGCAAACAAGCGTTTATGATAGTTACACATTTTGTTTAGCAAGATAATCTTCAAAAATGAACACCATTTTTATGATTTTTGAAGTGTAAATGCAATCGCTAGAAGTAAAAAGCTAACGTTAGGCTATAAACGAATTACACCACGGTCGCATGAGCGCGAGTATACACAACGAGGCTGTAAAGGCGTGATGACGTTTAGTAGTCTCATTTAGCCACTTGTTAGCAACCGCCTCTTTTAAGACACAAAGTTCTTCAAAATTCATCAGTGGGATATTTACTGACGTATTTTATGTCGTAGAAGAAAACATTAAAATCTCTTAAGCTTGTGTTAACCACAGACCTTATTTCAGGCATCTAACTAAAAACCCATTCAAAAAAACCATTGACTTCCAGATGAAGGAACCTGAAGTGCTAAAACGCTAACTCATTTCAGGGTTTTAGGACTTCATGTAGCACTCTATTGTGCGTTCCATAATAATGGTAGCATAACAACAAATAGGAATGCTATGTAAACCTCTGCATTGTTAATGCACTAGCCCTACCTAAAGTCATGTTTAGTTTCGTTAATAGATACACTTTCTAACAGAGCATGTATTTCCATCTTCACACAGCTCTGTGCTGTCTCATCTTTGACGTTTAATTCCGACACACAGCAGTGACAATCTGAACTCAGCAGAGACAATCTGAACGAAGGTTTCTTTGAGGCAATGATGTATAAAAAAAAGAAAGAAGAAATTAACAAGCAACTTCTAAACCAAAAGCATTGTCACAGAGGAAGAGACGGTATAATGAGATTTTGCTAGAGGGAGAGGTCTGAATCTGAAGTTTAGATGAAGTGATAATTCTTCTGAAGGGTAAGGGTGCTAATATTTTAATAATCTAACCAGCGGCGATCCACAGTAACCGTAAAACTAAATTAAATTACTGCCATTATCATCAGCGTGGGGTTTTTCCCCACTGGGTCATTCCCAAAGAGTTATAACTATGTGTTTTTTCTCTCATGACTTACTGTAGTTTAGAGTTGACGCTGTGCATCAGCTGTTTCCACATTTTGGTCTTACATATAAACCATTCCCTGGGTAGACATGCTGCTAGATATTACCTCCATTGGGCTCTCAGGGTTGACTTCCTAGGATGACTATCTTTTGTTTCAACTTTCATTCATCTTTTATCCTCACACAGCTCTGTGCAGTCTCATCTTTGACGTTTAATTCTTGCGTCTTTAAAAAGAATATTAACTGTAAATAAGAAAATATAGATTATATGTTTTTAATTTTACAATTAAAACTTGATTATTAGTACCTTTCTCAGCCTTGAGTAGTAAATGCAGTAGGGGTGGGGGAAGAAATCGATACTGCATAGCAATATTTGGAGTGGCAATATTTTATCAATACACAGACTTCAAGTATCAACCTTTTATTATATAGACTATTAACCTCCTAACAATCCGACCGCTATTCTGTCTTTCAGAGGTTGTAGTGGGCTCAGTCTTAACACTAGTGAAAATACTTGTATAATATGAAACTAAAAAATATAAGGAATCCCTTGGTACCAACCATGTCATGCTAGCTTGTCGGGAAGAACGTTAAATAACGCTCCAAAAAAAACAAACTTTTGGCAAAGAACTGGCATGGTCATTTTCGAAGGGGTTCCTTGACCTCTGACCTCAAGATATGTGAATGAAAACTCTGAGATGAACTGAGTGAAAACTGTATCTTATTAGATGAAACAGATGTTGAGAAACTGCATAATTTGCAGTTGAAAAAAGATAATAAATCGCAATATATCTTATCGCAATTCGCATATCGCAAAATGTTTAAAATCGCAATAAAATCGTATCGTGCCTTAAGTATTGTGATAATATCGTATTGTGGGGCCTCTGGTGATTCCCACCACTAATCTGCAGGTATTATTTTCAGGCTGCATTCAGCCCCAGAGAGCTCCACCAATAAGCTAGGGCAGCCTGTGTGTAGCCTGAGTGGGAAAAGTTGGCAAAGCACTCACTGCTGCTCGTTTATCTCATTACTGTGAGCGAATGGTAATCATTGAAGGAGACTCAGATGAGTGTATCAACATTTTTATCAACTCAAATCTTCTCTCATCTTGACTATGGCAGCTGCACAGTAAGAGGAAAAATAAAAACGATAGCCTTCAGTTAAAAAAACCTACCTGAAAATACAAAAGTTCCAGCCCCAGTGGAAATAACACCCTTGATAAAACACATTTTTTTTAAATAGTGAGTTGTGTTATGAAGGACTATTCAAAACTCCTACTCTTGTGTAAAGCTACAAAATATAAAAAGTAACTATACACCAAAATCACAACAGACTTCTGATTAGAATATGTCTGCAAAGTCCTTGTAATTAACAATAATTGAGTCATCAAGCCTTTGTACACTCAGAAATGCTTACACCCAGCTGCAAGACAAATCATTTGAGCAAAATCACAGTTACAACAGATATGGACACCTGTATTCGAGCTGTAAGCTTCAGATTTGTTTTTGCAGATCACACCAAGAGAACTGGCTTCCATGGTGTTTATCCAATGTGATTTTCTGGTGTATTATTGGTATCCATCTTTTAAAATTACTTGATATTTTAGGGCATTTTAACAAATGGAATTGAAATCAATGTTAGTCTTCACAATGTAAATTCACTCTGGTGTAATACATGCACATATGTATTTGCATGTATCCTGCTTTATCTCTCTGGCAGGTGTCCTCGTCGCTCGCTCCAAAACGGATCATTAGGAGAGATATGTGGCCTGTGCCAAGTCGTCTCCTGAGCATCTCCCACTGGTGGTTGAGAGTTCCAAAGCGACATGAAAGATTCATGCCAAGAGAGAGAGAATCGCCACAAGGAGCCCATTAAAATGTCTGGACTCGGGTCTTGAATTGTTGGGGATGTAGACCTGGAGTATTAACGTGCCTAAATGGCCCCAGAAGAGCCAGCTGATGATGAGCAATGGAGAATGAGAGCCATGACAATAGACTTGTGAATAGACCTTACTATGGCTTTAAAACTGTAGGAAGTTAGTAGCAGAATAATATTAAACATCTTAGGACTTTGTCTTAAAATGGGCAGACACGTTGCGTTTTCTATAATCTTGTACGGTTTATCTATTGGCAATTCAAATGAAGTTTATTCAAACAAGATGACCGCATCCTCAACAATGTTGGCAAAAAGAGAGAAGGGAAGCATTAATTTCACCAAAAAGTTAGTGATTAGCTAGTGAACATTGTGGAGCATTTAGCAGCTAAAGAGTCAGATATTTCCCTCAGGAGTTGGCGGAGACCATAGACTGTATAAAATATGGACATAGTCTCTGTGACGTCACCCTTAGGTTTCTGAAGAGCCGCTGTGAAGCTCAGATCGGGTGGCTCCGGCTGTCGCCATCTTGGCAGTGACGACGCGGCCTAACTCCCGGCTAATCCTAAAAACGGGTAGGTGGATCGTCGGTTGAGCTGAGGCGTCCCGGGTGACACACCAGAGTAGACAGCTAGCAGCTGGCAATCTCAGATGGCTCCCACCTGTCACTCAAAATGGCCGTTCCCTCAGTTATGCCTAACTTTAAGACTTAATATAATTTAAAAGGGTGAGTTACAGTATATAAAAATGTACAAGGCTGTGAACATGTTTATTTCCGCTGGGAAGTTTTAAACATTATAACATGGGGGTCTATGGGGATAGACTCGCTTTTGGAGCATAGACTGTATAGAGGGAGTGAACGTAGTCACCGTGACGTCACCCATTGGTTTGTGGGTTGTCGTTTTGAAGCCTCGAGTTTGGCATTTTTGGCCGTCCCCATCTTGGTTATTGGCGGTCGCCATCTTGGTTATTTGCAACCAGAAGTGACATGAGAGGGTGGAACTAAGTACAACCGAACAATGGCTTAGACATTTTTAGGTGACCAAAAAGGTTATAATTAACCGTCATCAACTGAAAACACACTGTGAAAGGGTTAAAGTTGTAAGACGATAACACTCCCAGACCAAACAATGCCATGGTAACGACCTATCAATCACAAGGTAGCCACGCCCTAAAGCATACCCTGCTTTATGTACTATTTGACTCTAAATGGGACCATAATTTACTAAATGAACATCATGCTGTATTGAAGAAGACTTGAAACTAGCAATTGAGACCATAAACTCATGTTTACAATGTTTACTGAGATAATAAATCAAGTGAGTAGTAGGGTCATGTTCTCATAGACTTCTATACAATCAGACTTGTTTTTGTAACCAGAGGAGTCGCCCCCTGCTGGCTGTTAGAAAGAATGCAATTTCTGCATTGGCTTCACTTTTCAGACCCCGGAGTTGCCCACTGTTTTGGAGCCAGTCTCAAGTGGCCAACTGCATTTTTTGGCACTTCCGTGTTGGCTTAATTTCTCAGCATCGAAGTTTGCCTCTTGGTGGAGACCAAAAACGGAGCTAAAAGGAGAGTGAATATTGGACGTACACACACCAGGTGGCAAGATGCAAAACTTCAAATTAATTCTAGTGTTGCTCTGTGTCTAGTTGCGTAAATTGTTTGCCAACTATAACAACTTTATAAGATATAAAGGGGTACTAGGTGAAAAGAATCAGAAAGAACAATTGTTTCAAGAAAGTCCTACAAAATATTCTAAATAAGTATTAAAATATAAAGAAATTGTGTAGAATTCGCTAATTTGTTTTAAATGTTTTAGATACAAATGCAACATACACTACGAAGTACATGTCTGCATACTCAAGAGCTTCAACAGCAGTCACTGTTTAGAGTGGCAACTTTGATTGAAACACTGGATTAACACTTGCTTTAGCCGAGCTGCTCTCGCTCTCTTTCAAGCATTCAGTGTTTGTCTGCACAAGAGCTCTCAGGGCTCCAGTCAAACCGTTTCCCCCTCTTTCAGTTTCCTTGGATCACCGAGCCGACCCAATCAATGGACCTTGCCAGAAATGTTGATGGAATCTGAAGGAGTGGAGAGCTGAGTGGTCTCTAAACTTAGTGGAGTAACAGGAACTTTCACAAGAAATATCACACACCCAATAATTCTGCAGAGCACCCCTAACCTGCTGTCCTCCCCTCTCAATCATCTTGCTGACAGCGGCTCTCTCTTCAAAAACAAGCTAGTAATGAAATTGCAGGGATGGTGCGGGAAATGAGGGGGTTAGTGAAAGTAAATACAAACCATTACAGAGCTTTTACAGTATTATTAGGAAGAGTAAAGCAGAGGATAAAGGCACAGGGGGAAAGGGTGGTGAAAGAAGGACATACAGAGGAGTGGGAAGTAATTTGTCTGCAAGAAATTGCCAATTTGAGTGGGCTGCCTAGGGATAGGGTTCCACTCTGGGAACCACACAGTGTCTTGTCTGGATCATGATGGTGAGCCCGCTGTGCCTATCAGACTGTAGGAAGCTTCAAACAATGCCACAGGCCTCACCACCACCACCCATGTGTAGGTGTTTTCACTTAGTGACAACCGGAAGAAGAGTTTTACCAGAAGTTATTTTGAGAGGAAGATGTACAAGTAGATCAGGTCTAGCTCAAATGCACCAGGGAAAGAAAAAGGGAGCAAAATTAATAGATTTATCAAGGAGAGATGAGGAGAGCTGCATGACTTTTACAAGAGATGTTCATTTCTGATGAAATGAAGTGTCACCTGACTGGTGTTCAGATTCATTTCACCATGAGTCTGCACACTGATTTGGAAATACCAACCAACCACCTCACAGTGAGCCATTGGTGAAGAGTGTCAGGCATTACGGTAGGTTTTCCTGTGGTGAGTTGACCATCCTGACATTTTGCAAGTCTGCAGCACAGTAGGTCAGAGAACCCTTCAGACAGCTGACCGGTTCACCCACTACTGCTGCTGAGAGAGCAACAGAATCAGTTCTGACCTTCTCAATGGTTTGTTGGTACGGGGACTTATATGTGCGAAACGGTAATCAACTGAAAAACACTGTCAATGTGGCCATTAAAATCAGCCTCCCTTCATCAGACAATTTTAGCCAACAAATTACACAGAAAGCAAAATTTCTCTTAGCAACTCCGGACCCTCCCTCTGTTTAGGGAATTTGACGTTGTTGGGCTGTAACGATTCGTCGATTTAATCGATTGGGCTCCATTTTGGCGTGGACTTTGGGCTTTGTAACAATTGGAGACCTTTTTCATGCACAAAAAACTATATAACACACTAAAGGAAATGGAAAAGCACAAAAGCATAATAGGTCTTCTTTAATACTGACTAAATTGATTAAATCAAGAACATAATTAGCAGATTAATTAATAATGAAAATAATCATCCTATATCTGGAAAGAAATATGAGTTCCCGAAAACTAAATGCAACAGGCTCCAATTTTCACCCATTCCACATACAATAAATGCACTTAATTCAAATATAACACTACTGCCTCTTGGTTCCCTGTAGAGCCTATTATGTCATGTTATCCTGTATTTGATTTTTTCCCGATTGTTTCTTGTTTTTATCATGGAGTTTTTACTGTATTTTGTGTTTTAATATCTTCTATTGTCTTATTGTTTCATTGTAGTCTCATGGTTTTTACGGATAATGAAAGTTCTGAACTGAACATCAGAATCACTTTTGCTGCTTACGATAATCATACAGGATTTTATTTCTTATTGACACAGATCCAAAAACACAGAATCTTCTTCAAGACTTTCACGGTAAAGTTTGAGCAGCACTTATTATACTTTTAATTGCTTTAGTTCACGATGGCCGACAGGAGTGGCACCAATGGGAAATTTTTCAAATTCGACTGATCCCTTCCTATATGGGCTGGTAGCTGTGAAACACCTTGCTATCCCATATGATTCTTCAAACACAGAGACAGGCCTTTGAACTCTAAGATGAACAACCTCGCAACTGCTTTCATCTTAAATGAAAATGTGACTTCTCAGGAGTGAAAAAATCATTTGGATACCAAATGTTGTGGTGAATTAGTTCAATTTCCCCCAAAATAGCATTTCCACAGAAAATAGCAATGAAACCAATTCATTCATTACATTTTTGTTGATAAGACTCAAGTAGAATACCAAATGTTTGTGTTGTTGCTTAATTTGATTAGTATGATGCGGGCCTGTAAGATAAAATTAATCAGAAATGAGATCATTTATAGTTGTAATTCATTATTTTTCCAAATAAAAATGTCTTGTTTTGTGAACAGAAACAATACACCACCACCAATAACTTACTTATGCAAATCATGAATCATGAAATAAGCACTTAATAAAATGGTTAAAACTGCCTCTGCCTGCCTTCCATTAGCAAGCATGGAAACTAACAGACCTCCTATTTCTAATTGAATAACTGGGCCTGCAGACGCCACATGTACAGATAAGCAGAATAACCTCTTGAAGGAACAGTTCTTTAATCTATTATCACTTTCAGACACCAGCAATTTAAAATGCAAGATGCATTTTTGCTGAGCTATGAATGCAGGTTGAGGAAAATTATATATTTCTTTTCTTTGCCTTTGAGGTAGCTGGGAGACATCAGTCACCTTGCCAGAACTGTTTGACAGCCCCATTCTTTGACTTTTAATGAAATCCCAACTCAGAAACGAGCCAATTTCAATGCTCAGACAATAATAACCCTCCACTTCCTTATCCGCCGCCACATTCACACACAGCAGAGCAGGCATCTCCCTGCCTACACCCACATCCAGTAAATCCCCGAAATATCAGCTTCAATTAAAAACAATGGGAGCCTAAGCTTTTGAGCGGATCATGACTATATTAACACATCAATAGTTCTCCCGATGTAAATTTTGAAGAAGCATGCAGTGACGTCTGGCCTGCTGACATCCAACTATAGAAACAGATAAGAATTCAGTGAATATGTTATTAAAGATTGAGGTCAAAATCTGACAACCACAACAGTCTTAGGGAGCATTTCAATTGCCTCTGCACGGCTCTCAACATGGCGACGGCTAAGGCGGATAGGCGGTGGCTCGTCACTAACGGTGCTAACAGTGAAAACTACGGCACTCTGCGATATAAATAGGTGAGATCAAGACTATGACCGATACTGAGGACAATACTGATATTATTTGGGAATTAAAGAATTTGATAACAAAATATCAGCCAATTTTCTTAGCATAAACACTAGGGCTGTCAAAGTTAACGCGATAATAACGCGTTAATGCAAATTCGTTTTAACACAACTAATTTCTTTGATGCATTAACGCAACTTGCGATTTTCAGAATATAGCAAGCTTAGTTTTAAAGCTAGAGTGAAGATAGATGGCATCATATGAAACTGGAAAAATTAAGGAATCCATTGGTACCAACCATGTCATACTAGCTTGTCAGGAAGGAGGCTAAATAACGCTCCATACTTACGCTAAATTTTGGTGAGGAAAAACTGTCATGGCCATTTTCAAAGGGGTCTCAAGATAGGTAAATGAAAATGGGTTCTATGGGTACCCACGAGTCTCCCCTTTACAGACATGCCCATTTTATGATAATCACATGCAGTTTTTAGCAAGTCATAGTCAAGTCAGCACACTGACACACTGACAGCTGTTGTTGCCTGTTGGGCTTGAGTTTGTTATGATCTGAGCATAGTTTTTATGCTAAATGCAGTACCTGTGAGGGTTTCTGGACAACATTTGTCATTGTTTTGTGTTGTTAATTGATTTCCAATAATAAATATACACATACATTTGCATAAAGCAAGTATATTTGTCCACTCCCATGTTGATAAGAGTATTAAATACTTAGTATTAAAAAATAAATCTCTCTTTAAGGTACATTTGGAACAGACAAAAAATGTGCGATTAATCGCGTTTAACTATGGACAACCATGCGATTAATCACGATCAAATATTTTAATCGATTGACAGCCCTAATAAACACATAACATAAACAAACAATCTTGCTCTGCAGCAGAATAAAATGAGTGTGAAGAAAACGGGAGATCACTGCAGAGAAGGGAATTGAGAAAATGTTTCATAAGTCACTTTCAAAAATAGAACAGATCTAATCACTCCGCCTAAGCTTATAGAAAAGTTTTAAATCCCGTATGAGAAATTGATAGGTTTAGTTTAACCTTTGTATTTCCAATGACAACATCTGAAACGTCTATGCTTGTTTTCGAACCGAAGCAGCACTACCATTACCATGTCTGCATATATTTTTAGCACAGGGCAATAAATTGTACCATCGGTGCGATGTGAAAGCATTAAAGCCCTTTGTAAAGCCTACAGGGGATTATTGATCACGTCTGCAGTATCATTTTTGAAACACAAACCTGGAGGGGGAAAAAGAGATTTACCACATCGGACATTATTGTATCTGAAAAAATAATGTGATCTGCTCTACAGAAAAGGCCGAACGCTCACTCAGAAATCTATCTGAGGCACTCGAAAGGCCATGTTATGGAGTGACAAGAACACTTACATGCTAAGCTATCGATCCACTCCAAATGGATCAGAAATCACCAGTGAGCTCTGCTGTTCTATCATGCTGCACAATGTCATGTCCAGAGGTTTTTAGGCAGGAAAAAAAGCAGTTCAGCTGGATAACAATTCAATCACAAGTTCAGGATGTAAACATAGAACACAGCAGCTTAAGGTGACCCTGTAGTTGATCATAAACACAGCTTTCCAAAGCCCAGGATTAGTCCGTCTTTCTTACAGTGAACGGCACCCTCAGAAACACCGATCGTAACGCCCCCGGGCCCCTCAGATAACAGATATTACACAGAAGTAGAAGAGGACTCTGGGATGGTACTGAGAGACGGGGTGACAAAGGTTGGGGGGAAAAAGTTTCTAATAAGTGCTGACTGATCTCGAGTGTAGTGACATGCTCAGGTCATCTGTCAATATAGTTCTGTTTAAAGGTGCTCAATAGGAAATTCAGGCGTGCTACAGGAATGAGTCTTAAAACCCCGAAATGAGTTAGCATTTTAGCACTTGATGTTCCCTCGTCTCGAAGTCAATGGGTTTTTTCAATGGGTTTGTAGTTAGATGCCTGAAATAATGTCTGAGGTTACCACAAGCCTAAGAGATTTTAACGTTTTATTCTACAATATAAAATATGTCAGTAAATATCCCACTGGTGAATTTTGAAGCTTTCACATGTCTGAAAAAAGGCGGTTGCTAACAAGTGGCTAAATGAGACTACTAAACGTCATCACGCCGACTCGTCCGCCTTTACAGCCTCGGGTGTAGTTCGTTTATAGCCTAACGTTAGCTTTTTACTCCTGGCGATTGCATTCACGCTTCAAAAATCATACAGTGGAGTTCATTTGGGAGATTAGCTTGCTGACCAAAACGTGTAAGTATCATAAACTTGTGTTTTCCACAGAGTTTATTTTCTGCAATAATCCAAAATCCAATGGAAAAATCCCATCGGCTCTTTGTCGAGGTAACCAGGGTGATGCTAACTTCCTGGTTTGCCTACAAAAATACATCCTCCCTGGAGCACTCTATTGCCTCTACACGGCTCTCAACATGGCGAGGGCTGAACCGGCAGCTCGCACGCAGCGCTAACAGTGCTGATAGAGCTAACGGGGGGGGGGGGGGAGAACCAGAGGGTGGGCGGGACGATGCCGTTATCAACTATAACCGTCGTATGAGAGTAATGCAGAGCGGCTACCGTGAGCTTGTCAATAGGGCGCTCACATGCACAAACATGCACTAAAAGCACGCACGGCCTGCCCGCAATACACAGAGAAACTCGGATTACAACACACACAGAGGGAGAGCGACTTCATTCTCTACTCAGGTAGACATTACTCCTCTATATCTTTACATACTGTAGCAAATAGTTGTTTGCTGCTATATTAATGCTATGATTATCGTATAGAGAACCTTTAAACATGGAAGGCGAGTAAGCATGTGCAGTATACACAGAAGGCTTCATTTCAGAGGCATGATGGAAAAAAGGTCACACATCAACACAGACACAGAGCAGTGGAACAAACAACGAAAATAAAATCCACAAAGGCCAGTCATGAAATTTTGAACAGTGATTACTGGTGGTTTAAAGGGACATGCTGCCAGAGAGAAAGTTGAGCCAAGATGGAAACTGGAGAACAACTGGAGAGTTTTTCTTTCGTTGTTATTTGAGTGAAAGGACGAACATAACATTTCAACACAAGGTGTGTCTGCAGAGTCAAAATTCAGAGAGCATAAATCATCCTCATAAGCATGTCAGGGTGGATCTCTGTTTCCTAACGGTCTCGCAACAATCACAAAAACTTTATGTAGCCTTCCTTTCCAGTGAGGTGGGGCTAAACTAGACTCTAGAGGACAAGAGGATTGTTTTCTCCAACAGATACAATGACACCACCTCACTCAAACCAAATAATTACCTTGAAAACAGGCAGATAACTATCAAAAACCAAACACAAAGAGGTGGGAGAGAGAAAAGTGTGGAAACAGTTGAGGATACTGCCTACAGAAAACAGCTCAGACAACTAAAAGGTTCAATGAGAAAAGTTCAAAACTGACAACATCTTTACACCACTATTGTCAGGGAGAAAGAAGCAATCCTTTACTCTGACATGGTGGGATGTCTTTTAGTAACCTCTTTGCGATCATATGCAGCTTCTCTTTCTTTCTGTTTCAACACTCAACTGGAGCAAATTCTTAATAAAAACGATATGAATATATGCCTAACTTTACTACTGCTACAGGCTCAAAGAGGTTCAAATACTTCTTTAATTTTGAAACCTACAGTATGCACTCCCAATTTTATATGTAGACTGAGCGTTATCTCCTTTCAATGCATTATATAGGCTCCTAAGGCTGTTTTCACAAGCCAACATTTAGTCCGTTTTAATCAAACTCTGGTGCAGTTCGTTTGGGCAGCTGTGAATGCAGTAATTGTACTCTGCTGCAGAACAATACAACCGCACCGCTTCCAAGCAAACCAAAATGCCGGCTGCCTGTGTGGGTATTTGTTGAGGTGGGCACAGGTAAACGACAGGTTAACATGAGTGGGAGAGGACTGATCTGGTCTTCAGCAGAAATCCGATGTTCGCAGCAATTTATCAAAGTCTGCAATTCTCTGCATAGAAGTGGCAGCTCTCAAAACAAAAAAGATAAATTTGCTCGTTCGTACACGCCCCTCAGCAAACTATTTTTTATTTGGCCCGCATTAATTTGTGCAATGTGCACCGAACCAAACCAACTAAACAGAAAACAAACTAAAAGTATCAATTTCACTCTGATTCGGACTAGGCCTGGGACGATACACCTATCCCCCGATTCAATACTATCACGATACTTGGGTGTCGATATGTATTGCGATTTTTAAGTATTACGATTCTACAAGTATTGCGATTCAATATTACGATTTAGTGCGATTTTTGTTAACTTTTTTAACTCTAGACCATGGGAAAATGTTGAATCATACACTTCTAGGGACTTTTAATTTGGAAAATCTCTAAATTGATAAAGTAAAAATGGTTGATTTTCAGCACGTATGTAGTCAGAGATGTCATGAAGTCAAAATATATCAGTCATTGTCAGGCATTATTTATTAATACATTTCCCTCACAAATTAGTGGTATTTTCTATTTAACTTAAAAAGGGACATGTAATGTTTTTTACTTCTGGTGAATATTATCCAATCAATCTTATTTCCATAAATGTATTTTGTATACATAGTTATTTTTGTTAACACCTTATTTTGAAAACCGGATGTAGTCACACGTCTATACTTCCGCTAACTTCTCGAAGTCCGTCGCTAGCTTTCCCATCAGCTCCGTTCTCTTCATACATCCATGGGTACATGGTATTACTGCAATACGATAACGTTTCCTGTCCATGACACAGTTAGCATGCAGCTTAAGCCGTGATGTCTAGCTCTGCTTTTCCTGGTAATGTGTGAAACCCAAAGTGTTTCCATTCTTTACTGTATTTGTAGTGTTGACCACGTTGGATTTAACATGTGAGGGTGCAGGTCGTATCCACGTGGACCCTCGATGGATACAGAAAGGATATGAGGTCACGTTACTCAGACTACAACAATAAAAGCGGTAACTTCCTTCTACCTCTGCATAGACTCAAATGAAGCAAATATGTCGATTCTGGTGTTAAAAAATCGATTTCAAAATCGTAAAAGAAAAAAAAAAAAATCGCGATACATAGGTGAATCGATTTATTTCCCACCCCTAATTCGAACCAGCCAAACGGACTCTGACTGGCAAAAAAAAAAGTATTTAATGTGTGTCAAAGGGAAACATCCTCATGATAAAATGGCATCCTTGATGATTTTCTGTATTTAAATTCAATTTCAGTTTTGATCCATCAAAAGAATAAAAAATGTGCCTAATCAGGAGCTTGGAAACTTCCTGCTGTGTAACTTACACCCACTCCTTCCCTGGGGGGTTGCAGTCATAGAGTTGACTCACTGTGACACCACCGCTGTTTACAGCTAATAAATAGGAACACTCGCACTGGATGCAGTATATAAATTACGGTGCCATAATGAAGCAGATATGGTGCATAAATATCGGATATGAAAAGTCTGTCTGTGTATAAAGCAGCTCCATTCCCACTAAAGCAACCCAGGCAAAAAATGTATGCAGCCATGACAGTAAGGAGCTTGGATTAAAGCTTGCTGAACAAGGCAAATGTTTCCGCTTAAAAAAGGAAATGGCTTTAGTACACTTAAATGTGATTTAAATTATTACACATATTTCCACACAGGAATCACAACTAAAATCAGCCTCGCCTTTATGTTAAGCTAGTGCAGAGAGGGTTTCCGCCACATTTGGAGGTTGTCGTTCCCCTGTGTTCCTCAACCGCCACAGACCAGGAACATGGTGTTAAAGCAGTTCAGTGTCTTCCAAAAAAGCTTTCTGTGCTCGAGTTTCAATCCATTTTACCCGCTAAAATGTGTCCTGGGAGCAGGAGGAAATGAGTTAGAGTCGGTGCAATGCCTTGCTTTTCTGAGCGTTGCCATTACAGAAGATCCGCAGAGACGGAGCGAGAGGTCCGTCTTGGCAGTTTTGCGCAAGGTTATTGTTTCGCCCCTTGATCCTTTCCATTTTTTATTGCTTTTTTCGTTCTTTTGCTTGTTTTCCTTCGTCTTGTTTGTGCTTACCTTTCTTATCTTTTATTCTCTTTACTGTTTCTCCGTCCATTTTTCCATCACCTCTCCCATTTTTCTGCCATTCTATCTTATTTTCCTCTCATCTCACCTCAAATCTCCTGCTACTTTGGTTTTATCTGATGAGCTAGTGAAGTGGTACAGTGAACGGAAAATGGAAAATTTATTTTCATGTGGTAGACTATATTTGTATAGACAGCAACAGAGGCCTGTAACGTGCCATCTGTCGTCTGCATGAATGACTTACCACAGATGGGCAACGGTTCAGACTTAGGAAGAAAAAAGATCAACATGGACCTATAAAACACATATGGCCATTCGGTGGTTTAAAGGCCCCCTCCAGTGTATTTTGGCATTTCTATGATATTTCATATTTATTTGAGTCATTTCCTAAGTTGATTAGCCACAATGTTTGCCAAAAATAGTTAAAAAAAAAAAAAAAAAAAAGAAGGTTGTTGCTAAAATGGGAATATGAGGTATGAATATAGTAGAAGCTGCAGGTCATACGTCATCCTCCAAGCTTGCGCACTTGTCTCATTTGTGGTCTGATAAACAGTAAATTCATCTAAACTGGTTTCATCTTAACTGGGTTAAAGAAAAGATACAATCTGGTTGCCATGGCAATGAATTACGTCTGACTATTAACCACAACCCGATTCTCTGTTTGAGAAAGAACGTTAACCAAAAAACAGGAAGTAACACTGGCTGGAGGGGGGCTTTAAGCCTTAAGAGTAGAGTAGGCTCAATGACACACTTTCCAGTTACAACTAGCTTCTTTAGTCAACAGATACTGTTGATTCTGATATTTGCCAAGTGCATGCAGCCCTATCCGTTCAAATGCTTTCTTTCCTCCTGTGTCTCTGTGTCTCTGCAAAATGCTGATAAGTCCCAGAAAGACTCATATTACACCCTTCTTTCTCTCTCCCCCTCTCGTGATCATACCCTGGGGCTTTTAGTTATTACTACAGTGTGTGTGTGTGTGTGTGTGTGTGTGTTTGTATGTGAGAAACAAAGAGAAGGATAGAAAGTACAAGTCTGATTGGAAATGTGAGAAAAAGCACTAAAGCAAATGGAAGCGGGGAGGAGGGAGCGTTTGTTATTAGTCTGCTCGGCGGCGGTTCGAGGCAGGTGTCTGCGTCTCCGCTCGCATTATTTACTCGGCAGGCTGAGCGAGGCGGTGAAACCTGCAGGTAGCTGACTCTAAGCAACACAGTTTATCAAAGATGGTAAATAAGAGCCTGATAAATATGCACTCCGTCATGTCCCTTGTCTCGTGCAGAGGATGTATGCGACGGAAATGATGAAGTGCAATCAGCATTAGCTGCTGCCTATGAGCAGCAGCGGGGGAGATATGAAGGATCATAACCGTCTGAAAGCCGGGTCTTAAAATAAGTTTGAAACTGATGATAGCAGGATGGTGCAAGCAGATACGTAGTCGCACACACACGCACGCACACACACCTTCAATTTCATTTCTCAGCTGAATTCACACACATTCCTCCCTTGTGATTTAACTTCCTGCAGCAATCCTGCCCAGTGTTGATCAATGGCCATCAAGGCCGACTCTAAACCTACCAAACACACTGTTCCAGATAGATGGTTTTCACTGACCAGACATTGATTAGAGGTGAAAATCCAGGCCTGATCCAGACCTAGTCGATATGTGGTTTTAGCCTCAAGGCTACAATAGCAGCGCTCTTTTAAATGCATCTGAAAACCTTTAACCCTGTATCCCAGGCCTTGGGCAGCTGCATATAAAACTTTAAGTAGCTTCTCCCTCACACATTCTCCTCACCCCTTAAATATTCACTCCTTGATTTTAAAAATGTGGAGTTGCTTCTTGACCACTTCTGCTCTTTGTCTGCAACATCTTATACCCCTTTCACACCGAGGACTCAACCAGGGTTGAAGCAGGGTTGGTTGTGTGTATGAAAGGGTTAACCCGCATTGGATCGACTCGCATTTGCGACCCAGGTCGAGAGGTGGGTCAGACCAGGGTCGGACCAGGGTCGATTTCGATGTGAATTGCTAGGATCAGGGTCGCTAACAAACGTGGTGGGACAAACCTATTCGGTTGCAAATGAGGGCGCACAGTCTGTGACGTCACTGTAACAGGTCGCCGTGGATCATAAACAAACGCAGCGACGGCAGCAGGAATGTTTTCAGATACACCAGAGGTGAACAACGGACGAGAACAACACGGATATGTGGCAAAATCGAGGTGCGGGAGCTCCTGACCGTCCGCGGTGAGAAAGAAAAAAGGGGTAGATGACGGGACGGTGAGGGACAACGTAGTGTAACGTTAAAGGAACATAATAAGGCTGCTGAATGAGAGAGACATCCGCCGTTACGTTACACGGAAACACACCGTGTTAATAATAAGCCCACCTCACGATACCGCCAGCTGTACGCGCATCTGTTTTTAAAGCGTGTTTGCACAAGTTCTATTTGTAACATTCCCATTTTTTTTTTTTTTTTATCTTTCCAAATAAACTTGCTAAAAGATCCATCTGTCGCCTATTCCCTCTGTCATAAAGTAACAAACACAGTCCTAGTTCATTACATTATCAAGCTATTAGCAAACCAAATGAAATATAATCTCATTTTATTATGTTTGGACAAGCTCTTCCATTATCCAACAGTTGCCACATGCCCAGCTGAACAACTTTAGTATGTCCACTATATGTAGTAAATCTTTGCTGGGATGGTAGAGTGAGTGAAATATACATTTCTGTCTTCAGAAGTGTGTAATCCGTTTGTAAATGTAGCCTCTATTATCATATTAGATTACACAATGTAGTCTAATATATGATAAATAGGTACTGTAGATAGACAGGAAAAAAAGTTCATGTTGATGAATAGATACTGTAAATCTGTACAGTATGTTGTCTGTATGTTTTTGCAAATATTACAGCTCCATATATACAACATAGTTAAACATTTTATAAAGCTAAAAATGCTGTGTGTACTATATTTACACTGTATCCCAAAAACATGCATCATTCTGTGACATTTTATGTTTTTGCACAAATTGATGATGCCACTATTATCCCCTCTCTCTATAATCCTCCAGAGGTGTAAGCGGTGTGAAAGTGGTATGACTTGTGCATTCACAAAATAAGTCAGAGCTAACCAGCAGGGACAGATTAACCACTAGAGGGCTCCGGGGCAATATGAGCTGTGGGCCCCAATTTCGATTAAAAACAATTCTTACGAGGAATACATACAATGTTAGCATCATATCAACAGCAACATCTACAAAACAGGGCCTTAAAGGAATAGCTCGATATTTTGAGAAACACACTTACTCGCTTTCTGGTAGGGCTGTCCTCGTCCAAAGAAATTCTTAGTCGACTAACATTTGATTTTGTCGACTAATCGATTAGTTGATTTAATCGACAGATCTGTGAGACTGAGTTTCTCCACAAACAAAAGCACCACTTTAAATCTGTGTTTACCAGAGATGTGCTCATAAGTTTCTTGAAATAAGTCATTCAACATGAAAAAGCATTAAAAATATGACTAATGGACTAAAGAAATCTTAGTTGACTAAGACCAAAATGACAGATTAGTCGACTAATTGACTAAGATGGGGCAGCCCTACTTTCTGGACAAGAGTCAGATGAGAAGATCAATACCGTATCTCATATCAGTTCATTAAACATATATTGCTATAGTCGGCAGCCGGCTAGCTTAGCTTAGCGTAAAGGTTGGAAACTGGGGGAAATAGCTAGCTTGGCTCCGGGGAAATTAAATAAAATCAGCCTACCAGCACCTCGAAAACACTAATTAACATGTTATATCTTGTGTGTATAATCCGTACAAAGATAGAAGTGAACAAAAGACAATTTTTTTACACAACATGAAATGCCGGACTATTTCTAGGTTAGGAGCAGTTGCTAGGCAACCAGCGGAGAAGCCAAGAAATAGCCTGGTACATAAAACAGCGGATTGTTGTATGTAATCAGGCCGCATTTTGCTTTAATTAAATCCCTCACGCTAATGCAGTGTTTCACTCACATTGTTATATAGACATCACACATTAGCTACAGCGTAGCCTACAGAGGCTACATGCATTGGCTCCAAAGCTACATCAAGACCCCCACAGAAAAATAAACAGCTGGCAGTAGTGTCCTAGTGGGTTAAATGTTAAAAAAAGGGATGCATATTGGCGACATATGAAGCCCATTTTAACCTCTGGCAGCTGCTGCTCCTTTTCTCCTCCCCTCCCTACAGGCCCTCTTTGGCGGAGAGGGCAGATGAAGTTAGCATCGATCTCACCCCTGTGAAAAACATATTGACAAAGACCTGAGACAAGCCCATCCTGGTCCCCTTGTCCCGGTACAAAGTCATCCCGCTCCCATTTTTCCCCAAAGTCTCCGTGAGGAGGAAAACTGAGCAGCACAATTATTGAAGTTACTGACTAATCTTAGATTTTTCTTTCCCATAAGCAAAAGGATCGCCTCCACTCTGGGACAAAAGGCAGGGAAAGAAAGAAGAAAGAGAGAGATACTATAGGGAGAGGGAGAGCAGGAGATGAACTCAAAAGAAGGCATGGATATCAAGGGAAACCGGAGGAGAGCGCACAGCAGAGAGAGTAATAGAAAGAGGACAAAAGAGGAAATAAGAGAGGACGAGCATAGACAGAGAGAGAAACAGAAAACCTCCGGGGTCCCGGCTGCTTTGAATGGGATGGTGTGTTCATTCCAGTTAGCTTCTAGCATTAACACCTAAAAATGTGCTGGAAGAGGATGAGGGAGCTCTACACTTCTTTGCTTTTCACCTTATTTTTTATTTTCTTTGCATATCCAGGGTGTTTCTATGAGCCTACACTTTCTTTTTCTATTATCACTTTTCATTATTCATGTTGATATAAGCAGATAGATAGAGGAGAGACAAGACTGCAAAAAGCAACAGGGTGATACTTCGGAAACATTCGCAAATGCTACTAAACCAGATGGGTCCTTGAAAACATAATCAACCCTTTTTCTATTTCATCAACCATTTGCAACCATGTGGAAAATACTGCCTTGAAAAATGAGCATCAGTTTATAAAGTGGATAAACACAGAAAGGCACTGGAACTAGTGGGTTGTTCTTGAAATGGGAAAAAAAAGGATCGAAAAGTGGCACGACTGAATGAAGTAGTGGTGAAAACAGTCTCTGACTGTTAAGGAAAAACACTAAGCAACAGAAAGCCCACAGGTGGAAAAAATGTGAGGTTAAAGCAGATAAAGAGATGTGTGATGGAGTTTGGTAATGGGAAGGGGAAAAAAGTATGCAGAGAAAACACATTTGTTTCAAAACTGAATCATTTCAGCTTAATTGGCATGCATGACGGCTCCATCACAGAGTAGTTCACACATAATATATACAGTATGCACATACGCACACAAACTCATCCTAGATCTGACTACCACATCAGTGCCCAATCCCATTTTAGGACTACAGTGCTAATTTCCCTAATGCATGAGTAAGCGCTCGAGTAAGCTGGCAGATGTCAAATCCAATCGAATTACAAACACCTGGACGGAGCGAGAAGCTCAAAATGTAAACCAAAAAAAAAAGTTCCAAAGTGTCATCGCTGGTGAAGCTGTCCTGTAAACAGTGCCAGGTGCAAAATCAATAAACCAACAAAGTACTTGAACAGACTGATGGAGCCAGCGCTGTAAGGTCTCTGGAAAATAAAAAAAGATGGCCTTTTTAAGATGACAGCGTTTGATTTAGCAGCAATTAAATGGGACAACGTTAAAGAAGTCTGAGAGTGTTATACGACCAAATACTACTTTGGGGGACGCTTCGCGCCGACAGGGAGGGTGTCTCACCTGTCCGCTTCCTGGGCACTCTGGGTAATTTAGGGGAGGGAGGAGCGAAAATGTGGGGGAGGCAAAATTAAATTGTGCCTCTGGGACCTCAGTCTGTTAAAGAGTAGAGAAAGTCAGTGAAAGGCATATTTAATAGACTAAAGGCATATTTAATAGGCTGCGGTGTATAGACACTGGCACTGCGAGGGGAAACATCATGCAAGAAGACAGAACGGGGCTCGGTTGCATGGTATACCTATTCTAGAAAGGTATCGCAATACCATGCCGATAAAAACGGTACGATACCCCATTTTATTAGTACCAGTACTTTAAGAATGACAGTGTTTTAATAAGAGCTGTAGGATTTCCTATGAGTTGCGTCGAAGTGCGACATCGGGGCCACGTGTGTGTGCAGCGCTCTGCTGGAGGATGGCAACTTTGCTGCTGGTGGGAGCAAGCGGTCAAAAAAATAAACTTTAGTGATAACCAGAAGGATGGAGTCAACAGATGAAATTGAAAAGATAATGAAAGTAGGTCATTAAAACTGCTCGCCGGTTGCACAGTCTCGTTCTGAGCTGGTTTCTGTATCAGCCAGAACTCCCTTAAAAAAAAAACAAGGAAACTAACAGCGCAGCTCTAATTACCAATCAAATATAGTGATAAAATTAGATCTACCATCTTTTCTGAATCTGTCCAAGCATCTCCTGTAATTCGGCAAACACATAATCCACCAAAGAGCACGTGTTAAAGTATTATTTTACCGTGTGTCTCTTCAACAAAAAACAAAACAGCACAGCGCTTTCTACAGTTACTGTGGTGTCTTCCTGATTTTAGCAGCTTTTCCCTGATCAACTTCTCACAGAACTTCATCTGAATTTATTATCTTTTTGTGGGTTTTTGTTTTGGAAGCCTCTCGCTGACTCACGTCCTGCAGTACCACTCTCCACCTGAACAGTTACTGATGCACAGTGGGGGCGCTGTTTTACAAAAAAGCCTTAATGAACGCTGTTTAGTAAGTGATATCTGGTTGCAAATATGAAGTTAACCATCAAAGAAATCACATACACTCGAGTATAGGGGACATTAGATTACCGCATACCATATATTTGTTTTGATTAATCCATTTTAACATTTTTAATTAATAATAAAAAATAATTTTAAGTTCCATGTTCTGTCCTTTATTTATCGGTATCGAGATATTTAGACAGGGTATCGTATTAAAAGTCATAATTTTGGCAACATGACAAGAACAAATAAGTGGTGTGAGTTGAATTTTGCATTTTCAATATATGTACTATACAGTATATACTGCAGTTTAGGTATCAGGTATCAGGAACGAGACCATGGGCTAAACAGAGGCTACTGTTGTGGGACTTCGGGGTTAAGTGTGTTTGTATGGCCAATGTAATGGCATTTCACAAGGCCCATAAATACACATATACCTTCTCTTTCATCCTGAGGCTGATTAACAAACACCCCAGGCTGAGAACAGTGGTCCCTACTGCCCCATAAATGCAGCAGAATAAGTACCTGCATCCACAGCACAATTCATCTTTACTGCTTAAGGTGGTCACAGCTCTGGCCTCCTGCACTCGTCCACCCAATCCCGGCCTCAGCGCCATGACTTACAGCACTGTGACTGATGAGTGTGTACGTGACCACAAGGGTATTTCTGAGTGTGTTTGTGGCTGGTGGGAAACTACAGGCAGAGGGTTTCTTAAGGCATAAAACAGACCCCTATCACAGTGGGGTCACCAAAGCCACTTTACATGGCCCGGAGGAGGAACATAAACTGACAAGCAGTGGAAAAGCCCGAGCGGCCTCACTGGTTGTGAAAGAAAAACAATCCTCCATGAAGGGCAGAATGTTACAATAAAGTGGGAAAAATATCTGGAGTGGTAGAGAAGAGTAGCTCTGCACCACATACACATAAGATAAGAATCGATGTCCGTATGCAAATTCATGTTGATTATTTGTTTACTGCATGAATACAAGATGTCCCGCCATATTAAGTTGGAAATGCTAATGTCATTGATTTATTAAACATAAGCTTCAAGGCTGCTACTAGTGTACAGCATTAATTCAGACTGTATGCAGACACTTGTTATCACTAGTATAAATATTAGGCTTACGGCAGGATAATCTCTTGTCATGTTATTTACATTTAAACACAGTTTTGTAGCCAATCCCTTAAGGGGAGACACCCCAGGTGAATAGGTGGAATAAAAACTTAACGAATAGATATCACCTTGAAACTTCCCAGTTGAAAACGTATGTTTAAATATGCAAATGAGACACTGTCTTATCAAATATGTGCTTATCTGCATACACTTCCAGAACAGAAATCTGAAGATTGGATAAAGCCAGGCTCACAATTCTTATTTCATTTTGGTGACATATTAGAGTCAAAGGTTTTTACAGAGGGGATTTTGGATATCTCTTTTTGTCACTCCATAAATCAGAAAAAACTGTCAACAGTCATAAAAAATAGAGAAAATAAAGGATAAAATATTAAATAAATCAGAACCAAAATGATATATGAACAAACCCTTCTGTAAAAAAACTTCAGAATATAGATAGGAATGATACTGGGAAGTTTGCTGCATGCAAGTGCTACTGAAGTTGAGATTTCTGGCTCAGAGTATGAGAAAAAGGCCTTTAACGGGCTTAACATTTTGCAAGACACTACAGATGAATAGTAAAAAAACAAAACTAATAGACCTCGCCATGAAACTTCCCCAGTTGATTACTTACATTATGACAATACAAGTTTTCTGAAATATTATGTTAAAATATGCAAATGAGACATTATCTGATGCTAACTTTGGGTGAATTTAGGAGAAATCTACAGACACAAATAGACAAAGCAAATAAACACTTAAATGTGTATTTTTGATATTTTCTTTCCACTAGTCTGAAAGAAGACATGTTATGGAAGCAAAATAGCCCCAAAATCTCATAAAAATTGACCAGTGCATGAAATACAATGTTTTGGCCTGGGGTATCCTCCCTTCTAAAAAGAGAAGAATAAAGAGAGTGTGCACTAATGAGAGAAAGACAGCGAGTACAAATGAAGCTATACTGAAGCAGAAAAACAATCAGAAAACACTCCAAAGTAGTGATGCTCTGCTGAAGTTGTTGCTGTAGCCTATTTGATGTTCTTTAGGCTGCATTCAGACCAAATCCGGCGTTGCGTCGAAAACGCCAGTCCTCCCATTCATTTGAATGTAGGTGGTGCATTTGGGCTGCGGCGTTGGGGTCCGCAGGGTATGCTTGAAAATAAACGCAGCGGCCTTTGGCAAAAAGCTGAAACAGAATCAACTTTTGGAGAAACGCAACCCGACATAATATAACCTGCGATCAATGGGCCATTCAGATCAAATGGGTCAATCAAATTGATGATGGGCCTTTTAAGTGACACTCCCACACCACCGCGAAACCCTGCGCTAATCACCACAATGCCTGATTTGGTGTAAATGCAGCCTGAATCCGCCTTGTCATGTCTGCATGTCCCCTTCCCAAAATTCATTACTTCTACACAGTTGGGAAACAATAAATTTACAAAGAAAAACGCAATAAATCTGTGTTGGTGTCTCAGTGTTTGTAAGATGCGTCTCAAACAAAGATGTTGGTTTTTAATCCTTTTATCGGTCTAATTTGCTTAATGTTCACGGTTCTACAGACGTGGGAAGCTGGAGCGCACAAAAGGATTTTGTTATTGCTGGATTTACTAACTTGGGTTCCTTCGTTCTTGGGACAATTTTTGTCAAAAAGAGTCAAAAACTTCTATTCCTTCCTCATACATTTTAATCCCCAATGTCTCATTTAATGTTCTACAGGAGACACTTCCCCCCCCCATTTGTCCCAGTCCACATCAGCCTCAGATGACCCCAGCCTGGTGAAGTCAAAGGAGGGAACATCAGAGAGCGTCACGCCTTTCTGAACAATAAGCTGCTGCCTGCTACCCTTCACTCATCTGGCCAGACATGGAGGCAATGACTGACATGGATGATACTTGTGCAATACTGTATACACAAAGTATGATCAAGTCATGTAACCTACGCTCACAGTGCATGTCAGTGTGTTATTCAATCAAGGGCGAACAGAAAATGATTCCGCACCGCTGCTCGACTTTGATCTCTCTGCTAACACTTGTCGTTTTTTGGATACGGCGACTTTCTTTGCACAAAGTGAAAGGGCTGCAGATCCTATCGATTCTGCTCCTCCATCCATCTCCAAGTAAAATGCATTAGCCCCATCTATTATTCCACTCAGGCCCCGTCGTGACAGTGCTCTATGAATAAATATACAGTAATGTAATGTAAATGTAAATGTGATGGCTCTAGGTTTAGTATCAGCCTCGCAACACAATCTGATTGTCCTCTGATTATCAGAGTGACTCCGACCTAATTCAAAGTCAAAAGGAACAAGAGGGCTTCGCTCTCCCGACAAGGACTGGCCATCTTTAAAGACACAGCATGAAATCAAGGGACTCATCATCAGGAGAGGGTGAGGCGAGAGGTTAACATTGTGTCACTTACATGGAGGATTTGCCTTTTGAGAGAGATACAAACCTAGATTTGAACAGTCTCATACCGAAATTAGATTCTTGTTTTTGCTGTTGTTGCCTGACCTTGTAGCACCCTTCTGCAAAGTCTACGAGAGGAAAGATCAGTGCATATCTTCCAAAAAAACATCTTAAAACTCACTTTGTTTTGTTTGTGTTTTCTTCACTTGACTAGAATTTTATATTTTGTGGTTTATAAAGTTTGTCTGCTTGTTTTATATGTTGTCTTCTCTATCTCCTTTACGCTCCCTTTCTCTTTTCTTTCCTCTGAAAAACAGCTTTTAACTTCTTTTTTAGATTTAGCTTCTTTGCTCATTATTGAAGGTCATTATTCAATAGCATACAGTCACTTTTTTCAAAGTGACTCTGGAGCACTTTGAAACAACTCTACATTTTGATGTTTGTTTAAAAAATAAAAATGCATCATGATTATTCATCATCCAATGATGGGATGTTTGGCTCCAGTGTTAAAAAAAGATATGTCATATACGGATTATTTCTGAGGCTTATTTATGACCGCAGCAAAATAAAGTTATTTAAGACATACACACAAACAAATCCATATTAAATATTTAACATTTGGTATTTTTGAGATATAAACAGATATTTGTCCTCTCTATGGTTGGGAATCACCAGAGGCAATGATACGATATTATCACAATACAATCTTAATGCAATTTTTTAATCATTTTGCGATATGTTGAGTATTGTGATAAGATATATTGCGATATTTTGCGATTTATTACCTTTTTTCAACTGCAAATTATCTGCAAATTATCTCACCACATCTGTTTTAGGGCTGGGCGTTATCACGATATAAATCGTCTAACGATATAAGAATGCCTATTGTTTATATTTTTTCTATATCCTTTCTATTGTGATGTTGAAAAACCAGCGGTCGAACTGCGTTACGGTAATATTTATGTAATTTGGACGAAGCTTTATGTTCCTTTCATGTGGGAGCCGGAGCGGAGCAGAGCTGAAGTGACCAGTTGTAAAAATCTGTAAAATCCATTTATTAGCGATTTTTGATTCATATTACATTTGCTGTCCCTGTCCTAGGCCTATTTTTTTCTCTATAATTTCACTTAAAACTGTTATGTTTTTTGTCATTTTGCACTTGAGTTCTTAATAAAACGAGAAAATACTCAGTACTTTTCATTTTTCATGTATTTAATTTACACAGGAGTATACAGAAATAGGCTTTATCATGTGGTCATATAGACTATTTATTTATTGAATTACCAGAAAACATGCTATATCGTGATATATATTGTTATCGAGATATGAAATTACCTTTTAGATATTGGCCATATCACCCAGCCCTACTCTGTTTTATCCAATAGGACACCGTTTTCACTCTGTTCATCTCAGAGTTTTCATTCACACAGTGTATCTTGAGGTCAGAGGTCAAGGGACTTTGAAAATGCCCATGCCAGTTTTTCTTCATCAAAACTTTGCATAACTTTGGAGCGTTATTTAGCATTCTTCCTAACAAGCTAACATGACATGGTTGGTACCAGCTATCTTTACTCTAGCTTCAAGACTGAGCCCGCTAAAAAGCTTCTTAAGAGGTTAATAGTGTATATAATAAAAGATAGATACTTGACGTCCGTGTATCGACACAATATTGCCACAAAAAATATCTCGATACTATGCTGTATTGATATTTTCCCCCACCCCTATCTCTATTGTCATCTAATCACTTTCTCAAAACTGTGATACCGAGGTAGATGGGATCTGATAGTTAGGTGTGGTGGTGTGCAGGTTAGCTCCGTTTGAATTTTGAATCTGACTCACTCACAGTGTTTTGAAGCAGACCATTGACGTCCCCTGCTGTCTACTTTTACACTCCAGCAGAGGGATCAATAGAAAACAAGACACGTAGCAGAACAGAATGTATGGTAATGCTCAAACACACACACACAAACAAACACATTCATGACACTGAATCCAACAATGAATACATGTACCTGCAAAACCTCTCTCACTCACACACACACACACATTTATATGTAAATTACACACGCAGGAGGGTTTTGACAATGTCAAAATGTCCACATATATTAAGTCAGGGGAAATGAGCCACTCAAGTTGTCTTTTTAACCACACTGAGCTCGGCGGCAACCTGTGACACTTTCGTCTGCCGGCTGCTGAATACTGATCATACTCAAGAGGAGAGAGAGAGAGGGAGCAGTATATAGTCAGTGAGCTCTGGGATACAGTATGGAGGAAGGGAATTGCCTCTGCTTAGCTGCCCTCTCATACATATGTAGTATCTGTACATATGAAGCCACTCGCAAAGAGAGCACACTGATTTAAATGCGCCATAGACCAAATAGTAGGGACAGGAATTGGCAAGGACCTTCTGACACAACACGACTGTAGATGACTGAACAAAGAGGAGTTGACTTTAAAAAAAAAGTCCCACCTCCAACATTGAAGTGTTGTGAAAGAATCACTGAATTAAATGCAAATCCAAATTCCTCCCCGGTTTACCACACACACCCGCTAGCTCATGTTTGTGTGACTTCCACTACAATTCTTTATGTACGAGAGCACGAGGTACTGTATCTCTTTATTCAGGGCTCGGTGTCGCAGGTACAACTCACCCATAGTTCCTTCAAGCTCTGCATATTTTAAAAAAGCAAACAAACAACTACAGAGACTCGTGTAGAGGTGTTCTGTACACAAAAAGAATCTAGGAAACAGTGAGAAAGAAAAGTCAACAGTTCACTGCCCTGGACCGGCACGAAACTTTTCCCAGTCACGAGGGAAAAACAAAGCTGTCAACAAACTATTGTCCCTGATGTCAATGCAACTGTATGATATTACAAATTAATTTCCACACAGTTCAAGGCTGTTTAACGGCATGCTCAGCAGCTCAAATAATTATCTGTATTTGGATGCAGTGCCATTTTTCCCATTGGCACTCTATGATATGAAATATGGATTATGTATAATCACTAAACTAATCTTTTAAACACACCAGAGCATTAAGGTGTGAATTGAGAAATCAAGATAAGAGTTCATACAGTATGAGGTAAGTAGCGTGTTGCTCAAATGAAATTAAATGTACGACGTTTGTATAGAAATGATTCTGTCCCAAGCTGTTTGATCACTATCTGCGGTTGATCTCTGTATTATTGCTCTACTGTTTATATTGAAAATGAGAACAGAAGCAGCAGGTTAAACCACTGTTCATTTAACTTGAACAGAAGTTGGTTTATTATATTTTTTTGTGAAATATTGCACTGCCTCGTATCTTGAGAACTGAATCAGCAGGTCCTGCAGTTGCACTTTTTATTATTTTCAAATTAAATGTGTATGTATTTGCCATTAATCGTTGTTTTTTCTTGTTTATATCCATAATTAATTTATCCCTGATTCCTTTACAGGAAAAGCCTTGTAGGAATCCTGACCTGCACTGTCCAGTATCCAGCTATTTATTTCACAGTCACACTGATTGAATTTTTGGCAAAAAAAGTTACTGTATGGATTTCAAATCATTGAATCGTATCGTATCGCTCTAGATGAGCCAAATATCGTCCTTGAATCGTATCGGAACCATGGAAATCGTATCGTATCGTTGTAAAAACGTATAGTTACACCCCTAATGTCAGTATATGGGTGCTCTACAGTTGTAGCGTCGGCCGATTTGACCACAGAGATGAGAGTGACGGCTGGCTTGACCGCACGTTACCGCAATACGATAACGTTTCCTGTCCATGACAGAGTTAGCATGCAGCTTTAGCCGTGATGTCTAGCTCTGCTTTTCCTGGCAATGTGTGAAACCCAAAGTGTTTCCATACTTTACTGTATGTGTAGTGTTTAGCACGTTGGATTTAAGATGTGAGGGTGCAGGTCGTATCCACGCGGACCCTCCACCATTTTCTGCTTTGCTGTTTCGACTGACTGCGGCCGGCTGCCTTTTGTTTTGGTGACGGATACGGAACGGATATGATATCACGTTACTCTGACTACATTAATAAAAGCGGTAACTTCCTTCTACCTCCGCATAGACTCAAAAAAAGCAAATACATCGATTCTGGCATTAAAAAACTGATTTCAAAATTTTTAAAAGAAAAAAGAAATCGGGATACAAAGGTGAATACATTTTTTTTCCCACCCCTAATGAAATGTATCACACATTATTGTCTGCATTTAAGCCAACAGCTAAACAGCACACATATTGCAATATTTTTATTGCATGATGAAGCCACACCAATAACTGACCATGTGGTTTAATCAACATGAGTCATAAACATGAACCTGAAATAAATCAAGATGTAATTTAAACTTAAAGTTTGGTCTGCACCACAGCAGATACGCTCCGCTGGTCTTGGTCCCCATCACTGTCACTGGGCAGTGAGATTGGGATTTATGACCCGTAGAAACACGGCTATTCCACCTTAGTAATTACACCTCGGGAGGGACAGGGAGAGATGACAGTCAGTCATTCAATCACTGCATTGATTCTTCCGCAGCAAACCTCAGCGTGCACGCCACAGCCTTCCCTATGATCATCTTTCAACATGACACACACACGCACCACCACATCACTCCGTTTTTTCAATCACCTTTTGTGACATATGTGACGTACCGTGCACGGGTGCGCCCACACGGCCCACCCACCAGGCCAATCCTATTACCGACCGGAGCTCATTGGTTCTTAACCCCTGCAACCCCCGATGTAGACTTCACTCTGCAGCATCATTTCCTGCTCCATCACTCCACGAACCAAGGACGACAACAGCATCAAGTCTCCATTACAGAAACATGAAAACTGCTCCCTGCTCCTTTTCACTGTTCACAGAGTACAAGAACGGGTCCACGGCTTACTGCCGTTTAGAAAAAGGCTGTGCTTTTAGGTTTTGTCTTATTACACGGTAGAGATTTCCTGTTAGAGGCCGCAACC
Source organism: Sebastolobus alascanus (assembly GCA_916701645.2). Lineage (NCBI taxonomy): Eukaryota > Metazoa > Chordata > Actinopteri > Perciformes > Sebastidae > Sebastolobus > Sebastolobus alascanus. The sequence continues at coordinate 199,289 of CAKAOJ020000058.1, forward strand.
AATGACATACCTTCAATCAATTTGGTCAATTAGGATCTTTAACTTGATACGAAAGAGAGTGAAACTCTATTATCTATCATATATATCTCTACTATTATTACTATTATTGAGGCCAAAATGACTTGCTTTTTAAAAGCAAATCTTTGCCTTCTACAAACAACATACTTTTGTGAATTTAAAAAGTAGGGCTGTGAAAGTTAACGCGATAATGACGCATTAACGCAAATTTTAACGCCACTAATTTTATTTTTTAAAGCTAGAGTGAAGATAATGATATCGTATGAAACTACAAAACCTAAGGAATCCATTGGTACCAACCATGTCATACTGGCTTGTCGCGGAGGAGGCTAAATAACGCTCCAAACTTTTGCTAAATTTTGGCGAGAAAAAAACTGGCATGGCCATTTTCAAAGGGGTCCCTTGACCTCTGACCTCAAGTTATATGAATGAAAATGGGTTCTATGGGTACCCACGAGTCTCCCCTTTACAGACATGCCCACTTTATGATAATCACATGCAGTTTGGGGCAAGTCATAGTCAAGTCAGCACACTGACACACTGACAGCTGTTGTTGCCTGTTGGGCTTGAGTTTGCCATGTTATGACTTGAGCATATTTTTATGCTAAATGCAGTACCTGTGAGGGTTTCTGGACAATATTTGTCATTGTTTTGTGGTAATTGATTTCCAATATTAGATATATACATACATTTGCATAAAGCAAGCATATTTGTCCACTCCCATGTTGATAAGAGTATTAAATACTTGGCAAATTTCCCTTTAAGGTACATTTTGAACAGATTAAAAATGTGCGATTAATTTGTGATTAACTATGGACAGTCATGCGATTAATCAATCGATTGACAGCCCTATAAAAAAGTAATTATATACACATCACATGTGAATGCAAGGGGAACTCCTCCAAACTGACTCCAAAGCACATATGTATTGAAATACTTACAAGAAAGCTGAAAGAGATAAGTCTATTAATCGATTTGCTGATAGTTGAATAATTGTTTGAGTCATTTTTAGAGCAAAAACATACAATTCTCCGGATCCAGCTTCTCAAATGAGAAGATTTGCTGCTGTTCTCTGTTTTATATCTCTCTAATTAAAAATATTTTTGACTTTTGGACTGTTACGATTAAGCAGCCTTAACCTAGAACAGAATAGACTCTAAACAACACACGGGAGTTGCAGAAATAAAAGATAACAACATATTGTGGAAGAGAAACCTGCGTGAATTCAGCTCAGGTTTCAGGTACAGTTATCTACAGCAGTTGTGCACTTATTTTTCACCTCTGCTGAGACAGAAAAGAATCACTCCACAGGGGATTCAACCCACACCTCCCTGATAACACACGCACACTCAGATAACACTTTCACTTCATTAAATATGACACGCAATCTCCTTCCTCCTAATCAACGATGGTCGAGGACAGACACACTGCACAAAGTTCCCTCCCCGCTCTAGGTACAAATTCCCAAAAGACAAAAATCTTTTTTTTTTGAGGATCTGAGGCGACGGAGGAGGAGCTGTGAAGTGAAGGGCTGCACTGTTCTTTGAGAGAGGGCAGCCGTCGAGATAAGACTGTTATCAGATAGACGAGGGAGATGAGGAGGCAGGGCCAAGACGGAGGGATATGATCCCCTAAAATACCTCCATTGTTGCTGCCAGCAAGATTGAGACTCATTTAGGACGAGGAATTCTTTGAAAGTCCTCACAATCGGAGGAAAGATACGTGGAGTAATTAAAGGAGGAGAACCTTCTGAAGGGATTAGTGGAGAACTTATTCACGTGTTTCTTTGGAAAAGAGCGTTTGGAGAATAGAAAAGCAAAGTATCTTGTTAACTCAACAGCACTTGAATAATTGCAGCTTTATTCTAGGAAGTATTTTCTTACTTGTGTAGAAATATCACAGAAACTAAGCCATAAAAACACAAATAATATCAAAGTCTTTACACACGTTAAGGTCAAAAAAATAAAAGCAAGAGGCTCGCAAAACATCTCACTACAAAACTACCCGTAGAAAGTAAAACGCAGAAAATTACAGACTGAAATAATTGCAGAGAAGGAGAGCGCTAACTTTCCTCCTTGCTGACAGAACAGGTCGCTCTGTTTGGAAAGAGAGACACCTGGGAAATTTAGTCCGCACCTTCTTCCCCAACCAGCTGTTAGGTGTCCACAGCTCCCCGGAAAAAAATGCTGAGCTGAGATGACTGTGTGTGTGTCACCGATTCTCCTTTTCTCTCTCTCTCTCTAACACGCACATACGCACTTTTAGATCATACATGCTGGGACCACCGTATAAGTGACAAAAAGGTGTGACATGTTGGAGACGTGCAGTAATTGGCTGGATCGCTCCTCGCCTGAGACACCCAAGGTGACACGCGGGGCGTTTGTTGCTTTATCAAGCGAGACATGCAAACAGTCACGTACCTCATTGTGCCTTAGGGGTATTCATCACTATCTATAGGTGGAATATAGTATAGTAAATATCATAAATCTTTCTATGGTGGGCCTACAAAGGCATACACTGTGGATTTCAAGGACTCGTGGCGTGAAGCGATGGATCGCTTTGAATTCTTTGGCCCCAGGGTGTGCACGCATGGGCCAGCTGCAGAGAGCATCACAAGACGCACGCTTTTTATTTTTTTGCACGCACACATAATGCATGAACATAAATAGAGACAAAAGACACACACAGACACACACACAGACAAATTAAACCACCCACAGGCATCTAAAAGACACATGCAGGCATTTTAACACTAACCACCATCACCATTGCTCATATCTTCTAACCCCACACACGCACACAGCACAGCAGGCAGCGCTGCGGACACCATTTGAACCATCACACATTTTAGTTTCATAGTGTTGCATCTGCAGAAGATGACGCCAGCAGTCTGCTTTTGCTTATTAAAACAGTGAGAGTGCATTCGTCAAGGAGCCTTCTTGTTGTATAATAATCAGCCTTTCAAGCCTGGAGCTCTAAGTCAAGACAACACACAGGACGACCCCTGTCCTCTCTGATGGGTGATAGTGAGTGATTTATGGACCCGGAGTTCAGTCTCGTCACCTTTGGGGGAATTTTCACACTGGTTCAAGCTCTCCAAGAAACCCATCAAGTACTACTGTTAGACACGGAAACTTGGCTCTACGTGTAGGTTATTTTCACTTATACAGTAAGTTTTAAATTAAATTTAAAGGATACCACAGCCAGCCAAATTTGATAGCTAATAAAATAAATCAGAGAACATAACAGAGCAAAGTGAACTAATAACACATTTTAAAGTCTAGTCTTTTAAGGTCTCATAAGGTACAAGTCCCAAAAAAATTCACTTTATACTGTGAACACAATCTATAAAACAAAGGTGTCTTAACATTGGACTCCAAAGTGCGACCATACTGGCAGAGTCGCTTCTCTTTTGGCAGCTACCTTCTTCGCTGAAATCACATCTCCCCACAAGATTGAAGTAGTTTAATCTGATCCCTGTCTCTTACTTTTTTCTTTTTTTTTTTAAATGGATATCACTTGTTTTCCCTACTGCATCATTAATTTAAAGTGGTGTAGCATATCTGTGGTGAGGCGCTCTGTGTGCAACGAGTTTTTCAGAAAATAGTTAAATGATTGTAGGGAACGAGCAGTAGGCCAACTCCGGGTCTGAAAAGTGAAGCCAATGCTGAAGTGCTTTAAAAAAGCATTCTTTCTAATATCCAGCAGGGGGCGACTCCTCTGGTTGCAAAAAGAAGTCAGTTTGTATAGAAGTCTATGAGAAAATGACCCTACTTCTCACTTGATTTATTACCTCAGTAAACATAGTAAACATGAGTTTATGGTCTCAATCGCTAGTTTCAAGTCTTCTTCAATACAGCATGATGTTCATTTTGTAAGTTATGGTCCCAATTAGAGTCAAATAGACGATAAAGCAGGGTATGCTTTAGGGCGTGGCTACCTACCTAAATGTTAGATCTAACATTTTTTGGTACTCGTCATGTCTCCTGTTGGGTTGCAAGGAAAGAAGTTAAATTATTCTGTAAGTAACCGATAGCTGGGTATGCTTTATGGTCACCACCACGACGTTGTCCAGTCTGGGAGTTGTCCGTATTTTCGTCTTTGAACTTGTAAGAGGAACTATTATGTTTATTTTCAGGTTACATATTTTTATTTTGAGTTTCTACTAGAACATGTTTACATGCTAATGTTAAAAAAACGCTTTATTTTTCTTATACCAGCTGGGTTGAAACACCTCTTTTCACCCTCTGTCTGAAACACTCTGTCTGAAACACTCTGTCTGAAACACTCTGTGTGAGCCCAGTCTGCTCTGATTGGTCAGCTGGCCCACTGTTGTGATTGGTCAACAGAACCAAACTCTTCGGTCCGCTCTAGCTTGTTTGAGGGCATACCAAACTAGCAGCTAGGCAGGTATTAAGTAACTGTGTTACTTGGTGACTTCACCACATTATGGTAGAAAAGGCAGGACTTCAAGCGAGGTGGTTCAGGCAGTTCAGGAGCAGTGTTTCTGTGGGGGAGAGTAACTCCTTTTTGCATGGACTTTGGGCTTTGTAACTTTGCAGATCTTTTACATGCACAAAAAACTATATAACACACTAAAAGAAAGGGAAAAAGCACTAAAGCATTATAGGTCCTCTTTAACCCTTTCACAATGTCTTTTCAGTTTATGACAGTTAGTTGTAACATTTTGCTCGCCTAAAAATGTCTTATACAGCATTTGGTTATACTTGGCGCCACCCTCTCGTGTCACTTCTGGTTGCAAAAAGCCAAGATAGCGAAAGCCAAAAACCAAGATGGCAATGGCCAAAATGCCGCCCTCGAGGCTTCAAAACCGTAGTCCGCAAACCAGTGGGTAACTTCACAGTGACTACGTCCACTTCTTATAGACAGTCTATGAGCAACGTGTTCTAATACAACGGCTCGTATATCTTACGAAAAAGTTATTCCTCCTCTTTCATGGATTTTCCTACGAATGTCAAGCAACACGACGTGTCAATTTCCACTCCTTACATGCATACAGTCTTTTCAAAATAAACTTCCGTCTTTACAGGAAACAACTTCCTTAGGTTTAGGCAAGAAAGCTTCTTAGTAGGTTTAGGAAAAGATCGACTGGGTTAGGATTAGGCAAGAAAACTACTTAGTTAGGCTTAGGAAAAGATTGTGGGTTGGCTTAAAATAACTCCGGAAGTGGTGTTACTTAAGTACGTAACTTACGTGACGTGACGTGAGCGTTTGCCGCTCTTTATACTTCCTGGTTAACCGTTACGCTAATTACACACAAATTGATTTTGTGGGATATACACAAATTACAGTGCATTACTTTTCATAGGTATAGCTAGGACCAGTGTTTAAGACCAGCCTGCTATGGGACAGAGTTTGCTTTTGATAAGAAGTGACCTGGTGATCTCTAGAATAACTGACAGCTATTACTACCTCCTACCTTTGCTAAATCACAAAAAAAAAAAAATGGACATTAATAGTTGTCTCTCATGAGTCCCATGGATAAACATTGTATAACTGGATTTCTACATTTAAATTCCAGTCCAAAATTTAACACAAGGGTTACTTTATGCCTGTTCTTTTCTTGTAGAAAGTAAAAAATGTGTTGAAACAAATGCTTGAACAGATTAAATGTTTTCCTCTGACAAGAATTCCCCTAACATCACGCCACTTCTTTAATCACCTCCCTAATAAAATACAATGTTATTGCATTGCAAAGACACTCCTCCCCATAAATGTTTAACTGTTGGACTTTGTTGTTTGTGGACCTCACAACACCTGCTTACATCTAAAAATGTTTTTTGCCCTCGTCATGTCTCCTGCTGAGTTGCAAGGAAAGAAGTCCAATTATTCTCCAAGTAAATGATAGCAGCTGAAACCGAGGACGCTGCCATCTGGTGGCCTCGGGGTGCCGGCCCCTCCCGCTCCGCCGCAGGGTTCCTCGGGCGCGACATCACACGTCAATGTGACTGAAATCCGCGCGGATGAAAAGCGGATTGCCACCCATAGGCCGCTTTATTCCCTCCATTAAATCTGGATAATCCCAGATGCTTAGCTCACTGCCATCGCCTCTCCTTTGGCCCCCCGAAATCTTCCCCTGCAAATTAATCACTTCATAATCTCCGCCCTCCATCTAAACACTCGATCGAGGCAGAGGCGAGCTATCGGCGTCGCACGTGGTTGTGAGGACGGCGTCCCGATTCTCCTGATTGTTGTTTGTTCAGACGACGCTGCCGCGCGCGCGTAAACACGAGCACAACATCCCAAAGCGCATATATACTGTATAATGCATTAGACACCAGCACTAGATAGTCATTTTGGGTAACAGGGTCTGTCACGTTATGACATTTGGAGTGCATTAACCGTCTCCTGAGGGCAGTCATGATGCAATAACTAGAAAAATATGAGCCCAGGACAAAAAAAGAAAAAAAAAAAGGCGAGAGGAGACATTAGAGATACATGCAGAGAGATAAAAAATACTCTGTGGACAAAAATGTGGATCAGCTGCACAAAAACTAACCTCTAGATAGCCTGTAAACAAATACAGTCAATGTCAGTCACTGCACAGTTCAGAGAACAACACAAACACACACCAAACAGACAAAAAGTCTGAAAGGCAGCTGCTTGGCGGTGGCGTATCATCTGCCACTACCCTAGAGGTTATGCGGCATCATGTCACACCCCTTTAACACAGCTACATCCCACGTCACTCGAACACAACCTGACAGACAGACAAAAAAATTTTGGACAATCTTTTCAATTATTTATCACGCTACGATGGAGGCGGACAGGAAAAAACAGCGTCAGGAGGACGGGCGGGGCAACGGCGGCAGAGAGAGGCTAAAAAAAAGGAGGAAGATGAAGGCAAAGGATGTTAAAGAGGGAAACGGGGTCAAGAGAAACAAGTGTAAAAGGAGGAGGGCGGCTTACAAGCGCCGGCTTAAGACAATGAAATGGGCGGATTATAAAATGTCAAGAGGAGGAGGAGAGAGGCAGAGAGGGAGGGACGAAAACATAAAACAACAACACCGGGGTCGGGCGGCGGGGGCAAGCTGGCGCGAAGGGTCAGCAGGGGATTTGAAATATGGACGGTCGTGAACGAGGGCAGTGTGGCAGCCTCGTACACGCGCACACACACACACAGACACACACACACCAGATGGGCCTCTAGGGATTAGAGCGAGGTTATTCGTCCTCGCTGAGCTCCACAAAGACCCGGCAGATCTAAACCGAGAGCTCCTCTTCAACTCAAAGCAACTGCTGGAGTTAGATGTTTTCGGTCTTTTTGCTGTCAGACAGGCAACTCCAAAAATATAATGCCTCAATAATGCTCTGGAAATTCCCGCAGCCAAGTTTACACCACTACATCGCTACTAAGTCACACTTTTGCTGTTGTTTCAACCCCATCCTGACCCCGACACCATTACAAAAAAAAAAAACATGCATCGTCTCAACAGTTTCTTCTCAGACGATTTAAGTGCAGCTCTCCAGCAGGAGATTATGTTGAATAATATATATATGTATTTTCCAAGCCACAGTGAGGTCATATCTATTAAATATCTGCCAAAACTGATGTCTTTGGCACTGTTATTTGCGGGCCAGACCCTTGCAGAATAACACAGATAAGGCTGATAGAAAGAAAGAAAGAAAGAAAGAAAGAAAGAAACTGAAAAAATCACATTACCTGTTGAAAAAGCACCGCAGAGGCAGCAATCATCGCAGCAGCAAATGGGGAAAAACAGAGGAATAAAAAGCACAGGTTAGCATTTTTAGGCACACTCAAAAGCAAGTGGCACTTGAATCCAAAATTGCACATTTTCCATTTCTGCAGAGATGCACTGTTGCGCTACTGAATGGCTCAAACGCCATTCTTCAGTAACCAGTAGATATATCACGGGTCACATTTATACAGAGGCATGCATTAAAACATCTCAGGGGCACGGGCGATTTGTTGATATAGCATTAATTAGCATATCATTGATTGTTCAGCCCGAGGTCTTTTGCTTTGTCATTGAGAGTTATGATGGTTTGAAATCATATAGACATGGATTAATATGGAAGCACTATCTTGATTAATAAGCCGCGATGAGATATAAAAAAAAAAAACGCTTCCTTTCTCCTTCTCGGCTCCTCTTTATTCCTTTAGGGGACTTTTTGTCTCCAGATTTTGCATTATTATTCTAAAAATTAGAATTATTTATAACGTTCTTCCAACCAACCATGTCATACCAGCTCGTCGTGAAGGAATCTAATTGACGCTCTTAACTTATGCTAGATTTTGGCGAGGAAAACCTGCCATGGCCATTTTCAGAGGGGTCCCTTGACCTCTGACCTCAAGAAATGTGAATGAAAATGGGTTCTCTGGGTACCCACGAGTCTCCCCTTTACAGACATGCCCATTTTATGATAATCACATGCAGTTTTGGGGCAAGTCATAGTCAAGTCAGCACACTGACACACTGACAGCTGTTGTTGCCTGTTGGGCTTCAGTTTGCCATGTTATGATTTGAGCATATTTGTTATGCTAAATGCAGTACCTGTGAGGGTTTCTGGACAATATTTGTCATTGTTTTGTGTTGTTAAATGATTTCCAATAATTAATATATACATGCATTTGCATAAAGCAGTACATTTGCCCACTCCCATGTTGATAAGAGTATTAAAAACTCGACAAATCTCCCTTTAAGGTACATTATGAACAGATGAAAAATGTGTGATTAATTTACGATTAATCGCAACTCACTCTGGACAATCATGCGATTAATTGTGATTAAATATTTTAAGCGATTGACAGCCCTACTACTGACACAATTACAAACGGACGCAGATTTCCTGTAGTTTCCTATATCTGTGCCTGTTTTTGGCTTTCCCTTTCCCTCTCTATCTCCATCAAACACACACAGGCACCGTCCCTCTTTTGCTTCCGGCAGCGTCCTCAGTTGACCCATATTAGAGCTGTTTCATGGAATATACAGTCCAGAAAGTAAATACGTGGGTCGACCGGGGCTCGTTTGTGAAGTTAACACAGGCTCGGATCAAAAGTAAATAACCAAAAGGACGCTGGCGGGATGCATTTCAATGAATTTCTCTGGTTCTCTGCTCTAAAAGCCGCCGCTGATTCGCACGCAGTACATTAATGAGCCGCTTCCTGAGAGAGGAAACGCAGGTGGGCGTAATTGGATATAAGCAAACACCGAACATTAAGACGAGATAGATTAAAGACATACGATTGCGCACGCAGACACCAAAGCACAAATAAGCACAGCATGCATGTGTATAAATGAAACACAAACATGGAGAATAAATGGAGCTTGGCGGCCTCTCTGTGGCCTGTCTTTGGCTCTCGGTGGGAGGGTGTTTGTTTGTGCTGGATTTCAGGGCCTGAAGACGGGCCTGAATGAGGGATGAGCATGCATGAGCGCCCTCATCCTTTCTACTCCCCCGGCCTCCCTTGTTACTCGAAATGTCAGAGCGCTGGTGCCTTTGCGGAGGGCTGGACTTCTGAATCTCAAAGCTCCTGTTTGTGCCATGAGAGCCCCCCCCCCCCCCCCCCAAACGAACAAACTATAAACACCAAAAACTTTGATTGTCCTTTCTCAAACTCTTTTATTCCTCGTCTCTCCATCTGAGACTGATTTGGCTAGAGGTAAACAGAGTGGGATGCGAGCTTTCTGAATCATAGAGGCAGACACGTACACATCGCCAACATTTGGAGAGTAAAAGAGGGAGTGGAAGGCTAAATGTGAATAAGCACTGAGGAATGGGAATAACCAAGAATGCAGGAAACTGATTTAATGCTCTGACATCACCGTCTAATCCTGCTGCGGCTTGCTCGCAAAGACATAACACATCTACTTTATTTGAATGACTTCCACTAATAAAATGAAGAGGTAACATAACAACTACTGTAGGGGGGCAACTAAGGATTATTTTCATTATCGATTCATCTGTCGATTCTTTTCTCAATTAATTATTTAGTTGTTATGGGTGTAAGAAAATATCGATACACATGAATATTGTGATATTGTGTTTTGTGATACTGTATCGATTTTTAATTGACCTCTTAAAAACCCGATGGCCCACTGGCAGCCCCAGGGGGGCCCCTTTCGGATGTTGTAGCGGGCTCAGTTTTGAAGCTACAGTGAAGCTACTGGTATCATATGAAACTAGAAAACTTAGGGAATCCATTGGTACCATGTCGTACTTGCACTTCGGGAAGGAGGCTAAATAACGCTAAAAATTAATGCTAAATTTTGATGAGAAAAAATTGCATGGCCATTTTCAAAGGGGTCCCTTGACCTCTGACCTCAATGTATGTGAATCTATGGGTACCTACGAGTCTCCCCTTTACAGACATGCCCACTTTATGATAATCACATGCAGTTTGGGGCAAAAACCATGCAGTTTTCTGTATGCAGTATAGATGTGTTATTTTCACCTATTCTAAAATGGTGTATTTGAATATTTCTGCATAGTGGGGTCCCTAAACAGTCTTAGAATTGCATAAATTGGGTATCACTGGAAAGTTGAGACGGTTGTGGATCTTATGAGTTGAATTCTATTAATGTGTGATGATGTTAGTCACCATAGTAACCATTTCACATAGTGACTTTTTTAGTCAGATTTATACACCAATTAGCCATAACATTAGGTCAGCATGGGCACCCTGACCGGTCTGCGGCTACGCAGCCCGATACGCAACAAACTGTGATGCACTGTGTGTTCTGACACCTTTCTATCGGAACCAGCATTAACTTTTTCAGCAATTTGAGCTCCAGTAGCTCTTCTATTGGATCGGACAACACAGGCCAGCCTTTGCTCCCCACGTGCATCAATGAGCCTTGGGTCTGACCCTGTCGCCGGTTCACCGGTTTTCCTTCCTTGGACCACTTTTGGTAGGTCCTGACCACTGCAGACCGGGAACATCCCACAAGAGCTGCAGTTTTGGAGATGCTCTGACCCAGTCGTCTAGCCATCACAATTTGGCCCTTGTCAAAGTCAATTTGGCCCTTGTCAAAGTCGCTCACATCCTTACGCTTGCCCATTTTTTCTGCTTCCAACACAAAGTTCAAAATGTTCACTTGCTGTCTAATATATCCCCCCCACTGCCAGGTGCCATATATATATTCACATTTAAGAAAGCTGGAATGAGAGAATTTAGACTTTTTTTTCTTTCAAAAATGACTCAAACTGATTAATCGATTATCAAAATAGTTGGTGATTAATTTAATAGTTGACAAATAATCGATTAATCGTTGCAGCTCTAGTAACAACAAAGATTCAAAATATGCCTGAGCCTCCGTACCCTTTTGGTGAAATCTCCAACTAATGCTTCTGGGTGCCACTTGTAAAGAAAAATCATAGAAAATGGGAAGATCCCAGTAAATGTGCGTTTGATGCAATGACTCAAAAAGTGGGTTAATTCTCAACCCACTTTTTATTCCCTTGAAATGGATATGAAAAGCGCTGCACAGCATTGGGGTGCAGGGGTGGCGGGTTGGAGATTACACACAATAAACGAGCTCTTTCTGAATTGGCTTAATCTCATTTGGCCTACTAAAACACAACGTGTGCGCCAACACACCAGCCTTTAAAAGACGAAAAGATACAGAAACTCTGAGCCTCTTCAGTAGATACAATAATGGATTATTTGCCTGATTCAACTGAAATAAGAATCTCTGCGCTTCCTGTTGTTGCACTGACTCATGTCTCTGCCCCCCCGGCCTCAGTTTACCTTGACTGAACTGCCGACTTATTGACAAAGGAACACATGCAAACTAATTTCACTGATGGAGGCTTTGTGTCTAGTAAAGGGTCTTGGTGTAAAAGGCCTCATGCCTGTCACAAATGTTTTATCATCTCATGGACTGCAACGGCCACAGCAGCACTTTTCATTTTGGGGATTCTTTGATGTCGGCTGCAATATAAAAGATTCAGATGAAATCCAGTCAGCGAGTGCAGATGTGATTGACACAAGGGGCTGGGCAGCTTGTGTGGTTTCTTACTGATGCATAAACTAGACTCGGGAAGGCTGTCCAAACACGCCTCCGACAATATCGAGGGTTTTCTTCACAGCAGGAGCGGCGAGGGTTGAGCCTGATAATAGGCCTGTCATCTAAGATCTGGCAAATTCCAGCTAACTCTTTTAGTGTGGAAAGATGAGATAAACACAGCTCCAAAAAGTGACAGTTACTACTTCCTGTACTTCTGGCGTCGAAGGAAAAACTTTATCGAGGTGTCTAAGCTGGTTAATGTCTTTCATTAGACAACAATTTTCAACAAAGGCCCTAAGACGCCTGTTAAAACTCAACGATTTCATGTAAAAAGCACAGAAATTATGCACAGTACTCTAACTGTGCGCTCACATCACACGATTCACAAGCAACAAAAGCACCCAGCAGCCATTCGGTTCTCAACTAAAGCTGGCAATGAGAGAAACTGCTGCCGCAGCAGTGGTGAGCAGCATGATGTGAGCTCCTGATGGGTTGAAATAGAAATTCAGGTTCGCATTAAGTTAAGATTGAGATTAGAGATATAAAGTCTATGCAAATTAGTGGACACACACAGGCTGGTTCAGATAGGGGTTTGATTTTCTCCTCACTGCACTGTACTAAAGTTCTGAGGAAAAATCTGTTCTTTATTGACAATGGAAAGAAACATGTCTGGGATTTCCTTGATAACTATGATTCACCATTTTTTTACCGGGACATTATCTATTTGATGCCGCCATGCAACGCATTTTTGGAAACAATTGGTAGTTGTTTCTAAATATTATATGGTATACAGTATAATAAAGGCGGGAAATGTGGAGATTTGTTCATCTGATCATGCATCTCATATTATTATTAGAAGCAACCAGCCAGTAATACCACTGTATCTCCCAAATCTTAGAATTTCAGAAACAAACAACAACAAAAATCAACCAGGTAAACTAATAATTAAAAATCCATACAGTGTTTTTTGAAAATCGATACAGCATCACTAAACATAATATCGCGATACTCAACATTTTCGATATTTTCTTTCACCCCTAGTCAAAAGAGAACAAAATCGTCCTACCAGCACGTTTAAAGCTCACTAATGAACACGTTTTATCTTGTTTGTTAAATCCATACAATAATCAAAGTGTACAAAGGACAACTCGTGTCGACAACCAACACTGGCTGTTCCTATATACAGTACAATAACTGTTCTATCCGTCCCTCCTGGATATTTACACAAACCAAATCCTGTCATCCAACAGAGAAAAGTAAAGAAGAGTAGAAAGGAGCAGGGCATCGTGTGGAAAAAGGTTCCTAACAGTAAACCATTCTGCATGCGAGTAAAGGAGATTTCTTCATGCTCTGTTTCTTTTCTGTGCTGAACATGTGTGTCCCAGCTCCTTTCATGTATGATTGTTGTGGTGAGATCATGTGTGCTGTGTACATCTGAGCCCTCAAGAGCAGCCGGCATGATGCTCATCACATTCAGTGGATGATTCTGTCAAGACACAAACTACAGCCACACTCACAGAAATATACTAGAGCTGTCAAAGTGGCTTGGCCATTTTCAAAGGGGTCCCTTGACCTCTGACCTTAATATATGTGAATGAAAATGGGTTCTATGGGTACCCACGAGTCTCCCCTTTACAGAAATGCCCACTTTATGATAATCACATGCACTTTTGGGCAAGTCGTATTCAAGTTAGCACACTGACACACTGACAGCTGTTGTTGTCTGTTGGGCTTGAGTTTGCCATGTTATGATAGGAATATATTTTTTATGCTAAATGCAGTACCTGTGAGGGTTTCTGGACAATATTTGTCATTGTTTTGTGTTGTTAATTGATTTCCAAAAAGAAATATATGCATACATTTGAATAAAGCAAGCATATTTGTCCACTCCTATGTTGATGTTGTATTAAATACTTGACAAATCTCCTTTTAAGGTACATTTTGAATAGATAAAAAATGTGTGATTTATTTGCTATTAATCTCAATTAACTATGGACAATCCTGTGATTAAACAATGCAAACAAATAATCATCGCGATTAAATATTTTAATCGATTGACAGCCCTAAAAAATAACTTTATGTTTATCTACTTAACAGATATACACCAGTAATACTAAAATATCTACTTTGTGTGTGTTGGAATTACGAATATATCATTTCATATCATTTAACACTCTGTTGACAATAGAAAGAAGTAAAACTGCAGATATCATTACCAACAGAATTTCATACTTAGAGGGAAATATTTCCCATTTATCTCAACTTTAAGTGAGAGTCGATTCCACAAACCCAAAATGCCAATAAGTAGCCCAAAAGATAAGAAATGTCACACTTGATCCCAACAGGCGCACACACACACACTCACAGCCTTAGCCTATTAACAACCCAAATAAGCTAATGAAGGCTGGCTAAATCATGAGTTACCGACTGAGCACCTTTATAGAAGCGACTGTAATTGATCCAATAAGGCCATTAAGAGTTTGTGTGAGATGAGAAAACAAAAGCTAAGGCCATTCCACTGGCAGACTGCAGCTACTTACCCTGCCTCCATCAATAACCTGCGCTAAGGAGACACAACGGAATTCAGACAAATGCATAGTCATTGCTCGACATTAGAGCAGAGGCCTTAGCCAGCACCTGAGTGTTTGTACAAAGCGCCAACGAGTGAAGTTTTTAGCAAAGCCACACAGAAAAGAAATTAGTGAAAAATAGCTCGTCTTCTCAGCAAAAAGTTCGGAAAGAGTTCAAAAAGTACAAAAGTGGGACAATTTTTTTTAAAGGGATCAGTTCAAAAACAATACGTCTTTTGTTTTGCAAGACCCCCCCGAAGACGACAGACATATTTTCAACATAATGTCATCTGCTTCCCCCCCCCCATTGTGTTTCATAACAGACAGCATGGTGTGGTGGGGCTGGCAAGCTAAACCCTGAAACAAGCAAATCCTTACTCAGCCATTAATGTTTTAAATTGTTACCATAAAAGCACCATCTTAAATTGATGACAGAAAAACACAAGGCTCTGGCTGAAAGTATACAGACTAGCAAGCCCAAGGGGACCATTAATGTTTCATCTCATCTAATCTCCGTGTGAATATTCAGAGATTCTGCAAAAAAGTCAGAGATGTAAAAAAGCAAGCCGATGAGATGCGCGATTCGTTTCCAGCTCATTTTCCAACTCCGGAATCCTGAAATCTGCTCATCGCCCTCCACTGAGAGATAAAACTTCACCGACCGATACAGCCCAATATTTTCGTGCCAGGTTCTCTCCTCTCTAACCTCAGCATCCCATCCTCCCGCGGCCATAAAACATCCCGCCCACAGACAAGTAGAGAGTTATCGATACTTGAGTCAATCCATCCACCTCAGCTAACTCCCCCCGAACGCAGGAAACCAACCATGTCAGCCCCTTGCAGATGGAGCAAGAGGCCATAAAGTCAATACCATATCCATCAGCTAAATAGACTGCCAGGATCATGATTGTTTATGGTGGGAGGGGGCGGAGACAGTGTGCGAATGTGTGTGTGTGTGGGTTTAGTCTGTTTAGCTGAAGAAGACTCGAGTAGTGCAAAAGTGCTCACCCCATCCCAGAGTGAGTCAATACGCTGTGCGAGGACAATAGCGATAATGCTCCGGAGAGGCACTGCCTTTAAAACTTCACGGTTCATCACTCAGGCTCAGAGCTGGCAAAGGTTAAATAGGTAAAGACTTCCATAGTATGCTCGAACTCACTCCCATTAACAACAACAGTTCATTCAGTGCTGCACAAAAGTAATGACTCCTCCGAGACAAAAAAGAAAAACGTGTGTGTGTGTGTGTGTGTGTGTGTGCCACGGCTGGGTAATCATCCTCATTTTAGCTGATAACCTCAGAGTGGCCCTCTCTCCCACATCTCTCCTCCTCCATCTCCTCCCTATCCCAGTCAAATCTGACACCTCTAACCCTCCACCTCCACACCGTCGCCGGCTGACAGGACAGCTCTCAAGAGTGGAGACCCTGAGGAGGAAATGGCAGCCGAGTGACAGAGTGAGTGGCAGAGTGGAAAGCTATATCTATCCTCTGCCAGGAGGCTGCCTTAAAAGCAGAGAAACTTCTCAGAGTTGCAAAAGTATGCGGTAGCATTTTCGCCGAGATCGACAGAGAAAAAATAGATTGAAATCAAAAATGTAAACCGATATTTTTGCATGCTTTATTTTCGACGCACTAATGGCCCGCTCCGGAGCAGAAGGTCTCCCACGGTGAAACGCCCTTGGAGCGTCTTAAGATTCAATAGCTCTCTCAGGGGATGTTCAGCCAGGATTGTAAGTACCGCTGATGTAATAACAGACAGCGATTGTACCAGCAACCTTCCTCCAGTTATCGACCTGGCTCTTTACCTCCAGGACAGACACGGGCATGGACTGAGAATGTCTGCACAGGAGAGCTCTCCTATTATAAATTAGACATATTTCTGTGTGTATTATCTGCTTTTTATTGTCTGTAGTGAAGCAAATTGAGATTTTATTTTACTAGCGATGCACCGATTTATCTGCCGATTTTCGCCTCGTTGACTGCAATCGGCCTATCGGCAAATAGGATGACATTCACCGATGGCAGTCGCCGATGTTTATGTGTTGTGTTGCATTCTTTTTGTGGAGGCTAAATGTTGTGTTGTTAGCTGCTGATTTTCGCAAAATGTTTTTGTTGGGCTATGTCAGTACTGAAAATAAATTCCCTTCATTGAGTAGGTGGTTGAATACAGGCTGATGGGTTTTTTGAAGCAGTTGTTTTTCATGTTATTTTAAAGCTCGTTTCGTAAATTTGTACAATTTCATTTGTGCTCCTTCAAGATATGAATGACGGGCTGTATGACTTTAAGAGTGAAGACAGTTCAGTTATTTTTTTCATAATGAAGATGTCTTTGTTTCCCAGGCACCAACGGGGGAATAAATAACAACAAAATAAACAACAACAAAACATCAGTATCTGTATCGGCAATCGGCTAAATCTATATTTTAAACATCGGTATAGGTATGGGCCCAGAATTTTGCAATTGTGCATCCCTAGATTTTACAGCTCTATGTGATAATCCGACACCATAGCAACACCCTGGACGCAAGATTGAAATTTGCAACTACAGTCTGTTGCACATATTTACTGTATGATGACATCAGACATAAACAAGTGTGTGCTAACATTCTACTATATAAAATACTAACTTTGAATTCTTGTTCTGCTACAAATACTTCTACAACCATTACTACTACAGCTAGAGAAAATCAGCCAGACTAGTATATATCGGTTGATATTATCTTATTATCTACTTTACTTACTATATACTCATTATATTGTCTATATCAGTCTATATGCCGGCTGATAAATCACAACAATTCAGGGCTCAACAATAAGGATTGCCCACTTCCCCGGGGCAAGTAAATGCCACATTGGGCTAGTACATCTTGCGACTCACTTGCCCGATCGTAAAAAAGAATGAAACGCATCATTTTCCAGCATTTCACTTATCCTGGAAACAGGAGTTTAGTTGGGTGGCGTTTAGAGGATGTGGGTGGGTAATTTATTTAAATAAACATTAAACATCACAATTAACTTTAGTCTTTGTTGTTTGATAATAAATATGCTAATAAATAAAACAAGTTATATAGGGGCAAGTAAAAAAAAAAACCATCAAGATACGTTTCATAAGGTATTTTCGAAACCGTGTATCCGTTACATGGTTTGACCAACAGAGGGCACTGACAAGTTTATTTTTCAACTCTAAAATGTCCAACTTAATACTCACAGTATTAGTCACAAATTTAAGGGATCCTTACAAAAAGCTTTGTTTGTATAAAAAAAAAAAGAATATTAGAGGATATATCGATATCAGATACTCTAAAATATGAAATCTAATCTAAAATCAGCATGGAAAGTCCAGTATCTGTCGGGTCGGGCTATAATTACTAAAACTACTACTTGTTATCATAATAATAATAATAACACCAATAAATCTGTGACTTAATAACTAGGCTCCCTTCTGCAATATGTGACCACCTTGTGTCTTAATTATCCCAGGCAATGATCCAAACATTTCCGTGTGCATTCGATCGTGCACGCACACACAAACAACACTTTTCCAATCCAGCACATATGCTCCCTCCGTACACAAACAATCTGCCACCACGCACACAAAATTACCCCCAACCATGACCTCCATTATGCTATTAATGCTGCTGGATGAGAGGGAGGTCCGCTGGCCAGCTCCAGCTAATGGGTGGACAGCAACAGAGAGAAGCAGAGACTTGGCACAGCGGGGGAAGAGCGCTGCCCCGGGGTCGGACGGAGGCTGCTCAGACGGGCAGCAGGACTCCCACTGTCATCATCCCTGACTCATCGCTGGGAGTCATATGACCGGCCGCAGCACGCTGGTCTCAGATACCAAGCTCAACAGATGACTCGCTGTCCTGACGCACACACACTCACAGATTACCGTATGTCTTCTTTTATGTTTTCCACAAGGGTATGCTTCATCGTACGCTGATACGACACAGCGTTTCATTAGATCCACTTTAACTGCTTTTTCCCGCTCACATTTTTTCTTCTATTCAAATTGCAAAGTGGAAATAGAAGGTAATTATAAAGTTTGATTAAGGTTTTCCACATTTGTTGGACCTCTGACTCATGAGTAATACTTTGTGGAGGATGTAATCATACCACAGTTTGTATTGCTACTTAGCAGTAAAGTTAGTGAATTTATGATTCAAAGGAATACTTTGACATTTTGGGAAATACACTTATTTGCTTTTTGGTGGAGAGTTAGATGAGAAGATCAACACCATTCTCATATCTGCCCGTTAATTATAAAGCTACAGCCAGCAGCCGGTTAGCTTAGCTTTGCACAAAGACGGGAAACAAGGGTTAAACCGCTAGCCTGGCTCTGTCCAGCAATAACAAAATAAAGCTCACTAGTATATAACACGTTATATCTCGTTTGTTAAATCCTTACAAACACCAGAGTGTAAAAACAGCAATTCTCATTTTGACAGGGCGTTCATGTGCTGGAGAGTCTCCGCTTGTTGATCGGAAACTGGGCTGAGATAAGAAATAGTACATAACCCAACATAACATTTTTGTTTTTTACACTTTGGTTTTCATACAGATTAAGCAAACAAGATATAACATAATAATTAGTGAGCTTGAGGTGCCGATCGGCAAATTTTATAACCAGGCTAGCTGCTTCCCCTTGTTTCCAGTCTTTATGCCAAGCTAAGCGAAGGGACTGGTCACGCTAGCTTTACCATACAGACAAGAGATTGGTATCAATCTCTCCACCAGAAAGCGAATAAATGTCAACTTATTAGAGCTGCAACTATTAATCGATTAGTTGTCAACTATTAAGTTAATTGACAACTATTTTGATTATCGATTAATCGGTTTTAATAATAAAAAAAAATGAAAAATAAAAAAAAAATTCTTTCTGATTCCAGCTTCTTAAATGTGATTATTTTCTGGTATCTTTACTCCTCTATGACAGTAAACTGAATATCTTTGAGTTGTGGACAAAACAAAACATTTGAGGACGTCGTCTTTGGCTTTGGGAAACACTGACATACAAACAACTACTCAGAAAATAATCCACAGACTAATGATGATACGATTATGATGAAACGATTATGATGAAAATAATCGTTTACGAGATATAGCTATATGTTAATTAGTGAGCTTGAGGTTTCCATTTATGCCAAGCTAAGATAAAGGGCTTTACATTATAGCTTTACATTACCATATAGAAATGACAGTGGCATCAATTTCTCCACCAGAAGGTGAATAAGTGTCGACCTATTCCTTTATGATATTACAGATGGGTTTGATTTTAATACATTATTTGGGAAGACGGTCTTAGAAAGACAACAGTTCTCTTGTGTTATTCTGTATGTCAAAGAAAGAAAGGCACTCTCTCTCTCTCAAGGGTAGACAAACTCACACACCTCCACCCCCTCAGGGGGGAACAGGAAAGGGAGATGGAGGAAGTGGAACGGAGAGAGTCACAGGGCAGAACACACACAGAGTTACGGATGGACTGAAATACTGATCAGCCAGAATCAGGCAGAGGCAGGAAAATATGCAAACACACGCTCATTCAAATATGTACAAAACTATACTCAAATCTATAAGACAGACACTCTCTCTCTCTGTGTGTGTCTTTACATCTCTGATAGCAAGACACGTGCACAGACCTCCAGTCTGGTGTGTTTTGGATCATTAAAGACATCTTGCGTGGGCACTGAGGTCAAGAGGTAGAAGGGTCAGAGGTCGGCCTCGTGTCCCTTGAGGGAAGAGATTAACCATTTCTGTGCTAGCCACACTGACAACATGACCTATTCTTATCTATTCTACCTCCTTCCTCCACACAGCTTGGTACTTTGCTCCTGGTATTGTAGAAAGTTTAAAAGTCTGAATGTTTGGCACCCCGAGGCTACAAGAGCCCCTTACTTGGTAGAGGCCTTGATAGAAGATCTGTACTGCAAGGCTGTTGTGATGGATTGCGTGATATTAAACAGGTGCTTGTGTTGTTGTGTCTGTAAGCAGAGCCTTCGAGCCAAAAAAACAGACCTGCATGAATCAAACAGAGTATGGAATGAGTTTGTTTTTTTTAAAAGAAAAATAGTTTTGGTTTGTTTAGAAGTGTGTGCCAAAGTTTTTAAGGCTCCTCTGCTGACCTTATCTCTCCCTGGAATAGATCCCAGTCAAAACAATGGTCTGGCGTGCAGCAGAGAGGGAACTAAGTTTAGTTTTTGAACTCACATTGTTTGCTAAATTAATTATTTGTTTGCAAGGCTTGAAAAAAAAAAGGGCGTCTTAAGGGCGCATCTCAGGAATGTGAAGTCCCCATCGCACCGTTTCCCTTCATGACAGAAGTTGTGTTTAGCCCTAAATGACCTTTGACCAGTTTGCTAGTCCTATGCTAACAGCTTAGCCAGCCTGCGACAGGATAATAGCTGCTTTGCCGTCTGTGTCAAACGATCTGTCTCTCCAAGGGGTGACGGGCAGCTCGGCGGATGCCTCAAGGACACAGACAGCTCAAGCGATGAGGTTGCCCTAACAAGCGTCTGACAGAAATGATAATGATTACCTCAGGAGAGGTTGCTCTGTGTGGCCTCAGATTTTCCCACAGGAAGCACATTTGTAGCTATATGGCAGTAATTTGAACCTCAGTAGAGGACACAGCCCATTTATTCCAATGAGGAAGCTGCAAATTAGAGCGAGCGTTTGTTTATCTTTCATCCGCGGAGGCTCGGCTCCTCACTGAAGGGCCATCGAAGTAAATGGTAGGTTTTGCCGCCTCCCACATAAACCAATGAGCCATATGCTATTGGGGTTTGTGACACTGGGATGTGAAGTAATGTGTGTCGGCTGCAGCCACTATTAATTGAGGGCCAACGGTTCTGGGTTATTACAGACATATGGCCAATATAAAAAAGATGATTAAAGCAGTGCTGCTGTGGTCACTGGAGTGTGTCTCCAGTTCAAGTTTGTTTACAGAGCAGTCGGTAGGTACTTCATCTTCGAGACTGCCATACTATCAGTTTTTGATGGGCCTTCAGTGACTAATGCCTACCATACACAAGGAGACTTTGAAAAGACTTTTAATAGACTGAGGTCCGACACCCTCTCACATCTAAAGACAATGTGTCTTAAGTAACAGTGTTTTTAGTTACAGACTATTATAATATTTTGCAAAGACTGGGGATCTTGTAGGGTCACTATTTACAAGACTAGATAAACTAGATTCCTTTTGAGATGATGTCACATCCAGCTCCTGGTGGAAATTTACAAGAAAAACTATTGAGAAAGAAGTGGACAGAAATTGCTGCAGCCCTCGGAAACCCCGGTGAGTATGCTATAGCTAGCTAGCTAGCTAACCACTGTCCCGAACGGGGCTACTTGCAAGCTAACGTTAGCTACTGGAATGTTTGCTATTAACCTACGAGCTAACTGTATGTTTCCGCAGAAGATTGCTAGCTTCAGTCATATAAATCGACACACACGTGTGTATATATGAGAGAAAGAGAGAGAGAGAGAGAGAGAGAGAGAGAGTACTGAAGCCAGATTTATACGATTGAAGCCAGCAATCTTCAGCTGAAACGTACGGTTAGCTCGTAGGCTAATAGCAAACATTCCAGTAGCTAACGTTAGCTTGCAAGTAGCCCCGTTTGGGACAGTGCTTAGCTAGCTAGCTAGCTATAGCATACAGCATACCCAACGGGGATTTCGAGAGCTGTAGCTTTTTTATCCTTTTCCACTCTATCGTGGTACAAATGGGAGGACACGTCAAAGAGGCACTCTTGTTCACTCCACCAGTTTCTCCATGTTTGCTTTCTACCCCATTCGCTGCTTCCTGTTTGGTGCTGGAGAGAGCGCACCTATTGGTTATTGACAATGTTCACGTTATTGAACCTGATAATATTAAACTTGTTTGATTTTATCAGAACGTCAAGACAAGAAAAAGACTGACTTAGCACAGCTTGGACTAAGTTTTAGGACCACCTCACACTAAAGGATCAAGATCACGGGAGCGCGCCAAGAAATCGCTTGAAACGTCATTTGGTGTAAGGTCGGCATAAGTGTCTCGCCATTCTTGAGACACTGACATTGAGGAACACTTCTTCTATGACAGTTTAAAAGTGCTGCCGGCCAGTCATGTACAGAGCATACAAATCAATTGACTAGAAGCCTTTATCAGAAAGAGCAGACACCAAGTGAGTTATACCAGCCGAGGATCATACCTTGGAAATATAACACAAGTAGGTCAAATGAAAGGCAAAAGTTGCAAGGGAATTGCATATCAATGCAAATATGCAAATCCACTTCCTTCCTAAGCATTTTTGTCCATTAAATATTCACAAAGGAAAGAGATATATTCTAACTATAATCTGAAAAAAAGCCTGTCCATGGCCTTGTTCAATTATACAGAGCAGAGACAAAGACCGCATCGAGGTTGAAGTTCAAACATATGAACAGTGACCTGAATCAGCTGAGCTGCGTAACCTGCTTTGTCAAGTTATGACATAAATTAGATGTGGTAGATACTGTGCAATTAGAATTGATCATGCTTCATTTCAGTGAGCACTAGTACGTGAAGTGACAATATAACTAAATAGAATAGTGTGTGTCTCCACGACCGAACTGCGTTAAATCGGTTGTTGACATTCACGCTCCCCTGCCTTTTGCTCCTGTCGTACGCGTTTAGCTTCACAAGAGGGAGAGAAGGAGGAAAATCAGCTTTTAAACCAGTCAACGAGAGACAAAAAGGGAGTCGGAAGATAACTAAAATGTCAAAGTCTGGGACTGTTCTCCCTTTGCTGAAAGATTAAAAAAAAAAATCCAGCACATCTTGAGCCACCGCTTGAACACGTGGTCATTTTTTAGGTTATCTTTTCTATTTTTCCCCCACTCTGTGTCGCTGAGTTTTTTGACAAGCACCATGCATCACCACCAGAGAGAAAGGGATGGAGAAAACTATAGAAAATTACAAAACAAGCCCGGACAGGATTTTTGCAAAACACAAAACAGAGTATGACCTCAAAGAAATTAAATTGCCAAACGGTATGCTGGCCGTTCCGAGCACCTCTCCAGAGGTTTGAGACAGGTTCTCTCACATCATCCACCTTGCTAATCATGCAGACTCTGGAATTCATTTTTCTTATGGGAAACCTCTGAGCCAAAGTCAAAGGGAAAACAATAGCTGGAGGGGTTCAGGGGAGTAAAAGCTTCCAGCTCAGCCTTTGGCTACAAAGTCTCCACCTACATCTGGGCCAAATTACGCAATGTGGCCTGCCGACCACATCTGTCTGTATGACTAATCAGTGTGACAGGGCAAGCCTCCAACCAGCACAGCCCAGTACCTACCCTTGTGAGCAAACAAAAGACACACTCGCATGGACATAAGTACACGTTCTCCTCTGATCACCAACACAGAGCCTTGGACATTGTACAACAAGTTATTACATGACGGTAAAAAAAGCAAGGGAACTTCCAAGTCATATATGTGGTCAGTTTTAAAGCTATTTCTGTGCTGTATGCTGTTTTATGATGTTGTTGACATACAGTAGCCTTCGAGGCGAAAAGCTTCAAAAAAGGTAAACCGATAGATATATATACGTAGAAGCCCTATTGGCCTTTTGGATCGCACGTCGCTGCCATAGTGGGGAGGTCAGGACTGGACTGTAGCACATACAAGTGAACGGGGGAGCTGCCGTTTTTCTGGATAAAAAGCACTATGCTGTTTACATTTCTCAACCGATTTCAATGAGTCGCTTTTATTTTCAAGGATTTATGATCTACGTGGAATACTGTAGGTTAGATTCCCCCAACAAAAACAACTTTTGGTGAGAAACGGTTTAATAACGTTGAGGGCTGGGATGATACACCCATACACCATACATGATATCTCCCGAGTTGATACTATCACAATACTTGGGTGCCGATTCGATAAGAATTTCAATTTTACAAGTATTGCGATTCGATATTACAATTTATTGCCATTTTTGCACTAGACCCTGGGAAAAGTTGAATCATACACTTTAGTTTGGATAATATAACGTTATATTAATGCTTCCAGTTCATGGCTCACCGGCCGGTCTGTCTGTTGATATGGTATTAAAAAGTCGTTCTCTCATAACACATTTTCCTTTAAGAATTTTTCACATCATCAACACTACAGTTTAAGTTACATCTTTACAAAACATTTGCTTCTGTAGGTCATCAGATAAGAGCTAGCTAGCGTTTATTATTGTTAGTTAATCCTCGACCAAAGCAAATGTTAGCTTATAGATCTTCATGTCTGACATAATATTGTGTTTAAAACTCAAAATTTACGATATGCGTCTAATATCGCAAACAATAAAGCTGATGTCACGACTTGGGTTTGAAAAAGTCGTATCGGTGCATTCCTTGTCCTCTTGACCTTCCAATATGGCGGCGACGCTGACGTATCGCAGCAACAGGCTGTGCACTATCTACTGTACGTATACATTTATGGGTAAATCATTGCACCTTCAATTAGTGTATTTTGCAACAATACTTGATCAAATACAGATTCAATGGCTATGTAAGTATATCGCTATCACTCATAACTGCCTCCATACAGACTTGGGTCAACTCTATTCTCTCTAACCGATGTTCTCTTTCTGCTTAATCATGTTAGGCTTCGTTCAACCAACTGAGGCTGCTCAAACAGACCTGCGGGGGGGAGCACAGGGGACAAGCTAACAACTGAAGGGAGCCAAGCCGAGAACAGCTTCCTCAGCGGTGCTCTTATCTCACTCTAGCCCGGGGCTCCCCTTGGGAACCGGGGCTGGGAGGCGAGGACGGACCTCTCGCTATGAATTGGCACCATCGACTCAAAAAGTCACTTTCACCACGCGGGCCACGCGGGCCACGCTGCCTGCCAGCTACCGTGAGACAGAATTGATAGATGGCTACACAATGAGATGGAGCGTTTGTGTATATTTGCATGCGTGTGAGCACACATCTGTTGGGGCTCATCTTTTCCAAGGCCATCTCTAAACCAATAAATACACTACAGCAGATCAAAAAATCACGAAAAGGTCAAAAGTGCAGCGATCAATCACATTTTACCATTTGTTCCGTTTCACCGCACCTGTACGGAAAGCACAGATAGTTGATCTGGACCGCTAATGTTGTCAATAACCGAGCATGCAGTGTGACAGTTATCTTATCAGCCGACACAGTGATTACAGTTCAGGTAATGAGGGAGAGGCCTCTCTCGTTTGTCATGCTTTGTGTGTGGAGCTGCTGCCGAGCAAGACCGATAGAGCCGTCTCGCAGACACAATACCACTGAAGCTGCCGGCCGCAGTTAATTGGCGGTAATGGAATGATGAAGAATGGCCAGCATGTATGTGGGTGTGTGTGGGTGGAAGTGAGTACTACATGCAAGCATGTAAGAGTACCAGCCTGGGTCCAAGGACATGTTTTTATAGCTAGTAAACAATAGCTTGAGGAAATGATTTTAACTTTAGCTTCCATATCTGGTTCAGATTACACACTGGCATGCTATTCCACTGCTTTCTCAGTAGCTTTAATACCTACTTTCACACACACTCAAACTCTCACTCACTCAAAAAACCCACTTGCACAGTCAAACATACACATTCACGCCCCTGGAGGAAAACCTCCACTTCTTAATTAGGGCTTAGAGTTGGGGTGTATGAGACATGCCGGCAAAGCAAAAAGAAGCTGAATTACACAGCTGGAATAGAGGGAGCTGGGGGACAGCGGTTAAACCAGGAAACACAACTGTTATCACATAACGCAGAATAAGAGTGACCACAGAGAACCACCAATGGGCAAACAGCTATGGGATTATCTGCTCTCCTCAAAAAGTGAATTTTTGCTTAGCAGACTGTCAATTTTATATAACCATGTATCATACACAGCAAAGTGTGTTTACAGATCTTGAGGAGTACTACTGCATATGTGTGAGCTGTATAAAGTAGGCCTGTCAATCAATTCAAATATTTAATCGCATGATTGTCCATGATTAATCGCGATTAATCACACATTTTTTATGTGCTCAAAATGTACCATAAAGGGAGATTTGTCAAGTATTTAATACTGTTATCAAAATGGGAGTGAGCAAATATGTTTGCTTTATGCAAATGTATGTATATATTTATTACTGTAAATTAACAACACAAAACAATGACAAATATTGTCCAGAAACCCTCACAGGTACTGCATTTAGCATAAAATATATGCTCAAATTATAACATGGCAAACTCGAGCCCAACAGGCAACAACAGCTGTCAGTGTGTGAGTGTGCTGACTTGACTATGACTTGACCCAAACTGCATGTGATTGTCATAAAGTGGGCATGTCTGTAAAGGGGAGACTCGTGGGTACCCATATAACCCATTTTCATTCACATATCTTGAGGTCAGAGGTCAAGGGACCCCTTTGAAAATGGCCATGACAGTTTTTTCTCGCCAAAATGTAGCGTAAGTTTGGAGCGTAATTAACCTCCTTTCCAACCACTTTCCAAAACTGAGCCCGCTATACCATCTCCGAAAGATCGATTGAGTTATTGCGTAAAAGAAATTAGTTAAGCTAAAACGATTTTGCGTTTGACAGCCCTAGTATAAAGCCTTTTGTGTCACACCAGTCAACGTCAGTTGGGGCTGAAGTCTTCAAGTTTAAAAATGAAAAACATCTGTTGGTGTGGAGTTAGAAAGAAGTGAGTTTACCAGACCTCTGTAGCCCGCTCCTCATCATCTCTGCTCGAGGCTACGTTAGCTGCTACTAGCATAACACATCCGACCAGCGGTCAACTTGCATTGTAGCTAATGTATGCGGCAAGTTTTGACGAGGAACAATAATGCGTGGAAATAGAATAAAGATTTGTGGTTCTGCTGTGTCGATTTAATTCGATTTAATTCAGTTTGTCTTGTACTGTGAATTTTCGCAACAAATGATAATAAAACGCATCGAACTCAGGTGCGCAAAGTCTCTGTACATAACGTTTTTTATCAGATAACGGATTAAAAAAACGCATACGTAAAATACAGACTTGGTGTGCAAAGACCTTAATGTGAAAATGTGTGAATGTTGTGGTGTTACATGCTTTTCACATCACGCTCTGGTGTGTAATGCTGAGTAGCATTTCCTTTACCTTACCCACAACTAGTCCAATTTCTTGTCCCTACATAACTCTGTTTCTTTCTGACAAAGGTTTGTAATGCTTGACACACACAAAAGCATTCCTGTGGTAGTGTGGGAACTCCTGTCATATAATCACCTCCTCAATTCCCTGATAGCTGTGAAAGAGAAGCAAGTCCCTATAATAAGATGTCAATCAGCGGTCCACTTTGCTTCACTGAGGGAGAACACAGCATCTACACACAGGAGGCCACCGTCGACAAGACCCCGCAGTATGTCACTCAGCAGCACGTTCTAAGTGCTACAGCAGAAAATATGACATGAGGTGAAGAGTTAAGTGAAAATTAAGCAGAGGCAGGATAGAGACCGGAGGTGTCACTGCACGGGTGAAATGGCAGACCGAATCAAACCGCTACGATCAGCAAGTATAATGTGAGTACAGGAACTTGTCTTGGTGAACTCTGTGCAGATGCATATCACGGATGTCAAGTGAAAATGGAGTACCTCATCATAATATCATAGATCATAATATCAAAATTTATAGCCTATAAATGAGTGTGTAATGTGGGGCTTTTTTTCTTTTGTAGTCCTGAAGGTAAAATTAAATTTCTCCTTTCAGTTTGTTTCATTGACAATTGCATCCATCTGTCGTTCGTGGGAGGGTTTGCCTGCAGCCATTTCCTTGTGAAATATATTTGTAGAGCAACTCTCAACAACAAGGCAATTCAAAGTGCTACATAAGACAGAACGGCTGTAGGACAAGATATAAAAGAAACGCAAGGCAATAGAAAAAGACACAAATAAATAGGACTATAAAAAGGAGAAAAACTAAATAAAATAGGAGATAAAGTAAAAGAGAATAAGAGAAATTAAACTAAGTAGACTAAAAATCACAGTGCAGTGCAAGATATGAATTTTTTGTTTTTACTGTTTTATGGGTTTTATTGTTTTTAAATTTATTTTTATTCTTGTAAAGCACTTTGTGAATTGTGTTCTCTGAAAAGTGCTATACTAAATAAACTTATTAAAATAAACTTATTTTCTAACTTTAAATAAAACGCAGTGTCATTCATTTCAAGCCCTGATTTAAAAGTGGCAAAGTGCGGCTCGCCACAATAACTGCCTTTTTCTGCGGCCAGGAGGCGTGTTCATGTGTTTCAGGTGGGAAGAAATTCTTTGTAACATAGGTCAACATGTCACAGGAGTCACAGGATCTGTTTACTGATTGGCTGCGGGTTCTCTCTGGCCGCACTTCACCGCGGGATCAAACGGCCGCAGCTCGCTGATTTTCATAGACATTGCATGGCAGCTCGCCGCGGCACTGGTGTGAATTTGGCATTAAGGTGATAGTATTTTCTATTTGTCTTAATGTGGATGTTAAAATGTTGGCCCGAGTCCATGACTTCACCAAGATTTCTGGCCTGCTTTGTAATCTGTGCACAACTCTGATAAAATATTCAGTTGTTTTGGCTGAGTGGGATATCTAGTGGGATATGTTCCATATGTCGATGTTGAACAGAAGGAGCCCGAGAACGGAGACTTGAGGAACTCACTCAGATGTGTAATTACGGATCGTCACAAAGTAGTCCCTGTTTAAAGAGATGTTCATCCTGTGCCATACGTTTATCCAGGATTTTCCCCAAATATAATATTACAAAAGTGCAGTCGACTTCTATTCCAAAAGAAGTTTTGAGCAATCCGAGTGGAATTTCACAAGGTTTTCACATCAGCTGCAACACTATCAACTCCCAGTGCATCCTGATACACACGGTACAAAGTCTCTATCATACAGTACACTTGTTATCTAGAGCAGTTTATACTACATACAGTAGGCTGCTGTATGTAACTGCGGAGTGAAATTAGTAAAAATGGGGGGGTGGCATGGAAGGTACTGGATTTATCTATTTATAATTCATTTATTTATTCATATACTTACGTTACATTTTTTTTATTTGATTTTTATTATTATTGTGTCATGCATAAATAATATGTCCAGTAAAAACAGGCTTACAAGATACAATTATTTAGAAAGGAATGAAAAGAAAAATAATACTAAGCTTAGCAAGGCACTACAACAATGAGACATTTTTGTTCCTGCTTTTATAAATGTATATGTGTTTTATTTGGGTATACAATTCAAGACACAAAGGATTTTCCACACTATTATTGTCTTTCATGGTCAGATGCAGTACAGCTGGAAAACGGTACAAAGGGGAAGCGGCTTGACAAAAGCACTGAAGGGGAAAAACATAAACGTGTCAGCTTTGGTAAGAGGATATAAAACAAACATCTAACTATTACTTTAAAAATTTTATGAGCACCCCCAAAGAAAGGAATTTAGCCTGGAGCTAAAATCTGAGAAGCACTCTGGATGCTAACTGCTATGCTGGTCTTGAATAAAAGCTGACTGTACATGACGGCAAAGGGTATCAAAACAAGCCGAGCAGGATGGTCAGTCATGTGATAGCATGGTTGTTTTTTAGATTATCGGATTAAATAAAAGAGGTGCTGTAAGTTTTCCTCACGTTCGTGCATCCAATCTCACAAGTTACTTTAAAGCTACAGACTCTTTGAGCAAAACTAATTGTACGATTACTGGAAAATCCCATGGCTGGATTCCTTTTGACCTTTGTTCATGACACAAGCAGCACAGACATGATATGACAACTCTGATTACCAACCTCTGAGCCGGGTTGACCGGTTAACTTTAAACACTGTTAATGATTCACACTTGCCAAGGGCTGGGAGCACCACAAGGCCACTGAAGCTCAATATCAGTGCAGTTATCAAGGCCAAGGAGAGAGAACGGTAGCCAATTATAACACAGTGGATTGAGACAGTCACTCAGCTAAATGGCCTTCTCTTTGTCCACAGTAGGAAGCACGGCCATTCTGTGGTAATGGAACCAAGGTGAAAGGAGATAAAGCAGCAAAACACAATGTTGTTCTAGAGACTGAAGGAGAACAGGTGTCAGGGTCCACCGACTACAAAAGGCCAGGGTGGACAACCTGTATCACCAAACAAATGCCACATTCGGCTCCTTCCCGGAGCCACAATGCGGCGTGACTGACAGTGATTGGAGGAGTCGAAAGGCTCAAGGAAGTGAGCTGGATCAACGTCTCCAGTCGACCCCCATTCAGCCGTGTGCTCTCGCATCCTTCATAATCCGGCCGAGAGCTGCCATTGTAAGTGTCCTTTGAATGAGTCGCCGTCAATCCCCAGATTAGCCAAAGTCAGATGTGACTGGAGGCCACAATGAGGGATGAGGCTCGAATCATTCCTTTACCAGTGCAAACACATGCTGTGCTGTACCTGCGTTTCACTGTGGCATATTACTATGGAGTATAAAATTCAAAAAGGTGCGCTTGAAAATACTGTTTTGTAGGGGTGGGGGAAAAGAAACGAATCACCTATGTAACGCGATTTTGAAATGTATTTTTTAATGCCAAAATTGATATCATTGCTTCAATTGAGTCTATACGGAGGTAGAAGGAAGTTGACGCTTTTATTGTTGTAGTCTGAGTAACGTGACCTCATGTCCGTTTCAAAAACCAAAACAAAGCCGAAGTGAGCCATAGCGAGAAAGCTGAAGATGGAGGGTCCGCGGGTAGTGTGGGTAAACACTACACATACATTTAAGTATGGATACGCTTTGGGTTTCACACATTGCCAGGAAATGCAGAGACATTATGGCTAAAGATGCATGCTAACTTGCCAGCCGTCACTCGTATCTTCGTGGTCAAATAGGCCGACGCTACATAGAGCACCCATATACTGACATTTATGCTAAATGCATTCAAACGGCCCCAATGGAGCTGACCATGGATGTATAAAGAGAACGGAGCTGATGGGAGAGCTACAAAGAGCTAGCGACGGATTTGGCGAAGTTAGCAGAAGTATACACATGTGACTACGTCCGATTTTCAAAATCAGGTGTTATTAAAGGGTATATGCAAAATACATATATAGAAATAAGATTAATTGGATTATATTCACTAGAAGTATAAAACATGTTAAGCTACATGTGCCTTATAAAAGTAAAAATAAAATATCACTAATTTGTGAGGGAAATGTCTTTATTCTTTGATTTTTGGCTTAATGGAAAAAACGTATAAATAATGCCTGACAATGACTGATATATTTGACTTCAGGACATCTCTGACTACATACATGCTGAAAATAAAACATTTTTACTGTATCAATTTAGAGATTTTCCAAAGTAAAAGTCCCTAGAAGAGTATGATTCAACTTTTTCCCATGGTCTAGTGTTAAAAAAAAAAATTAAAACAAACAAATCAAACAAAAATCGCAATAAATTGTAACATCGAATCGCAATACATATCGCAGCAGCACCCAAGTATCGAATCTGGAGATAGGTGTATCGTCCCTACTGTTTTGTACATCTAATGTTTTATATAATTTTAAGTCTGTACCTGTAAACTGCACACTCAACATTTATAGTTCCCTGCCTGTAAACTCAAGTTTGTACATTCATCTTGAATTACATCACTTTTAGGGTTAGATTAATACATTACAGAGTTCTTGGGTAAAAACAGGTCATTTTACGTGGTTCTGTAAAGGCATTAATGACCTTCCTATAGCAGCTCCAAAGAAACTGATGAGTCAAAAGTTAAATGACCTGCCCCGTCTCTCGTGCAAATACGTTTTCTTTGCTAAGTTCTGTGTACAAAACCTCTAGTCTAGTGTTTGACCGTCTGCACACACACCTCAGCTCGTAAAAGTCAGCTTGCAAGCATGAAACTGAACACATTAACTCGTAAAACAGAATACTGGCAGAGTCCGAAATGTTCAGACTTGAAATGAAACCTGCCAGTATAGCCTTCAACACAGAGTTTACAAGTACAGACTTAAATGTACAAAACTGTATTTTCAAGCACACCTTTTGAAATAACATAATATTCCATATATTTCTCCTTAAAGCATCAAATCATATCTGATATTGATCCCCTTTTTCAATTTTCTAAACAAACAGGAGACAATGAGATGCTGTAATACGAACATGGTAGAGCTCAGTATGGGCGCAGCGTGGCACATAAGCAGCAAAAAATGAACTGTATGCGAGATGCATCACTTGACGCAATGCCAGCTGAAACAGTTGAGCGTACAGTATGTGACAGCTTGTGCGTGTTATCACTTACTACCACACCATCCTGTTTCCTGACTGGCTGACATGCAGAGTGAACCACGAGCCAGCGAGCAAAACAAGGCTGCTGCTCGGCTGTGGAGCACAAAAGCCTGCTCTCCAGTAGCAGGCGGCGACGGGCTAATTGGTGCTCAGCGGGGGTGGAAACAAAAGCGGCAGTGATGTCACTCCGGGGCCGTGGGGGGACTCTGTGGGAGGGGGGGGGGGGGGATGCCTCCCCCAACCTCGCACCAGCCTGTATGACCACCCTTTCTGCCCCCTTCCACCCATTCAACGCGAACAACTCCACCGCTAACTGAAATACTGAATGTGTATGACTTCAACCATGACAAAGAGAGATACTGTTCCCCATTTAAGAGGCTCCCTGGTCAAGACATCCTATGAATGGCGCTCCCTCACTTCCCACAAAGTTTCCCAGAACCCCTTGCAATATAATAACTGGGTTGTCATTCACCCCATTAGGTGTCGGGGCTGTGCAGAGGCCTCCCTCCGATTCTTGTTTTTGAGGTATATGACATGTTAGGCACCCCCCAAAAGCAGATGGTAAAACAATGGCAGTCTTTGTTTTCCCTTCCCACTTTTCATCAACAGGCAGTCGGGTGATTCTGTCTCAGTGTCGGGCAGAAACAAGTGCAGCCTCTCCTCTTTCGCGTCTGTGCCAGCTAGAGATGTCTTTGGAGTGGCACAAAGAAAGCAACGCTGTCTTTTGTGAAAGACAGAGACAGGCTGTTTCTCCCTCCCCTGACCGCTCAAGTCTCGTGTCGACTCACAAATGTTGTTTCATGCGCTCAAGTCCCCATTCATCACTCCATCTCTCGATACGTGTCCATTTATCTTTCTCTCCCCGAACGATGACTTCTTGTATTCTGACAATTTGTCCTCTCTGTCTTACTCTGTAACTGTCACTTTTAGCAGGGACTACGAAACAGCCGTTAGACAAACACCTCATTCACAAAACACACAAACGTTGGTGGGGAAAAAAATCCCATGCAGAAATTCACAGCGTTCAAGAAGTCTGGAAACATACAGTAGATTATCCTACAAGCACTAGGGGTGTAAATCACCAGTTTCACCACAATACGATAAATCGATTCTCTGGACAACGACATGATATTTGCCGATGTCTCAAAGTCTGCCGCGATACGATTTTGATTTGATTCAATTCAGGAGCCCGCGATCGATATGAAAAGATATCATATACCCATTTAACACAATCTGTTACATTTATATCAATTCACAAAAAACAACTAAAATATGATTTGACAATTTCATTACTGAGTTTTATCAGACATTTAAATGATAATAATAATATAATATAAATATAAAAATAGACCTCCTGTTGATGGAGGTCTGGTTGCTGGCCAATGCTTGTGAGCGGCTTGTCAATAAAATGAGAATAGCTTGTCCATCTTAACAGCCAACCTTAAGTTAGCCTGAGCTGAAGTTGCTGCTAACTTCGGGGCTAACCCCCTTCACTTTAACCAGCAGGCAGCAAACAGGAACTTGGCTTGAGGAGCTGTATCATTTATTCACCGACAAATAAAATGTAACTTACACACACTGCACTGCTACGTTCACTGTTATAACATTTATGCTACTCTCTCTCTCTCTCTCTCTCTCTCTCTCTCTCTCTCTCTCTCTCTCTCTCTCTCTCTCTCTCTCTCTCTCTCTCTCTCTCTCTCTCTCTCTCTCTCTCTCTCTCTCTCTCTCTCTCTCTCTCTCTCTCTCTCTCTCTCTCTCTCTCTGTGTGCGGCCGTCCTTGCGGACAGCATAACATGCCATGGGAATTTCAAAATAAAGGCACATCTTAAAGATGAGGATTTGTATCCATGTTTTTACTTTGCATCGATGATATTGGATCCGTGATCATTCAATCGATATATCAATCCGGAGTGATTGATCATTGCACTCCTAACACATACACAACAAAAGCACACCTTAAGGAAACACTAAAACTCGTTTTGACAAACACGCCACAGAGACAGCCAGTATTATTAAATTTGAAACGATAAATCGTTATTCATCGGACATCCTAATTACACCTGGAAATGTGACATTACTCTAGGGCTTCATGATATGAGAAAAATATATGATATGCGATAACAGAATTATTTTATTGAACAAACTGAACTGAATACAAAAGGCACAAAAAACATTAATAATCCCTGAGTGCAATATCGCAGTCTATGCAATATGTTTTTCGCGCAAGTTGACATCGCGATGACGATAAAAAAAATGTTTACATTGCGCAGCCCTACATTACTCATTGTGCTTTTAAGTGCCAAGGTCTAAAATGACAAGTTACAAACTAAAAGGGGAATTCAGCAGTTGGTCTTGTACATGCAGATAGAAACAAATGCAGGAGAAGAAAGAAAGAAAAGTATAAAAAAAATAAGACATTCTACAACTCAGAGCATGTATGCCTCCATTTGTAAATTCCCATCCTCACCAACTATTTTTAGACTTGCAGTGTGAGCCAGACTTTTATTCCATGGTTTTTGTGATTGATAACTTGGTGATGCTGACTGGCAGAAACTGAGACTGACTATTAGTGAATTTAACTGTACTCTCCATTTCACCAGATAGAGCATCTGCATCGATGCAAACCGCTCCTTTCCTCATCCCTTTTCACGCCCCCGGTTATCCCACCTAGCTGAGCGTGCCCTGTGCGCCTCGGCAAGCAAATAGGCCACTTCACCGGCACGGTTGCTGTAATTGGAAAGAAGATGGGCCTCTGCGCTGAGAATATTTCACCTGGGCATGGCAGTCAAAATCGGATGGCTCAGTGATATATCCGATGTATATTCTGCAGACTGTTTACCTAAATCCCCTCTTCTTGACACCTGGCCTGCATCCGTCCCTGGGGATACCCAGACCTATCGTCAGCGCTAAAGAAAGGTCTGGCTCCACACATTATCATTCTGGTATAGGGGGGGAAAAAACGCACTGGCTTGTTTGTAGGTCTTTAAACCGATCATAGTCATCTTGGGCGGCGCTAAGCACAGGACGCAGCGATGGTGCCCTTGCAAAAAAGACAGCGGAAGGGGAGGACACAAGCTTGTTCCCACAGTCTCACATCTGATGAGTCAGACTGTCCCTGGGGTGACATTACATACCTGAACCCTCAGTGAGGCGCTTTGAATTCACTGTGATTACTGTGGCGTGGTGCTGTTATGGGACATTAAATCAAAGTATGTTAAAAAGGACATTCGCCAAGGTCAAAGTATACTTTACATCAAGGTACGTTTAAATAGAACTATCACTTTAATGCACTACAAACACATTTATAGCTCATAAATGATCATCTAAATGCTTGAATGGCCCACTTATCGTTCAGTAAAACATCCCATGAATTTATCTCTGTGTATGTGTGAAACCTACATTTGAGGAGCATAAATAGTCACGAGCTTCCTCTTATTGGGAAAATGTCCGCACACTACATTGTCAGAAATGATTGTGTTCATTAAGTCTGAGCATCTCAGGTTTCCGTTTCACCTTGAATACATCATCACAATCTGTAATGTAGCATAAATCATCTTTTGAGCTTGAAAGCGTAAAAAGGGCACTAATGTGTCTCATTTGCATGATAGACCTATTTGTGTAACTTCAGATCGTTATGTTTCACCACAGACTTCAATGATAGAGATAACCTGCTCTCTTTAACAGCTCTCAAGACTCAATGAATCCAATCTTGGGTTCGGTAAATATAGGATCTGTGCATAAATCTCCTGAACTTGCATCTCCTTTGGGATTTCTGTTATTCCACAGGCAACAAGAAGGGGGGGGATGTGTGTGCATCCTCCACAACACTACAGTTGCTCATTAGGGGAAACTGGGGAAGTGAAAAAGGCACGGTTTCCCTCACAGAGGCTGAAGGCACATATCAGACCCCCACATAGATCAGTTAGGTCGCTGAGTTCCCTGAAGTCTTAAGCTAATCAAAAACATCCCACACAGGAATTTTCTGTTTCAGCCACAGTAT
Source organism: Sebastolobus alascanus (assembly GCA_916701645.2). Lineage (NCBI taxonomy): Eukaryota > Metazoa > Chordata > Actinopteri > Perciformes > Sebastidae > Sebastolobus > Sebastolobus alascanus. The sequence continues at coordinate 236,099 of CAKAOJ020000058.1, forward strand.
GTTTGTGTTGTTAGATTCCCCTCGCCGACCCCCTCTACGCCAGCTGTTTCTGCAAACAGCATTTTTCAGTATGTGGCTGCTCTCTTCGGTATCAGTAACCAGAAAAATAGAAATCCCTAAACGAATACAAACTGAAACACGCACTGAAGCTGAGACCGTCACAAATAGATGAACTAATGAACAAAATGATCCGAAAAGCAGAAAACGCAATGCAGAACGCACTAAAAGACTGAACTGCACTTAGCATGCCAAGGAACTTGCATTACAGTTGAGGTAACTCTTTAACTGCACAGTGGGGACACTATTAGGAGTGCAACTAATGATTAGAGCTACGATTAGTCGTTTAGTTGATCAACAGAATATGAATCAGTAATTATTTTGATACTCTAATAGTTGTTTGTCATTTCATTAAACCTGCAGTAGGCAGATTGTTTTTGGCATCATTGGGCAAAAAATCCATAATAACCTTTCAGCAAATTGCTCCCGAAGGCATAGCCATCGGTGTGTGAATGAGTATTTAGATTACATCCTGATGGGCAAAGTTGGCACCTTAGCAGCCTCTGCCATCAGTGTATGAATGTGTGTGTGAATGGGTGAATGCTGACATGTAGTGTAAAGCGCTCTGAGTGGTCGCAAGACTAGAAAAGCGCTATATAAATGCAAGTCCATTTACCATATTGTAATTCAAGTGTTCTGAGAGATAACTAGACTTCTGCACCTCCTCATGGCTCTGTTTTCAGGCTTAAAAAAATCTAGCCCTTGACGGAAGACTCCGGCCAATCACAGGTCATTTCAGAGAGAGTGTTCCTATTGGCTGTGCATTCAAAGGAGGCAGCTGTCAATCACTCGCAAACTCCAGTCAAACTAGGCAGTGCTGATCAATTATGAATAATATTCTGTTACTGTAATGCCTATTTCTCGCCTCAAATGTTTTCAGAAACATCTTGTAGTGTACTGTTTAGCTGTACAGTCTGGACACCGAAGGACACAGAAGCACACAGAGGCACATGATTTTTTTCAGATTATCTGTCTCATGCACTACTGTCAGGATATAGTGACCGTTATATAAAAATAACTTTTTGCTCCAATTCTACCCACTGCAGCTTTAAGTTAAAATGTAAAATACTGGCTGGTTCCTGCTTCTCAAATATGAGGACTTTCTGTTTTTCTTTGTCTACATGATAATAAACTGAATATCTTTGGTTTTGTTGTGTTGTCAAACAAAACAAAACAGTCACTAAAGGCTGTGGGAAATTATAACTGGCATTTTCCATTGATCATGGACTAATTGCGGCCCTGTCAATGATCTTTTTTGTTATCATTTAACCTGCAGATCAATTTCCCAGAAGCCAGGTTTTCATGCACTTTCATCACTTGTTGTCCGAAATCCAAAAATATTCATTTTACTATCATATAAAATGAAGAAAACTGGCAAATATCCACATTTGAAAATTGGAACCAGAGAATTTGGGGTATTTTTTCTTTAAAAAAAAACACTTTAACAATTATAAAAATTGTTGGCAATTACTTTTCCTTTTAATGAATCGTTCAGCTTTAGACAAGACTATGCAGTCCAGTTAATATAGTCATTTTGCTACATTAAACATCCCTCTCAAAAAGCTATAGGTTAATTCTATTAGCTTTTTACCCTCAGGCAGGAGAAGCTCTGAGGCCTCAAGCTACAGTAAACGGCACCCACATCTGAAGCAAGCTTAGTCCATGCTGTAATTACAAGTATCAACTCTTACATATGCTAATGCAATGACATAGGGAGTTGTAAAATCTCAAAACAAATCTCAGATATTCTTCATCTATAAATGAACAAAACTATGCCGCAGGCGATGTAAATCTATTTTAGCCGCCCAGTCGGAGGGAATAGACGGGACACGGAGTGAAAGCATCTCCTGACTGTTTGAGGACATTGCAGAAGCTGTTTGTCATGATCAAAGTGTTCAGAGAGAGATTAGGTAAGCAAAGCAATATGTCTACCAACATGCGCACTCCGCCACTAGCTCCCCTCGCCGCCGCCCCCTCAGTGTAAATAACCTGAGTGTCAGCCGCTGACCCGACAGAAAATTGTCTTATTGATCCCCACAGCGATTTTCCAGCGTGGTCTTTTCTCCTCAGGACCCGCAGCAGCAGTTTTGTAAGAGGTACTGTAGGGGGAACTTTACTGGAATAAGCCTTTGTGTGTGTGTTTGGGTAAAAAGGTTCATTGGGAATTGGGAGATTAGATGGTCCTGCTGAGTCATTTTTCCTCAGACTCTGGTGAGGCACATGGGAAATCGCTTTCGCAGATACTCAGTTCCCATGGAAGAGAAAACGGGGAAAGAGTACGGCATGCATGACTTACTGAGCTGTCTCGGGGAAATACATTACCACATACCAAATCAAACACATGACAAAACAAAAGCACACACACACTTTCTTCCCTTTTCCACTCTATACTTAGCTGTAATCTACAGGAGACCCCTGGGGTGAGACTGTGTCTAAAGCACAGAGGCAAAGCGAAGGCCTGTCAGTCCTCTCTTTGTGGACTCAGCCCGAGGGCACTGTTCAACACACCTCAGAGGAAACTTTCATAATATACACACACACACACAAACACCAATCTGTGCTTGAACTTCTTTGCTTTGCTCTCTCCCACAATGGAAATCCGCAGTTTTCTTTCTGTCTTTTTTCTTTTCCTCCCTTTGCATTCAGGCTTCTCTTGTTTATGAGCCGTCAGGTGAGGAGTGTGTTGGGGAGGATGGCTGCTACGCTTGTGCCTGCCCCAAAAATACACTCTTGTCAGTGAAACCCCAGAACTCTTTCCTAACTCTAAATGTTTGAAGAAAAGGTAGAGCAGTGCACAATTTCATGCCTTTTTAATGCCGGTGTACTCAAGGTGCTAGGGATAACAGAGCTAAAGTGAGTTTTAGCTCGAAAGGAAAGAGAAGGCGCCTGTTCCAACACAAGCTGGGGGGAAAACTAGGGTTTGAATTTAGGGGGAAGCTTGGGGCAATTTATATTTCTTTCCCCATATAAGAAAAAAATACAAATGTGAAGGTTCCTGTGCTATTTTACTTAACAAAATCAGACCTGACCTGATATTAGGCCTACCAGGGCAGTGCCCGTTCAGAACGGGTCGAATGCTCGGCCTGTGGTGTTGTTGCTTGCAGCTTTCTCATGAACCGCTCATACAAACAACTTAACACTCAACACTGCGCTTCCTTGGGTCCTGAGCAATACACCTGCCATGACATAGTTGCGTCATACACCCAAGTCGCGGCTACTCGCGGTCAGAAACACCAGTGAAATAAACTCTGGTTCAGAGGAAAAAACACCAGGGGCAAACTTTACTGTTAGGCCAGGTAGACAACTACCTGAGGCCCCAAACTAAACGGCCCCCAAACAGCTATAGAGTTATTATAATGTTTAGATAGATATGAATAATATTGAATTATATTACTATTCTAACTAACTGTACACCAAAGTAACTTACAAAAGGCCCCCAAAGCATTTAAAAAATATGTAACTCAACTCTATACTACATACTGTGTACTTCTACTTCAGAAAATAAAGTGTTGTCTAGGCCTTCTTCTACCACTGCCAATACCAACATTTCCTTGGCGGGTGTATTGGTTCCCCCGCAATACACCCGCCAAGTGTGAAGTAGATCGGATGAGCCGTGCAACACTGGAGTAAAAAGCTTGCATTTTTCACTTTGTCTTCTATGTGTATGAACAATGTCATTGTGAGTGCCTCATCAAATGTAACTGTTACACTTAATTTTCTTATTATCTATAATAATCTGAGCTCACATCTTTTTAGCAAACCGAGACATTATCAGAAATACTCTGAAAAACAAGATTATGCACGACTACTGTCAGCAAATGTTTCCTTGACATGTTAAATCAGTTAGATCACTAACATACTAGGCTATTTGAATGAAAGTGTAAGATATTAAAAACCCTTTTATGGAGGTTTATGGGACAGTTCATTTTGGTAAACTGATGTGTCCTTTGAGAGGCAAGAACTAAATTAAAACAGATGCCACAAATGACCCCGGGGACTCATAAGACCGCCCACACAATTCAAACGCTCAACGGAATGAGAAGAGGAGGCACGTGAGGAGGTCGAAGAGAAAAGGCTGCAGGATTATGAGGTAAGAGTGAATGATAGAGGAAGGAGGGAGTGAAGGAGCGGTGACTTACAGCTCGCCTTTAGCTAAGGAAGCAGAATGTTAGTGCACACACAGCCACATGACTCATAAATCTCAATTGTTTTCCTTGTGTTGTCCAATAAAATAAAGCCGTATTCCTAGCAGACAGGGGGCGGGTGACTCCGAAGTGCTGAAAGGGCACTTTCCGAGCGCTGCTCTCCCAGACCTTTGAAGTGTCAATAACAAGCTGCAGGAAATTCCTATCCCTGATTCCTGCACTGTTTTTGTTTGTGTGAACGAGTGTGGGGTGACCCCTGACCCTGATATGTCTGAATGTGCTGAGGATGGCAATGAGAAGTCAGAAAGGCAGCCAGCTGACACTGATAATGTCGATCTCTGAGGGGAAACAGGACCACCGCTGAGTCCACTTCCTGTTTCCTGCTTCAGACCTGGGAAAAAAAATCTCAACCATTGTTTCCAGTTGCTCAGCCAGTTCAACTCAGGGTAGACTTGGGCGGTATTACGTTATACCGGGGTATTTAGAAATCCCTACAGTATGAATTTTAATGCCATCATAAATACAGATGCTCCGCTTTCTGTGATGCTGTATTGATTTGATGTATTGCGCCACCAGAGGTCGGTCTCTACGGTGTAACAGTCCGCAGAGCTCAGAAAGATGGCGACTGAGTGTTTTGGGTTTAGTCTCCTTCGAACTAAAAAAATCAGTTTATAGCCACATGATTTTATCATCTAAGCTCACTGATGTGTCGGTATTGTACCGTAACTGTACCGAGAGAGAAAAGGAGCGAGCAGGTATGATGTTTTCAGTAACGTTATAGCTGTGAACGTAGCAGTTTAGACTTTATTTGTCGGTGAATAAATGCTTCAACTCCCGTGGCTTGCTTGCCACCTGCTGCTGATTAAAGTGAAGGGAGTTAGCCCCGAAGTTAAGCCCGGGCCACACCGGGAATGTCAGTAGCGCGTGGCGGCTGCGGAACCTGTTGTTTTTTATTTTGGCGTCCATATTAACAGGTTAGAGCAGCCACACAGCCCGCGTGAGCAGCGCGGCTCGGCTGCGTGGCAGCTGTGTCTCTTCTAGAGATTCGAGGTCTCGCCTATTTTTACCGCGAACCACGCACGGTTCACAGCGACAACAGACAGTGAAAGTGATCTTTTGACAGTATATTGACATCATACCAGCAACATTACTACACTTTCAATGTCTGTATCTGTAGAATATGTCACGAACATGAAAAAAAGTAAAGATTTTATTTATTTTTAAATCAACACTTCCAGCTTTCATTTAAAAAAAAGCCTCAAGTGTTTTTTTTCTGGACAATATTCCTTCATTTGTTAACACAAGGCTTTTATTCTGAATTATTTGCAGGAGAGTGTTGTAGGAAATGCAGTAACTTGCAGGGCTCCATGAATGAATAAAGTACCGGCTTTTAATTGTGTATTATCATTATTTATAAATGAGCAAAGTGCCATTATGAAAGGAAAACTATTATGTAGAGAGAAAGGGCTGGCAGTAGCAGCGCAGCAGCAGCAGAAACGCTGCTGGTGTGGACCCCACACGTGTGAGATACGCAGCAGTTCAGCGAGGCAGCCGTCACGCACTGCTCATGCGGGCTTTGTGGCCCGGGTTTAGACACAACTTCAGCTCAGGCTCTTAAGGTGGGCTGGCTGTAAGGTAGACCAGCTATTCTCATTTTAGTTATAAGCCGCTTCTCCGCCCAAAGTTCAACCTGGTTGATGCAAAGTGTGGGCGCAGCGCAGCGCGCCGATCGCCGAGCTCTGCGCCCACGCTTTGCTCGATGCTGTGAAAAGCCGTCCTGGTGTGGCGCAAGCCATTGGAAATAATGGTTTCAGAGTGCAGTTGTGCCGTTTGTCACTTTCTGTGTGAAAGGCCATTAACTCAGGGGTAGTTTGAGGCCACTAAGACTCACTGATGTCTCTATAGCTTATGAAAATGAGTCACTAATACCTATTGAAAGTAGCATGATGAAATGAGATCTGAGATTAGACACAGTGGGGTGCAAGACACACTTGTAATTATCCACATATAGTCTGCAAAGAGCTGGGCCGTGAGTTGGGGGGGGGGGACAAAACGGCTTTGCTCTACGGTAATATATTCTAAGGAAGCGCAGGATATATTGTACATTAACGCAGGTCAGGCAAAAACACAAGAGCATGCATTTATGCGTTAGCGAGGGAGAGTGGGTGTTAATGAACTTCATCAGCCCACGTGTGCGTGACTGTACAGAGGACGAGCTCATTCAAAATAGCTGGGTGCTACAGTACAGCATGCATACCGAAGTGATACACCCGAGTCACATGAGAGATGAACTGCAAAAAGACACGGCTGTCCGGGTTGTTAAGAGCATTTACAAGCTGCACTCTTTATGCTAATTCATGTCAAGAGACTGCAGGTGCCCCGAGGCATTGGCACATTGACATCCATGTTCAAATATAAAGCGGATGAAAAAAGGGCTGATTCAGCACTATTATTACTGGAGGGGCGAGGCACAAGAGAGGTGTATGGGAACGGGCAAAGACAAGACAGGACGAGTAAGAAGAATTAGAAGTGGAACGGTGTTTTCAGAAAAGCTGTGCTAATTTGACAAAGAAGTTCAATATGAAATAACCTTAACTAATTCTTCATACGTTACACAACAAAAAAAGGCAAATCTAAATAACAAAATTGGCAAAAAGTAAATTATTTAATGAATATTTCAGTCATGGTGACAGCTGCTCCATCTTCTCCTCTTCCGCCTCTAGTTCATCTGATTAATCCCCGTGTTGTGCATACAGTGCTAACCTCCGTCCCCACTCCAGACCCACAGATTCACACCTGCCCACCAGCCACCACTATTAAATTTCCCAGATCAACTCATCACCTGACCCAGCCATCTGTCCACTCAGCTGCTCCTCATTCCTAACATACAGTATATAAAGAGGATAGCTATCAGTTACACTATATCACATCGTCATGGTTGCCTTAGGGGTTCCAGTATTTAGTCTGTTTTGACTGCCTATATCTATTTTAATGATCTGCCCACAACTACGCCTGTCTGCCTCTGCCCCCACACATTATTTAGCTGGCTCTGACAGTCTTCTCTTTGCCAATCATAAGCCTGCCTTTTGACATATAAGACAAGTCCTTTTTTTTTTTTTTACCACATTTACTCCCCATTTTTTAGGATCTGTGGTCAAGTGTTAATTTATCTTTGTTAAATACATACAGGTTTTTAGGGGCTGCTGCACCCTGGTGGGTGAGATTTATGTATTTTAAAGATTTGGGATTTTGTATTTATGCACACGCCAGCCACACTTAAAATGCACCTGGGTTTTATCAACTTCATGGTGTAAGTACTGTACTTCCTACAGTCCCTCCCTACTCAACAACAACCTATTTTAATTGGAAATATGTAAACTACAGAAGCAGAATGTCCTTGCGGCAAAAAAAACACCTTGCGGCAAAAAAAACACCTATCGAGGGAATAATAACTAAGAATGAAAAATAGCCGTTTTGCTATTACGGACGGGGCCGGCAGCAAAACGTATTTTAGCCACCTAAAAGAATCAATATAAGTTTAAGTGAATGCTATATTTAGAATATTTTCACTGCTTTACCTTGCCATCAGACAGCCCTTTCTGACGGGGAACTGTATCCATCTATCTATCTATCTATCTCCAGAACAGCAACTCTCGTGTTCTGCGAGGTAAAATTAGTTTTTTTCAATGGAGTCTGGTTGCTTTGGCGAGAGCATAGATACCGGCTTCAGTTCCCTGTCGGAAACATAGACTTTATAGCTGTATCACGGCAAGGTAAAGCAGTGAAAATATTCTAAATATAGCGTACATATAAACTGATATTGTTTTTTTAGGTGGCTAAAATACGTTTTTCTGCCGGTCCCGTCCACAGCAGTACATTGCTTTGCTTCTGAGCGGTAACTCCTGTCTGTTTCTCCGAGCTGGGGGCGTGCCGACCGTCATCTACTCTAGGTAATACACTGACTATGGATAAGTACCTCAGACAACCCCCCTTCAAAACACCCGAAGTATCTCTTTAAGGCTAATTACTTTGCACTGTCCCTGTTAAATGAACCAATATATAAATAAATGTAAATAAAGACGCTGTTGTTTTTCCACTTCCAGCATGGTCATGATCTTGACAACAGTTAATCTGTAAGGATGTATGAGGCATGAAGTCTGAATCTCTAAACCCCTGGAGGATGTGGAAATATAACAGGCACACTTGACCTTTACCATCACTTTAATCACATGGGGTGGGGCGTGTTACATTAGATTAATAGTGGGACAACCCAAGGAGATTCTGTAAAGAAAGGATAGCTTGTGATATATCCTCAGGGTTTAAGTGTTCAGGACGCTACATTAGATATGGCCATTTTGATTAAGTAAATAAAGGCTTGCGTGCAAAGTCCGTGGCAACAACTCATCGTGTTGGTCTTTATTTGGATTGGGGTTTTTCCAGTAATGTTCAGTCTGTATATTATAGTGTCCAATGGTGTGGGAGTAGATGGGTTTATTAATCAGCTGCCAGCTACCCTCTCCGAGTCGATGTGCAGCTTCCTACGCATTGGAACAGGATTAGAGATAGAGGTTATATTTATGAATTTGGGTTGAGGATGTTACTATATGGCAACGGGAAGACAGAAAGTGCAATTTTGGTAAAAGACTTTGTTCACTTTGCTGCTGGACTGAGAGTGACGACCATAGAAATAGAACGAGATTAGAATGGATATTGAGCTGTATTCCGTGGTCATTTGACTAGTTCAAAAACAATGGCGCTCAGCACTGTGCATTGACCATAGAAATAGAGTGAGTTAGGCAGAGGTTACCATCCAAAGTACAATATAAATAAAATTGTACAGCTGCTGTGAGAATAAAGTGAATGTTGGACCCACAACAGCTGGTTCACAACAGCTGAGCAAAACTCGGAGGAGCGTCTCTCGTCACTAAAATGAGAATAGCTGGTCCACCTTAAAGGTCGGCCCACATTAAAGGCAGGGTTGGTAAAGATTTCAGAAACATTTTTTGTTATATAACATCCCAACAGCAATCAATAAATCAAATGCTCTGACAGGAAAAAAGAGAAAAAATCCGGTATCTGTGGCTGTCGCAGGACTGTAATAAATCCATCCATCATTTTATTCGGCCCGAATGTAATGAATGGACGACGGGCTGCCTGCCTGCTTGTGAGCAGTACACACACTGCACTGCTACGTTCACAGTTATAACGTTAGTGCTGACTTCATTCTCTCCATCTCTCTCTCTCTCTCAACCACACACTGACACTCGTAACGTTAAGCACACAACCTATGCACTGAGTTAGGAGTTAGCTACTTGTATAAAACATTTTAGTTTAAAAACATCTTAAAAAATACATAATTCCCTGGCGGACCCCGTAGAATAGAGATGCACTTCCGACTTCTTCAGTCCCTATACCGATAGCGATACCTGGGCTTTGGGTATCATCCGATACCGAATACCGATCCGATACCAGTGTTTAATTGATGTGATAAACTGCATGCCTCACTGTATGAAAGTGACTGGATCAGGCTTGACCTAAACATTCCGTTCCTAACTTTGCAAAACAAAATGTAACAAATAAATACATAGATATAATTTTACTGAAGTGTATTAAAATAATAAAATTGTACACCTGCAACTTGGTAAAAAGCTTCAAAATTAACAGGAATCACAATTCAATCGTAAACCTTTCCATTGTAGCAACAAACTGGTCAAAACTGAAAAATTCCAGTAAATAATGTATATTGTATACAAACGTAGAATTTAATTGAAAAGATCAACCCCAGTGTCACAGATACCCGATCCAGCTATTTGAGTCAGTATCAGCCCGATATCCGATCCGGTATCGGTGCATCCCTACCCTAGAAGCAACCAACTCTACCAAAACTATCAGTAATCACCTGATTCGGTGAATGAAATCGCTGCCAGCGATTAAATACCTCAGTTTTGCATGAGCATGCAGCATCACACAGCCAAGCAGCCTGCCTAACCTTTCCATGCAACATGCTGATCTATCCTACAATTTACCCCGCTGTGTTATACATGTTCGACGGCCGCTGTATAATCAGTTTGTGTCACTGTCATTATTGGAAATTGAGCTGACAGACATCACAATGTGAGACAAAAATGACTACAGTCCAGATTATAATGTTAGAGAGTGAATCACCGTGGCCTCTAACCTACAACGCTAACAGTGTATCCTAACGTGAGCACCATCCGTTTCACTGGGCAGGATGATGGGAAGTCGGGGAAGACATGAAGGAAAATTACCTCTCAAAGTAAGTCAAAGGCAAAGTACAGCAGCACAGCATTTCAAATACAATAGGACAGTCAGAACAACAAGCTAGCGGATGAAAAGGCGGGAGCAACGGCGTGAGATTGAAAAAGACAGACGAAGACAGTAAGGAAGTGGAACAGATGGTGAGAGAGAGCGACGGTGAAATTCACCTAAAATGGTGAAGTGAGGAGAAATGCAACAGAACTGGAAGCGCGGAGGAGGAGATAGAAGACGAGCTCTACAAACAGAAAGCTGAGACTCCCCTTCGCTCACACTCACTACAAATTATTAATGCGAGCACAGAACAAATGAGTTCAGTGCACAGGGAGGGGTAGATGAATCGCCCGGTGCGATTCCCCCAAGATAACCTCCAAAAATGGACTAGTCCCAACTCGAGTGGCACAGAGTGAACACAAGCATGAATGCTAGATATCAGCCGTAGGTCGTGGTTTAATCAAGATCAGTGACTTCTTCTGTTTTTAGCCAAACAAATGTAATCGAGCTATCCAATCCTTTCAAACTAGGGAAACATGTCAAAGTAAAGGGTACAGTGTGTACTATAAAATGACTGCAGAGTGTAGGTAATAGAGTGCAAGCACATCAATGTCACTGCTATACACTGTAATGCATATTTCCATAAAAGCCCATAGTGCTTTCAGTCTAACAAGTTGTATGTGGTTTCACAGAGGAGCAGCAAAACAAAACCCCTAATTATATCAAATCCTGAAATCATATCAATCACAGCAAAGTAATGACAATCGTCCACCAGATGGATTTAATCCAATTTACTTAGAACAGAACAGTGTCTAACATTTCGGGGGATCTATTGGCCATTCACCTTTTCACGTCGGCCACCGTAGTTCTCCAACACGCTCGGCACATGGGAGAAGTTTCAGTTGGTTGCAATCTACAACTTCACTGCTAGATGCCGCCAGATCCTACACACTGCTCCTTTAAGTAATAAATAGACTAAAAAGAATAAAGCCCAACTTCAAAAAAGGGAAAACAACAACTACTTTGATGCTATAATATTGATAAATTGTTGTTTTACCGCCCACTGCTCCTAACACTAGGATTAAATCGCTTTTGTCCAACCTACAAAATCCAAATTGAACTGATTTGCGCTATTTTTCAGTATTTTCAGTCATTTTATTGACCAAACGATTATTATTAAAACAATAAGCAGCATTCAGATTAATCTATAATGAAAGTAATCATCAGTTGCAGCCCTTTTAGGAACTTTATGGTCTCGAAGTTGTTTTGTTACAACCCTACCTCACAGCAGTTGTTTTGAGTTTACACTGAAACTTCAAGTCTCCAAAATGTTTCCAAGCAACACTCTTTCAGATGGCCTCATGGGATATGGCTGTCAGATTGGTATGTGATGCCACGGGGGGCAAGTCTATAGTTCCAAACCTCGGAAGAAACACTTTTGCATTAATATGAATGGTGCTTTTTGTCACCGTGCCAACTGCCTGCAGCCTGTGCCTAACAAGAGCCTTTTGTTTGTTTTGGTTTGGGCTTTTCTGCTCTGTTAGCTCCTTTAGCTCTGTTAGCATTGTATGTTCACTCATGTGTCGACTTCCCTGCTAAAATAAGTCAGTTCCCCCTGGCCAACAGACCCCTGCGTGTGCGATAGCACTGCTGTTGCAGGCATTGTTTCAGATCCGAGCAAAGAGCAAAAACACACGCATCCGAATCTTGGCCAGCTGCCTCGACGAATACAAAACACAGATGAGTCTACTCTGCACGATGAAAAGATCCTCTTGTGGTATATAAATTCATTATCACTTATGAATGTAGCATATCAAGCTCAGTGCTACTCATTAGACCAATTAGTTCACGTTTGTGAACATATATTTTAATGTATTCTTTTTTTTTGTTTTGTTTTTTTTTAACAGCCCCTCCCTGTGACTAAATGAAACTCCTCAGAAACCGTGATTCCTGCTACTTCTTGCTTCACTTTAGAAATGCAGTAGTAAAAAATAACATTATTATAAATGGATAAGCTTTGGTCAAGAATGCAACATGATGGCACTGTTGGGCGTGATTATTTAAACATATGCATACAATTCCCCGACTAGGCAGACTATAAATAAAACTAATCCAATTTGTACCATTAGTTAATAGCCCACCGCCTTCTCGCTTGCTTAAATTAACTGCTGCCAATCTACGACGCAGGTCACAGAAAGGGCAGAAGATGTGACAGATAGAGAAGCTTTAATTTACAGCAGTGATTAAAAACACTTGCATCAGACATGTCCAGCTACACTGTAGATTACAGAAAATAATTGGTCCCTCGTGCCAATCAGAGCTTTGCACCCTTCCCGTCCAGCATCTTTTCAAATGAAAACACTACACAAATGGCACTTTTGCAGCATCTGCAATTTCCATCATTCCGTAGGCAGCACCTCTCGAGCACACCTTTGAGCAACGCCTTGAATATCCATTAGTAACTCTGATGTTTTAACATTTTATGTCACGCCTGTTTCCTTTGCTCCAACAGCAAATATCTCCCTATCTGATTCAATTACAGCGAAATGCTCAGACTGAGATAACCTGTAGGGTCAAACAGGAAATCATTTGCAAAAATTACATCTTATCAGGGTTTTAAGATCTGCGTACATTACAATGCCATTCAGTTACAAGACAGGTTGTTTCTAGGGCTGTCTTTTGATTCAAATATTTAATCCCGATTAATCGCATGATTGTCCATAATTAATCGGGAGAATTATATATATTTATTTATTATTATTTATATATTTATTATTGGAAATCAATTAACAACACAAAACAATGACAAATAGTGTCCAGTGATCTCCCCTTTTCTTCACACTCGTGTTATTCTGCTGCATAGCAAAATTGTTTCTTTTCGGTTATGTGTTTATTAGGGCTGTCAATCAATTGAAATATTTAATCGTGATTAATCACACGATTGTCCGTAGTTAATCACGATTAATCGCAAATTAATTGCACATTTTTTGTTTGTTTAAAATGCACCTTAAAGGGAGATTTGTCAAGTATTTAATACTCTTATCAACATGGGAGTGGGCAAATATGCTTGTTTTATGCAAATGTATGTATATATTTATTATTGAAAATCAATTAACAACACAAAACAATGACAAATATTGTCCAGAAACCCTCACAGGTACTGCATTTAGCATTAAAAAATATGTTCAAATCATAACATGGCAAACTGCAGCCCAACAGGCAACAACAGCTGTCAGCGTGTCAGTCTGCTGACTTGACTATGACTTGCCCCAAATTGCATGTGATTATCATAAAGTGGGCATGTCTGTAAAGGGGAGACTCGTGGGTACCCAGAGAACCCATTTTCATTCACATATCTTGAGGTAAGAGGTCAGAGGTCAAGGGACCCCTTTGAATATGGCCATGCAAAAATGTAGCTTAAGTTTGGAGCGTTATTTATCCTCATTCGCGACAAGCTAGTATGACATAGTTGGTACCGATGGATTCCTTAGGTTTTCTAGTTTCATGATACCAGCCCAATACAACCTAAAAATCGCAAGTTGTGTTAATGCGTTAAAGGAAATTAGTGGCGTTAAAACGAATTTGCATTAACACGTTATTATCACATTGATTTTGACAGCCCTAGTTGTTTCAGATGGTGGTGTGAGGAGTGGGTTAGGGAGCTATAATGACAATAACACTTTATACTCTTGACAAGCAATACTGACAAAGCTAAAGAAGCAACCAAAACCAAGTTAGACGGTTTCTAAAACCAGGTTTCAGCTCGCAGAAAAATGAAATACCACAATGAAGAGATAACAATAGAACTACAGTATACACATTTCCAGATACCCTCCTCCTCCTTTAGAGGCAGGGCCAAATAATCAGACTAAACAGGAGTTTTGCATTTAATATATTTGCATGTAAAGATGTCTCCCAGGGAAAATGCCCTCACAACCTTCTGTATCTTTAAAAGGTTGACAGCTTGTTTGCCTCTGCCTCCACAAAACAACATTTCCGTGCCTCAAATGTCAACACATAAAAACTCAAAGGTCTGTGTGTCCTATAGACGGTAATAATACTGTAAAAACACACAAAACGAGGTGTTCACTACATTAATAGGCAGAATCCGGGACAGATGTTAGATGGACCTGTCGGGTTTCATTCACTCTAGTCAGCATATAGTCGCCTCCTGTAAAGACTCAGTGGGCCTCAAAGGTCCACAAGCAAACTGTGTTTAAAACATCACACACATGCAGAAACACACACGCACAAACACAACATCACACACTGCATTGCTCTCATCTGCTCCAGCGTCCTGCTGCTTCATTCTGCTGGACTCAGCTCTTCGGCTAATGGTCACTGCAGAATTAATTGCAACCATCCATCTCATTTTACTTGGAAAATACAATGGCAACGCTACTTCTGCTGTCAAGCTGCAGCTTCCCACACACACACATTTTGTTCTCTATAGCCGCTAGACCTGGGTCTGTTTTCCATTTACCTTCACTAAACATTTCCCATAAGTCATCTTTTGAGAGCAAGATGCCTAAGTTTGTGGGTGTTCACGGATGATTTAAATCTCACCGTGCACTCTGCGTTCTGACAACTGTTGAATAATAACTTTCAGAAGACTTTCAGAAACTATGGTTTATTACAATGGGTTTTTTTTTTTTTTGTAGCTCCAGCCATGACACTAATCGAAGTTATTGCTGAGATCTGGGAAGGCAGTAACATCACTAAAAAACAAGATGTTAAGTTGATGTTAAATTATTCTTTAAGAGGTCTGAAGACAGCAGAAATTCTTTGCATTTCTGAACAAAGGGAACATCTGAAGCTACATTCAAGGTCAATGCCTAACCCCAACCACCTTCGCAATTTGCATCTTACCTTCTAGCCATGACCCTTTCAAATAAAGTTGAACATGTGCTTCAAAATGGACTTCAGGCCCTCTTAGGGCTAAGAGAAGTGCCTCTAGGATGGATTACATTCAACAGAGCAGCATCTTTACCTACTGTAGCTGTTTGCTAGCATGTCTTGCTCTATAAAGATTTCTGCTGATCCTTAGTGGAAGCCCTTAACACTTATGTGTTTCTGTAATTTCTTACACTTGTTTTTTACAGCAGTTTTTCTTAGTGTGGCCTAACTGTATTTTGCAGTGCTTTATATTTATTCTATTAATTTATTCTGTTAGAACTAAAACAGTTTCACATTTGAAAGGCGCAATCAACTGTTAGTTTAAATGTAATGAACATCTTGGGTAACAATATTTGGGAGAAGTGAGACCTAGGCTATTTGTCAATCTACGTCAAATCCACCTCTGAGGTGGGATCCAAATTATCCTGAAATTTGGGATCAAATCCGGATTAAAGGTAGGAGGATCAGAAATCTTTGGATCTGCTTTGAAATAACCAATTTTCAGATCAGAATTTAATCCAACCCAACCACTATAATCCTGTGAGATAATTTTGAAAAACCAGCCCCTCCAGCCAGCTGCCACTTTATTTAGTTTTTTTTAGTGAAATGAGGAGGTATCGTATAGATAACTCCTCATTTCAATTTCCCCAATCAGCCAGTCCTCGTCCATCGCGGCGCTTTCAAAGCGAGCGACAGGAATAAATAGAAGCAGGGCATCCGACAACAGTTCAGCTCAAAACGGCGCGCTGCGCAGTGCTGCATCTCTTACGGCCAGTTAGGACACGAATAGTTCGGACCTATGTGTTTTTCAAAGGATAACTTCGGTGTTTTTTAACCTTTAAACTTTTTGGTGCAATATGTAAGAAAAATGTTTCATTTCTTTGTAGGGTCCTCTCCATAATGCTGTCAGACACTTATAACAACAATCTGAGCCTGTCAGTGGCAAAAACAACCACTTTTAGTGGACGTAGACTGACGGTGCCAGGTTGCTCCAAATGATTACATTACAGAGCCTGTTTAGCGGCTGGTGGGTCAATATTGGACCAATTTCAAAAAGTGTCGTCCCCATTAATCACTTGGGCACAAAAACATGGGAAAACAGGGTCCAGGTTGAAAAGTACCGATGTCATCCTTTAAGAACAAATATTTGAACGTCCTTTTTGGCCAATTTTGACAGCCCTATTGTAGTCTCACACTAATTAAACTCCTTAATATGGTGTCTGTTACACTTGGCAGTTAAGTAGCTAAAGCTTTTCAGACTTGTTAGTGACCAAGTAAAAATAAACTCAACTGCTAAGTCACAAGCCTGTGTTTAGCTTGAGAACTCTTAAGATCCTGGCACATACCCAATCTCACACTGATGGGGAACACATGTTTGACTGTGCTGATAAAATTCAGTAGAAATTCAGGTTTGGTTCAATTCATTTCACGGCAATCCAGGGAGTGAATTTTATTTAAACCTCACAGCTCAAACATACTGGGCTTTGTCATAATTAATGCTCTTGTATCAAATCTATAATTATTGGAAATCGCTGCTTTGTCATTATCATGTGAACCGCCATTTTCACATTTGCATTTTGAATTGGGAGTAAAGTTAAAGTGATATGATCTCAGCCCCTGACACAATAATTGGTCCCTTGCAGGTGGTAGCCACGATCTTTGGCCTGGGTCATACAGGGATGTCATTATAACACACAGTCATTGTCATTTTCACAGTTCTCATTGTGACCAGGAGACCACAGCAGACATCATTATGAGAGAGCTGATGACCAGGCTCACATCTTCTGGGGGAGGTTTGGTTAGCAGCGGGTTTCCACTCTAATGGTGGGCCAAATTAACTCAGAGATGGATCGCGCTTTCGGTACGGTTAGCACATAAAAAGTCTAATTAGATCATTTGCATCGCTCAGAAGCACCAGTTTGAACAAAGGGGATAAAGGTAGAAACGGACTTGTCACAGAAATGGTTCCTCTACATTGTGCCGATTGGTTGATTGATTTATGACACTTATGTCTGTAGTGTCTGTACTGTAAATTGCACTTTTGCTTGTCAATATCGAGGCTGCACACTAAATGTCAATTATTAGCCAATTATGAGTAGTGGAGCTGGATCTTTTACGATACAATATTATCACGATACGTAGGTCACGATACGATCTTATTGCGATTTTAAACATTTTGCGATATTGTTGAGTATTACAATAAGATATATCGCTGAGATATTTTAGCGTTCTTCCCGACAAGCTAACATGACATGGTTGGTACCAATCGATTCCTTAGGTTACCTGCTATCTTCACTCTAGCTTTTAGACTGGGCCCGCTGCAACCTCTGAAAGATAGAATAGTGACCGGGCCTGCTGTCAGATTGTTAAGAGGTTGATAGTTTATATAATAAAACTTGACGTCCGTACATCAATACAATATTGCCACGCAAAATATCGCAATATAATGCTGTATCAATTTTTCCCCAACACCTACAGAACATTAGTGTGCAACTATTTTGATAATCGATTAATCCGTTTTTTTTTCAGCCTCTCCAGTGTGAGAATTTGTCGCTTTTCTCTGTTTTGTATTATTGTAAATTGAGTATATTTGGGTTTTCAACTACTGGTCAGACCTCAGAAGATGCCAACAAATTGTGATGGACAATTTTTCTGACATTAAATCTATTAATCAAGGACATATTTGGGAGATTAAATTAGTTGCAGTATCCCTTTTACTGAGAACAGTGGCCTTAAAACATTAGACTGGGGTCACTGGTCAAATGTACCTAAAAGCCTTTGTTGGTGTAATAAAAGGTAGTAAAAACCCGTTCTAACTCTGGGTGTAAAATATGTAAAAATACATTAAGATATTAATCCTGTAAGGCTTGAAAGAGGGGAAATTCTCAGATTCCACTACCCTATTTTAATCTCATACCAGCCCAATATGACATCAGTATCTGTTTCACTTACTTAGAGTTTGTAAACTGAAATCTAAAGTGAATTACAGTTTTTCTTTGGAAATTCTTCCTCATACTAACCACCAATTTATGATGCATGATGACCTGCGTCCACAAGCTGAAAAAAGTCGTTTAAACTGAAACAACACATCTGGGGCTCTCCAAAAACCGTTAACCACAATCACTACTGAAACTGGACAGCACCCATTTCCTGTTGTTGAAACACATTGCAAAACCATCCACCCTTCTCTGAATGAAAAAAAACTTAAATACTGTGGCTCTGAGAGAGAGAGAGAGAGAAAATCCCACCATTAAAACGGGTTCTGACATGAAAGTAACGTAGACAACAGATTATGTTAAGACATTATTAAAAAAAACGCTTATTTTTGGAGGATATTAAAGATTACATGCTCTAAAACAGACCTTCCTTTCAAAAAGTACAATCATTCAAGATTTAAATGACAGTTTTTTGATGTGAAGGGTTTAGCAGTACTTTTTAAGCAAACGGTTCCTGTCAATAGAATTTTAAAGGAGCTCTTAAATGCGCACACTGTGACAGCTGCTTTCCTGAATGTGGGGATTTTTTAATCTTATTTCGCAGAGGACTGACATTTCATTTTGGACTCCCTTGGTTCTCTCTGGTCGAGAAAAATATCCACAAAATTGTGGAAGGGCTTATTTATTAAAAAAAAAAAAAAAAGGCTTGCATGAACCCATCTCTTCCACATCCAGCTGTCTCTGTCCAGTGGAATATTAGCGCTCAAGAAATGCGCTCAAGAGCCTGTCACTTACACTTCTCATCCAATTAATGATGAGCAAACTGCTTGTTCTCACACACACAAACAGTCATTAGTGGACTAGCGAATCAGTTTATTATTTGCTATTTCTCTGCCTCTCCACTGACTCTGGATGGTTGGAAATTGCAATTATCTAGCTGGCCCTTCATTCAACCTGGACGGAAACAAGAGAAATCTATATGGCTCCTTAATGAGCACTGAGCACCGTCGCTGCCATTTGATTAGAGACTTAATTGTGATAATAATGAACAAATACACCCAGCTCTGGCTAGAACGGTCTTGTAAGCATTCAGCTAATTAATGGCTATTTGCCCACTGATGCTGATGAAGGAGAAAATCACTAGGGAGACACATTTTCCTCTCAGCCCACGGAAAGCTAGACGGCACTGTGTTGACCGTGAAAACGGTCTGGTAAGCTTTCCATACGAAGATTGTCCTCACTCTGGAGGGGAAACCCGATCCCGGGCCAACAAAGGCAGCTACATAAAAGATGATGTTGTCTTCCGGGGATCCGCCTAAATTGTAGGTCAAAAGCTTGACAGCGTTATTCAGCCATCTTGAAAGTAGGCTGAAGCCATGTCACAACACGATAACAACAATGCGGACGGGCCGATGTGCAACGACAGCGGCCGGGCAGATCGCTCTGGCGATGCAGAGAAGGGGATCGTTTTGGCAGAGCAGCGGCAGTAAACGTGCCCGGGGCTGCGTGTCTTCAAGAAGCAGGGGAGGAAGGAAGACAGAGAGAGAAGACAATGAGGAAGAGAAGAAGACGGAGTGAAGGAGAGGTGAGTCGGTGACAGTCCTAAAAAAAAAATCACAACTAGAACCGAACAAAAGACGAGCGAGGATCGAGACGAGGAGGAAGACGTACGGGGACAAGCCAGGTCCCCCCGGCCCACTCTAATGTCTTGCCATTACCCTGTGAACACAGCCACGCGTGTTTTCTGACCAATTAGGCAGGCATAAAGGCAGGAGGCTGAAACTCAGCTGGGGGGCTCACATAGTCTGCTGGTCACATCTAGGCCACTCGCTCTCTCTCTCGCTCTCTCTCCACTTCTTTCCTATTTGTTGATTTGCTCGAGCAGAGGGGGGGGGGGGGGGGGTTGAAGGGGTGGGGGGGGCAATTTCATACAGCACCTAGCAAGGGATGTCAAACAGAGCCTGAAGCAAACAAGGCCATCCCTGGACCTTTCATCTTCTCCGCTTTCTGCATCTGTAGCAAACACACGCAAACACCCCCCACACACACACACACTAAAATCATATGATTGGCTGAAGCTTTGCAAAAACACGATTGGGCTGAAAGCATGGAGTCCACATACATACAAGGCCCAGACACAACAAGCCGATATCAAAGAACTAGCAGCGATGAAGGCCGACATTTAGTCGTTAGAAGGCCCACAAGTTGCATTTGAACACACCGCAGAGACTACAGCCGACGGCCAGTTAGCACGTACGTTCTGCGCCTGCGTGAGATGAAATAACTCTGCACACCAGCAGGTCACGGTAGTCTGTGTTCGTCATTCAAAAAGGGAAACAGGAAGACCGAGGACGGCGGATATACAAGCTGTCACTATGATACGTATATGAAACAAAGCGGCGTTTGCCGACCATTTTCACACCACTTAGCTTCATTCGACATGGCCACGTCGTTGTGAAAATATCCGTGTATTTGAATAATCAGATGAGATGAAGATGAAAAATGAGAAGAGCCTTCTGTGTGTGCCCTTTTCACTTTACTCGTCTGCTTGCTTTCCTCACTTCCGTTTCTCTTCTCGTGCACTGATTCGCTTAAGCTGAACAGCCAATCAGAGGGATTTCTCTCACCGATGAGCTCCGCAGCAGATTCAACATACTGAATCGGCCGAAAAGCCTCCGACACGGGCAGACTAGAGCCGACAATGCGGGACACACCGCAAAAACTAGGCTGACAGACGCTCATCGACGGCTGTAAACTGGGTAGTGTCTAGAAGGGGAACCAGCAAACTGGGGATACTCTCGCGAGATTGTTAAGGTTAGGCATTGACATCGAATAATTAAGGGTTGAGCTAGGTCGTCGGGCAGCAAGTCTCCCAAGAGTTTTTGCAAGTTTTGTGCAGATCTCAGATCAGATTTCGCAATTTGCGGGCTCCCTACTAGACAACGACCCCCAAACTGTCCAACGGCCGACTGTCATCTTGGTGTGTCAGGGCCTTTAGGGTTAGATAGCAAACTCTGTGCTTTTAAGGGTACCGACCAAATTACGTCGGTACTACCGAGTACCGATTCCTGTTAAATCAATCAGTGCCAAATTTCGGTACCTGAGAGCACATCTCGGTGAGAAAGTATGAGCAGCAGCCGAGCCGAGCGCGGCTCTGGCAGAGAAAGAGAGAAAGCGAGACTACGTCAACCCTGCAGCTTGGTCAAGTCACAGTGAGTCAAGGCAATGTATGGCAAGTCCAAAGCGGTCGCAAGTGCGGTTACACTTTTCATAACTCAATGCATACAACGCTCGCTGCAATATTTGTAATGCGAAATGCAAAGCTGGCCACGGCAACACGTCTCACATGTGCTTCCTCCGAGACACACACGAAAGCGCTCTCACACTGTGCCCTGGTGACAGACTGCGACAGGCTGGAGGTGGAAGGGACGGGTTTGGGAGGAGAGAGGGAGGTAGGGGATTTATTTTGTGTGGTGTACTATTTTCTAAATAAATCACAAAATCCCCTCAATAAATACCAATGCTCAAATTGAGAAGTTTGGACTGAAATTTCATTTTCGTTATCACAGAGAGTAAAGTACCGAAAAAAAGGTACCGTTGGGTACCGGCACTGAATTCCAGGTTCAAATGTAGAGGGTGCCCAACCCTAGACACAGTTAGTGGCAAAGGCTGCATCTCACCCTCTTTCTTTATTGTTATTATAGAGCTAATAATGTCAACAAGAGCAGTGAAAGAGTGTCGATAACAGTGTGAATACATGGCCATAAGCTCTTGTTTATTTATGCCCGACAGTGATGCACGCCAGAGGAAAAAGCTTAGTAAAGGAAAAAAAACTATGTAGGATTTTGGGAGGTTTTGGCCTTATCAAAAAGTCATCGGCCAAGAGGGGAACACCGCGGAACTCGAGAGCATCCAGTCAGGAATGAATGTGTGTTATTTTTGCCAGTGATCACTGGCCTTTAGAAGCCAGGATTGAGAGGTATACACACACAATGACCCCATTATGTCGGCAGTACGGTCAACTCAAGATAAATGTGCTTCCGTGGATTGCAACATCACTGCAATGGACGGTGCAAAAAGATTTTTGAAAGTCTGGCTGATGAAATCTGAGAAAAGTGGAAATCTAATTTCAAGAAAAACACACACGGCCACTGCCAAGAGCGCTGCTCACTCACAGCTCCTCTGTTCGGGAAGGTGGTCAAAAAGGGGACGAATTCCGGTCCGGGGACGTGACCCTCTGCTTTTACTGGCAACTGACGCAACACCCGAAGGCTATGGTAAACACAGACAGGGGGGAGGGGGGGGGGCACGGACAAGTACAGCAAACAAACTGACTGGGTCGGGCCTGATTTTATATCTCGGCAAATATGGACGTGCAGGAGCAAACAACAAGGGGGAGTTTCAGGGAGAGAGAAAAAAGGATTTTTTTATTGGGTAACGAGGGAAAACATCTGCAAACAGTTCACTGGGCCACGTCATCAGGAAAAGAAAAGATATACAAGCTGTGTGTGACTTTGAAACTACAGAGGAACATTTACTAGGCTCACAAGAGCCACACACACACACACACACTGTACAGCATATGTACATAAAACCACACTGCTGTTAAATTCTGGACGAATAACAGGACCTTACTGGCCTCTCAGAGAGAAGGGCACTTAAGGAATTTTATTAGTTCAAGATGTGATATAATCCTCCACTTCCGCCTGTGACCCACACACACACACACACTACAAAAAAAGCACACACCGAATTAAACAAACATGTCTGTACAAAGTGGCCTATGTGCATCTTGTAACCTGCGCAAAGAGTTGTGTATGAATGCATTTGCACAAGAGGTATCTGCATACACTCACACACCTCTTGAAGCGCATGCCTCGACAGAGAGACTTACCCTCCAGCTAGTGGCCCTACCACAAAGGGAATGCGGGGAGAAAAGTGTGGCGAATGCAAAAAGGATGTTAACCAACATCTCCCCCCTTTTTACTCGCATCCTTTCCTTTTCCTCTCTCCATCCCACCCGATCACTTACTTCCTGCAGCGATTGCCTGGGGGGGGGGGGAGGTCTGGTATTTTGTGGCTTAATCAGCTTTTATCACCCACTGGAAAATACGCTTCTCTGCTGAGTTCTGAGGTTTTTAACCTGACATTTCTCTTCTTGCTGTCTAACACAAGACTGGGTGCAGCTGTTTTGACCTTTAGGGTCATCTTTCCTACATTGTTTTATTTGTTACGTATTATGCCTTAAGGAAACAGGAAATGAGGGATGACTATGAAGGAACCGATCAATATTGCAGGTACAAGTAAGCAAGGTTTTCATTGGTCAACACCAGGTCAGCGTGTAGTCACTCAGGTGTTGCAGCAGGATGTCTCAACGTAGAGATTCAGCAACCCTCAAACTTTTGCTTTGAACAGAAAGCATCAAATTAAGCTTCTTAGGTATATTCTCTTTGGTAGTAGGAAAAATACTATGTAAATAATAATTATATCAATAATAATAATAGTTATGATATTTTTTGTTCTGATGTATTTTAGGATGCCTTCTGTAACACCTTGGCCAGGGACAATAAATGAAAAATAGCCTTTTGGCTAATTCTGGCATTTTTTATACTCTGTGTATTTATTAATTTGCACGGTCCCTTCTCAAATAAACTAAACTAAAGAAAATGACACTAGATACACTAGAGGCTACATGACAGGTGCCAATCATGCTCTCTTCTGCTAGCACAATGCACTTAAATAGACAATGTTACTTGCACTAATAGAGTCATCATCAGCTGTGATCATTTCTCAGAATTTGAAGCGTAAGGATGAATATTACTGTTTTATCTGATCACCATAAACAGCATAAATGGTTCAAATGTGACATAATAATTAGGGATGCACCGATACCGATATCGGATATCGGGCCAATACTGGGTACATCCCAATTCTCCTAATTGCATCCACGTTTCCCTCCCTTGCGTCTTAGTCCCTCCCACCAGGGATGCATGGAGAGACGCAAGGATACCATGCGAGGAGAGAGGAAACGAGGAAATATGCTTTAAGAGAAATGAGACGTCCTTTCCTCTGAAGCGTCACGTGAAGCTACGTCCGCTTCTGATGACAGCAGCAGCTGATCACAGCTGGATCAGCTGTCAATCGGCTTTAACAGCTGTAGAGACTTTTGATGGAGTTTGTTTCTGCACTGATCTAATACTAATAAAGACACACAGTTATTATCAGTGGCAGAGCAGCAGTGTTTTCTCTCCGTAGCCTGTTACCTGTTTAACAAACACCTGCACATGAATAACAGCTGCAGTCTGTATTTATACTGTGTACTGTGTCCTGTTTAGAGGCTCAAGAACCATTTCTACTGGCACAATGCCTTTATATTATTTATACATTATTAGCGTCTGTAGTTATTGATATTCTGATTGTGAATTCATTATTTAATAACCCAGAATAGTATCGTTGTGTCTTTTGAACACTGGACATTATTTATTAGGCTGAATGGTTCAGGGAAAATTGAAATGATGTAGCTCATATCAAACCCGACGCTCAGGAATTATCAGCCTCACATGTGACTGAATGGAAATGACAATTAATAATGTAAAACGTGTTTGTTGCTGACAGACAGACTCTCCTGCTCTCTCTGACTTTAACTATATCATTAATAAAATTTCACGGGGAAAATAACAGATCATGAAAAGAAAAAATCTTTCAATTAAATGCAGAAAGTTGTTTTAGGTCCGTTTGTCAGGTGTTATAAACCCCTTTCAGTGACAGGCTGCTTCACTCAGATTTTAACTAGACGGTGAATCAGAAGACAACTAACATATAAAACGTTTAATCTATGATCTATCTTCACTCCGGTATAAAACTCCAGTGATGCTGAGAGGTAAAGTTATCAGATCAGTCCGGTTTGCAGCAGCGTCCAATCAGTAATTGATATCCAATAAGGGGGCGAGTCGGTCGGTAAAAGACTTCCGTGAAGGCTGCTCTCGTGTATCCTCGCTCATCGCTCTTCTGAGATCCCTCCTCGCTCCTCGCTCCTCCATGTAGAAATAAATGCTTTGGGACGGTCTTCAAGATCGCGTACCAGAACAGCTTCCGGTTCAAGCGAGGAGCGAGGAGCGAGGAAACGACAAATAAGAGTCTTGGGATGTACCCACTGACTCAAATAACTGGATCGGGTATCGTGACAATGGGGCCGATCTATTTTATTCAATTCTATGTTTTTCTGTTTACATGATATACTGGAATTTTAATTCCTGTGTAAGTTTTGACCAAGTTATTGCTGCATTAAAACGGTTTACACCTGAATTGTAATTCCTGTTAATTTTAAAGATTTTTTTCCAAGCTGCTGGTGCAAGATTTATTATTTTGATAATAAATAACAATTCAATAAATGTATATCTATGTATTTATATATTACATTTTGTTTTACAAATCAAAGAAAGCAATGTTTAAGTCCAGCCTGATGTTGTCTTATACATAAAAGAATGATCCACCTCACTTCCACACAGTGAGGCATACAGCTTATTAATTACACACTGGTATCAGATGGGTACTCGGTATCGGCCGACACCCGAAGCCCAGGTATCACCATCGGTATCGGAATTGAAAAAGTCAGATCGGTGCATCCCTGATAATAGCCTGTGTGGGTTTTATAAGGCCATGGTCTTTTATATAATCTTGCAATGACTGTGGTTAGAAGCACGTCTGTACAGGTTCAGTGTTTGTCGTCATTCTGGAGTATATTGTTTTGGTGACAACTGCAGAAACTAACGAGCCGTTGGAAACTGTGAAGGACAACCTTTTTCTCTTTTAACATGATAACAGAGTGAGTTAATGGCGGGTATGTATAGACCTTTTTATTGCCATCCTGTTGCTAAGGCAACAGCTTTGGTTCAAGTTTATTTCCTGTCAGCTACAGCATCAACAAACATTGCAGGAAATACAAAGGGTGCCATTTAGGATGTTTATGTTGTGAAGTTTGAAAAGGTGTATAACAAACAATATCTGTAAATAATCAATGTCCAAGACACGTACTTTGCAGGCAGTATAGTAGCTTCTGAGCTTCGCTTATGTTAATGTCACGTTTTTATTCTCAGAGCTTTTCTAAACATATTTACAGACAGTGAAGCCAGAACAGGTTACTCTGTCAACTTGTATCTACCCATAATGAGATAGATTGTAGTGTACTTACAGTATTGGTATGTACATTATGTAATGCTGTACTTTTTCAAGTCAAATTAAGCTGTCTTTTTACTAGGAGTGGGAAAAAAATTGAAATCTTTTTTTTTTTGCCAGAATCGGTATAATTGCTTCATTTGCATCTATGCGGAGGTAGAAGGAAGTTAGCGCTTTTATTGTTGTAGTCTGAGTAACGTGACGTCTGATATATCTGTTTCGTATCCGTCAACCAAGACAAACCGCAGCCAGCCACAACGAGGAAGTACAAAACATTCTTGACATTACATATCCCTTATGAATTAAAAACAAAATACCAACTAACTTGTGAGGGAAATGTCTTTATTCTTTGATTTTTGGGCTGCTGGAAAAAAATCAATAAATAATTCCTGACAATAACTGATATATTTGACTTCAGCACATCTCTGAGTACATACATGCTGAAAATCAAACATTTTAATGTATTAATTTAGATATTTTTCAAAGTAAAAGTCCCTTGAAGTGTATGATTCAACTTTTTCCCATGGTCTAGTGTTAGAAAAGTTTACAAAAAATCATAATATCGAATCGCAATACTTAAAAATCGCAAAACATATTGAATCGGGACCCAAGTATCGTGATAGTATTGCATCGGTGTATCGTCCCTGCCCTACTTTTTACATGCACCGTCATTGTTGCACGCAATGAGTCTTGGCTTATTTTATTACGGGAATAGCCTCAGGTTTACATCCTGATACACATCAATGCTTGCTGGTGGCTTCACTGCAAAGTTCTGACTAGTATGAAGAGTTTTGATATGACTACTCTTAGTTTGAAAGTGACGAGATAAGTCTTTTGCTCTTTTAAGAGGGTGAGCGTGTGAAAGAAAGAAAGTAGCAGGAAACAAACAAACTTCTGGAGGATAAAGTGAGAAAAAGCTCTTACAGTAAAAGTACAACACCAGGTGGTACACTCACCCCTGCCTTGCACTCATTACTGTTAGCCGCTCATAATGGTAACAACCTGGGAAGTTACTCTCCTACTGCAATTACTGTAAGTAGCCCAGGGTAAAACCCACTGAATGGCCTACTGTATACATGTAAGACACGTCTCAGAAAACAGATCACAGAGTCAGTGTCTTCTTGTGTGGTAGTAAAGGCCTGCATCAGTGCCTGGCAGCATTGACAGGTTGATAATATCTACCTCCGCCGCCATTGACTTGCACAATGTATCAATATCCAGCGGGCACAGCGGCTCACTCCCCCGCATAAACAGACCAAAGACATCGATGGGCGCATACTCCAAACGCCAGCCGCTGACATTTGCACAGCATCCACAGAGGAGAGGAAAAGCACAAATGTTCCAGCTCTGTGGGAGCGCTAGAAGAGTGTGAGCCTTTTTCTTAAGACTTTGTTCATCTTCCGTTTCTTTCTTCTCGCTCAGCGGGCGGCCATTTTTCCTGGCTCAGGCTGAAGGTTGTTTGGCACACCTGGTTCGTAGCGGGAGACAGCAGGGGAATGAGGGGTGGGGGGAGGTCACGGTGCTCAGAGCCGACCAGCAGGCGCCGGCTTAACGGCAGCATTTTATTCAGACAGACACCCGGCTCACCGGTCATTACTGCTATAAGGGGATTTCAGGTCCGGACACAAGCTCACCTATTTCTGCAGCTTTGTGTTGGGTTTGTGTGTCCCGTGTATGTGTGTTAATGTGACAGTTCAGTTGTTATGCTAGGGCCAAATTATTTGATATTTTCCACAGTTAGTGATACTCCTTGTGCACTGTAAAAGGAATACTTTATGCGGCACTCTACCTTTAATTCTGGCTCTAGAACAAACTATTCGCCCTTCGGTTGTTTTGTAAAAGTAACCCTTGAATCTAAAATTCCTTTAGTTGGGTGTGTCTCAAGAGCAAATACAAGAATATTTATAAAAACCTGTCTCTTTACTGTATATTTATTAAACAGCTAAATTTATGGCACAGTGGCATTGAGAACATCCTTCTAACCGGAGAAAAATTAAACTAAAATGTCTCTCAGCAACACACAGCTGCTCTATGGTTGCTGTTCTTTAGCTGAACCTGACCTCCTTGAGAAATTGGCCTAAATAAGTCAGAAACGTATCCCTCATGAAATCACATTTCCTCAAGTTCTTTAGCAATAATTCATTTTTAATCAATTTAAGATCCTGGAGTTCGGGTTTCCTTTTTTTGGAAGCTAACAACTCATAACCAAAAGTGAAAAAAAGCAAATAACCTAGGAATTTCTGTTTAAAAAAACATGTCACCTTAAAGATGCCAAATGTGAGATTGGGAGCATTTCTATCGCCTCTGCAAGGCTCTGAACTTGGCGACTTGGAGCCGGCAGCTCGCAGCTAACGGTGCCAACAGCGCTAACAGTGCAAACAACGGCAATAGTGCTGACAAATCTAACGGTGTTAAACTGAGGGGGGGAACCGGAGGGTGGGTGCTACGCTTCCGCAACGGCGTTATCAGCTGTAACTGGCGTATGAGCGCAGTCCATAGCGACTAGCCAGTGGGGCATGCTCACATGCACTAACATGCACTAAAAAGCATGCACGGCCGGGCCCGGCTTTGTCAACAAAGCACGGAGAAGCTCCGATTACAACACACACAGAGGGAGACAGACTTCATTCTCTGCTCAGGTAGACATTACTCCTCTATATCTTTACATAGCAAATCCTTTTTGATGCTATATTAATGCTCTGAATATCGTTTAGAGCACCTTTAGAGTCAGTTTTGGCAAAATTTCCCTTCAGCTGTTTACTTAGTATGTTAGCAGACGAGGTGTGTCGTTAGTCTATCAGTAGAGTCAACTAGCAAACTGATGATGATTTAACTGGTTTATCAGCTTTGTGCACTGTTTTTTACAGTTTTACCGACTTTGTGGATTAAACGGTTTTGTGCTTCTTAAGCCTCTATTTACATTTTTTTTTTTCAAATAGCACAGGGGGTTTCCATTTCTCTAAAATACTGCTTATTATTCTGGATTACACACATAAACATCCATCTGACCATTAAATAAAATTGCTTTAACAAACAGAACAGATGTACCTCATTCGATTGCTGTTAGTCTGCACGGTGATGCAGGTGGGCTTCAGTACTGGATGGATAAACACAGTGACAAGCCTTCCAACTGAAACTGTCAAACTCAAAATTCATCCCAAAGCACCTGATCATCTAGATAAACTATCAAGTGCACACACACACACAGTTAACAGACACACACACACAGAACAAAGAAGCCCTAAAGACTTTTATTGCTCCACTGGAGGAGGCTCTGCCACAAGAGGCTGCAGTGTGTCTGTCCTCTCACTGCAGTACTCTTAGCTGTCAGCTGTACCTCCTGCCTGCGCCATCTACTCCCCATGTAAATGCATCATATGTTAGAGGCACCACATTATACAATGCATTCCGATCTCCGCAAGCAAAGGCCCTCATTTGACTGCACCGAGATATCTCTGTTACTAATTCAACGTACGAGGGAAAGAACAAATCTCAGGCTTTACAGAGGCCGTCCTTTAAATGCAAACTTCTCTTTTGATGTATGTGATGTTGCGGAGACGAACAGAGGTGATCGATATGGAGGTTTCCGGCTTGGATTTGGCACAGAGCTCCCTTCGTTCTCTGATGTCCCGTTTGCTCTTTTTGGATGTGCTGCTTCTGCGCTCAGTGTTTTATTACTACACTCCCAAGTCCTAACCTTAGTAGAAAGGACATCAGCAACAAAATATGCATGCAGAAAAGGACAAACCTCCTGTTGCTCCAGGCACACGGGTTTTGTGGTGCTATCCAGCCTCTTATGCTGGGAGCCAATGAGGCAGCGAACACGGCCACGCAGGCGACTCTGTGAGCCATGACATCACAGAATTACAAATAGGAGGCCGTTTGAAAATGACTCTCATCTTCATCCTGCTGAGGACTTTTGGAGGAGAATGAACTGTCTACTAGCGGGGAGGTAAACAGCACCTTGGTGACGTTGGCAGCAGTCGCTGGTATCCCGCGGGGGCCTAGCTAGTGGTGGGCTGCCTTCAAATATTTGCCTTGTGTGATCAGACTGTCATTGTCCCTGGTTTTTTCACCCTCACTTGGCAGTGGGTGCACACACAGAGGAAGAAGGTAGGGAGTCCGCTTTCTAGTTGTTGGCAGTTGAGAAAAACGATGCTCATTCACAGTTTGGGCATCGAGGCACTCAGTGGGCTGGACCAGACCCTTTTCTGTTGGCTTTGGAAAGAGGGATACCCTCTCTCTGCATTCCCTTACACTGAAAAAAAAACACTGCTTTTAACAGAGCTGCTCTGTCTTTACACCACAACACGAGCCGAGAGTGACAACTAGAAATTCAATTCTGTATATTTCATGCTTCACCGAAAACATACATCGAACCAGCGGGGGAAAAAAAACATCAAAACATGTAAGTTTTATTGTTACAGTTACTCCCTGGTTTTACATCTGTAAAACCTGGACAAAGCACAGGCTCGCAATGTGTCAGGCCTTTACTGGCAGCTTGAATGTGAGCCTCCAGGAAACAGAGAAGCCGTCTGGAGCGCTGCCAGCAGGCTTCGAGACGGTGGAGACTGAAGCAACAATAGCAAACCACAAAAACGCACACTGGGCTGCAACGGACATGCAATGTAAGTGAGCGGGGCCTGTCTGCTCTTCAACGCCTCAATAAGAAAAGGACTTCACTCGAGGATATTACAATTCTGCAACAGTAATTGGGCAGAGGAGGGCGTGGCGGAAAAGAACTTTCCCTCAGACGACTGCGACCCCCGAGGCGAGAGCTTTGCCGAGCTCAGCCGAACAGACCACGCAAGCAAAGTCACACTGACATTCACTTGAAAGAGCATCAAAGGAGAATGAGTCAGTGAGAGCTGAGTGCACGAGGGCAAATAACCCTCCCGGTGCTCGGACGCCTCGGTCATCACGTACAGTAGCACATCACCTCTAGGCATGAAAGGCATGTGAGCAGCGTGAGAGGGTGACAGCAGGCTGGAAGTGAGAGTGACAACAGGACTTATCCGCGTCACATGCCAAGGCTGAAACCCATCTGCACATGCTGGCCAATGCCCCCCCCCCCCTACCCCCTCTCCCTCCTCCCCCATACCAGCCTCACTCGCCTTGAGTGTGTACAGATGTGTGATCCACAGACGCTCCCACTCTGGAGCCCTTATTGGACCCACAGGGCTCAACAAAAGCTGGCACACAGCTTGAAGAGCTCCTGGCCAAAGTGTCACTGCACAATGTCACATCATTTGCAGGCGATTGTGCGAGGGTGATAGAGGTGCTACAGCTAAAAGCGGGACGTTTTATCACTCAGAATGACCCGATGGAACGCAAGTTAACAGCTCACGAAAAAACTAATCTGATAAGGCATATGATTACATGCACAAAGGCAAATAATCTGAATGTATTTAAATAGGATTATTTTGCAAACATAATGATGTTGCAAGAAGAAAAACACGGAATATCCTGCATTCCCACTCAGGAAAGTGCAGCATTTATTTTAGTATATTAAAAGTTATATATCACATTGTTTCTTAAGAACAAACTTTTCATCCTATTCTGATATTCAACTTTATGCAATCTTAACTACAAACAGCAGAAACATTCAACTCATCTTTGATCCTGACACTGATCTCCATCTTCATCAATAGAAACCCAACCGAAACGCATCTACAAAAAGCCAAAGACGCCGGGTAAATTTAGACAACTCGATATGATTGAGAGGGATTTATTTTGTCTGTTTGACAGGAGCTTGGCAAACAACTGTCCCGCCGCTTCTATAGAGAGAGCGTCTGTATTGTCACACAAACACAGGCAAATCAAATCCAACAGCGGAAATATAATTACTTACTTTCAACTGTGCTTGCCTGTTTTTTTTTTCATATCTGAATAGAGCAGACTGCCATTTATCTGTTATGTTTTGACAGCACGAACATGCTTCCCATTCAAAAGACAACTGAAAGTTGATTTGCTCTGTGAAGCCACACATTTAAAAAAAAAAAAAAAAAAAATTGCTTATTTTGAGGAGGAAGTTGAGTGACTTAGATGATTTGATCAATGTGATAAGATTTCGACATTATAAAAACATCTGTCCTGGATTCACCCCTAAATGTACTTCCTGTTTTTCTCTTCAAACCTCAATCTCTCGACTTCCTATAAAAACGATCAGATCATATTTCACACATAAGGCTACTATGTGTCAACTGTCCTGTAGAAAAATTGAAGTTATAGAGCAGGATTGACTGTCGCATCATCCTTACCTCTTTGACTTTCTCCCTGCGCTCGTCGGTCTTGGGGTCGCTCGGCTTGCCGCCGTCTCCTCCCAGCGGGGGTTTGAGCAGACATCCTTTGAACTTAGTGTAACTGAAAGTATCCGAGGTGGCACCTTGGTCGGAGGAGGAGAAGGAGGTCGATTTCGCCGACGCGGACTCCGTTTTGGACCTGGGCAGAGTGAAGTCCTCCTGCGCTTTCCCCCCGGCGAGCCGCTCCTCGGTGGCCTCATGAGAGACGGCCGGTTTGCGGCTCAGACTCTTCAGCTTGGTGCTGGTCTCCCCTTTGGCTGATGATGTCATGCCCCTCGGCTGTGGCTGCTGCTGCTGCTGCTCCTGCTCCTGCTGCTGCTGCTCCTTGGGTCTCTTCAAGTGCTCCCTGGCATCGTTCTCGGACCCGGAGCCGGAGCCCACCGTGACGGGCTGGCTCTCCGTCTTGGAGAGAAAAATGCGTTTTAGTCGCACGGAGTCGGGCAAAAAGAAGAGGGCCCCGAAACACAGCGTTACCAAACCCGAGAGGAAGAGCAGAAACACGAACTTCTGCGACAGGCGCAGACCCATGCCCGATGCCGACACACCGGGCAACTTTCGGAAAACCATTGAAACTTTTTCTGGAGACGTCGCTTAACGGTATTTCCTCCTCCCGACTCCACCACACACACAGTGGGTTTTGACAGCCTCTTACTGAGCAGCCTCTCTGCTGCTGCGTCGGGGCATGTGTGTGTGGAGATACTAGATCTGCGGGATTTTTTTAAACACACCCCCGTGACACTTTACAGAGCAGCATATAAACTGCCTGCTGCCACAGCTGTCTTTATCTCGCTATCGATCGGATCTGCATAAAGCGAAGGTTAGGCCTGCCTACACACCGATCATTTACCAAATCATATGGCGACACAGCTCTTGGGGATTTTGAAGGGGTTTATATCCAGCCTACATAACGCGATCACTAACATCAACAGACTGCAGGGTTTAAAAACACCGTAAAACAGCAGAGCAGGGCTCTGGGGCTGACAGAGAAATGGCACTGGCGTTTATCTGGAGCTGTATTCAAGAATAACAGGATGACAAGAGCACACGCACAGGCTAGCGAATAAATCTCACTTTTATGAGATATGATCAAACGTTTCGCAGCAGTCTGTGAGTAAAGTTGTGTCTCGATGCATTATTATTTCACGCCGTTCAAATCGTCAATAACACACATTGTGCCCCTACGGTGCAAAAAAAACCTCAAGCGTGCAGCAGAGCATCTTTATTTCCGAGCCGCATTATTATATGCTCCCTGAAATCACATTTAAGATCGCAAAAAAAGGCGTTTTTTTGTTTGCATCTATCCGGTGCAGCTGGTGGGCGGAAACGCGTGTGTATTCATGTCGCCTCGTTATCTGTCAATTGCGCTCCTCCGGTATAACAGCCTCCTCCGTTTCCACTGGCGTCAATACGCCGGGTTGAAACAAATCGGTGGATGACATGAGAAAGAAGGCGGGTTTTTTGTGTCCCATGCGAAGTTATCCTAGCCCCCGATCCAAATCCAGAGAAGAAACAAATCCACCATCCAGTCCGCCGGTGTAAGACAGACACACCACCGTCGCCGCCGCGTCGTCGTCGCTCCGGTACCCGCCGCCGTCACCGTCCGTCCGCCTGCCGTGTGCCTCGCTGTTATCTCGCCTGTAGTGCGCACTTGTGTCGCTGTGCCGCGGACGTCCGCTTGCGTGAAGCAGCGAGAGGGGAGAGAGGGCTGGAAATGTAACATATAGAGCAGGCAGAGGGGTGAGGAGAGGAGACGAGAGGAGGAGGGGGAGAAGAGAGAACCGGTCCGCCGCTCGACGATCCAGTGGGCTGGTCGGATTTCTTGATGGATATTCTCAGCGGCTTATCACAACACCGTTAAGCCGGTTGGA
This sequence comes from Sebastolobus alascanus, assembly GCA_916701645.2. Taxonomy (NCBI): domain Eukaryota; kingdom Metazoa; phylum Chordata; class Actinopteri; order Perciformes; family Sebastidae; genus Sebastolobus; species Sebastolobus alascanus. The sequence goes on from CAKAOJ020000058.1 coordinate 270,748, forward strand.
CAAAAGCAAGAGAAGTGTGAATGGCTCTCTGTACATTAGAAAACCATCCACACCCCCCCGAGGAAAATGAGCTCGTTTAATCCTGGAAAAGCTTTTACAAGCGGATAGATAGATCTACCACAGATGTCTCAACAGTCCTCGGGAATTAAATAAGCAGCACAATGAGCTAAAAATAAAGAAAGCACTTTCTAACAACCGCAGCCCACAATACCATATTTCACTCGTTTTTTGGGGGTTATTTTCAAGACACTCAGTTAGGGATAAACCCACCCGATGAGAAGACTAACATTTATAAATGTAATACATATATATATATTTTTTTTTATTTGTTCTGCGTTCAATTATTCCAGTTTATGCCTCTCACTTAATTGTCGCTTTTCTGTATGGGAGTTTGGCATTGACGTTAACGCTGCACTGAAGCTAGCGTTAGCTAGACTCGGTTACCGCAAACATAAACATAAAAAGTTTGAAGAGCCCAGCAGGTCGTTTGACAACACTTACCCTGGTTTTGAAGATACGGTCCGATTCCTCGAAGAGTCTTCTATCAAGCTGAGACAAAAAATATTACCTGGGATGTAACGCTACATTAAAAAAGAGCTGTTTAACACGGTTACCGCGTTGCAACTCTTGATTAGCCAGACTAATTTAGTATCCGGAAGTGACGCATCTAACCGGCGCGTCACCAAAATTAAAACTTTTACTTCTACTAATAAATAACGAATTAGCCAACTAACGTATTCTTGAGCTACAGGGTAATTTATTTATATAAATGTTATTTTTCATATTTTTTTTATAGTTATTTCTAATGGCGCATTCATATTTTTTTTTTCTGTATCACACAACAAGCTGGGAGAAATGTCACTCTGAGAGGCTATCAATGGCTGACATCTTTGTTTGGCTGAAGGAAATAGTCACCACACTGGCAATGGGTTAAAAAAACCTTTTTAATGTGCATAAACTGGGCCATTTCTCATACCAGCATAGTAGAATAGTCTTTAAGCAATCTGGAAATGTCTTCAAAACACCTGCAAGTGTTTTCAAAGTTTGGGTTATTTTAGAAAAATAGAACCTAGCTTTGTAACTTGATGTAATCATGAGTAGTACAAAGTGTGAACTGCTGAATATGATGATTGATGAGTGGCATAAACTGGGGCTAGATGCTCATGAAGGGCCACAGTGGGTCCATGGATTGCAACACCAGCACACATTCTGTATTTCTTTATGTTGTGACCTATACATTTGGCTCATTGGGTCTGTGTTGTTGCAAAGCTTCTCACTGAATCAGTGATGGAAGAAGTACTCAGATCTTCTACTTAAGTAAAGTACTAATACCACAGTGCAGAAACACTCTATTATAAGTAAGTGCACGCATTCAACATCTTACTTAAGTGTAAGTACAAAAGTATTACCATCAAACTTTACTTAAAATACTAAAAGTAAAAGTACTCGTGCCCATAATAGAATAATGTATATAATATTGCAGGATTATAATATTGATGCATTAATGTGAACATCATGTTGATGTTGCAGCTGGTAAAGGTGGGGCTAGTTTTAATTACTTTAGATACTTCTGGGTAGTGCACCCCTTCCCTTTTATTTTAACCTATAATCATACACAGCGCCGGCTCTAGCCCTTTTGGTGCCCTAGGCGAAATTTGGATTTGGAGGCCCCCCTGCTGGCGCCGCTCTAGGGTTAGGGTTCAACCCCCCAGAACCCTAACCCTAGCCCCATAAACCGCAACACACATTAAACATCACAATGTTTTTAAGACAAAAAATTACGATTTTTAATTTCATAAATAACTGTATTTATTATAATATAAATAAACATTTGGTCCCTGATATTGTTGGTTTAAAAGTGTTTAGTCAGTTTCACTACAGCGAGAGTTACAGGGGTAAAAGTGTATTTCTTTCTTTCTTTATTTTATTTTTTTGTTCATTTGTTACCTCAATACAGAAAAAGAGGAAGGGCACCCACCAGCATTTTTTTAATTATTTTTTTTTTAATTATATTTTTATTTATTTATTTGTCCATTTGTTACCTCAATGCAAAAAATGAGGAAGGGCACCCACCGGCATTTAAAAAAAAAAGTATTATTATTATTTTTTAGAGGGCGACAGCGCCCCCCAGAAGGTGGCGCCCTAGGTGACCACCCATATGGCCTATGCCTTAAGCCAGCCCTGATCATACATGTATTTGTTGATTCTATTTTACATTATTAATTTGAATCTTCCAAGTAAGTAAAGTTATCAGATAGTTGTAGAGGAGTAAAAAGTACAATATTTGCCACTGAATTGTAGCGGTGTGGAAGTATAAAGTAGAGTACATATACCTCAAAATGGTACTTAAGTGCAGTACTTGAGTAAATGTACTTAGTTACTTTCCACCACTGCACTGAATTGACTTCATCTAAAGCTCTATCCTGTTTCCTTATGACATGTTACTTAGAGATTCATACTTAAAGTGTGGACATTACCAATTTTGGTCTGATGGGATACATTAGTTCATGATGTATGAGCAAAAATAATAATGACTAATGATTTCAGGTTTAACAGCTGAGCATCTTATCTCAGGGTCTACTTACTAGCTTTTTCTGGGGCTTGTAGCCATATCACACCGCCTTCATTAGCGGATTGACTTGGCTCAGTTGTCATGGAGACAAATCTGCTGACATGAAGGCTTAGTAGGTGTTAGGCTTTCAGATCCATCTCCGTGACTGAGCAAACTCTACCCGCTGATGAAGACCGATAAAGTTGAAAGATCTGGACAAAGCTAGTAAGTGAACCATGAGTTGGGATTGCTGTCAAACTATTTCCAAGGTCAAGAGTGAACTTTCATTCTTGATTTCAAGTTTATTGCTGAAATCCAAAAACCCGAATCACAGCTTTGTTTGAATTTGTCTTCTATGCATCCCAAAGACTGAGGTGTGTTGGTACACAGGAAGTTTAGAAAATGTGTTTACATAATGTTTACATAAGCAAGATAGAAGCTAAAGTGTAAACACAGTGTTTTCTCAGTATTAAATAAGATAAATGGGCCATGAGTCGGCCATTACTGAAGAGCCTGCGCAGCACTATTCAGCTAATGCACCTGAATGCAGGAAAGAGAAAATAAAGGTCCGATCGGATTCAATATTGGGCTTTAATTACAAGTCACAACCCAGCAACCTCACCCAACGACCTCTACTGGTCCTTAGAGGGTTATTGTCACTCTGCTGTCCAAAAGTTGCCCCAGGATATCCTTACAAACAGTCTATTCAAGGTAGCCCATCAGTGTCATTGACTTTCCTGACAATGTCTGGGATGTCTAATGAACTACTGATGAGCCGAAAGCACAGATCTCCTCTTCCTCTGTCTCCTTCTCTGTTGTTGGAATAACCATTTCAAAATAAAAGTTTTTCTTCCTTCTGGGCAAAAAGGTGACTAGAATTTGAATTTGAATCTCCTGTGCAGGTAATAAGCATTTATTATCATCTGACGCATGAAACTCCTCAGGCTCTTTTTTTTGTCAGGTGCATATGGTGGGACGAGCTAATTTTAAGGCAATTTGTACTTCATTTGACCCCACATTTTCACTGTTAAAGCCATCTCCCTCAGCGGCTCTAATCGCATCAGACTGGTTGTCTGTGATTTACAGAACAGAGGGGGAAAAGAAGAACTGTTGAATTAGCCTTTTTATTTTCTGATCCAAGAGCAGGTCCTCTGAAAGTAAGTAAATCTATGAAGCATTTTGTGGGCTTCATCGCTGACAATAGGACAGTTTGTAGTCGGAGAGTGAGGGGCTGTGTGATGGCTCAGCGTCTGTGTGGAAGGAGGCTTTAATCTTATGTGTTTTATCACTCTGTGCACTACAGCATACACCCAGTGGCCACTTTATTAGGTACACCTGTACAGTCTAATGCAGTCCAATGCAACATGTTCTGCCATAAAGTTATGATGTCTATAATGTTCATTTTTTTGTCACAATTTAAATAAAATGTTTTTGCATTGGGGTCATTGTTAGTGGTGCTATTGTAATGGACTACATTATATTAAAGGTACAGTGTGTATTTGGTGCAGATTGCAACCAAATTTACCATAATAACACAGAGTGTTATTATGGTAAGGATGGCCTCTGAGCGAGGCAAATGGCGTTACCACGGTTTGCACTCAGCGGCTCACGTTACCACAGTCTTAGAAAGGGAGGAGTGAGCGGAGGGGTTCTCAGTTGGTTGCAATCTGCAACCACACCACCAGATGCCGCCAAATCCTACACACTGTACCTTTAAGAGGTGTTTCTAATATTTTGCCACCCTCATGCATGTAAATAGAGAGGACAAAAAAATATATAAATGCCTCTTGATGTAATCTTGTCCAGTGCAACACCACCTTTAAATAAGACCTCAATAATAAACGTAATTTAATTTACACAATTTACGACATTGTTCACAAAAACGGAACGTGTTGTTTTGGATTGCATTAGATTGCACAGGTGTACCTAATAAAGTGGCCGATGAGTGTACATGTTGCACAGCTCCTGAAAACAGGCCTACCATTAATGTAATCACTGAGGCATTTTAAATAAATGCCACCTTATGGATTATTCATATGTTTATGCTGATTCCTGCAAAATAAAATACCAACTGCTGCCTTCTTTTTGAAAACAACTTAATAGACATATCAAGTCAGTATTTCTCAAAAGGCCAAGTTATACACAAGTCCAGTCGTTGAGCTTGCATGAAGCTGCGCCGGCCGGTGACAGCCTAGTTTATCACGAGGATAGATGAGCAAGGCAATACAGTCTCACTGCTACCAACAGGCACGGGTGAAATCAAAGCGCAGACATTTTTCACAGAAAATAAATGGTTTATATAGGCAAATGGCTCCTAGGAAGGTAATTTTCTTGTGTGCTTTGCATTCACTCGCGCCACTGAAACTAACTGCCGTTGTCCTGATCGTATAGTATACGATTTCACAGCGTAAATGTCATTTGTGGTGACTATTGGTGCTTCTTAATGCAACACAAACACACACAGCATCCTCATCAGTTCAGTGAGGAGCACACCAGCATCCTGATCCTGCATGTACAAACATAATTCATAAGCATGGAGAAGGAGCTCTGGCGCTGCATGTCCAAGTTGTTCGCATCAGAGTGAGTCAGGGTTTATCAGTTGGGAAGCATTTCCACACAGAATACATTCGGGAATAGAGGCAATGATTTTTTTTGCCCTATTCTCAATTGGCATGTGATAATAATCAGAGGAGAGATGCACTGTAAGAAAGTATTTTCCTCTGAAAGAGATTAAGTCTCTACACTAATCACTGACATTAGGATTCGTCAGACAATTACAAAATGACTACTGAGTCTCTAAAAGTATGCAGGACGTGGCTTAAAACAGCTGACTATCTTTAAAACATCTTCTACAGGAGGGTCACAGACTGTAATAAGTCCTGTGATCCATAACCATTTCTGCTCTTGTATTCAAAAATTCAATTTTGTCCCAACCCTCACTGATGTTTTATTCATCAAACAAGACGCCAATGAGAAAGTCCATCTCTGTGTTCTACTCACTCCAATACATCAAACAGCAGGCAGAGATATATTGGCTCGTGCCAGCGTGTCCAGATTAATAATGTCACCGTGCCTGCTATTTGTTTCTTTAAGCACCGCTGCAAAGCATTCTCTGACGTTGGGAATCATGGCCCGGCGGGACGATTCATGCTGAGCCATAAATATCAGGGATGGCTTTTTTGGGGGATGGGGTGCTGACCCTGGTGCATGATGTGAGAGATATACGAGTCCTGACGAAGCATACTGTAGATGGGAGACCCCACTGTAACCCTCCATGAATTCTGATGAGAAATGACACTGGCACCTCAATCCTGATGCGATCACATCATCTTTGTACCTCCAGCAGTGATGGAAAAAGTACTCAGAGCCTTTACTTAAGTAAAAGTAGCGATACCACAATGTGAAATATACTCTGTTATAAAAATTAACATTTTATTTAAAGGACCAGTGAGTAGGATTTCAGGGCATCTATTAGCAGAAGTGGATGATAATATTCATAACTATGTTTTCAGTGGTGTATAATCACCTGAAACTAAGAATCGTTGTGTTTTCGTTAGCTTAGAATGAGCCCTTTATATCTACATAGGGAGCAGGTCCTCTCTTCACGGAGTCCGCCATGTTGCTCCGCTATGTTTTTACAGTGGCCCAGAACGGACAAACCAAACACTGGCCAAAAATGTGCCAAACCGTGGTACCGCCAGCCACCGTCTGACTTCCGTTGCTCCTAAAGTAGTGTTATTATGGTAAGGATGGCCTCTGAGCTTGGAGAACAGCGTTACCACGGTTTTACACTCGACGGCTCCAGCCCGTTCTCATTCCCAGGGCGACACATACCGACACTTTGTCAGGGCCGTTGACCTAAGCAAGTCTTTTTGTTTACTTCACAACATTAAGCACGTTTTTACTGCGACCGAAAAGTGACGCCAAGGGGTCTGACAAAGAGTCAGTATATGACGAGTTGTGATGATAACACGTTGGCGGCTCAGGTTACCACCGTCTTGGAAAGGGAGGAGTCAGCGGAAGTGTACTTGATTGGTTGCAATCTGCAACCACACCACTAGATGCTGCCAAATCCTACATACTGTACCTTTAAGTAAAAGCAGAAAAGTATTATAAGCAAAATGTACTCAAAGTTTTAAAGCCAAAGTACTCATCATGCAGAATGGCCCCTGTAAAAGTGTTTAATCTATAACATAGCATCATCTTTTATAAGCTGATGTGTTTTCTATGTGAAGTCTGAATCTGCAAAGCAAATGTAGCTGTCACACAAATGTAGTGGACTAAAAAAGTACAACATGTTTCAGTGAAATGTAGTAGAGTAGAAGTATAAAGTAGCATGAAATGGAAGTACAGAACAAGTTAAGTACCGTACTTGTGCAAATGTACTTTCCACCACCTGATGTCAAACATTGCTGGTGCTGCACTACAGTACTTTGCTTATTATGTGCACGATTCCTCTAGAAAGAAGAAGTGCTCTAAAGTGGCATGTTACATTCCTCGTCTCGCTCCTCAACATAAATAGAATAGCAGCTCAGATCAGCCATCAGTGCAAATAGTATCAGTGGAACAATAATCTCAGCGTTATTGCCTCGCTGAAGTTATATTTGTCTGTTCCTTTTATAGACGAGACGAACGGCAAACTGCTGCGTGCCTGCGGCCGTCGAGTGACCCGTCTCCACCAGACTCATAATCAAAACATTTCTTGTTGTGTAACAAAATATTTTCAAAGCACATTAGCCCACGCTGAAAATCGGAACATTCACTTGTGAGGAGCATCGATGCAATCGTTTTTTTTTATTGCCTAAACACAACAATTAGCCATACATTAGAGGGGGTATATGGGCCATGTAAATGAGAGTGAATGCAATAGCAAACACACCATTAAGTTGATGGAATGGGGCCACAGAAAGCCTGACTCCCTCCCCAACACACCGATTAAACATGCCAGTATGCTTTTAGTGTACTAACCATTTCTACAGTGAAATTACAATGAAAAAAGTGGGAGCATGTTCAGTGATGACAGCACTTGTTAAGGAGCTTTGTACGTTCACGGCTACACAATGCCATCCGCTGGTGTTTATATGCATTACAAGCAGAGCCCTCAGATGTCATTCAGGCTGAATTTCAGTCGGCGTAAAATTCAACCTTTCAGTCATTTGCACAAACATTAAAACTGATTAAATTTCAAACTGGCAAATAACCACAAAACCCTCCATTCCTCCATGTATTTAGAGGTGACTGTGGGTCAGACTGCTACAATATTAAAAACAAACAGCATCATTATATATAAAGGGCAGCCACTCTAAACATTAAAAGAGCGATCAGGAGTAAATAAACAGAAGAGCCGTCATGCAAACAAGAGCAATTTAAGCGGCTCCACCGTGGTGAGGACCCAGTTGACAGACAAATGAGACCCAGTGATTTAATTACAGCAAAAAAGAAGTAAATAAACACTCAGACCAATCCATTTGAAAAGCTTTCAGGCTCAATTCACACCGGGGGAAGGCTATTAAATATTTGGCATGAGTTTATTGTGTGTTTATTCTACTGTAAAAAGGACCCGCGAAGTCGGAGTCAGTTCATTAAATTCTGTTTGCAGCTTCAGAATAATTCACAAGAGTAGATATAGATACATTGCAATATTTCTGAATGCAAAATCTGAAAGCTGAAAGGGGATAGGATAAGATAAGATAAATTAATTGATCACAAAGGAAAGTATTGTGTCAAAGATGCTCAATATACAGTACAGAGTAAAATGAAAGCAATACCTGCACAATGTATTGCAATCCAATACAAAACCTCCACAGAGTACGGCCTCAATTTAAATTTACCACAGAGACGAATCAAGTGTTTTTTTTATACAGTCCCCATGAAATTGATTTAAAGGACTCACTAACATAGTATCTATTGCAGTGCTGTTGTATTGGATTGTATTTTAGTACAGTGTGCAGGTGTGTGTCCACCCAAGCACAGTATTCCTTGACCAAGTTCAATCTGATGGGTCACGAAGATAGGGTATTTCTACTACACCAAATTATGTTAATTATCCTGACTTTTCTCTGATATTTGGTACTCTGATCTCAAATGCTTTATAAACTAAATTTAACACGGAAAATAATCACTCTTTGGTTGAGTATCTGACATTTATGGGAGTTCACAAACCAAAAAGGTTGGCAGCCATTGCCTTAAAGCCACGGTCACCTTAAAGGAATAGTTTGACATTTTGGGAAATAATCCCCTAACTGAATATTATTTTAGCTTTTACATAGTTAACCCCTTAAAACCCACCTGCTGAATATAATTGGGCTGATTTCCATTCATACCCGATTTATGCATTTCCAAGACTGTTAAGGGACCCCAGCATGCAGAAATATTCAAATAACCCATTTTTAGAATAGGCAAAAATAACACATTTATACTGCATTCAAAAAACTGCATCTTTTTGCCCAATAGGTCAGAGGTCAAGGGACCCCTTTGAAAATGGCCATGCCAGTTTTTCCTCGCCAAAATTTAATGTAACTTTGGAGCGTTATTTAGCCTCTAACTCTAAAACTGAGCCTGCTACAACCTCCGAAGGACAGTTCGGAGGTTGTAGCCAACAAACTTTGGCCCACAGGCCCCACTTTGGGCAATCCTGTTCTAAAGGTTGAAAAATACACCTACCCGCACCTCACTAATTAACACGTTATATCTAGTTTGTTTAATCCAGACACAATTATTTTATGGGGGGAAATGTGCCAGACTATTTCCTGGCCAGGTGCAGTTAATTCCTGATGCTAAGTGGCTGCCAGCGGTAACCTCATATTTACTGTAGACCATTTCACAGTTGTAAACGTAAACATTCCAAATGTGTCCCAGGTTGCGCCCGAAATTCCATACTAACGTGCTATTTAGTAGCTAAAACTGTATGTGAGATATTTTAGTATGTCCAAAACCTTAGAAATAAAACCAATAAATCGCGAATTGCATACTATTTCCGCTGAAATATTACAGTATGGAATGGTGGACAGTATGGAATGGTGGACACTACGGCGGCATAAATATCCCACAATGTAATGCGGTAGTGACAACAACGTTCACAACAGACGTTAACAGACAACTCTGTAACATCAATAACACTTCAATTTAACTGTAAGTATAAGATTTCACTTTGCGTAATATATTTTAAATTAGTTCAGACTTTGATTCTCACAAACCGTCGTTTTGGTCACATGAGGTTGGCACGGGTTACCATGGTCACGCATCTCCAACCGGCAAGGAGGTTCTCAGGAAGTGACGACATAAATTACTGCTCAGTGCGTCAGAAATGATGCATACTGCTGTTTATTCACACAAAGGTATGTTGAACGATAGTACACATATTGGGTATGTAGTGCATAGTATGCGATTTGGGACGAAGCCCCAGTTTATTTCCTCTTGCAGTGTATGTGAATGACATAAACTGACAGGAAGTAAACATGGACCCAAGTTGTTGCCTAGCAATGCAATTCCATAGAAACGGTCCATACAGACGAGAGTGGTGCTTATCGTCTCATTTAACCCTTGGCAAGAAAGCAAATATGCGTATTTCACAACATAACGAACTGTTCCTTTAATCTGGACTAAACATGGCAACTTGACCCCAGAGTTGGAAACTCACTGGTTTCTGATATCATCCAATTTACAGCTTAGAAATACAATATCTATAACACATTAACATTCAGTTGGTTTCAAATCAGTGATATCATAGATTTGTGGACAGGACAAACTCTCATAAACACAACTTAACTATTGTTTGCTTGCACTGTTGGTGATCTGGGAATTTAAGCTTATTTTACTGTTTACTTACTGTTAATTCCTCTGGATGAGAATCAGCTAAAATTCCTACAAATGCAAATATATAACGAGGATTTTAAGCCAACAACAATGGCAGTAATTAGAGTCTAAAATTAAACTCTTCAGATGTAAAATTGACTTGGCCACCCAGAGGCTCTGCTAGAAAACGATAGAATGCAACAACTGCCAACAATTAAAATGAGTGAATATTATAAATAGGGCATATCCATTCCAGACGTATTACAGAGGAAATGTGGATATTCAGCCAAGCTGGTTAAGGAGCACACGAGTCATTTGTGATTTTCCATTTAACAGAAACAGAAGCGGAATAAATAAACTACCTCAGCCAGAGTGGCCACAGCTTTCTCTCTGGATATCTCAGATTCATAATGCCATTACGCTTTAACAAGGCAGACAGTTCATTCTCAGTTTATTAGACTCAGCAAAGTATCCAATTATAAAATGTCCTCCAGATATATAAACCCAACTCCCCCTTAATGTTTTACTTTTGGGACTCGTTCTGGTTTCAGATTGCTGAATGGTTTTATTTTAATTATAATGTGCAGCACTCCCCCTTCTGGCCAAACAAGGTTATTACAGGTAGTTCAACCACCTTTGTTGATTTTGCAGGGAAGTTGTTTGCACTTCCCCCTTCCTCATTGCTCAAGGGTACACCAGCAGGGGAAGACACCAGCTTGAAATGCTGTAAATAAAGTAAAGTACTGCACTTTTACAGTACAATTGACTTAACTTTACCTGAGTATTTCCAATTTATGCTACTTTATATTTCAGTTCCACTACATTTATCTGACAGCTGTAGTCACAAATTGCAGATTATGATTTTAAAAACCTACAAGTACATAAAATATAATGCATAGAATATAAAATACTTAGCTCATGTATGGAAACTGAACATTACATATAATCCAATTACATAAAAATAAAACAGTATGAAAGGAGACATTCTGCATCATGAGTACCATTGATACTGTATTTAGCTCATAATGCCTTTACCTTTCATTTTGAATGCAGGATTTTTACTTGTAACAGTATTTTTAACATTTGAAGTGGGGTTGTATGAGGTACTTATCCATAGTCAATGTATTACCTACAGTAGATGACGGTCAGCACACCACCAGCTTGGAGAAACAGACAGGAGTTACCGCATGGAAGCAAAGCAATGTATTGCTGTGGACGGGGCCGGCAGCAAAACGTATTTTAGCCACCTGAAAGAAAGGCACCTCACCTAAAAAAAAAAAATCAATGTCAGTTTAAAGCAGCAGTGGGTAGAAATGGAGCAAATATGATTAAAAGAAGATATTTTTTATAAAACGTCACTATATCCTGACAGTAGTGCATGAGAAAGGTAATCTGAAAAAAATGATGTGCCTCTGTGTCCTCTGGTGTCCTCCGGTGCTCCTAATGGCATCTGCAGGATTTCACAGAGCGGAGGAAAACAACCAATCAGAGCCGAGCCGGAGCCTTGCCGTCTCTGAGCAGCTGTCAGTCACTCACAAACTCTGATCAAACGGTCAAACTAGGCAGCGCTGATCAAATATGAATCAATATTCTGTTACTGTAATGCCTATTTCTCACCTCAAATGTTTTCAGAAACATCTTGTAGTGTACTGTTTAGCTGTAAAATGAGAAAGTTTGGGTGGCAGCCATGTTGAGATCTCTTGAGGAAATACAAGCACCGCTCACATGACCGGAGCACAGCCAATAGGAACGCTCTCTCTGTGAAATGACCTGTGATTGTTCAAAGTCTTCCGTCACAGGCTAGATTTTTTAAAGCCTGAAAACAGAGCCATTAGGAGGTGCAGAAGTCTAGTTATCTCTCAGAGCACTTGATTTACAATATGCTGAAAGGTTATTGTGGAATTTTTTGCCCTGCTGAAGCTTTAAGTGAACGCTATATTTAGAATATTTTCATCACTTACGTTGCTGTCAGACAGGCCTTTCCGACGGGCAACTGAAGCCTATCTATGGTCTCGCCAAAGCCACCAGACTCCGTTGAAAAAAACTGTAACTTTAACTTGCAGAACGGTAGACCAGCAACTCCTGTGTACTGCGAGGTAAAATTGCTGTTTTTGCCAATGGAGTCTGGTTTCTTTGGTGAGAGCAGAGATAATGGCTTCAGTTCCCCGTCGGAAACAAAGACTGTATAGCTGTCTCATGGCAAGGTAAACCGGCGAACATATTTTAAATATAGCGTACACTTAAACTGATATTAATTTTTTTAGGTGGCTAAAATACATTTTGCTGCTGCCCCCGTCCACAGCAGTACATTGCTTTGGTTCCGTGCGGTGCCTGTTTCTCCAAACTGGGGACGTGCCGACCGCCATCTGCTGTAGGTAATACACTGACTATATATAAGTACCTCATACAACCCCACTTAAAAACACATGAACTGTTCCTTTAATTAAAGCATGTGAATACTTACTCCAACATTGCCAATGTGTAAACTTGGATGAAGTCCTCAGACTGAAGGATGCTGAAATGCATGAAATCGCTTGTATTAATTCAAGTAGTTGTTTGGTCGAAGAAAAGATACATCTTTCCAAAATCACGACACATGAACGCAGCACTGCTATAAAGTAAAACTTTAATTTGGTATATAGTTTCTGACGTCTCTGGTTGTTAGTTTTACTGGTCATTACAGGAATGGAATGCTGAAAGCTAAAGATTAATCAACAAGAAAGTGCACACTTGTTATCTGTCTGACTCTGATTTGTACATCATTATAGTAAATTCCTAATACATATATTTTTTCATTTTTATACATAGATATATTCCCATTTATGTGTATATAAAATAAAAAAACTCTTAATTATTGCAAAATTGAAATTTGCAAACTGCAAGTAATTGACCGACTCAATAAATTCAAACACATGAAGATAAAGAAAACAAAAAATGAATAAAAGGGAAATGCAATCCACTCTTTCATCAAGTCATAGCATGGCATAGCCCAGCTTCAGGACTAAAACACAACCCTGTTTATAAGGCCCGTCATGGAGTACATTCCTTTTCCCTATGATGTGTCACCTGATAACCATGCACAATGTGTACACTACATTAAAGCCACTTATTGCTCTCTTTAACATCGCCGTTTCGAGATAAAGGTACAGCTTTGTAAAGTGCTCGGTGTGGTGTTAAAACGGTGGAGAGCGATGAGGTAAACGAGGGAGGGAAACAGTCTTTGGGTGGTGGAGTAGTAATGACACCGCAGGGTCGTTACGGCGATGACGCGAGTGTGTGCGTCATACTGCGATTACTATAATTGGAGTGACAAATTTCCATCCGCAATGTAACCGTTACTGATAGACCGGTGAAATCTTACAGTACTTAAGAGGTGAACATGAGATGGAAAAAAACCCCACAGTGAAGCTTAAAAACATCTGTAAAGCACATGTATCCAGATAAAGCACTTGACGAGAACATCGAGGGACTCAGATATCCCTTTAAAGCCAAAAAAACATCATTCTACAGTAAAGCACTTAAACAAATAAAGCACATAATAAAGCAAACAGATGAAAAGACAAAGCTGGAGTGAATGCTGGTGAGGCAACTGTGTTGATGTATTTCAGTCCAACACATTCAATGCAAACAACTCAGCGCTGCAGCAAAACATCCAGTGTGGAAATTAAGCTCAGCAAGCATTCACTTGAACACACACAAGCGAATTAAATGTAAAGATTTTCATTCGTGTTGTGCGTCGAGCAGAACGAAGGCAAACATGATGTGTACATATGACATTATAATATATGAATACAAGGAAATAGGTTCTTCTGTAGGCTGTATGGCTTCAGATTAAGGTTTCCTGCACCAAACATTTCCCTCCGAGGTGTGAGAATGTTTGCCCAAAAAGATGCATTTGGTTTGAAAAGGAACAAGTATGAAAATAGTATTTCTTTTCTTTACGAGAAATCAAAAGTCTTTGGGTTAACATGATTGATGTCTCTTGTTTTGAGTTTTTAATTTAAATTCCTTATATTTGATCACATCCACTAGTTGGTAACTATCCATTTTGATATGAAAAACACATCTGTGCAGAGCATGATGCATATTCTCTCTGAGAGACGCCCTGCTTTGCATTCGCACGGTTTCATGTATTCACAAGTGGGGAGCGTGTTTAGAGATTCATTACGTCGCTGCAACCTTCCTGGAAACCTACTTATCAGTCTCCGCAGAGCAGTTAAGGGTTAAATGAGCAACAAACTGCCGTTAAATGAAAGAGCCTCTGGGAAGATGATATAGAAATATTCCCAACAGCGGCGCATTAAGCGACCATTCTCAGTTCTCAAGGCTTCTGTAGCTGCAGAAGTATAAATACATGCATGAATTCAATGCTGCGTGTAAACATTAAGCAGCGATAAAAGGAGGGCTCGAAGACGGGGGAAAAGTGCCGCATGTGATTTGGCTCGTCACTTGTGGGTTTTTAAACGGCCCTCCTCTCTCAATGACCCCGTCTTTGTTGACATTTTCAGCGCCGCGACACTCCGTCACACACGCTGACATTTCAGACAGTAAATTGAATTTGGTCGAGACAGGGAAATGAGACGCTTTAAGGTTTGACCCCTCCCGTCTCTCAGCTGCAGCTATCCTTTTAGAAATTGGGAAGCAGGAACGACGGTGCAAGCGCGCTCGTATTTGCACATTTATGCACCACGGATTTGCATGAGTGCATTTGTGCACCGGGAAAAATATCCTCTTTACCCTTGCTATAGTAACCATAGCAAGCCATTTATAGATGCTTTAGGGAAGAAGAGTTAAGGGAAATGCACAGGTTCTTCTGCTGTAATGTGAGCCTCCTGGATGTAAGAGGATCAGGAAGGATTCAATGATCAGTAACACCTAGAAAACAGCCAGAAAAGTGGAGCAGTGACTCAGTCAGCCCACTTTAGAGAAGGTTTGCTTTCCATAGTAAGTTCTTTGGATGGCCTGGAGAAACGACACTTTTTTTTGCAGTGAAGTAATAATAATAGACTTAGGTGAAAGAATACTTGTGTGTTTACAATCTAATTGTTGTTGGCTGTGGCACATGAGATGTTCAAATGGATATGAAATCAGCAAATCATCACAACAACAACTTAAACGTCGTATTCCAATTCACTGAGCGGCTGTGTAAAAAAGACATGCAATGTATTTTACACACTGTACAACCGTATACAGTACAGTAGAGAATGACTTGCGATATCAACAACACACAAGACTCTGTTTTCGTGCCTGCGGATAACTTTTCAGTCTCGCTCTCTTTGAGACCGTTTACTTTAATGCCCGTGTTTGATTTTAGCTTTGACTTTTCGCAGCGGTTTGCCTCAATGGGTTTGAAGTTAACAAGATTACGAGACGTCCATTTTAAAGGGTATTCATAAATATAGGATATCATATTCAATTTACATATTTTACACATCTATACTGCATAGAATTACTTTTTTTTTTTTTTTGCGCCATGAGATGCCTACAGTCTAACAGTAGATTTCAAGAGAGAGAAGAGGTGTGGATGGATTCTACAAACTGACCTTCACTTGTCGTGTAATAAGCTGAACGGTGAAGAGCAGCTTCTCGTAAAGGCCTGAAGAATGTAAATATGCGTGTAAAAGAAAGTGATTAGTGTGACTGTTAGATGGGCACTTATTCATTACATCAATATTAAGAGACAACTACGACCAACAACTAAACTCCTACTTGAGTGAGTTTTAAAGGGTGTTTTAAAATTGAGGTAAAACATAAAACATCTACACAGAAACGTGACGTGATTTAACTTCAGAGGACTCTGATAGGGAATCAAGCATTGATCGCTGACATCAAACCATCTGTGCTACATCACCGCCCGCCTCACAAGCTTCCCAAACATTCGGCTTTTACTCCACGTCTGTAGGTCCTTTATTCAACAGTGAGGAATTTCCCAAGTCAACATAACTCCCTCCACTGCGGACGGGAAAAGGCCGCAGGTCTGTAAGCACGACTACAAACACTTGAACAATCTCTGATGTCAGTACCCCTGAAATTAAAAACACGTCTTTAGAAAAAAAAGACGAAGATCAAAATGCACCAAGTGAAAAGTTTTGAAATAAACAAAGGCCAAAAATGTGAAAGTAGCTACACTCTAAAAGTTTGAATATCCAGCAATTTCAAGTGGCAGAATGAAAGAACAGCTTCAGTGAGATACTGGATTAAAACAAGCGCCTTAAACTCAAGTGCCGTTTGAAAAAGAATGATGCTTTGTTGATTAAATCTAGGATGAGAGGCCCAGCGTGTCTCAAAGAATGTAGCTTTAAAGACAGAAAAAAAGGGAAAATCATGATCAAACATAAAAACTATGCAGTCATTAAAAAAAAGAAAAAAACACCAAAGTAAAAATGACATTGTCTGACACTAAAACAGTCCAAACCTTTGGTAATGCATAGTTCTTTCCTGAATGTCTCAGACTGTCCACCATGATCTCCACCATCTCTCAGATAGCAGCTGTTTCGATCCGGTCGAAAAAAAATAAAGAGTAATGATAATAACAAACTAATGGCTCTTTTATTTTTTTCTTCTCAGACAATCTCCTTTTGCTTCTTGTTTCTGGTTTCGTACAGCATTAGCAGTTTTGGCTTGAGAGATCACTTAGAGCAGAGAAGTGAAGCAGCCCTCTCTCCTCTAATCGGTGAAGGCGGGCGTGCAGCCTGACCCCTCCGTACCCGGTCTGCCACGTCAAGGCAGGAAGGGTTCGTCCTCTTCCTCGTCTGCGCTGGGACCGGGGTCGCTCAGGCACCTCGTCAGCTTCTGCTGCTCTCCGCCTCCGCCTCCGTCTGCCTTGCCCGGCCTGTTGGGTCCACTCAGTCCAGAGGGAGGCTTCATCATCAGGCCCTGGTCCTCCTCCTCCTCGTCCCGCTTCTGCTGCTTCTGGTCGGCCCGTCTGAACTCATCCATCACGTTGACGGAGTCTGGAGACTGAGGAGAGGCCAGGTCTACCTGGATGGTCGGCACGCTGTCCGACGACGGCTTCCTGCTGTAGGCTTGTGGGTCTACAGGCAGGACAAAGGGTGCATTATCAGGGAATGAGCTTTATCGTAAAAAGGGATTGAATATCATTCCGTCGTTCCATCAGCGTGCATGAACATACGACGTACAAGGGGGAGGAGAATGCGATCAACAAATATTAAAGTCAACAAAGCTAGCGATGTACAATCACTGCACAAACTCGAGGCTTCAAGACCTCTCCAAATATTTCACAACACAACAAAAATAATGCAAAAGTCACAATGATATATAATGCAACACATGCTGGAAATAATCCCACTTTTAGTTAAGGCGAGACACTACAGGCGAAGACATCGTTTTTTCATGCACTGGTTAATTTTGGGCTATTTTGCTTCCATAACATGTCTTCTTTCAGACTAGTGGAAAGAAAACATCCAAAATACACATGTATGTGTTTATTTGACTATTTTGTCTATTTGCGTCTGTAGATTTCTCCTAAATTCACCAAAAGTTAGCATTAGATAATGCGTCATTTGCAAATTTAAACATACAATTTCAGAAAACTTGTAATACAAAATATAATTGTCTTAATGTAAGTAATTAAGTGGGCAAGCGTCATTGTGATATCTATTAGTTAATTATTTTTACTTTATTCACCTTTACAGATTTTTAAAATACATATCTTTAAAGACAATTTTCTCAAAATGAGGTTTTTCTTATACTCTGAGCCAGAAATCTCCACTTCAGTGGCACTTACACCCACCAAACTTTCCAGTTTCATTCCTATCTATATTCTGAATGTCTTTACAGAGGGGTTTAATCAAATATCATTCCTGATTTATAGAACATTTTATTCTAAATAAAAGTGGCAAAAATTGATTTTTTTTATGGCTGTTGACAGTATTTTCTGATTTATAGAGTGTTAAAAAGAGATATCCAACATTCCCCCTGACAAAACCTTTGACTCTGATATGTCAACAAAATGAAACCAGAATTTTGAACCTGGCTTTGTCCAATGTTCAGATTTCTGTTCTGGAAATGTATGCAAATTAGCACGTATTTAATAAGATCATGCCTCACTTACATATTTAAACATAACATTTCAGAAAACTTGTAATGCAAAAAATAATCGTCTTAATGTAAGTAATCAACTGGGGAAGTTTCATTGTGGTGTCTATTAGTTAAAACTTTTACCCTATTCACCTGTAGTGTCTCCCCTTAAAACCCTTAAAACACAAGCTGAAATTCCAACATAAATCATGCTTGACTTTGATCTGTAAACAGCAGGGCTTTGCTTCTTGGCTACAATAAAATCATCCGAGTTTGGCCTCGTCTGTCATGAGATCGTTTCGTTAGTGATGAATCATTAATGAATGTTAACAAGCAACGTAATCGACACATGCGTGTTAGGACTGCTGCCGTGTTATCACAACTCAAAATTAATCTTCTCTACACTTGCTACATACCTGGAGAGATTTTGTTCCCTTTCTGCTGCTGAGCAGGTATGAAATCAGTTTTTCTGCCTAAAATGAAACCACACACTGGTTTACATGCCGGCTGCCACATGCAAACATATTTCCATCAGCGAGAAAATATCTACTGCTGCAGGTGGTGAACAGTGCTTTCCAAAGTGTTTATTGTTTTGTGAAAGCCGCCTTGTGAGCCTAACACGATATAATGTCTCGTCCCTGTGGGTCAGTGACATTGTGAACGTTCTCCTATTGTTTCACGTCGTACCTTTCAGTATGATGGTGGTGGCAATTGAGTGTTTAGTTTGACTGTGGCTAAGATGGATGTGTTTACCTGAGGCCAGTCTGGATCTACACATGGTCGGGGAGTCAGGGGAAGCAGCGGGCACCGTCAGGTAGTTATTCATGTCTTTTATCTGGGAAAACACAAAGATATTGTTGGTTTACGG
This sequence comes from Sebastolobus alascanus, assembly GCA_916701645.2. NCBI lineage: Eukaryota > Metazoa > Chordata > Actinopteri > Perciformes > Sebastidae > Sebastolobus > Sebastolobus alascanus. Next base: position 290,001 of record CAKAOJ020000058.1, read on the forward strand.
GATGAGTTAAGCTTCTGCATGTTATCTAAATGTAACAGTTACAGTATATAATGTCACTTCTGTAAACATTCAGTATCATTAATGTATACAGGAAATATACACTGCCTCATTGAATTGTTTGTAGTACAGCAGCCAAACTAAAACAGTTCAGTGATTCGCCATCGATCAATATCTCAGAGAAACTTCATTAAAATTATGTGTTGCTTTTGTAGTCTCCGCAGAAATCGTCTCGAGTCTACAGTGGCTTCTAGCACATTCAATTTACCCAAAACAAGAGTCTATTTTCATTATGTAATTACAGGCTGATGAAACGGAAGTTAGTGGTAGGGCCACTCAAGCGTGCGAATAAATCAGCCCCCATTTGTGTCGAGAAAATTAAGTTAGGAGACTGAAGGTGGACTCTAATTAGAACACAAATCATAGTTTCGGCTGAATCATTTTACTGCTGGTGGCCTGGTTTGAAAGGAGAAGAGCTGCTCTTCATTTGTTGCTTTTTTTGGGGGTCTACTGCGTTTCTCCTGATAATTTGCTTCCTGCTATATAACGTCTACTTTTGTTATTCACCAGATTGCATAACAGGCACACTGCAATGGGGCCAGCTGCATAAAAATAGACCTAGTCTTTGTCTTAAATATAACTTTAAGTCAGATTTGTCAGAGAGACTTAAATTTACCTGTTGCATAAAAGCTTCCCTATGAGATAATGTGAGACGGACTTAGGTAGCCTGTCGCGCAATGCATTACGGGTAAAATAAGACACTTCACAGCAGAGAATAAATGGCGGATGCAACAGCGACATAAATCAAACGGTCATTAGAACCGTTAAAGATGTTCAGAAACAATTCAAGAATATGGTACTAAAATCCAAAAAAGCAATGCGTAAACTGTTGAAATAATTAACTAAAAATGAGCTAAAAGTCATGGATAAACTGTTGAAACTGTTGAGCTTTGTTGCTATGGCAACAATAGGCTTTTTTTTTTTTTTTTTAATAGTTTTTAGAGGCACGTTACTGTCTATGTTTCTTGCACTTTTTAAGGATTGCATTTTAATTTCGTTGTACTTCTACAATGACAATAAAGATATATTCTAAAAGGTGTTGCCCTCCTTGAGACTGATAATCATACCTTATTCTCCAGCTCAATCATCTTTTGCTTCTTGATAATGAAGTCACCGAAGCCTTCCTCGAATGGATCGGCCACCAGAGTGTGTCGGTTGTAGGAGCGCAGCTGAGGGAGAAAAGACACATAAAACAACTCAGTTTAAGAGGACAATTTAATGATTAACAAATAAAAGTTTAAGTATATGAAAAAAGGGAAGGTTTTGACACTGTTTGTTTATCTCAATGACCTGCAGAAGGAATGATAGAAATGCATGAGCACCACAAGGGAACAATACTCATAACCTGTGGAAATGAATGAGAAGTGCTTCCTGTGTCCCTAAAAATCAAAGTCAGTATTAGTCAATGTGCGAGTAGAGCTGCTGATTTAATTCCAACTCTGTAACAATCGATACACTACAGTCTAATACCACTCTGTTTATCAGTGCAAATCAATATGAACAGTGATATGCTCTGAACTCCCGGTAATATAAGACAATACATCCTAAGCTGATACGAATGACATATACACATGTAATAATGTGTCTTATTGTTCATGATATAGCAGTGTTACCCTCTGTCGTGTCCTCTGAAGATTACTCCTGAGGATCTTCCTGATCTCCTCCTCTCGGCCTTTAGGCAGCTGGGGCAGAGCTCTATCTACAGGCTTGGGAGGAGGAGGCTTCTTGGGCTGGATGTTCCTGAAAAATATGTAGGAAAAGTTTATCAGAGTTTGTGTACTACAGACACATGCACACATCAGAAATCTGTCACGTGTGCTTTTGTCAAGACACAATCTGTTGTGATAATAATGAAATCCCATTTCCCTTAAAAGGGACTATATGTAAGTTTCTACATGTATAAACGCTTTTTCATCGTTAAAAAATGAGACCTTCCGTGACTTTCTGAGATTCCTCTATCAGCCTGTAGACTGCTTTTAATGTTAAGAATGCGGGCCGTTTTTTTAACGGGAAAATCCAGTGGATGTGACGTCATGCACGCTTGCGAGTGCCTTTATTTACAGCTACGCTTCAGGGCTAACAGTGTGCAACGATAGCTAACGTTTGGTTATAAAATGGAGTCCACTAATGCCAACAAACGACCAGCCCCCATCACAACTCAGACTCCAACACAAACTCCTCGAAAGCACAAAAAAAACAAAGTTGTATCTAGTGAAGCCCGTCTTGCAAAACAGGAATGTGACTGATGGGGGAAACTAGGATCCACATTGGCCGGTCCTTCGATTCATGGAGGGACCTTCTGGGTATCAAAACGGACACCGAGCAGGCGAAATTCTGCTGCCTATTTCTCGCCTCGAATGTTTTCAGAAACATCTTGTAGTGTACTGTTTAGCTGTAAAATGAGAAAGTTTGTGACCTGGCAGCCATGTTGAGATCAGCTGAAGAAATACCAAGCGCACCAGCAGGAGCACAGCCAATAGGAACGCTCAATAGGAATGCTCTTTCTGAAATGACCTGTGATTGGCCAAAGTCTCCCATTAAGGGCTAGATTTGTTTTTAAGCTTGAAAACAGAGCTATAAGGAGGTGCAGAAGTCTAGTTTTCTCTCAGAACACTTGAATTACAATATGTTGAGAGGTTATTATGGAATTTTTGCCCAATGATGCCAAAAATATTCTGTCTACTGCCACTTTAACAGCCACAGATATCACTGTTAACAAGCAATTTCTGATACTTACATAAAGCCACTTTAATTATTACCTCCTGGTATCTAATGATCAGTAACAGCGTAGGTTGTCAGTAACAACTTGTGTCATTGGACAGCCAATAGGGCATTAGCTGTTTCTGTAACAGATACTCAAGTACGTGGCTTGTAAACTGTAAAGTGATGTTATTACTGGCACTGCTGAAATAATTGAGCTGACAAGTCTGACCTTGTCTAGCCTTGGTTTGAGAGCAGTAGAGTGAATAAAGAGAATCCAATTCATTTCTATGGTGATCAAACTAATTCTGAACACTGGGGATCTCTACCAGTGTATCCAACGGTCTCCATCTTTTACTTCCATTTAGTAAAGATTCATGCACTCACACTGGGTATTAAGACTGACCAACACTGACTACTTGATACTGCAGTTGTGAAATTAATGAGGCCTGTGCAGCTGCTCACAGTAGGGTGTTTTTAAAGGTTACAGCGTACAAGCATTCTGAGTAATAATCAGTTACTTCCATAATGTAATATATCACATATTAGTAGTTACCTGCATTTGAAAGTAATAAGTTACTTAACAATATTACTGTCTGTGCAGAGTAATGCATTACCGATTATACTTTTGCGTTACTTTCACCAAAATAACCACAGAGGTACGACTAGGCATTGTAAAATGGAAGAGGGTAACGTTGTTTCATAGCGGGTAATAAAAGCACAGAAGCTCAAGTTTATTGCAGTTCATTAGAAACCCAGTGGTGGGCGATATTGTATATAGCCTAAAGGCGTGTGTCCAAGGAGGAGGATGAGGGTGCATGACACGATCCGTCGGAGAAAACAATACAGTGAATATCATCGCGTTGTCCAAGCGCTACTGTTGGATGGAACCCCGTTCCAGGCCCATTCATGCATTCACATGCAGTGGTTACAGCTTTTTATTAAAATCGCTTGCTTATAGTGTGTTTTTTCTGGTGGCGCTGTGTGGATGAATGAAAAAATGAAAACTATACACTTCTTTTTGTGTGGCAACACGTTACTTGACATAGTAAAAATAATCCCATTACCGAAATCCTATTAGTGATGCATTTTATTACTTTGTTACCGCTAAAAGTAAAATCAGTGTATTGCCAACACTGGTAATGATAACCAAAGACTCCTCACCACTTAGGGCATTACAACACGACAGAGAAGGCGATGGGGACGGTGCCGTTTATGTAATGCTAGCTACAAAACAGCTCACAACTTTAACACATCAGTGCTCGTCAAAGAACCGAAACCTTCCACCATCAAGCAGCCTCTCTACAAACCACCATGACATCTCTGGATAAAATTTGTAACAACAAGAGATTTCAGTCTATTTAATAATAAAAAAGGAAATAAAACTCAGGAAGTCATTAAAGCAATCCCCATATGAAACAAAAAATAACTATAGAGTGTAGTGTAGATACTGTAAAACAACGTACAACAATAAAACTGTTACTTCTTGTTCCATTTACAGCTGTTACAGAAACTGATGCGGTTCTTTGGGTCTGTTTTATCATGTTGGCCTGAATATTACTATGCATCAAAGTTAACTCAAATACATGAGCATAGCATGGTGAAATTTTTCATTGAATCAGTAAACAAAAGGTTTTTTAAAACGTTTAAATCAGCTGCAATCAACATTTCTTTTATAATTACAATGTATCAAATGACATTGTGAAAGGGGTCGCTCGTAGTGATGGACTTAAAGAACACAAATCTGCAGGCTGTTGTTGGAAAGTTTCAGCTAATTGGATAGCAGTACGGCCCGCAGTTTTACCGTGTTTGGTTCACTCTCACTGCTCTCACAGCGTTGTTTAGGGTGAAAAAGCTATAATAACTACCTGTACACAAACTGTTCAGCACCAAAAAGCAGACAGAGAAAGTTAGCCGATAGCTGGTGAACATAGTGGAGCATTTAGCAGCTAAAGAGCCAGTTATTTCCCTCAGGAGTTGATGGAGACCAAAATCAGAGCTAAAAGAGAGTGAATATTGGACTTATATCCACCAGGTGGACACAAACATGACTCCAAATGAATAATAATGTCGCTCCGTAACTGCTGGATGTGTAAATAAGTAAATATTTGCTTACAATGAAGCCAAATCAACCTAAAAGGTGATGACATCCCAGTGTTGTGTTCACAACTTGTATATGCTGCCCCCAAGTGGCCAAAACAATAATTTATTGCAGGTTTAAGGACTTCAATTTGGGACAGTTTGCTATTCTGAGTGTGGTAACTGAAGACAGAGTGAGCGTATACTCGTACTTACTGCATGGAAACGCAGGAAGGCAGAGAAGCTGGCAGCTTGACTCCCCCTCCGCTCTCCACCATCTCAATGGCCTGTTTAAACTCCATCTTGTGGTAGAAGGCGATGAGCTGTGGCTCCTTGGAGCGTTCGCCTGCAATCAGGCACTTCTTCACATACTTCTTGTTGAAGCGGTTCAGTCTGGGAGGAGGAAATGAGTTACAGATGAAAACAGAGACAAAAGAAAAAGAACAGCCGTGGGAGTGAGAACAGGACAGAGAGACATGTGAGAGGTTTGACACATGGTGCACATTAGAGGAAAAGAAAAGAGGTTACACGAGGGAATGAATCAGCAATAATTCCTCATTTATAACCACAGTTAATGTGTATTCTCTCTAAGGTTAAATAAATTAGCTGATTATGACAGAGAATTGACCAATGACCATTTTGACGACGGACTAAAAATGCCAATATTTTCAGGCTCACAATTTCTCTCAAATATTTACTTGCTTAATTTGGTGTCGGGTAACTCGTGATGAGCATTTGTCGTCATGTTTGACATTTTATTGTTAAATGATTTATCAGTAATGCAAATAATGCAGTCCATATTGTCTGATGACTACAAGAATTTGGTGTCAGATAACTGTAAATCCATACTTGTCCTTCCAGTGGTGGTGTCCATAGTGTCCACAAATGTCCTCAATTCCAGTCAGTAGGTGGTCGAGGAACTGGGGACAAAAAGAGGCAGAAAATCTTTTAAAAGGAGACCGACAAAGAGACAAACTAACAAACAAAAAATGACTGAATCAGACTTTCAATCTGACCCTCCGCCTTCTCTGTGGAGTATTTTAATTTATTATAAAACAGACTTAGTTCACAGCCATATGTCATTTTTGTACCTTGCTAACCTATATCTCATATACACGACTATGCAGGGGCCCATGTTATATCTGCTGTAGTACAATGCCATTTAGAGCAATTTAATTGGTCAAAGACAGATTTTTTTTTTTATGTGACTTTAACTTTTTTCCAGTGTCTGTATGTACAGTACACCACTTAGAGGCCAAATGTGATTTAAAAAAAATAAAAAAATAATAATAATACATTAATTTATATAGCACTTCTCAAAAAGATGCTACAAAGTGCTTCACAAGACAATAAAAGCAGATATTTAAGGTAAAAAATAAGGTAACTGTTAAAAAAGAACATCACAGAACATATCAATAGTAATAAAGTAGTAAAGTGGTAGAACACGGTGATAAAATATATATATATATATATATATATATACATAAATGTGTATAAATATATACATGCATACACAAACAGATGTGTACATACATACTGTATATATACCCATACACACATGCTCTTTACACATGCTTCACCACACATATGCATATACAAATGCATATACGTATACAGACATATAACATTGGGACCTTATAAGAATGCCATCCTAAAAAAAACGAGTTTTCAAAAGTTTTTTAAAAGTTGATACAGAATTAGATGATCGAATCTCTACAGGGTATTCCAGAGTTTGGGAGCCCTGACAGCAAAAGCCTGATCCCCTCTAGTCACAAAATTGGACCTGGGAACAGCAAGAAGTAGTAGGTGTATAGACTATTATTTATGATGACCAACGTTTTTAACTGTGATTACAGGTACACTCCACCACAGACATTACTCAGCTGCATCTTGTACCTTTTGCGTCACCACAGCCACCATTCCTCACACTAAAAACACCCTCCCAGCCAACATCATTATCAACAACAGCAGGTGATGACAAGCTTCAAAATGGAAGTCGTGGGAGAAAACCAGCACCAGCAGCAGCAGCAGCAGCAGCAGCAGCAGCAGCAAGGTGACTGATCGGACAGTGTTTATTAACAGTGGCTGAACGGCTCCTCAGAGAACCAGACAAATGTACCGATGCAGTTGTTGTTCAGACTGCAGCCGGCCGCAGGTCGCCCTGGTGCTCTGACTCAGCCTGCAGATGACAGTCTGACAGGCAGCGTTGCTATGGCAACACGTCATTAAGCAGAGCCACAGAATTTACTTCTGCTTTGTCAGAAGAGACGGATTTATGTAAAGGCTGCTCAGCGCTGCGGGGGTGGGGGTGAAAAAGTCATTTTAAAAAAGTGGCAACAGTATGAAAAGTCAATGTACCAATATTTAATGACATATGTTCTTCTGGTTACACTGATACTGGCTCATAAGCCCTATTCTCAAGGGACTAGCATCAGCAGGGGACCTCATGGGATTTAGAAATTACCCCCAAAGTCTGTGTTTCATGTGGCGCATTTGCATGGGATAAGTCTGTATTTTACTAAAATTCACTGACATTATCCCCCGGATATGATGTCAGGCTCTGCGTAACATACGCTTATATAAAAAAATATTATACTGTACAATATTTATATTTAATATTAAAATATTATATATCTAAATATTATTATAAGCTATTATATAGGGCTATTTATGTTTATATAATATTCACAAAGATCTCTTTCTCCGGCACCCATGCGAATTGGTCTCCATGCTGTGTAGCGAGATGAGCCTCCTGAATTTGCACCCAAAATGCTGTCAAAACTTTCAGTAATAATTGCCAACGCAGCCTCCATAATTCTAGACTGGGAAAGAGGCAGAAAAAAAGCTTGGAGAAAACAAAAAACCTTGCAAAAAAAACCCAAAACATTCCCAAATCGCAAATATGCCGATTCGCACGGGACTAATATTATCGCAGACGACCTCCGCAATTATTACAAATTACTAGAGGTCCCCAGTGCGAATAGGGTTAAATATGTATTCTTCTTTTACTACAAACATCTCGACACTGGAGCTTCTCCTTTCACCGGTTTACTGTATGTCTGTTTATCATTCGAATAATGGAATAGGTACACATGCTGCTGTATTTGTGCTAAAAAGGGCTCAGACTCAATTTCACGCTTTTATGCAGTGTTTTCTACCCAGCTATAAAAGTTATGCTATTCGGAAAGCCTCTCATTAAACCGTCACACAAATATCATGATCAATGCATGATAGTAGTTTATCACCTATATAGTGATACCATTGTCATTGTGAGCAACATATCTTAATCGCACAGTGTACCGTCATGTCATTCCCGTCCCAATTACAAATACAGCAAGTAAAATCACTAAAAGGTGTTTGAAAGGATCTGCTGCATCTTTTTAACAGGTGACATCACCTGGCCCCTTGCCAAAATAAATAAATAAATAAATGAATGAATGAATGAATGAATGAATGAATGAATGAATGAATGAATAAATAAATAATATTTATATCATATTTATAATAATAAATAAATTCACAGCCTCAAAACAGTGTGACTGTTTCCTCCTCAGCCAGCTCTGTTGACTCCAATCACTGGTGCTTTACAGCGGAGGAGAAGCCATTAGGACAGCCTGCTCTTCTAACCTTGAACACCGGTAACTCACTGCAAAGCCCCAGAGAGGAACTGTGTGTATGTGTGTGTGTGTGTGCATGCATGTGTTTATCTGAGCTGTATTAATAGCTTTAAAACACTCAGGGATTGTGGAGAATGGTGGTCACTCATGGAGTGTGTTTGAGTGCCGAAAACTGTGGATACAAGACGCTGTTTGTGTGAGACAGTGCGTTCAAATTATATTTAACTAGATGGTAAAATGTTATAAATTGGGGAAACAAAACTGTCATTTTCTAATCTTTGGATTGACATTCACTGTGCTGTACAAGTACACTGTACAGTAGAGTATATGAGATGAAGTACCACCACACAGCCACTAGGTGGAAGCAGCAATCAAGATTTGATGACCTAAACAGCCTCAGAGGCTTATTACTGGAAAAGGACGTCACATTTTACATAACTACTACTGAAAGGAATGTATGGAATCACATTAATTCATTGTCTTGTGGTTCAAAACATTTCAAACCATTTCATTTATCAGCTGCATACCAAAAGGCTCTGGGTTATTAATATAAACTACCAAGAAGTCATCAGCTTTGTGATCATGAAGGCTGAGGAGGATGGTTGTAGGGGAAAGGTCTTACCTGGGTGTGGATTTCCTCATTAATCGACCGCTTGGCCTCCTGTTTCTTCTTCACTGCCAGCAGCTCCACCAGGGGTTTGATGGTCATGCCCTGCAAGACGGATGAGAGGAACAAAACATTATTCATTAGTCACCTCCCGACCTTAGCTAAAGACAGAAATCGGCTCTTATCACCAACTCTAGAGGGCGCAGGAGTGAAATGAGAAGGTTTAAAGCTGTTTTATAATCTTTCTGTGTGTCAGAGTGGGAACACCTGCCCTGGTTTACAACGCCATTAAAGATATCTTCAAACAAAGCCACCGTGCTTGTGTATTCATTCATTGAAGACAAGCATCGGCTCAGTAGTATCACACTTCACTAGCTGGCACATTTCCCCATATTTTGCTATGGCAGATTAACAAACACAGCAGGTCTTTTCACAACAACCCTGTTGATCTTGTTACTGTAAATCTCTCAGCGCTTTAGAGAGTGATGACATGTGGAAAGTTACAGATTTCACCTTTAAAGACCGAAATCTTTAACAAACCTGTAAATCCACATCCAACAGTAGTAAGATAAACTGTGAAATCCTTCAGACATTCTTTGAAGTATACATGTGGGTAAGAAGTAGGAGGAAGGCAAAGAGATATTTCTTGCCAGAACAAATTCAGCTCAAGAGAAATCCTGAACTGATAAAATGTTGATGTTCTGCGTAGACAGAGAGTGGTGTATTTTCAATTAAGGCAAAGCAACGTGTTATCTTTATATCAGTAAGGTGTTAGCACAGGGTTTTATTGCTGATTATATTCTCAGGAGAAATATGATCGTAAACACAACTGATGAGTGCATGCATCAACAAAAACTACTTTAATTGAGTGTTTGTTCCTGTGTAAATGATTGTAAAGCAACAACTGGGGGGTTTCCAAACACTTATCTTATATACTCAGATGAAAAGATAAAAACATTATTTATCTTTTCCCTTTTCCTCTTCCTCTTTCATTGTGGCAGCAAAACTTCTTAGACACATAAAATGTGTCTGAAACCAAACTCCATTGTAGTTTTACTAGAAGCATTCATGTGTAATCACATGGTCCATTTCTGGTCAGTTATCAACAGGAAGAAGGAAAATACTCTGCTACAACAGAATGGCTCCAGGAATGCAAAATCAAACATCAGTCTGATGTTTAGCTACTGTTGGATTATAACCAGTAGTGTGTGTGTGTTTGTAATCGTGCCTCTGTGCACCTAAAAGCTGGAGCGTATCATTCTGCTTCTTAAAGAGATTAAGTCGGCCATCTGGTTAACTGTAATAGCCTAAAGTGGATGACAGGAGATTCCTGCTCTTTAATAATACCCCGTCCTGCTACCAGGCATGCATGCGAAGGAACTAGGGCTGTCAAAATTGGCCAAAAATGATTTTTGAATGCTCGTTCTAAATAAACATATAGGTTCGAACTATTCGAATATCTATTGTTGAGCATTATGTCCACGACACCGTGTCCTAACTTTGAGCTGAACATTTGTCAGACGCCCTGTTTCTATTTATTCCTGTCGCTCGCTTTGAAAGCGCCGCAATGGACGAGGAACGGCTGAAATTTAAATGAGGAATTATCTATACGATACGCTCTCATTTCACTGCAAAAAACTAAATAAGGTGGCAGGTGGCTGGCCTGAAAGTTTCCTACTTGCGGTTTGCTACATTGTATGTAATTTCCAGTAAATTTCCCAATATAAAACTTGTGTTTTTCTGTTTAAAAAGTACAAACGTCAGAAGATAACAAGTACTACTCGGCCGTCTTTTAAGTGGTTACGTCTGCAGTCTGATCTGGAGCGCACAGCTGATAGGTACGTGGTTTGTTTACATGACGTAACGTAACGCTTGCTGTTAGGACACGGTGTCACTCTTTCTGCGGCGTCATCATTACGGTTGTTGGTGAATTACTCCTGGGCCAGAGCGGAGGAAGAGACATTGAACCCCCCGTGCTCCCTCCGACGGAGAGAGGAGAGTTGGGTACCCGGAGGCGCACGGCAGACACCCGTGGTAGTGCTCCTTTTTTTTTTTTTTTTTTCACAATCGAATATTCATTTTCATATTCGAATATGTTTTTTTTTTTTACAATTCAAATATATATTAATATTTTACGATTATCCCAAATGTTTGAGTCCCACTTCAGGCAAATCAGTGCCATTTAAAAAAATGGCAGAATGGAGCAATAAATCATCCAGTGGCATCAAAGATAACTTGCACAATTAACCACAGAATCATCCATAGTTTGTATCTCCGTTTTACTGTAGGTGGGAATATAGTCTCTGTTCAATAATTGAATGAATGAATGCTCATGTTGCTATACTTGTGAAGATGTTTGGTTCTCATAAATACAGAGATATAAAACATTCTCTCTTTTAGAGATGGATAATAATGAATAACATTACGTTATGAATCTCTTTCCAACCTAACATTACTCTGATGGCAAGTTTTTATAAATAAATAGTCTGAATTCCATATAATCATACTAACGATGTTTATAATAACCAATGACACCTAAGCAGACAATTCAACTAGACAATCAGCCTACAAGCAAGTCCAGAAATCCAGAATCCTAACTCGTCATTACTGTAATTAAGTATTCAGAAGCAAGCCAACACAAGACAGGATATATCCTCCATTAGGATATTAAACAACAGTTATTCTTATCAGGTAAATCTGACAATTCATCATGATTAAGATCTGCACTTCATATCGACTTGACTTACTCTGTTCCAAATAAAAATACACACTCAATCCCACTCACAGTCATATTTTTAAATAACTCCACATTGCAGGTGAAAGTGGCCTCTACCTTCTCCCTCCTGGTCTGCATCTGTCTCAGACTGCCAGTGCTGAATCCAGCAGCATCAATAAAACATGTTTCTGATCTCGCCTCTGAGGAGAAAGAACACGTCTTCGGGGTTTTATTTTAGCTGCTCCATTCTGGGTCCAATTCTCATCCAAGAATCTTCCTACAGTTTCACCAGGAGACTGGTTTATCTGACGGGATAATATATATAGATATGATTCAGTTCACGGTGCTTAAAATGGACAACACATAATTCTTTATCTTCTCCTTCATGTAATGTTTTTGTTAGTTATGTTGATAGAAATGTGTCTCTACGTAAACCGTATTCTGTATTCCCTCTGCATGTGTTTTACATTTGATGCATGAATTAGCCCACCTGCCTGTCAGCGTACTTCAAAGTAGAAGCTGAAATTACATTTTCCCAAACCAGCTGGAGCTGTTTACTTCAACCAAAAAGACCAAGAAAGTCTGATCACTCTATGTGACGTCAAATGGATCCTTTTTCTAGGCAGAGTAGCAAACAGAACTCCTGCAAATACATGAGCGTTCCTTTGATGTTCAATCCTCAGCATGACCAGTGAGATTAACAACGTTGAACTGAATGGTTGCAAATAAAATAATTTGTTCTGAGATAGATCGGTTTTGGTAGTGTACCGGTTCGGAAGTGGAAATTCAAACTAGTCTTACTAGGCAAATATAGTACACAAAAATGGAGCTTTTTTGCAAACCAGTATGGTTGGTGATGACGGATGCAATTGAGTGGTTAAAATACAAAATGTGTGAATAAAATCATGTCTCTTACTTGTGCACCAGAGGATGAACGTTAAGAGTCAAAGCGCAGGAATCTCTTTGATTGTGATCATAATAACATCCCATAATAAGACAGTAAGCCAGGCTGAACGACATGATTCCTCCTTCTGAAAGTCTATTTCTAATAAAACAGGACAACCTCGTACTCGTACCTGAACAAAGACAGTGAAGAAGATGACGGTGATGATGGCGGTGAGGAACATCTCTCTCATGGCAAAGTGATCCTTGTCCAGCAGGAAGCCGAGGGAGAAGGCGATGGCACCTCGCAGGCCACCGTAGGCCACAATGAACTGGTCCTTGGTCGTCAGCTTGACGATGCGGAACTTGTTGATGATGTAGGTCAGACCAACCACACCTGGGAAGCACAACGTATAAAGAGAGTGAAGTTTGTGACTTTGTGTGCATGTTATAGACCTAGGTCAAATAGTGGTCTTTCTAGCCTTTGAAATGCCAGTTCCAGCTGCTAAATTAAAAAATAAGTATATTAATGTCAAAGTTATATACTTTCTGTTACATAATGTTTACGATTTTTCAATGTGCTTTCCCCCATCTTTCACACAGCCACTGTTTTTCCTTATTACAACGATGAAAACCAGCTTACTAACACTTGCTTGATAAGCTTAGGCCATCACACTGACAATGATATCGGCTTTTGCCCCCAAAAGCATGCATGATAATACAATGCCACCCTTTAAAATCAATTTGTACTTGCAGACATGATGTCACTTTAATGGACTGCCCTTGTCCAGCAAAGTCTGCTATTTGAATTTAATATCACATTGAAGTAAATGGAAACCAATTGCTGCATGGAAGAAACACAATGCAAAACTTATATTACTTTATAATACTTTGGAAAGTAGTACTGCAAAAGATATGTGACTTATAGTAAACAACCAAAAACATCAGAATGGCCCTTTAACTGACAGGACAAGAACAACTGGAACTGTTTTTCATCACAAGATCTCATGTGACGCAAGAAAGATGTGCATGATTACTGATTGCAACAATTCAGTCACAGGCAGCATATTTGTGTTTGCAAAGTTGGCTCACAGCCTCATCAGCTCTTAAAGGGACAGTTTGAGGGTTTTTAAGTGGGGTTGTATGAGGTACTTATCCATAGTCAGTGTATTACCTAGAGTAGATGACGATAGGCACGCCCCCAGCTTGGAGAAGCAGACAAGGAGTTATTGCAGGGAAGCAAAGCACTGTACTGCTGTGGAAATGTATTTTAGCCATCTAAAAGAAAGGCCCACCTAAATAAATCAATATCAATTTAAAGGGACTATTTGTAACTTTTCACGCGCATAAATCATAACGGGTCGGAATCCCATGCACGCTCGCGTGTGGGTACGCGAGCGCGCAGCAGCTCTGCTCCTGCTGCCTGCTGCCTGCCCACCGCGCTCGTTCTCACCCGCTCGGCTCGCTCCAACTCCACGTGCACGCGTGCACAATGCAGAGAGTTAGTTTAGCTCTGAGAATATCTAGTGAATGTGCAGTGGACGTTTTTGCAGAAATAAATGCTGCCGCTCCTCTAGACCAACAGAGGTTTCCCGTGTCTTGTGAAGTGACGGGGCTCCGCAGCGAGTTACGTTATCGTCCCGACCGGGTGTCGGTGTCGGTTTCTCCCCCCCCCCCGACCGGGTGTCGGTCTCTCCCCCTCCCCCCCGTTTCCTCCGGGTCGGCGGGCTGAGACAGGAAAAGCAAGCACTAGAATCAGCATTGATCCATGGAGAGACCTTCGTCTGCTCAGCTAACATTACTGCCAAGCAGGTGAAATATAGAGTGATATTGTGTGTTAGCTGACGTGTGTCGCCTCACTGTTTAGACCGGTGCTCGTTCATGTCAATGTAGCGCGAGCACAAGCGCGAGCGCGAGCAACAGGACGCTGACTTTCGTTGACATTGCGGCCACAGGTGTCGCTGTTAACAAGCAATTTCTGATTCCTACATATAGCCCCTTTAAGTGTATGCTATATTTAGAATATTTTCACCGCTGGTTTACCTTGCCGTGACACAGCTATACAGTCTGTTTCCGACGGGGAACTGAAGCCATTATCTATGCTCTCGCCAAAGCAACCAGACTCCATCGAAAAAAAACTCAATTTTTGGCGAGAGCATAGATGGATACAACGGCTTCAGTTCCTCGTCGGAAAGGGCTGTCTGACGGCAAGGTAAAGCTGCGAATATATTCTAAATATAGCGTACACTTAAACTGATATTGATTTTTTTAGGTGAGCCTTTTTTAGGTGGCTAAAATACCTTTTGCTGCCGGCCCCGTCCAGAGCAGTACAGTGCTTTGGTTCTGTGCGTTAACTCCTGTCTGCTTCTCCAAACTAGGGGCGTGCCGGCCATCATCTACTGTAGGTAATACACTGACTATGGATAAGTAGCTCATACAACCCCACTTCATAACACCCAAACTATCCTTTTAAGGAATGTCAAATAAGGAACTCAGTTTTGCACGCCTGAGGACACCTCATCATTCTTTCACTTTCAGTCCCTCTCTCTCCGAGAGCATTAATAAATCTAGTATGACAAATCATCAACAGAAGGACTCGTGGCAGCCTGAAATCAACACGGAAATCCTCGGCGGCACTTCCTCTCACACACCGACAGCTGTGTGATGGCGACATTTACTCCTGTCAGTTTTTCCCAGTTCACTTTTTGAGAAAAAAAGTCTTTCACACACATAGACATCCTTTTTGTGTAAATGGCAACTCACTTCAAAGTGCACTATAACACATTTATCTCCTTTGAAAATAGATACTAGGTAACTTTATTTTTGTTGCTCTTTTTGCTTTACATTTAAGCCATAGTAATGACAAATCTGTTAAATCAAAAGCACTTCAAGCTGAAATGTGATTTGACCGTTTCATGAACAGGTTTATCGATAAAAGCCAACCACATCATCAAAGAGATCTTGCACGAATTAACACAAAAACCCCACAATATAACCGCACCACTACATTTATTTGAAGAAGTTGTGAGAATCACTGCAGTAGAGCTGACCTATGACCCGTGCCACCAGACACAGAATGACAGTGACGGTGACGAAGGTCCAGTTCCAGAGGTGAGGTCCGTCCACCGTGGCCACACCGAGAAAGATGAAGATTAGAGTCTCGCTGACGCTGCTCCACATTTTCAGGAAGTACTTGATGGTGGTGTGGGACTTGTGGGATATGTTGGCCTCCACGTAGGGCCGCATCGTCGCTCCACATGCTATTAACCTGGAAGGAGAAGAGGCAAACGTTTGCTCAGAGGATATATATATATTTTAGGAAACATATTTTCATAGATACCATGTTTGCAAATTTGTTGTAAATGCTGGGATGTTTGTCATCCAAAATGAAACACTTTTGAACATGATTCAAATGAAGCCAAGTAAGATTAATCTATAAATGTTAAAGGGACAGTGTGTAGGATTTGGCGACATGTAGTGGTGTGGTTGCAGATTGCAACCAACTGAGTAACCCTCCGCTCACTCCTCCCTTTCCAAGACTGTGGTAACGTGAGCCGTTGAGTGCAAAGCCGTGGTAATGCCGTTCGCCACGCACAGAGGCCATCCTTACCATAATAACACTACTTTAGGAGCAATGGAAGTCGGCGGCTGGCGGTACCACAGTTTTGCAATCTGCAGCTCGCGTTACGGTAGTTTCACAAGCTTGTCGGAGAACTACGGTGGCTTCAGGAAATGTAAAAACGCGAAAGGCTCTCTCCAGAGACAGTGTTTGGTTTGTCCATTCTGGGCTACTGTAAAAACATGGCGGAGCAAAGTGGCGGACTCTGTGAAGAGGACCCGCTCCCTATGTAGATATAAAGGGCTCATTCTAAGCTAACGAAAACACAGCGATTCTTAGTTTCAGGTGATTATACACTAATGAAAACATAGTTCTTATTATTATACACACTGTTCCTTTAAAGGGAAACGCCACCGTAGAAGGAGTGGTGGTTTTACTTGAATCGTCAGCAACAGTAACGCCAGAGTTTACCACTAAAGCAGTGCTGTAGATAGCTTGAGTTCCACACTGATTTTGGAAACATGTGACACCAACAAAGCTGTCTCGTGACCACTTCTCTATTCCATTCTGGTGTCATGCAATGTTTCTATGTCAAAAATGTAGAGGCCAGCCAGAAATGAACGCCATCCGTGCCTCATAAGTCGCAGCAGCAGCTGCTCAACATTCACCCCCCATTCCTCCTCCTACATGTCAATATTGGTTTGGTTTTCAAGGCTTTAGGGAAACGATGAAAGGAATTCACACCAGTAAGCTCTTTCACTTCTTTATAAACACCTCGACTAATCTAGTTTTTGATGCAAGGTGCAAGAGGACAGCCACAGGCTTTGGCAGAGACTGTCCTTGAATCTACACATCCTTCGGCCCTGACTCAGAGGGGAGACTCAGTACATCATCACCTCCTGCCTGGAACATCAATAACTCCCAGCACCTTAACCAGAAAATGGAATGAAACGTACTGGAGGAGCTGATGAGAAATGGCACCTCAGAGACTGTTGGGATGCCAATAAATTAAGGCTTGGTTTAGATGACGTTGGATCGGATTAATTCATTATATCACTGGTTATACGGAGTACAGATGAGTTACTGTCATAAGGCGATGACTGAAATAGATCTTCCCTGCAGTGGCAAGGTTGTATATAGACCATGACATGTCATTACTGAGGGAAGATCCACATACTAAAAACATGTGATGCCAGAGGGACGTCCCTGACACAGCTGGAGTATCTCACAGGTACAAAAGAGCACACATGACACACTAGATACTCAATTTAGTAGCACACACGGTAGGGGAAGGCACCAAAACTACCATTCTTAGGGATTCTAGGACTAACCATGCTGGCAATACATGGTCTCTCTGTTCTAACAGGCTTTTAAGACGTCTACTGAATGCATACGCTACATATGTAAAAGAAAGTAATTAGGACCTGTCCACTGGGGACCATGCACGTACACAATTTCATTTCAATTCTTCAAATAGTTGCTGAGATACACACCACTAGTAAACTATGGTAAACTTAAAGCTGCAGTCTATTACTTTGAGAAAATATGATAAAAAGTAATTTTTTTATAAAACTGTCATTATAACCTGACAGTAGTGCATGAGACAGTTAATCTGTGAAAAAATCATGTTCCTCTGCCTCCTCGTAGTGATCCTAAAGGCATTTGCAAGTTTTTACCGCACCCAAATCTGAACAACCAATCACAGCCGAGCTTGAGCCTTGCGTCTCTGAGCAGCTGTCAATCACTGTAATGTATATTTCTCTCCTCAAATGTTTTCAGAAAAATATTTCAGTGTACGGTTTAGCTTTACAATGAGAAAGTTTGCGACCTGGCCGCCATATTGAAAACAGTCGAGCCAAAACCAAGCACCGCCCACCGGGCGGAGCAAACTTTCTAATTTTCCAGCTAAACAGTGCACTACAATCATGCGATTAATCGCGATTAATTTTATGAATCGATTTTTCAGCCCTAGTAAAAACAGAAAACGATTAACCTTACTTGCACATCACAAGGAAAATTGTACAATGGGATATATACAATAAAGTGTTGGCAAAGTGACGTTTGAGTTGTACAGAAATAAAACATTGAATATGTGCAGTACATTCTAAAAATGTGTAATTCTCTCTAAGGCTATCGATATAATCACCCACCCCCAAACTTACGCCATGATGCCAGAGAGGTGGAACAACTCAGCTGACAGGTAGGCCATGTAGCTGTACACAAAGACAAAAAGTGGCTCTATGACACGCGTGTGGGAGGTGAAGCGTGAGGTGAAGGCGGCCAGGATACCATAGATAGCTCCCACTAGAACGCCACCCACCGCAACCACCAGGAAGGAGATGACTCCCAGGAAACAGTCCAACACCGTCACTGTGCCAGCACCTGAATACTCCTCAAACAGGTGGTATAACACCTAGGAGAAGATGAGTAGATGAGTATGAATAGATAATATTAAAAAGCATCAGGGTGTTGATAGGATGATGACAGCTCTAGTGTATTTCATACACCTGTCCTGCACCATGTTGCTGTACTGATTCTCTGACTGTGGAGAAAAGAGGAACATAGAATAAAGATGTCATGATGATTTGGCCTACACATTGCAGAAAAAAAAAACAGGGTAAACGTCAGAGCAGAGCACAAATCCACAACCAAAGGTAAAATATGATAGATTGGTTATTTTTAAAACTCTATTTAGCCAGCAAATTTAGAGAGTTGTTCCGATACCAGTATCGGAAAAGCATTCGATTCTGCCCAAAATTTGGTAGCGGCAAGTATGCCAGTCTATGCACCGATTCGATACCATAATTTATTAACCCAGATAAAAATCAACTTGTTTAACTGGGAATCAATTCTTCTTCACCGCTCCAAAACAGTAGCTTTCACTGTGCTGTCGTCCTGGAGGACTACTGTTTTAGAGCAGCGAAGAAGAACTGATTGCTGGTAGTTTGTCACGATAGCAAACAACAACAGTGCGGTACTAGTGGAGAGTGTAACGGTAACGCTAGTCAGAGCGAGAAAAATGTCAGCAATTTGGCAATATTTCACAATGGAAAATCCAACTAGTAAAACGGCGATATGTTCAGTTTGTAAGGCTTCTGTTTCGAGGGGTGGCAGTACCCTAGTAGCGTGTGTGAATATTGCACCCTGCAGGACAAATTAGCACACAGGCTGTCCACTGAGCAGACAGCTAAGACAATACAGAATTGTTATTTATTCCTAGCTTCATTTATTTATGTTCTTTGTTACTGACAAACTGAATAATAAAAGAAAGTTCAATTGCATTCATTCTCTGTATCGGATCGGTACTCTGTATCGGATGATACTGCAAGTTCAGGTATCGAAATCGGTATCGGGAAGGAAAAAATGGTATCGGAACATCTCTAGTTTTCAGGTTCTTACATACTTACTGAACATGGTTTTTGAATATACAGAAGCTGAGCACATCCTATAGGCTAACTGTTCTTCAAGGGAAAAGACAACTGCGAAATTTTGCTTGTGCCAAATGAATGAAAAAAATACTTTATGTTCTGTGTCAAGCATTTGCAAAGTATCTCACTACGGGAATATACAGACTCCTGTAATGCCAGACAGGATGATCGTGCAGATCAACTGCCAAGTGCTCCAAGGCTGATGAGCTCTGCTCTGGCTGTCACCAGAGCCTATAACCAAAACTGCCAGCTTGTTTAAGTGTACATTGAAGCCAAACTTGAAGGTGAACATGTGACCTGGAGACAATGGCCCTTGGGGAATGAGCATACTGGGGAAGATTTATGGAAATTTTTAGCACAGTATTCACTTACACAAGCGTTGTGATAGTTAATGTCAAAAACACTCGTTGAAACTAAAGCTGGTGCCTCGGATAGCTGTGATGCTAAAGTAACTTTATACTGTAGCTGGTGCGGTTTGTGAACAGGCCAGCTAACAGCTGGTGTGCTGTGAGCTGGGGATTGTCACTGGTGTAGTGACAGGGTTAGTCAGTGGATCACTAGCTGTGTGTTGACAGGTTAACTATAAGGTATTGAATTATTCAATTCAACCTGATCTGATGATAACACCCAGTGACTTGAGTTTTTAGCTGCTTCCCAGACTGCTGAGCTAAACACCAAAGTTTGAATTTGTGTCAACGAGAAGCCTTCTAGGGGAAAAGGTTTACAAATGACTTGATGGTGCTCTTCATTGAGAGACAATGTTGCGGTTTCTCTAGATACCAGAGTTACAACTGCCACCCAATTATGGCTGTAATAGTGATAAAGGAGCGTCTGAGGGGCTACAATCAAGTTTACACCTCAGCATTTCATATGTATTCCTGACAGAGAGCCGCTTCTAATCTACCAATCTACCTTATTAGAGAAACAGTTAGTACATTGTCTCTCATAACTAATGAAGCATCAAAGTCTGCTACCAGCCACATACTTCCTGTTTTGGTCACTCACCACAGTGACAGCGTCGTTGAGCAGTGATTCGCCAAACACAATGATGTGCAACAGTTCATTGATGTGGATCTCCTCAAACACGGCCAGCACAGCGACAGGATCCACAGCTGAGACGATGGAGCCGAACAGCAGACAGGGCAGGAGCTCTAGCTGGTGGAGGTCGCTCCCATTGGCCGGCTGGATCTGACACACGGCGTATAGCAGACCCCCGATGAAGAAGGCATTCCACAAGGTCCCTACGACAGCGAACATCAGGATGGTGCCCAGGTTCTCCATGAAGGGACGGATGGGCAGGAAGTAGCCAGCGTCCAGGATGATGGGCGGCAGCAGGCAGAGGAAGAACAGTTTGGAGTCCAGCACTGGGGGGACCTTTTCTCCAGCCACTTTGATGAGCCCCCCCACCAGCAGGCCCACCGTAATCAACAGGCAGCTCTCTGGCACAATACCGGACAGTCGAGGAATCAGGTGGAACCCTGGGAAAATCGATAGGAAAAAAAAGATCAGTTGCAATGGCATGGAGGAAGACAAAGAACAAGAATGCGGGAGTGACTTACCTGGAAAACAATTTCTGGATTCATTGCTTTAGGCCTCAACAGTGTTTGTGAGTCTGTGTTTTTGTGTGTATATCTCCTAATAACAACATTACAACAGCAACAAGCTGTGACATGCCACACTTCCATGGGACTTCTTTTCAGTCTCGATACAGAAACCTGGTCTTTGGGTATCGGCCGTTAGCGAGTACCGATCCGATCCCAGTGTTTAATTAATAAGGTGTATGCATAACTGTGTGGAAGTCACTGTTCTTTTATGTGTAAGGAAACATCAGGCTGGTCTTAAACATTGTTTTCTTAACTTTGTAAAACACAATATAACAAATAGATACATTTTTTTATTTTATTTATACAAATTGAATTTTTTATTTATTATCAAAATAATAAATCATACACCAGTAACCTGGTTAAAAAAATCTTCAAAATTAACAGAATCTTTATTTATTATTAAAAAAAATCAATCTTACTCAACTTCATTCAAGTGTAAACCTTTTTAATGCAGCAAAAAATTGGTCAAAATTTAAACAGGGATAAAAAATCCAGTAAATAATGTATATAGTACAAACATACAATAGAATTGAATAGATCGGCCTCATAGTCACCGATACCCGATCCAGCTATTTGAGTCAGCATCGGCCCAATGTCCGATCCGGTATCTGTGAATCCCTGGTATTCTGCAAAGTAAATGTTTGTACGAAATGCAGAAGGAAACACTTCTGGGCTCTGCAGACATGTCAAAGCTTGCCTACCATAATTTGCTTATTTTAACTTCTACCGGCCTGCGACAGAACCCTTTTAAATAACTGATATTGTAAGCATGTGTATAACATATGAACAAAACGGTATTTCCGGTCTTGAAGCTTCAGGTTGGGGAAAGAACACGAGAAGTGTACCGTATGTGGTGTAGTTACTGGCGTGACACATAGCTAACACAATGGCTTTGGGAATTCTTCATTTATTGTAAATAGATCTCACATGACGTTCAACACATCAAGGCTGCCATTAGCCCACATTTAAAGAGACTTATAAAAAAAAAAAGTGATGCCTTTCAACTTCCATTTGTCTTCTCGTTTACATACTAATCCAATTCTGGAGGAGTTCCACATAATTGAAATAACCATTTGCAATTATCTGCCATTGCTTGAGGCTGCATGGCTCACATGTCACAGCTCAAAGCAGCTCTGCAGGGATCCCCGATATACTATTAATGTCTTTACAAGCAGTAAGACTTACTGGCTGACAAATGACAAAAGCTGCTTGACTCTGAAAGGCCGGCCCAACATGGCTAACTTAGCGATATTATTACTCCTGAGCTGCTGTGAAGTTTCACATGAAACTATAAACACAGACGAGGCTGCATATATACACACACACAGTGAGGTGACGGGACAACTGCAGCCTGTGCATAAATAGTTAACAAAAGAAGCTGAAGACTTCAAAGTGACTGCAGCGTGCATCCCATAGTGAGAAGTCTTTCCCTGGCTATATTTACTGAACACTCCAGCATCACACAGACATGTTATTTTCCAGCTGGCACTGTACCAGCTGACGACATGCTGCAATAACACTAGCACACAAACACACACAGAAATATGAACCAAATAAGGCTACATGCCCACATGCAGGCTAAACAGTCTTATAGGGGTGACCGATAATGAATTGTATATAATTAAATAGAAGAGAAGCTCAAATGGATTTAATGACCTTGTGAAAAAGACACAATAAGACCGGTTTCGGCACTCTGTGTGTTTATATTAGACAGAAACAGAGGGATTGACATGTTAATTGAGCCATGTCAACAAGTTGTTCCTCACATCAGCCCTAAGCTGCAGCTATTACATGGAAATATGTGGTCCACCCACCCCCATACTTTTAGCACAACAGAATATTAACCCATGGTGTTGTTACAAGCTTAGATAAAAGTACCCACGGCAGCACACATGTTAAACTGTCAATAGGCACAACAGCTAGGGCTGGACGATTTTGAAAAAAATATCTAATTGTGATTATTTTGACTGATATAGAAATTGCGATATGATTTGTGATATTAGGGGGAATGATCATTTTTACATCATGATTCTCATTTTCAATGAAAAACAGATTTAAATCATTATGGTGTGATTTTTGCAGGGATCTGCACAAAACAAAGATGATTTCTTAAACCTGCAGTAGGCAGAATATTTTTGGCATCATTGGGCAAAAATTCCATAACAACCTTTCAGCATATTGTAATTCAAGTGTTCTGAGAGGTCGTGTTGCTCTGGCGTGTTGCTCTGGCTTTATCGATCTGGCATGGAGAGGAGGTTGCGTTGCTCAGGCTCTACCTGTATGGCGTTGAGAGGAGGTTACGCAGCTAAGGCTCTATCTGATTGGCGTGGAGTGGAAGTCGTGCTGCTCTGGCTCTACTGGTTTTGACGTCAAGAGGAGGTCGTGTTGCTCTGGCTCTATCTGTTTGGTGTCGCCTGGAAGCTGCTTGACATCCTCCTGGATCCACCTTCTCACATATATTCACATTATATGTATTCATTTTTGTCATAAATTGTCTATGTTGTGTTTTCATTATGTGGTTACTCTGTACACGCGACATCTATTGCACGTCTGTCCATCCTGGAAGGGGGATCCCTCCTCTGCCGCTCTTCCTGAGGTTTCTTCCATTTTTCCTCCCTGTTAAAAGGGTTTTTTTGTGGTTAAGTTTTTCCTTAGCCGATGTGAGGGTTGCATTGTCAAGGACAGAGGGTGTTGTATTCTGTACAGATTGTAAAGCCCCCCGAGGCAAATTTGTGATTTGTGATTTTGGGCTATACAAATAAAATTGATTTGATTTGATTTGATTTGAGAGATAACTAGACTTCTGCACCTCCTCATGGCTCTGTTTTCAGGCTTTAAAAAATCTAGCCCGTGACGGGAGACTTTGGCCAATTCAGAGAGAGAGAGAGAGAGAGAGAGAGAGCGTTCCTATTGGCTGTGCTCTGGCTGGTGGGCGGTGCTAGGTATTTCTCAACATATCTCAACATTGCTTCCGGGTCACAGACTTTCTCATTTAAGCTAAACACTAAAAGATGTTTTTGAAAACATTTGAGGTGAGAAATAGGCATTACAGTAACAGAATATTGATTCATATTTGATCAGCGCTGCCCAGTTTGACCGTTTGATCGGAGTTTGTGAGTGATTGACAGCTGCTCAGAGACAGCAGGCTCCAGCTCGGCTCTGATTGGTTGCTTTCCTCCGGTCTGTGAAATCTTGCAGATGCCATTAGGAGCACCGGAGGACACAGACGCTCATGATTTTATTCAGATTACCTGTCTCATGCACTACTGTCAGGATATAGTGAACGTTTTATAAAACTACGTTTTTTTTTAATCATATTTGCTCCATCTCTACCCACTGCAGCTTTAAGTCTGTAGAATACGATGTGTAGGCCACGACATCTCTGCAGCACCACAATGTTCAATTTAAAATGGTATGTTGACACACATTTCGCCTATAGCAAATATTGCGATTTCAATAAAATTTGGATTAATTGTGCAGCCCTGACCACAGCTACAAAGTTGAAGCTCTTCAGGACAAGACTGGACGGTGCAGTGACAGCAGCACCATCTGGCACAGTAGCCGCAGGGCGTTTTCCCTCCTGGGTTAAGAGGGGAGGGGCAGGCAGGTGAACAGCTCAGGCCTGCTCCAATTTGCTTACATATGCACAATGAGGACGGCGGAGCAGCTAATTCACTAACTAGCACATTACATAATAGCCAGGCCCACTGAAAGTACATAGATCATTTATAATCATGACCCGAGCCGGATATTTAACTTCCATTTCATCATTTCAACGTCGCAGGGCTTTGTCTTTACAGTATGTGAAAGTTTAGCACTATAAATTCTCTGTGGGAATACAAGACATCTGAGGTAGGGGGGGAGGGGTGTTCATACTTGGGCAGCTTGAGGACAACACTATTCCTGTTTCAGCACACAAGCTCAACAAGTGCATGTCTGTGGATTATGCAGCTGCATGCAGCTGTAGCTCTGTAGCTTTGAGGAAAGATAGTGAGGGAGTCTTTGTCTGAAATGGTCCTTAAGGAGACCTAATTTCCCCACAGCGAGCTGTCAGAGACTGAGTGCTCTTCTCTTTTCGATGCATTTTAATAGAAAACAGGAACCACCCACAAATCCACAGAGGCTTGGCAGCCAGGTGGGTTAACAAAGATATTCTGTGATTGCAACTGCTTGAATCACAGTAAACAGAAACCTTATGTGACTCTGCCCCGAAGGCTTACGCGGCGAGCAGGATGTAAATTCCACAGCTAGTTCTGGGACAATCCACAGCACAATGTCCCTTCAGAAGAATCTGCTTAATGGAGGCTTCAAAATGAAAGCTAAATTAGCACCATAAATTAGCGCATTAATGTTCACAACACCTCAACCCCCTATTGACACTGTTACATAATTAAAAAGCTGTGTCTAAGTGTTTGAGACCTCAACAGCGCAGAGATCTCTGTTCAGTGTGGGGGACAACAGATCACACAAGTGGGCCTGCACACCTCCAGTAAGCTAATTGGTTCCCAGCTGAACAGAATAGATTACATTGGCAGGCCTTCCATACAGAAGGTATACCCACGGTAGTGTTTTACATAATTCTGCCAGTATTTGCTTCATTACAAATGCCTGTAAAGAATTGCAAAGAATTCAAAGAATCCCCTCTTAACCATTTTTAATTTAGCAACACATCTTGCATGTACACGAGGCATGCCAAATACCTTACGCATTTAGCATTATCTTTAATGGAAGACAAGCAGCCTGTTGCAAGCTGGACGTCAATCCATACAACAAAGAGTTATAGGATCCAAAGAAACACGATCTGCAAACAAAGAGCATTTACTTTCACGAGTCAGATCTTGAGTGGCTTTGAGTGCTGCAGGGATGACGTATTTTTGTAGGCCAACCAGGAAGTTAGAATCGCCCTGGTTCCCTTGGCAAAAAGCCAATCGGATTTTTCCATTTGATTTTAGATTATTGCAGAAAATAAGCTCTGTGGCAAACACACGTTTATGATACTTACGCGTTTGGTTCAGCAAGATAATCTGCACAAATGAACACCACTTTTAGGATTTTTGAAGCGTGAATGCAATCACCAGAAGTAAAAAGCAAACGTTAGGCTTGAAACAAATGATAACATGGTCGCATGACTTTACGTCACCCCCGCTAAGCTAAAGGTGGACTCGTATTCTACGTGACAACGTTTAGTAGTCTCATTTAGCCACTTGTTAGCAACCACCTTTTTTAAGACGTGTAAAAAGCTTCACGAGTGGGATAATTACTGATTTATTTTATATCGTAGAACAAAGCATTCAAATTTCGTAGGGTTGTGCTAACCACAGACCTTATTACAGTCATCTAATCAAAAAACCATTCAAAAAACCCACTGACTTTGAGACGAGGGAACTGGAAGTGCAAAAATGCTAATTCATTTCCGTGTTTTAGGACTCATTCCTGCAGCACTCGATACAAAAGGGAAAATAAACACTCTCTGTAAACAGCTGACTAAAAGTGAGGGCCACTAACTGAAGGAGTCCAAGAAGACAGCAACTTACCAATATTATCTAAGAACTGATAGCCTAGTCATGGTGTATTTTAATCCTAGTAATTGAGCTATAAAAGCCCAGAGCATGTGCATGGAAAAATACAGAGAATGGAATGCTCCTTACAACTTTATTCAAATACTTGACTATAAACACATGCTTATTTTCAGCAATGCCCACAGGGACTACTTCCAGTGCTAGACAGGGTTACAGGAGTCCATCCATACAACCAAACACTTACACCTGGGAGCGGCCTAGTTATACGAACATCATCTGCTGTTAGCCACTGAGCAGCCAAAGGGAGAACTTTCGGTCATGCAGAGCTATTTAATACTCAGAACTACCCATACAACAAAGCTCTAAAAAGAAACAAGTATGACTGAACAGAGGGTTGCATCATGGGAAACCAAGTGGTGGTATTATTAGAAGACAAGGAGTCCCATGATTCCTTGTGTTAAGTGATCTTCCGAGTGACATTAAGTTATGAACCTTAGCCAGGGTACGTTTGGTTCCCTTTGCTTTCACTCCCTGAATCATGATCCATAAATAGGCCCATACTTGCCAAAGTTTCAGAGACTTTGTTCCCTGCAATCTGGTGACATTTAAAGAATGAAAATATCAAAATATAAACTGCATAAACAGAATTTTTATGTTAAATACTTTTAATTCTCAGAAAAGAATAATTTGTTACTTGGGCGTGTACTTGCGTGACTCTCTGGCATAAACTAATATTCATCAGTTTTTATTCATTCATTCATTCATTTTGATTTTTGCCCCAGCTTATGCATTTCTTTCTCTCAGTACTGTCACTCACTGAAGGCCCTTTCTGACACAACACGACGGCCCCAATGCGCTCTAAAACCGGTTATTTCCAATGGCTTGCGTCGCACCACGACGGCTTTTCGCTGCATCGAGCAAGGACCGACTTTGGTTGCTGCGTGCTGTGATGTGCGCTGACCCAGCAGCGAGTACACCTCAAACCGCGTTGTGTCGCGAGCAGCTCTCTTCCGCCAGGGAACGACATTTGGTGTAGCTGTATTGTTGTCCGGGTGGAAACAGTACGGCTTATACACGCTGTTCAGTGCCATGAAAAGGAAAAAAAAGGTGTGAAAATGTATCATAAATCGGGAGAAATATGGGAGAATTGTGACTCCGAGAGGAAACCGGGAGAGGGCAATGAAAAACGGGAGTCTCCCAGGAAAATCGGTAAGGTTGGCAAGTATGAATAGGCCACAACGAACTGGCATTAAAAGTTGAATCAGACAATTACAAATAACAGGGATATGAAGACTGTAGGCTCATTTTTTGAAGATATCTGAGTATCAACACACCAGCTGAATCTCTGTTGGGGTGTTCCTGTCATGGCAAATTCAATATTAGCACTTGTCATCTTTTCATATCATAGCAAAGCCTCACAATTCTTCTATTTCAATACAAGTTGAATCCTAAATCTGTCACAGCATGAGATCTTACATCCTTGAGAGTCTGTGCATTTTGCGAAAATGTATTTCAGTCTCAGCTCACCTCAGCAGGAGCTGTTGAATAATACTCAGCAGCTCACAGGAATGTCTTCAATTCTCAAGGATAGAAAATACCTAAGTGCCGAAGCTCTGCATAGAAAGCCATTTACATAAAACCTTCAATAAAAAGATGGGCCGTGTAGTCCTGGAGGACAGAGCAAACAGGTCGTGACTGGATGAACTAAACGTATTACTGCTGGTTGCCTCGAGCAGTGGCTCACTCAACACTGAATCCAAGAATGACACTCTAAATGAGCCATTATCATTCACGGGTGACCAGGAGGGACAAGTGAAGACTGTGCAGGCTTGACAACCGGGAAGAGGACGAGACAAAAAGCCATTTCAGCATCAATAAGGACCCTTCTAAAAACTCTCAACACATCCAGGACCCAGGACAAAAGGCTCAGTGGAGGAAGCCTGAAATGTCCAACCTAGGCTAAGTGGTGACAGTTAACACATTCTTAAATCTCTCCAGCATGACTCCAATTATGGCCTTCGGTGCTCATCAAGTGAAGAGCCGTACCACAGGAGATAAGATAAGTGAAAAGGAGGGCAGTGGACTTCAAAGAACTCATGGCACACAAGTGCAGTGCTGTCAAGACGTACAGTATGTGTGAAGGAGAGAGGCCGTAAGTGCACTCAAAGGAAGAAAAAAAAAAAACATAACATGTGTAAGGACTTTTATGCCAGGCTCTTGAACTATTAGATCAGGCGGTTCATTGTGGCTGCTTGTCAATAAAGGCAGGTGGTGTGTCCTTGCCCCACTCCCTCCTGAGCGCCTTTACGCAGCAAGGTTATTGAAAGCCAGCAAAGGGTAACACCTCTTTCACTCCTGCATGTGTACCCAGTGTCAGCGGCACAGCCTGGTACCTGCTACACACGATCATTTCCAAAGCCGAGAGCTGTGTCCTGTTGCCAGGTGACTAACTGTACACTGCTGGTGACCAAATATGCTGGAGCAAGTGAGCACAAAAGAGAGACAACATTTAAACAGTCGCTTTGTTTAAGGAGGTGATTGATGATATGTTCATTTTATTCTTTCCGTAAGAATCGAGACGTTAAACTGGTCGGCCCGCTTTCCAACACCATTGATAACAGGAAGGTCAGGAAACACATTTCAGAGCAGTGTAGGGATTGTTCCTGACAACAGTGCTGTGTAAAAAATGAGCTTTTGTGAGTCATTGTTTGATTGTTTGATGCAGATCATTGTGCTCCTCAAGTTGCTTTTGCAAGGTCAGTGTTGGTTTAAATTATTAATAATGGCCAGCTGCTGGTATATTTTGGTATGATCCTTGACGCCATATCTGCACAACAATATTACCGGCTCACATGGGTGACCCCTCCTCACGTGGTTATGATTCTCAGCAATAGAAAAGTTTGATCCTTACTAGAATTCACAAGCACATCATCCATATTTAACTACTTAATGGAATACAATTCAGTGACAGTATCAAATGTCTGGCACCAGCAACACTGTATAGGCCTTCTTCTAGTGATCAGTGTCTGATGTTTTAAAGAGGACCTACTAATTTTCAGGTTACATACTTGTATTTTGGGTTTCTACGAGAACATGTTTACATGTAACCTGACCCTGTCAGATGGTTTGTTACACAGAACCATCTGAGAAGCCGCCATTGGAAACTGTTTGGAAAAGGGCAGGCACGTTCAAAAATACTTGGCAGGTGATTGGATGAACCATCTGTCAATCAAACTATCAAAAGCGAGAGTGAAGGTGAAAACATTGCCACACTTTACACGTTCAATGCCGTTCTTTGCTCTTCTTTCAATGAAGAAATACTCTCCAGTTCTGATATAACAGATGCTATAGCAACATCTACGCTAAGGGGCCGTCATTGTTGTTTAGAGCGAACAGTCGCTCTAAACAACAATAAGCACACCTAAGCCACGCCCATAGCTGTAACAGCTCCTCACAGGACGCTGATTGGCCTTTTACATGCACAAAAAACTACATAACACACTAAAGGAAAGGGAAAAAACACAAAAGCACAATAGGTCCTCTTTATATGGAAAGAAAACAAACAGATAGTTAAAGGTGCTATTAATAACATTCAGCCACTAGATGTCGCATTCTCCCTCCCCTGTTCAACTGCATTCACTTCACAACAAGTCGTTGCCAGGCATTATCGTCAATCTCAGCCATTTATCAGTTTTTTCCACACTAACTGATGACCCAGAGATACCAGGTGATACCAGCGTCATTGTACTATTGGCTCAAATGCCTTGTTTGAAGTGGGAACCAAACGTCAGATATCTTCCATAGAGACAAACAAAACATTTATTTTGGACCCGCCAACATTTTTAAAATGATTAATTCACAATCATAATACGTCTTTTTCAGGAAAAGCCATACTTTTATTCGACACCTTTCCAAAAGCTCTGTGGATGTATTATTAATATTATTATTATTTTTTTTTTTTTTTATATTTGTCTACATAAAAATGTTATCAATAAGACCTTTAACATTAGCACAAACACTGTAGATACTACAGGAAATAGTCTTGTTTCATTGAGGTAAAGAGTCAAAGCCACTGATACCAATGAAACAGAAAACAGTGTCAATTGCAACCACTACTCGCTAGAATGTCCTTCGCCTATGACACCTAAAATAATGATTACTGCTTGCAACCCTGTGACGCACGCACAGAATGGAGAACTATTAAACCAATCAATATTCATTATTGCTTTGGAAGCTATTTACTTAAAAGTCTTGGATATTGACTATATATGGAGTCATCTAATTATATTTGAGGCAAAGACATCCATTTCTAAGATTAAGGGTATGTACATGTTTTTCTTAAAGAAAACCTCTGTGCTAAGCCATAACCTAAATAACACATTGACGATAAGATTGTGAAACATTTACACAAGCTTTGCCATGGGTGTGGTTTCTAATGATGTACCTGGAATCTTTCCCACACAGGCTTTATTGATAAGGACAATATTATGGCCCATATCTCTTCATGGGTTTGCCAAGTCCTGTAACGTTGGACTCCAATAAATGTACGTATGTCTATGTATGTATTACTAAAAACTTTCTCATTGAGTCATATGTCTTGTCAAAGTCCTACTCTGCAAATTCATTATAAGTTTGTTGGTTGATTCTGGCACACTGCTTCAAATTTCATCAACAAAATGTTGTGATTGAATGTTTAAAATAATATAATAACTGTAGCAGGAGGTACTAGGAGGGACACATACTGTTCAACAATGATTATACAGGTGGATTATGGGTCAACCCAGTGGTACTGATAACGTCTCCCACCGTAGTTATCATCAATTGTGTACTATAGATAAAGCAATCCTTTAAGGAATGGGCAGGTCTCTTAGTGAACCATTTACTCGACAAACAAATAAGCTACACAATTGCAGCATTCCTCAAACAGTGTTAATCAAGAGATAGTGGGTCTTATAAAATTAAACCGCTGTGCAGTTCACAAACTCAACGACACACTGTGAAACTAGATTTAAGGTCACAGAGTCATGTCTGGTAATTACAAGGCAAAAAAAAAAAAAACGTACAGCTTTGCAGTTCCTCAGGTGTAAGAGTCAGAAAGAACCAATCAACGATTATTAAAACAACTGGGTTTTCACTGCATCTGTTTAACATGACAGAATCTGACAGTGGGTTTTTTAGCTGTATCTGTTTAACACTGATGGATAATCACTCTATGTCTACTGAAGTCACAATTCTGGATTGCCAGTGAATATGTGCTTTATCTTACTACATAATATTAACAAAGGACACTATTCTCAGTTCATGCTTTATATGCCCACTCACAGTTTCACTCCCAAACCTCTATGAACCCACGCTGTCCCAAGAATGAATGAGTATAGTCTTCTGCATTTCCCCTTATGTCACTTCCTGCTGTCTAAATAAATGACAAAAACACAAAATAACGAATAGCCTGACTGTTTTGACAGTAAAATATCTGAACTTCCACTTAGGTACTTCTACCTACTGTATGTGCTTGAATAGCTTTCACTTTTAGACAAATATAGTGAGTATAAGCATACACAGTAATTGTCATTTTGTGCCCCACCTGTAATTACAAATAGTACAAGCTGTTAATAATAAACAAAGCTTGCATTGATAACAACCAGCTCAATTCTTTATCTGCACTGCCAAAACATTCTCGACAACCACAGTAATAAAACTGCTGCCCTGCTGAGAACATGGCCATGATATGGCTATTAAATCACTGCAAGCCTAGGGTGGTCTGGCTGTTATTGTATTTGTTGTCTACCATTATGTGATGCAACACTCTCCATAAACATACAGATACAGATACAGATAGCTTTATTTTTCCCCGAAGGGCAACTCATACTAGCAATCAAAAAATGTTTTCATATTTTCCATTCTTGTTGAACAAATCCATATCATTGAATCACAAATTAGCTAAATAATACCTTTAATTTCACTTTGACTGTATTCGGTGGATGCTCACTCCTACTCATAGGAATCAAGGATCAGGTTGCAGTCCAACTTTCACTACAATAAAAACTATACTCAGATAACAGCAGCTCTGTATGTAATGCTGTGTGCCTTTCATAGACTGTCGCACTGAAGTAACACACACCCTCTCTTCAAATTGTTTGGTCAGTTGTGAATTATGAATGGAAGGTGAGACTAACTGGGCTTGTAAGACATGTTATAAGGAGCTTCGCTGGAAGGAGGGGAACACTGGAGCCGAGCAGCTTCACACACATGTAATTACCAAAAAAGTGTGTCCCACCGCCCACTCAGGTATTACTAAAGTGAATATTATCAGATCTCACCCAACCGAAAGGTCAATATGAAAGTCAGAGCCTGGCGGATGTTTGATGAGGCTGTAAACTATTAGAAGCATTACACCCTACTACAGTGTACTCATTGTTTGTAACTGCAGGTGAGGTCTTGTTTATGAGTTTGCGGTTACATATTACATTCACAAAATGCAATTGGAACAAGGTCATTTAGATAATAGCTTAGCTTGCTAGCATTAATACTTCCTCATTATAACTTAACAGACCTTTCAACCTTTCAAACACACCCTTCCCCTAAAAACAGTAGATCACTTGAATATATATATATATATATATATATATATATATATATATATATATATATATATATATATATATTTAAATAAGGATTTCTGAAACGTCAATGGAGTAAAAGAACGGAATATTCACTTCCCGAGCCGTTCAAGTGATCCACTGTGTTAAGGGGAAGGCTGTGTTTGAAAGGTTGAAAGATCTGTTAAGTTATAATCAGGAAGTATTAATACTAGCAAGCTAAGCTATTATCCAATTCCATTTTGTGAATGTAATGTATATATATATATATATATATATATATATATATATAGTTTAAGGCATGGAACCAAGCCAACCAACTCAAGATGAATTGTGACCATAAAACATTTGATTCGGAGCAAAAAAAAATAAACGTGAAAAAATGTACAAGACTGTGTACATAATTATTTTAAGAGTGAAGGAACTATTCATCCCATAAATCGTTGTGAATGGCGACTCGCTGCCTCTGGAAACTCCCGAAAAACATTTAAACTAACTGTGGTCGATCTAAAATGAAGACAGATTCAGCAACAGCATGCCTTATTTTTTTGCCTCAAATATTTTCAGAAACACATTTCGGTGAATTATTTTGGTAATATACGAGAAAGTTTCCAAACGAGCCGCCATGTTGGCTCAGTTTGAAATCCGGGAGCAGACCACGGAGCAGCGCGTACGAGCGCGTACGAGCATGTATCCTTACTAGCCGTTTGCGGGTGCGGTACACATTCCCTTGGTAACAGCGAGCTCCACCAATCAGAGACGTCGCTGTTACACTTAGGATTGTGGGTAGGGCAGTGCTTCTCTATGACATCGCGAATAAAACATGTTTTTCTTCAAACAAAATTGATATCATACAGACTTGTGGCTTCTACAGGAACATACAATCGTTTCACAATCTCGTAGCTCATGGTAAGTCTACCGTGGGTGGTTACGACATTATGGCTAATAATCAAATCTGCAAATATGAATGTGATTTTCACTTCCGGAACCTCATTGTTGAGCTATATATAGTAGGTTTCTAGTGCCGATTATAGCTTTTAAGGCATATGTTGATAAAGAATAAAAGTGATACTGGTCTGTAGTCTAATTACAGGATCTAAATTAGAGGATGTGTCATAAATATAAGGACCTAGCCACTCGCTTTAACACTGTTATGTTAGGGCATATTCTCAGAGAGATTACATCCCCTGGGTTTAGATTTATATGAGAAGCTTTTGCACTGGGTATAATCAATTCAAGAAAAGTACCTGTGTGAAAAATAAGGACAGAAAGCTACCAAGCACACACTGACAAGGTTGCTTAACAGATAAATGGACTGTGCTTTTAGGCTTGTAAGATATGAAGTCCATGAACATGAACCAGACGCTGTGCCAAGGCTGAGCAGTTTAGCAGCCACATTGAATTACCCGCAGCCCATTTTCAGTCATCCTGGGATAATCAGAGGCTTAAGGTCACCAATGTCTGCTGCTGTCAGTGCACACACTCATCCTGCCTCATGTCTTTTCTGCCTCCCTGTACCTCCATCATTCCTTTAACTCTGTCTCTCTCCTTTTCACTCCATTTCCTTGAGCTGCGTCCTAACAGAGAGCCCCCCCCGAGCCAGGTGGTCCCTCTCTGCCCGTCCTCTCCCCAGAGACACTGGGCTTCTCGCCCAGACAGCGAGGCAGTATCCTCCCCTAGCTACAGGCCGGTGCTCAGTCAGGCCCCTGATGTCACAAGCTGCTGGCTCTCTGAAAAAGATACCAGGGGACAATGCAGTGTTTTGTGGAAAGCACAATGCGGGGAGGCATCGACGATGGAGGGAGGAACAGGACAGTATAGGAGAGTGCCCAGGAGTGGGGAAAGGAGGGGCAACAAAGGGGCGAGGAGGACACATAAGACACAAAAAGCAACAGAGGAAAAAGTGAGGAGCTGGACAGAAGTCTTTCAGTGTGTGAACAGTCTTGAAGTGGCTCAACTCAAATTTCGCTTTTGAGACATCCTTCATGACAATATCGCAAGGCTTTGGCTCACAATAACGTAGCAGGAGGTTCCCCCT
This sequence comes from Sebastolobus alascanus, assembly GCA_916701645.2. Classification (NCBI taxonomy): domain Eukaryota; kingdom Metazoa; phylum Chordata; class Actinopteri; order Perciformes; family Sebastidae; genus Sebastolobus; species Sebastolobus alascanus. Next base: position 325,406 of record CAKAOJ020000058.1, read on the forward strand.
GTGTTGAAACCTTGCCAAATAATTGCTGTCCCAACATCCAGACTGCTGCACCAAGCTGCTTAGTCATCACTGTATCACAGAATGAGGACAGCACTAGCAAAAGACCCTCTTCCACATGAGGCTGACAGATCTGATGAGTAATCTGCCTGACCGGCAATATAGATTCACCCTATGGGTCGCCAATTAAATTGAGCTACTGGTCCAATTTGTCATGTCAGCATACCAGTGGGCATCTTTAAATGCTATGCAGAATACAAGGGGTGGACTGGAGGTCAGGGATTATCCTATAATAACTGTAAAGCGATAGGTTGTAAACCCACCAAAAGCTACGTGTTGCGGCATGTAATCTGAATCAAGGTTTTAGCCTGCATACATATCAGTTGATTAATCTATGCCATCTCTGCTGTTGTTATCTGAACCCAGTCAGTCTTCTGGTATGATCAAAGAGCAGTCTGATAAAAACAGACTCTACCTTTATTTGTTTTGATACGCAAGCAATTGTGCATATATGAACAACTGGCTTACCTGCAATGACTATATATACAGTATACCTGTTAGCCAACCCTGTGACCTAACCCTGAAGCTAGCACTTCCTGGAAAGGCTGAACTCAAACGCCGAGCTACAGGCTACGTAACACGGGTTAAACACGCACACGATACTCACCTAATTTCATTAAGGAGGCCAGCAGCACCCATAGTGAGACTTCGAAGGGGACCTGTATGTGATGGTAGTCGAGGTCGAGAACAGGGAAAGCCTTTTTAGTATAGTTGCTATGCTTGTCCGCCGCCACTTTATGGTTGTCCAAATTTCCTTGTTGGGTAGTATCCGGAGAGCTGGCGGCTCCGAGAGTCAGCACGGAGCCCTCCAGCAGCACCAGCACCAGCAGCAGGAGCAGTCCCCGCTCCGGTAAACTCTTACTGGCGGTGCCGGCCGGCTGCCAGCTGTGTGAACCTGTCCTCGAAGGCATGACGTTGAACGAAAAAAAAAAGCTATTTAATTTGAAAAATAGTTGGTAAAAGAAGTCCCCTTTGAGAACTAAGCAACTTCGAGGAAGTTGAATACAACTTCGCAACGTTGCGTTAGTTAGTTAGTTAGTGAACCAACTCTTCTAACATTCTCACTTTGACGGTTGGTTCTTGTAGCTTAAAAACCGAACCAAACAGCCGTTCGGTCCCCGGTAACGTTAGCAACAGTAGCTTCACTTCAGCACCGTCGCTTGAAGTCAGGTAAACAGACGCACCGACAACAGGCCGGTGGAGGAAAAGCAGGAAACGCCAAGATGCTGGAAAGAGTTTCCTTTTTTAACAGACAAGTATGCTGTTAACAAGCAAAACCGAGCCTGTTCGGGTCTATTTTTCTGCAGCGGTGTTTCACAAGTTTCTCTGTCAGCGACTGTCAACGTCCTCCTCGGTGAAAGATGTCATTGTTGATGCTGGAGACACAGCGGCATCCCCTCCACGCCTCTTCTCCCCTCCGACTGCCCGAGATAAAAAAAAAAAAAACACGTCCGTGAAGCCTCGGTGCTCAGATACTGACCTTGAAGAGAAGCCACACTGCTGCCACATTGCATTTTTGCCGCGCACTCTATGTACGGCAACTTTTTTTGATATTAATGTCCGTGTATGCGGCAATTCCACCCGTGCTCCCAGGGAGGACAAGACCTTGGTCGGGGTGGATCAGCCCCAGAGGGAGGATGAATGAGGAGGGGGGAGGACTTGGGTTGTGGCGGCTTCAGAGGCTTTATCCCGGGTTGCTGTCAAGCCAAGAGGAGACTGCTCTTGTCTGCGGAGGTGTTGAGCTTCATACAACCTTCAAAACGCACGCCCTTTCGCGGAGGTTTTGGTGGATGGGAGGAGGAGGAGGAGGAGGAGGAGGAGTAGTAGAGTGAAAGGGGTGGGGGATGGCCGACTATAGTGACACCTATAGGAATGGAGGGTTAAGGTGTCTCTCATGGGTAAGACAAATAATAGCATCTCCATCACTGCTGAAACAAATTCCTCCGATTGGGATATGCTTTGTCTGTGTTGCTAATGGCAGTAATCCGATACTGTTTTAATAGTCTCATAGGGATGCTGCTTTCTAGCTTTCACAGGGAGGTCAAAGGTCAGGGTCAATTACAGGCCACAGCCCAGAGAACATTTTTTCCTCAAGGACACTAGGGTGACCAGGTGTCCCACTCTACGAGGGACTGCAAAGCATTTTCATCCCTTATTGTCCCACGTCCCACATATTGAGACGATGTCCCACATTTTCATTGGCTCTAGTTTTCAAAAGTCAAACCACTGCAGGACGGACGCTTTTATAAAAATCTGGCTTTTATCCAATGGCTGTGAAGAAAGCAGAGAAGGCTGTCATCACTGCGCTGTGTTTGCTGTCAATCTACACACATGTGGGTCAAGTGCAGGTTAACCTTTCACTGTCTTCGCTACGCTATGCCCAACGGAGAAAATTGTCACCGCAAAGTCACAAGTTATGCAGATTTAGGCGGAAAATGATGTAAACTACCACAAAGAAAAGGAAGAGCAGCTACAACAAAGACTGTGAAACTACTTATAAGTATTTTAAAGCCGGTGGAAGGTTATTCTCAGAGTTTTTTTCTGAAATTTGCCAGTTATTTTTCAATTTCATTCAGGGAGAATACGACATGAAGAGTCACAGTTCATGTGAGTCTCACAAGAAACGTGCGGCTCAAAAAGAGATGTGCCGATCTATGGATGCATTCGGGCAAAGCGTAAGATGTTATAAGATAAGGGGCAGAATAGAAATGTTTATTATTTCAATTAGATAGACATTATATGAAAATTGTGGACTATACCTCTCAGCCTTGGTAACGTGTCCCACATTGTCCCACACAAACATACTCTTTGTCCCACATTTGGTTTGTTAGGACCTGGTCATCCTAATACTTAACCAGAACAGGCTACGATTGATGCTCACTGTCATCCAGCCAGCCCTGATCACATGAATATAACCATGGAAGTGAGCCTTTGTCTTAATCTCAGATGATGGAAATTATGCCTGAGGACACCAGATGTCTCCATGATCTGAATACTTATTAAGCATGACGCAACCAGACATTATGAGCAGTGATATTCACACTGGCTGGCTGAGGAGTGGGGATGCATACATTTGCAGAAATTGACTTTAGCTGGAATATCAAACTGGCTATAAATGTCCTTTAAGGACATTATGTTTGCCTAAGAGGTCAGTTTCAATTACCAACCAGGGCACAGAGAGCAGGTTCAATATATTCCTCAAAGACACTTAAGTAGAGCGCTTACACACATATGCTATACTGAAACAAGATGATATTCAAAGATAGTCTACTAAAGAAAGTGATACTAATCAGTATACTGTTTACTGTTTGTTTTTTGTTCCTGGTGTGTAGCTGTGGGAGTGGCCATGGAAACTACTTGCATTGCAAGTTCCAAATTATGGCTCAGCATACTCGTGAATTTCCAAGTAAGTTGTTTGTGTTGAAGCGACGCTACAGGCTTATCAAACCAGTAATGTTGACCCCGTGCCAGCACAACGGCAACCCTAGTGTATAAAGTGGAGCTGTTATAACTCAATTAAGTGAATGGTAAATGGTAAATGGACTTGCATTTATATAGTGCTTCTCTAGTCTTCCGACCACTCAAAGCGCTTAGTGCTTGGGTGTTTTAAAGAAAATGAATCCATGAAGTAATTTTTCAAGCAAATTTGCCAAACATTTGCTGGTATCAGTTTCTCAAATGTGAGGATCTGCTGCTTTTTTTCTGTAATGTATGATAGTAAATGAAATTTATTTGGGTTTTGGAGTTGCAGCTCTAAAGATCAGCTTTTGCACAGCTAGTTCTGATATTTAATAATCCAAACAAAAACCTTCTGTAAAACAACTTCTTTATTCTAAACTGCCTCGAGTCCCCAACAATTAGGCCAATACAGAGCCACATGGGCTGATTATAGTTTTGTGCTCAAATAGCTGCTTTCTGGACTTTTAGAGAAGTGGTTGGCCAGTGAAGACAAAACTAGAGACCGAGGACAAACTGCTACAAAAATATGGATTAGATAATGTCTAGTTTCTCAGAATGATCCGGGGGGGAACATTAATAAGGTATGGTCAGTGTTGATAACAGTGTTCTGCACAACATATACATTTACACTAGGCCACAGAGTTCAGGTGACAAACTGTCTGTGCCGTTAGTCATTTCTGTCTCTGTCTGTGTCTTTATCATTCTTTATGACTGTAAGGTGTTTCATGTTTTACAGCCTCCTATCGCTGTTGGGCTGAATAGTTACCGCCACAATAAGATACTGCATTGTGATCAGTGGAAACAATCAATACTGCTAACTCCTGTGGTGGGTGTAGACAGCCATGGGTCTCCTCTGATAGAGAAGTCCTGATTTCATTTTATATCCTAACTGCATACAGTATGTGCTACATCGTGATCTCCGTGTTTTTGCTATTAGTAAACAAGAAATCAACACACTTTATTGTTTATAATAACAGAACAGGAAGTGATGCAATACGTATTTAGCAGCAACTTCACTTTAAATCAAACTTCACAAAAAGAAAGCAAAGAAACTGTCTCTAATGATTAAATACTTATTACTGATTTTCTTCGTATTTTAGCAGAGGTGACTTGGATTTGGACTTGGACTTGACTTGGACTTGAGGCACAAACTTGATGACTTCAGACTTGATATGACAAAATCAAAAAAGACTTGCCACTCGACTTTGACTTTAAAACCGATGACTCGTGACTTCACTTGGACTTGAGCCTTTTGACTAGAAAATACCTTCCCCCAAGCGCAAGGCCTGAAATGTATGTTATTTAAAAAGTTTAACAATCTTGTTTTAACAAATAAATACAATTTTAAAAAGCATTCATGATTTTTGTATTGCATTACGGGGCGCCGCGGTAGCTCACCTGGTAGAGCGGGCGCACCAAGGCTAAGTCCTTACTGCAGCGGCCCGGGGTTCGAATCCGACCTGTGGACCTTTGCTGCATGTCATCCCCTCTCTCTCCCCCAATTCAATAACTATCTCTGGCTCTGTCAATACAAGCCCAAAAAATAATCTTTAAAATGGCATTACCTTTGGTGAAGAGTGCATTATGGCTTGTACAGGAAAGGCCAGAGCAGACTCTATCTGCTCAGGAGACTGAGGTCTTCTGGAGTGCAGGGTGCACTCCAGAAGACCTTTTACGACACCGTGGTGGCATCAGCCATTTTTTATGGAGTGGTCTGCTGGGGCAGCAGCGTCTCGGCTGCGGATAGGAAGAGACTGGATAAAGTGATCAGGAAGGCCAGCTCTGTCCTGGGATGCCCCCTGGACCCGGTGGAGGTGGTGGGAGAGAGGAGGATGATGGCTAAGCTGTCGTCCATGATGGTGAATTTCATTTCATTTCATTCTCACTGTGCAATATAATTTTTCCACTTGTGCAATTTTGTTAATAGTCTGCTTATTGTCAATACTGTATATACTGCTCCTATTTTTATATTTAAATTGTTGATATTTTGTTTCACTCTGTTTTAGCTTTTTTTTATCACTGTGTTAGCTGATGCTTCTTGTTTTTTGCACTATCCCTTTTGCTGCTGTACACCGCAAATTTCCCCACTGTGGGACTAATAAAGGAATATCTTATCTTATCTTATCTTTAGAACTTGAAACTCAAAGTTTAGGACTTGGGACTTCCTCAGACTTTCCTGTCGACTTGGGACTTGAGTGCAAAGACTTGACACTGCAAAACAATGACTTGGTCCCACCTCTGCTTTTTAGCACTGTCTCACCACAATTTCCAATTTTCACAGAAGACATTTTGACATGTCACAGTTGGAAAAGCACAGTGTAAATAATAAAATGAGGGATAGCTGAATTTCATTTAGCTGCTTCAGTTTCAGGGTCCTGGTATTGTGCTCCATTTTATTCAGCTGTGAGTAGTACATCCATTGGACTTGCCTTGTTGGACAATATAGTCTAGATCAACAAAACATACAATTTCAAGGGTTTTTAGTATGCATACTGACTGTTTTGATTCAAGTATACTTAATATAAACGCACACTCAAAACCTGCATAGAACTTGTAGCCTATGTAGTATGGAATTTTCTGTCAGAAGCCGCTTCTTATCACATGATTTGAGTTTTTCTATTTCACTTTTAACTGACCTGTGTTAAAGTGGGTCACTTAAGTGTCTTTGAACTTTTGTTCTCGTTCCTGTGTACTCAGCAAATGACAACTAAGTATACACTTCAACACTTTCCGTTTAGGCAGGCTAGGTTAGCCATTTTGCTGACCCACAGAAATAAAGTGAGGGGAGCTGAACCTACTGAACTGGTGGCTTTATTCGTGGTAAGAGTTACAGCATGCCTCAGGGTTTGGTACGTGTCCTTCTATCTGAGATTTATCACAAATGCCTTTACATCTGCAGGATCAGCAGCAGTTTGCACTGTTTATTTGTACTTGCCTCACTCTTATCGTGCCAGTTTATTATTGTGTGTGTTTTAGTATGCATGTTTATTGTGCTGGTGTTTCTTACTCTTTTTCAGATAATCTCATAAATGTCAAATGTCTCGTCCTTACTCTCACATGACGATGCAGAACAACTATTCCAGAGTTGCTTCCTCTTTAATTTCTGTCTATTTATAAGCAAGATTACGGCTGTACTTATCGCTATCACACTGTAGCTTTGCAACAGAACGTGTATACCATACCAAGCATGACTTTATGAAACAATTTGTAAATGAACCCCATACAAAACAGGTGGTAACCCCTCCATGTTGGAACGCATACATGCATAACCTTCGCACCCTCCTTCAGCTCTGCTGCGGTAAGGTTGTGATGCCAAGTGCTTCGCAAGTACCCAGATTTCTACAACATTATTCCAAACGTCATCAAAACTTTGGATAAAATAATAACAGGAGGCATGGTGCTGTGGTTAGGGGATATGAGGGACAGAACTAAACACATCATATTTATGCTGAGACTACTTATAGCAAAATAGAATATGTGCTTTAAGGCCACATGAAGCAGGAGCCCTATGGGTTCAGTGCTGCAGTCAAGGCCATTCAGCACCCTAGAGCTGAAGCCAGAAGTTCAGATTTCATCAAAGATAAATGGTACTCTACCAAAATAAATCCCCAGCCTGAAGAAAAATGAGTTGCGTGTTGAAAGCTTTGTCCAAGACCGGGCAAAAACTATTTTATTGAACCCTAGTGACCAGCAGCCCAAAGCCTATTTGTTTTGCTTTTGGGAGGCTTTCTTTCATATTCCTGAAGCCAAAGAACGTCCAGTCTCAGTGATAGTCTGAACTGTACAATTATACAATTTCAGATCATAAAACTCTACCAGCTCACCCTGCCCCCAAAACAGGTTTTATGTCCGCTTTGAAGTTTCTATTTCCTGCCTTTATCTGCATGGAGTTAGTCACTGTGTCTTCACCCACAAACCACGCAATGTGGAACAAAACAAGTCAATTATTGCCAGGCAGTATTTGAACCTACAGGGAAAAAAAGCTGGCAATAATTTTTTACAATTTCCACTGGATTTAAAAACAAGGCAATTGACAAGCTTTGTGGGTTTTTCTTTGTTTGTCTTTATGTTTGTTTCATTTGGAAAAAGTGACTCCAATATTAAAACCCTGTAGAGTGTACAGAATCACATTTATTCAGAGAAACACAACACAAACAGGGAACATAAATGGGACCTTAAAGTCTGTTCTTTTTTCAATCCTCTGCTCAGAATGATGTGTTCCTGCATGGCTCATTAGAGGCTCCAGTGCTGTCAGCTCCTGGTTTATGATGACCCAGCAGGAATCCATCCAGCCTATAAGCTCTGTAAATGATGACGAGCTCTGACAGCATGTCTGTCAGCAGGGAGAGATGCAAAATATTTTGACGGGTTTAAACACACTCTGAGCACCCTGTGGCAGAGGTGGTTATTTGAGGATTCGCTGGGCAAACAGTCACTTCTGACACAGCATCTGAATAATGTCCAGCTCTCTCTCTCTCATCATAGTGCTGCGAACCTCTTCACCCCCATTTCCTCTCAGCCAATGCAAATATCACTGCTCTAACTAATGCCAGATCACATCATGCTTAATAAGCATACAATAGCTCCTGCAGACCGCTGGTGTCCGTAGGGTATCATTTCCATCATCTTAGGCAAAGGGATATTTTCACAATTATGGCCATGTGGCCCCGGCACGCTAAGGGTCAGACACTGATCCACATAATGTCTTAGTTGTAATCTGGTGGCTGCTCAGAATGGACATGACCAGTGAAACGTTAATGTTTCCAGCAGCTTAATGTTGCTGACAGCATGCTGTAGGCAATTAGAGTTATCATAATGTAGAGCATGGAGGAATGACACATACTGTAGGTCTTTTCTTCGCTTAAAATATGTGTGTGCAGATAAGTGCAGTCAAATCTGTTAACTGCAAGAGAAACATTACGTATAAATGACTTGAAAAAATTAAGATGTTTGTGCAGCATGTCATATGAGTCATAAAGTGGAACGATTTTACACATAAAAGTCTGTTTACAGGTCTTGGAGGGTACTATTACGTATGCGAAAGGTTATCATAAAGCCTATTGAGGCTCCAAAAGGAGCTGCGCAAAATCTGATGAGTCAGCGTCAGTGACCTCTGTTACCCACTGCTCATCTCTGCTTGAGGCTAGTGGCTTGAGGCTACATTAGCTACATATACTGTATATAAGTGGACGTAGTCACCATGACGTCACCCATTGAAGGAATTAAAGAATTGTGGGGTGGGAGTGTTGAATCTTAAGAATTCATTTAGCATTGAGGAAGGGAAATATAAAGCCTTGTTTGAGTTTTTAAATAAACTAGATTAATGAAGAGAATTCAATTTTGCCTTTCTTTTCTTTTTTTGGTCTTCTCTTTCCTACTAGCCCTAAGGTAATAGGGAAATCAAGCCCACACTCCAGCATAGTTGGTGGCGGTAGTGCACCTTTAACATCAGATGCCACCCGCCATCAAACAAAAAGAAGATGAAGAGAAGAAGAAGACATCACCCATCGGTTTGTGGACTGCTGTTTTAAAGCCTTGAGTTCGTCATTTTGGCCGCCATCTTGTTTTTTTGCAACCAGAAGAGACACGAGACTTTCATGAACTGAAAACACACTGTGAAAGGGTTAAAGTTGTAAGACGAAAACACAGATAACACCCAGACCGGACAACGCCGTGGTAGCGACCGGTCCATCACAAGGAAGCCACGCCCTAAAGCATCCCCTGCTTTATGGTCTATTTGACTCTAAAAGGGACCATCATTTACTGAATGAACATCATGCTGTATTGAAGAAGACTTGAAACTAGCGATTGAGACCATAAACTCATGTTTACAATGTTTACTGAGGTAATAAATCAAGTGAGATGTAGGGTCATTTTCTCATAGACTTCTATACAATCTGACTTATTTTTGCAACCAGAGGAGTCGCCCCCTGCTTGCTATTAGAAAGAATGCAAGTTTAGGGCACTTCCGCATTGACTTCACTTTTGAGACCCAGAGGTAGCCCACTGATTAGCCGCTACTAGCATAACAAACCCAAAACTCTGACCAAACTGTCTGCGATCAAGCTGCATTGTGGGTAATGTAGGTGCCAGGTTTTGACAAGGAAGAAGGGTGTGTGTAATTAAAAAAAAACATTGATTCAGATCACATTGTGAGTCTGACAGTATTATATGAGTGCAATGCTAAATTGGTGGAGTACTCTTTTAATCACTATGAAATGTGGGTTGGGTTGTTTAGATCTCGTTCTTCCTCTTTATCAATGTTCTCGGCTCAAACTGCTAGACAAAGATGGTGAAATGCATTGTGAAATTGACAGATTAGGGCAACAATTGATGAGAAATAAGGAAATTTGGCAAACAAATAAGGAAGTTACAAAACCAAGCAAATGAATGTGGTTGATGTTATTTCATGGTTTCTCTGTGTTAATTTGTGATGGATTAACACCCACCGCCTCTCCACTGCAGCATGATGAGATTCATTAATTAGATAGCAAGCATCCCTCCCTACTCCCACCTCCTTCCTCTGTTTCTCTTTCTCCCTCTCTTGTCTCCTACTGGTGACACCTTCCTGAATGCAGGACATTTTTACCTTAAAAAAAAAAAACCCTGACTCACTCAAACTGTCTCGCGATGATGCAGCATCACCTCCCAAAGTCAACTAGATGTCATTGCTTGCAATTGTGAAAATGTGCATTTACGACTCTCTGCCTGAAGGTGGAGCCAGCGGTCTGGAAATATAAAATGACACAGCATGCAGGTCAAACCACGGAAACATGGAGGTAGAAAGTAAGGTAAAAAGGGGAAATCGTCATCATGGATTTGGAAAATTATGTTGCCATAAATTGAGTTTGAACTCACTAAAATGTCTGTCAACTTTGTCCAGAGACAAAAACACACAGAGGCAAAATACACAACTGGATGAAATAGCAGTCATTGTCTATCGTGGTGGTTTAAAGTATTGCCTTCAACTCCTTGAGTGAGGACAGGCTTGTATCCCTGAGCAAAGACGCACACAATATCTGAGCGGTGTAAATCAAATTCAGATGGGAGCCATGTGGCCTTATACCCAAAATGAAACATCACATGTTGTTTTCCTCTCACACACACACTGTTTTAATAAAAGTCTGTTCCAGCGCACCAGAGCCAGACTTTGCTCTGCGCTGTCAGGTCGAGGTTGCCAAGGTGTTCTTCTCTTTGTGTTCCAGGCAGACCTTTTGGCTCCGGGGGCGAACCATAACTCTTACCTCATTACTATGAAAAGGTGCGCTCGCTCAGCGATTCTGCCCAGGTCACATCTGGCACCACCCAGAATAGACGAGAGAGGGGGGGGAAGGGAAAACACTTTGAACTTCAAAGCAGGCGGTAAAATTTGCTTGGAGGTATTCCACTGTATACAGACATGATATTGTATTCAGCATAGATTGAGCACTTGAGAGGTGAGGCATCTCACATGTCGCCAATTAATATTTTAACTGCATGCAAAATTTAGAGCACACCAGAACACTAATTATCTTAGTGGACATGGATTATTGTAGTCAGCGAATTTGTTTGTTTTATGCCACAATTTGTCAGTTTTTCACTTAACCTGCAGAGGGCCCTGTTAAATCCAAAGTGATGTTTGTTGGTGAACATCTGCTAGAGTTATGACTTCATCCACAAGGCCGAGGATGAGACAACGAATGGCTTACCTCAGGCTGCACCAGCCAAGGCCAGCTGAGATAAGAGCCGTATATCAGTACCTATGCATAGACATAAAAAGAGCATCAATTCTCTCTCTCTTATCCAAATACATGCGCATATTGGGCATTATCTGCTGCTGTCTTCACACTTAACAGATCCACTCTCCACCCACAAACACACACACATTACGCCACTCACAAAAGTAGTTGGCGTTTAACAATGTTCTGACTCAGCCTCTCGCAATCTACAAGCGTGAACAGAAATCATGCTCTCAGCTAGGTGCAGCCAGCCAGGAGGAGATGTTCCAGCATGTACCTTGACATGGCGGCTCTGTAATTCACCGCCGCAGTATTCATGTATAATTTACCACCGCTAGAAATTCCTCTTTCGTGTATTATTAAACGGAATAACCCGTCATTTGGACTCGTGTGGCACTGTTTTCACTGTGCAATTATGTCCACACACAGCGCTGACTGTTTGTGAGAGTTGGTGAATAGTGAAAAGGACACTAATAGTCGGATGTTATAATGTGTGAGGTCTCAATTTAGAAACAAAATGGAGTGAATTTAGCTTATAAATGCAAAGGCTGTGTATTCTATTTTGTTATATGGCTGTATTTTTACTTCTATCTAATTACTGTATTTATTTATGTAGCTATAATTGGTAATTTGGAAATTTGATGCATGAAACTTTGTTAGGAATATTAAATGATTAAAATCTGCATTTATAGACAGATTTTGCAGTTCTAATGAGATTTAAAAACAGTTATTGGGTACAAAATGAATACAATTATAGATATATTAGAGCACAGGCTGCGGATTGTGCTAAGAAAGCGAATTCCCCCTTAATAAACACATAACTGAACATTAAATCTTAGTTATAGCAACAATGCAAAATACCACATACTGTCAGTCTAGTATTCACTCTCCTTCTAGCTCTGTTTTGGTCTCCACTAATTCCTGAGAGAAATATCTAGCTTTAGTAGCTAAATGCTCAACTATGTTCACCAGCTATGCTAACCTTGTCTGTTGCTGGTCAGGTAGCATATATTGTGGTTTTATCAGAGATTATGTTTTTGCTGAAAACAGCTGCTTGCTGCTGCTGAAAATGACGTTGATGAGAGCGGTGGGAGTGAACTCATAGACTGTATATAAGAAGTGGACGTTGTCACCATGACGTCACCCATTTGTTTTGTTTTTTTTGTCTGTCGCCATCTTGTTTTTTGCAACCAGAAGTGACATGAGATGGTGGAGCTAAGTACAACCAAACGCTGAATAAGACATTTTTAAGCGACCAAAATGTTACAATTAACTTTCATGAACTGAAAACGCACTGTGAAAGGGTTAAAGTTCCGAGACGAAAACACGGACAACTCCCAGGGAAAGTGGACTGTCAATCAATAGGTAACCACACCCTAAAGCATACCCTGCTTTATAGTCTATTTGACTCTAAATGGGACCATAATCTACTAAATGAACATCATGCTGTATTGAAGAAGACTTGAAACTAACAATTGAGACCATAAACTCATGTTTACAATGTTTACTGAGATAATAAATCAAGTGAGAAGTAGGGTCATTTTCTCATAGACTTCTATACAATCAGACTTCTTTTTGCAACCAGAGGAGTCGCCCCCTGCTGGCTATTAGAAAGAATGCAAGTTTAAGGCACTTCCACATTGGCTTCACTTTTCAGAACCGGAGGTTGCCCACTAGGTGAACCAAAAGTTGTGGGCCAAAAACCCCAAACGATGAGCTGAAAATGCTAAAATGCTCCATAAAGCTGAGGAGAACTGCAGAGTCAGGTAAAATTCTTGATTGGATCGCCACGATAGTGACTTTATCCATTGTTAATACAAAGATATTGATCAGTGCAGCTTTAAAGGAATTTCATTTTGTTTGAAAGAATATATATATATATATATATATATATATATTATACTGTACAGTATATTGTAGTATATAAAGTACAGCAGATAAATGATGGTATTACCAAGTGCTTAATGCAACTCTTTTATCAAACATTAGCTTGTGGTGGAGTACTGTATTTTGATTGGATACTGATTACTGATGGTGACACATGTTAACAGTACTGTAAAAGATTATATATATTTTTTTATTATTAGTAGTATAATATTATGTAAACCCTTTAAAAGGAATCATCCTTGAGGTTAATCGTATTTTGACTTTTTTGTTTTTGTTTTGGTTATGTCAGAGCAGTCACTTATATCACCAGGCATGTGTGTCTATGCACAATTTATAGTTAGATAACGTTAACCAGCAGTGTTATGCCTTGGCTTCAGTCTGTTCCCAGCGGTATTTAGCTTTTGTTGTGCCCAACACGAGATACTTTCTGATTGGGCAGGGAAGCTGTAATTTCCACATTGATGAGAATTGTTTCTGACTGAATGTGCGTGTGTCTTACCCACTCACAAACGGTCTTGGGTCCCATGTGTCGTGATACCGTGCATCTCTTTCTAAACACTGCTACTCTTAAGTAAACTGTCATTTACTTTTGCTTTGCTAAATATGTCACCACGCTCTGTCAACCTCTCTAATCAGTGCAGCAGTTCTCAGTTTTAGTCCCATAACCGCTGCCACTGTGTCAGCTCAGGGTGACGAGTCAATTCCAGAGTTCACTGCCACTGTGCCTCGTAGTGAAACCACATGAAAGAGACACAGTGACCACTGAGTCTATAAAGAGAGCAGCCCGTCGCAGAGAAAGAACCACTAAACTCCGTCTTCACCCCATTTTCAGCTCAGGAAAGACAAAAATAAAAGTCCTCATAAAATATGCAGGGCACTATTTCTGGCACGTTTATTCTGAGGGGAGCTATGGGACCTATTGGGGCATGCCTTAAACTGGTTTATAGACTCATTGTTACAGCGTGGTGACTTGTTTTATAAGTGAGAGCGTAACCCTGTGAACGTACAGTATATAGTACATGGACAGAGGCAGGAAGAGCGAGGCAGCACAGCACAGGAGAGGAGAGGAGAGGCCACATCCTTCCTGGCTCTCACTGTATCTCTGGCCACCATACTGTACATCTGAATTATACTTCCTGAGTAGTAATTCTGTGGGAGTAACCACAGAGCATTAATGTATAGCACTCATTTCCGATGAGATGGTTGCAGGGGAGAGAGCTCTGAAAAGCTGCTGAGCTGGAACAAGAACGGGTAACTCAATAAACAGTATTACTAATTTAAATGCAAGGTAATATCATTGTACAATAGCAGATACACTGTGGATTGTCATTCAAGACAAACTAAGCCCACCTGAAACACAGATAATCAAATCATCCCTAGCAGGAGGTTTTTTTTTTTTATTTTAAAGTAATGAAAGTTTAAGTGGAGACCTGAGTGTAAGTCATAAACTTGTTACCTTAACTGGATGAATAAAAAAAACAGTAGTGGAAGAATTATTTACTTATTTAAATTGAGTGAAAAAGTAGCTAAACTAGAAAGGAAAACTACATGTAGAAGTCCCACATTAAAAATTACATTTAAATAGAAGTGTAGAAATATTATCAGCACAATACCAGCCAAATGTTATTAAAGTTATTAAAAGTAAAAGTACTCATTATGCAGATTGGCCCCTTTGAGAGTGCTATATTATTATGTGATAATTCTACTGATAATGGCTGATGCTTTAACATGTAAGCAGCATTTTAATTATAGTTTTAAAAGTCCCATAAACATACAAGGGCAAGTGAGTAAAACACATAACATCAATACTTAAATTAGTTTTTATAAAAAATTGGGACCATGATATTAACATTTTACAGTTGCAGAAAAATAATCTTCATTGTCAGCGCTCTGTGGTGGACAACCTTTTTTTTTATATATATACATATATATATATATATATATATATATATGTATATATATAAAAACAATGAAAACAATTGAATTGTGCTTTGAGTTTAGCAGTCTGGAGTCTTTTTGTTGATACATGAGCATAGAAAAAAATCTATTTTCTATGTACATGAGCTTCAAGTTTTCAGAACTGTGTGCATAGCTCCATTTTTGTGTATATACAATGGAGAAAAACTGTAATTTCCCAGGAATGTCACCACAGACATCCATTTCATAATACTGCAGATCTATAAATATTGCAATACTTTCATCAGTGGGTCATAGGCTCAATCACTATTGTGTTACCTCATTTCACTATAGATAGTGACCTAACAGACATTTATTTAAATGAAAATCTTCGAGATTGCCACTTTAAGTACAGCGATTGAGTAAATATATTTAGTTACTTTCCACCACTACCAAAAAGAGTCTTCATGTGGGAGTTATTTTTGTATTAAGGTCGATGTAATTATGAAAAATCGTGCAGTATGTGCACTGTAACTTCACTGCTATTAGGACCATCTACAATGTATATCAACCCATAATTGCACATCAAAGTGGGTCAAACAAGACATGTGTGTTCACACTCATTTAGGGTTGTTATAATGAAAGTGTTCAGCTTGAAGCATACAGTATGTGTTCATGTGTGTGTGTGTGTGTGTGTGTGCATGTGTGTAGGTGCATAAAGTGCGTGCTTGCTTACTGTATGTTTGTCTTAAAGCACATGCATGCTTGTCCATGTTCCTGCATGTGTGTTCACCCCCGCGGCCCTCGAGCGCTACAGAGAATGTCAAGAGGCTGTGGAGGCAGCGGGGGCGTGGGGAGCGTGACTCAGCGTGGACGGTGATGAGACAGGACAGCTTTACAGCAGCGGGGCACGCTGCAGCATCAGACACAGGCTGGATTTGAATATTGCATTAGAGCAGTGGAGCTGTCTCTCTGTACCCCCCAAGGCTCTGTGGAGCTCTAGCTCAGACCTGAACCCTCATTCTGGGGGAAAGCACCACAGAGCCTCAGCCTCAGTTGACCTGATAACTCTGGACCAGACTCTTTCTCTGTGTGAGTTTCCAATGGTTGGGTGCGAGCCACAGTTTGCAGACGTGCGTCTGTCTGTTTGTGTGAATGTGATGACATGGTATGGAGGTGCTACTGTGAGGAAAGGGAAACGGAGCTCCCGTTTCGTTCAGCCCGTTTAAGTAGCGGCTGACCACAGAGTTGCATTCTGGACCAATCCCAAAACCACAAAGCCCAGCAGTGTGTACAGAGCGGAGGAGGGTGGGAGCATACGGTCATGGGCTGGGCTGAACTCTGCAGAGTAGGGATAAGGATCTGCTTTGAAAATCAGGAAGATGTTAAGAATTCCTGAGGGGAAAACCAACATCAGTACAGGATATTCAGACCAAGAAACAAGTGAATGTGAAGGGAATAAAGATTCAAAGCTAGTTTATGCAAAATGAAAATTTCAACGTTAAATGCCTACTAGGGCTTTCAAAGTTAACGCAATAATAATGTGTAAACGTCTTTCGGAGGTTGTGGCGGGCTCAGTTTTAGAGCTAGAAGAAGAATACTGGCATCATAACCTAAGGAAAACCTGAGGAATCCATTGTTACCAACCATGTCATATAGCTTGTCGTGAAGGAGGCTAAATAATCTCAAAAGTTACACTAAAAAATTTGCTGAGGAAAAACTGGCATGGCCATTTTCAAAGGGGTCCCTTGACCTGTGACCTCAAGATATGTGAATGAAAATGGGTTCTATGGGTACCCACGAGTCTCGCCTTTACAGACATGCCCACTTTATGATAATAACATGCAGTTTGGGGCAAGTCATAGTCAAGTCAGCACACTGACACACTGACAGCTGTTTTTGCCTGTTGTTCTTGAGTTTACCATGTTATGATTTGAGCATATTTTTATGCTAAATGAAGTACCTGTGAGGGTTTCTGGACAATATTTGTCATTGTTTTGTGTTGTTAATTGATTTCCAATAATAAATATATACATACATTTGCATAAAGCAAGCAAATTTGTCCACTCCCATGTTGATAAGAGTATTAAATACTTGACAAATCTCCCTTTAAGGTACATTTTGAACAGATTCAAAATGTATGATTAATTTGCGATTAATCGCGATTAACTATGGACAATCATGTGATTAATCGTGATTAAATATTTTAATCGATTGACAGCCCTAATACCTACATTATATACCTAATATCTCATAGTAAGGCACAGGAAATGAGGCTGAGTTCACCACCTCTGAAATGGTAAAAGACAGACGCTGAAGGCACATCTGGCAACTCAGCTCAACATGATCTGACTAAACAAAAAAAGCCACAAAACACGAGTACAAAGCCCAAACTACACTGGATTTAACCATTAACCACAACAGGCATTGTAAAGCGCGGCGCTCACATGCGGTAATGCTTTTTAAAACAACACTGTGTTGAGTGTTCATTTGAGTCACAGCCACTAACAATGCCTGCTGGAAAACCAGACGTGTTGGCAACCAGGGGAACAATACAATAGACAAACACTGCTCTGTAATCAGCCCGGCCCACTGATGGATTCCAAATGAAGATGTCATCTACTACAGAAGTCTGTGTGGAAAACAATCATGTTGACAGGAACTTATAGTGCAAAATAGAGGAAATGTTGGCCTAAAGGTAGGAGAAACAGGCCTGTGACTAGAGTAGCTGACTCAATCTAGACTGGGAAAGTAGATGATTAACACTCAACAGACAAGGTGCTATATTTAATCCCCGAACTTTGAGTGAAAGTCATTTCAGGAAAGAAAGGCTATGAAAAGACTTAGGCCTACAAAAAACAGTTACTGTTGTTGGAAGTAGTTAAGAAAAACCCTTTGAAAGAGTTCATCCAGATGTATTCAATCTCCGCCACAGCAACACAGGAACCCTCCTTTTGTCTTGACCACATCGTCTACGTCTCGTACAAGAAGACACACTCACAGGGCCTCTTCTGAATGAGCCATTGTCTTGAGTCTCTGGTCCACGGCGGCAACAACAACAACAGCAAAGGAAGACGACAGAAACAAAAAACAATTGTACTGTTTTTGGAAGAGGAGAAAAAAGTGAGCGATTGTTGGGTTTCTCCACGTCAGCGGTCATGAGGAGGAAAAAGGGGGGCAGAGAGACAAAGAAACATGTCATGGTGCTGCTCGTTTGAGGAAGAACTTGAACCGCAGTCCCTAATATTGAAGAGAGCGAGGGGGACCGTGTGATGTGGTGTGTGCATGTGTGTGTTCCTGGAGTGGGTGGAGCGGGGGCGTGTGTGATAACTTCATTGTATGACTGCATGCGTTTACACATAAATATAATCCAGGCTGTTATACATTTTAATGGGCCTACGTTTGCATTACGTAAAAGAGAGACTGAAAATGTTTTCATGTCTGTACCTCATGTCCCTATAAAGCTCAGCTAGTCTCCAATTTGGAGTCACAGCATACTGAATATAGCATGCGTTTGCTGAGCTCTGGCTAAGAGTGAAGCTCTCTACCCTATTATTTATTTATTGGGACTAATTTAGGGTCAGGCCCTTTGGCTAACATAGCAGCATATTATGCTTGCACATTATAATGCTAACTAAACATGCTATACAGTACTTAAATATTACATGCACCGCCCTGTGGGAGAATTACAGAATTACAGAATTATTAGATTAGATTCAATTTAATTGTCACCGCACAGAGTATTTAAGTACTGAGGCGACGAAATGTAGTTAAGCATCTAACCACAAGTGCAAAGTGCAGAGTAATGTGCATGTGACGGATATATAGAATAAACAGTATGGGATAGATATGAATATGCTAAGATATATACAGAATGAACAGTGTGATATGAGTAAACTAGATATATACTATGTATTACCAGTGGCTCATTACATCACAGTAGAACATGTGAAGCACTTCAAAAATAAGTAAACCAAAAAAAAAACAATAAATGCAAGTTGATTTGCTTGTAATAAGTAAAAAGAATCTGCCAATGGACCAAGTGAAAATTCACTTGTAATATTTAGGCCTTTCAAGATAAAAAAGGTCTTCAAATTAGCTGGGAAAACTCATTTTGAGCTATATTTCACTAGTATTAGGAAATGTTGTGTTTCATAATAAGCCTGTAATGCTCAAAAGTCATATTTTTTTCACTTAACAAGG
The DNA here is from genome assembly GCA_916701645.2 of Sebastolobus alascanus. Taxonomy (NCBI): domain Eukaryota; kingdom Metazoa; phylum Chordata; class Actinopteri; order Perciformes; family Sebastidae; genus Sebastolobus; species Sebastolobus alascanus. Next base: position 344,626 of record CAKAOJ020000058.1, read on the forward strand.
TGTTCAAGATGCATTGTCTGAAAACAAGTCCCTATATCTCACTGAAATGTTACTTGTTAGGTGACATTTAGGTGTCTTATAGTAAGTGTTATGCGATATTTTAACTAGTAATTAGACAAATATGCTTGATAAGATTTTGCACTTTTTCTTCCATTGTTGACTTGACAAATCAAAATTGTTGTAGTAAAGGTAAAAATAAAAAGAACAATTGTTATAATATATTCTTCATTACTTATTCATGGGTTTTACCTTTTAACCTAACTCTAATGCCGCGTTACAAAAAGCAGGTTTACTGAGTTATCTGGATAACTTTGCTGGGTAAAATCTGGAAACTCCCTTAAATTTCCAACATGGACGAAAAGCAGCAGAGTTCCCCAGATAATTAAGTAAACCTGCTCGAATATATTAGTTTTGATCTTCTGTATTCAATGCTGAGCCCTCCAGAGTTTATTCGAGGACACTTGTTCTTGTGTCACTGCTCATGTAACTCAGTCTGTGTGTAATAAGATCATCAGTCTATCGCAGCCTCCATCAGATACACAATTATTGATGAGCCACAACTCTCAAGCGAAAATAGGAGAGTCCATGTAGGAGCAGCTTTTCCAATTTCATCCTCCAATGTGATAGTAATCTAAAGTGCACCACAATGGGCCTCCAAATGTTCAGTTCAGAATACTATATTTACATTTTGTAATCTGATACTTGATTATTTGATTGATTATTGGTAGCCTCAGATAGGATTGTGGTTGTTTTCACAAGCGAAACAAATTTACTGTTATATTATCTGGTCAACAAGATTGCTCTGACTTTTTCAGCCGACAGGCAGGTGACATTTTCTTCCTACAAGCTACCTCAACTTTAGTTTTGAGTACTAAAGCATAAGTAGTTTTCTTTCACCTCTGTCTCAGTGCCTCCATGCCAGTCTCCTAAAGGTCATGGAGTTTTATGCAGAGTGGACATGTGCGATTATGTCCAATTTAAGCCAGAATTTTAATTTTGATTATTTTTAACATTGAACTTAAAGCTGCAGTGCGCGATATTGGCGCAAATATGATTTAAAAAAGTTATTTTTAGAAAACGGCCGCTATATCATGACAGTAGTACATGAAACAGGTAACCTGAAAAAAATCATGTTCCTCTGTGTCCTACTGTGTCCTCCGGTGCTCCTAACGGCATCTGAAGGATTTCACTTACCGGAGGGAAACAAGGTGCGCTGTCCAGCTGCCGTCTATGAGAGCCGGCTGTCAATCACTCGCGATCTCCGACCAAACGGTCAAACTAGGCAGCGCTGATCAAATATGAATCAATATTCTGTTACTGTAATGCCTATTTCTCACCTCAAATGTTTTCAGAATCATCTTGTAGTTACTGTTTAGCTGTAAAATGAGAAGTTTGTGACGCAGCTGCCATTGTAAAATCTGTTGAAGGAAGCCAAGTTCTGGTCACATGACCGGAGCACAGCCAATAGGAACGCTCTCTCTCTCTGAAATGACCTGTGATTGGTCAAAATCTGCCGTCATGGGCTAGATTTTTCTAAAGCATGAAAACAGAGACATGAGGAGGAGCAGAAGTCTAGTTTTCTCTCAGACGACTTGAATTACAATATGCTGAAAGTTTATTATGGAATTTTTGCCAAATTATGCCAAAAAATTGTTGCCTACTGCCACTTTAATTTGTGCCAGATCTGATGTTGTTTGACGTGCAGTTTATTGCCTGAATGATCAACGATCTGGCTGTCGGGCGATCAGCCAAAACTTTGGTTGGCTGCAGTTTGAGTGATTTGATTTCCTTCATGGCTGCTTTGAATCCTTAATAAACTGCTGTGAGAAAGTTTTAATATTATTGGAGTAGTATTTAACATATTGTCGGTAAAAATGAAGGGTTCATTTGAAAATACCTTTGCTTTGTTTTTTTTTGTTTTCTTTAATTTCTCTAAATCATGTGTTTTGCAGTTGTCTGTCTCTATGTGTCAGCCCTGTGATAGTCTGGCGACCTGTCCAGGGTGTACCCCGCCATCGCCCAATGTCAGCTGGGATCGGCTCCAGCCCCCCAGCGACCCTGAATAGGATAGGCGGTTATGGATAATGAATGAATGAATGAATGTGTTTTGCACACATCATTGGACTGTTATTAGGCCATTAAATAGGCATTATCGGATGCTATAAGCACCATAGATGTGGGTCATTAGGGGCCTACTGCAGCTACTACATTGTAAAAGTGAAACTTAAAAGCAACACATTCTGAAACGTTGTAAAACTGAATAAAATGCTACGTTTTGAACACAAACAAAATGGATTCTTTAGGTTTAGGCAACACAACCTCTTGCTCTGGATATCATATAGAGCACCTTTAAGGCAGCATACAAGGTTAATAAAATCATACAGTGTTCAAGCTTTAGAGACACGCCAATCTCAGCAGCAAGCTATGCAAACGTGATGCCCGACCAGACAACCATGAACGCATCAAGCTCTAAGGTGCGAAGATGAATCCATGTAGAGTCCATGAACAGTTGAAGGGAGAAAATGACTTTGCATAGCAGATTGAATATCCCTGGAAGACATCTAAATCTACAGTGTAGCATGTCATTTATGTTGGCCTAGTTGTCACTTGTTCCCCATAAAAATGGAGAAAAAGAAAGTAATGGAAAGCACAAACAGTCACAGTCACACAGTCTGACTCAATCAGAAGAGTTGTGAGTCATCATCACACAGTTTACTGATGCCTGACAGTCCTGCTCACATCAGCCAGCAGCGACCTGTCAGTTAGAGGCACGTCATCATTCAGCATTATCAGTCCCATTAGCACTAACACTGACTCACTCACTCAAAAACATGATGCAGGTACACAGAGGAGGGTATACTGACGCCGTCATATACCAACACACAACACACAAACCCATTTTTACACACACATGTCAAGTAAAACTCCAAGAGGCGGGCCAACATTTCCTTTCCTCTTCTCCTATTATCTCCTTTCACCCCTCCCTCTCTCTCTCTCTTGTGTTTTTTTTCTCCTGGATTTTTCAAACTCCTGCTGACACAGCTGCAAGTCAGTCATGTCACACTCCCACTCTGATGATCCTCATCTGTATGTGGGTGTGTGTTTGTCCAAGTGATAGAAGCTGAAGAGGTAGGATTTGTTAGAGAGAGACAAATTCCTCCTGATAGCAAAAGGCATTCAATCTGCCATTCGCTATCATTCAATGGAAAGTTAAAGCAGCAGAGGGTAGAATTGGAGCAGATATGATTAAAAAAAGTTATTTTTATAAAACGGTCACTATATCCTGACAGTAGTGCATGAGACAGGTAATCTGAAAAAAAATCATGTGCCTCTGTGTCCTCTGGTGTCCTCTGGTGCTCCTAATGGCATCTGCAAGATTTCACAGACCGGAGGAAAACAACCTATCAGAGCCGAGCTGGAGCCTTGTAGTCTCTGAGCAGCTGTCAATCACTCACAAACTCTGATCAAACGGTCAAACTAGGCAGCGCTGATCAAATATGAATCAATATTAATGCCTATTTCTCGGCTCAAATGTTTTCAGAAACATCTTGTAGTGTACTGTTTAGCTGTAAAATGAGAAAGTTTGTGACCCGGCAGCCATGTTGAGATCAGTTGAGGAAATACCAAGCACCGCCCACCAGCCGGAGCAAACTTTCTCATTTTACAGCTAAACAGTACACTAGAAGATGTTTCTGAAAACATTTGAGGCGAGAAATAGGCATTACAGTAACAGAATATTGATTCATATTTGATCAGCGCTGCCTAGATTGACCGTTTGATCGGAGTTCGTGAGTGATTTGCAGCTGCCTCCGTTGAATGAACAGCCAATAGGAACGCTCTCTCTCTGAAATGACCTGTGATTGGCCAAAGTCTCCTGTCATGGGCAAGATTTTTTAAAGCCTGAAAACAGAGCCATGAGGAGGTGCCGAAGTCTAGTTATCTCCCAGAGCACTTAAATTACAATATGCTGAAAGGTTATTATGGAATCTTTGATCAATGATGCCAAAAACATTCTGCCTACTGAAGCTTTAACTTTCCAAACTTCATTTGAAATGTGTTATCTGTGAAGCAAATTTCCGTGGGGTTTCCCAACATTATAGACTTAAAAATAACTTTGTAAATCTTCCAATCAAGGCAAAGTTTCCCGCTGATTCATAGGTATTGTTAATTGTCCTTCTGCCAGAATATCAGATCCAGAGAATCAAAAGAAAACATGACTCCTGAACCCTAAAGTACACAAGGAAGTGAAGTAGAGCTGCATTATTTTCCACATTCATGAATCACCAGATTGCCAATAAAAATTCCTCTCTGTCCCTCCGAATTCTGATCACTGCAAAACATCCTGACCTACAGTAAGTATGTCTCACATCCATGTCCGTCTCTTTCAAATAGGATTATGAGTTCTTGGACTTTTTCAGGCAGGATCAATGCTCTCGTGGGTAGTGACTGTAAAACTTGAGGTAAATTTCCACTCATCGTGTCGACAAGTGGAGGATTTAGGTGTCAAGTATGTAAATAAAGCCTGACACTTGATAGATGTGGAGGACTTGTGTGTGTGTGTTCTGGTTTGTGTCACTCACTGAAATGGGGCTGTATCTTCCTGGGAGCAGTGAGCGACGAAACCAGAGACGGCCTCTGTTTCCTGTTTATAGCATCTTTGTTGTTAATGCTTTGTCCCCGGAGACAACACAGAAACCTCCAGCTGATAAAAAGAGCAGAAGAAGAGTTAAGAATAACAAGAGGACAAACAGATTTGAAGTTACGACGGTGTTGTTTTTACCACAGCTAATCTCTTATTAGTAGTGATATCTGACAGTAATCTTGTAGCACTATCTGTAAACACGGTGATTCTTGCCTACAAGAAACTTTTACAGTCTCGTCTGTCTGTTAGAAAGAGTGTGGGCTTGACTGTCTTTCTTTTCACAAACAAATCAATTAAAGATTAATGGGATGTGGTGCAACAGAAAACCAGTGAAACATGACTCTGTCAAGCCAACATGCAACCTGTTGTTCTTGAAGTATAGCAAAAAGAAATACGTCCACTATTATACAAGGACACTCGTGTGTAATAGCTTCAGCAGGAACAAGAAGAAGAAGAAGAAGAAGAGGATCCTCTGTGACTCAATTAGGGCAAAGCTCCCACACTAAATGACAGAAGATACTGACCAAAGCAGACTCGTGACCTTTGAAAACAACCTGTGAGTGGGAGGTCTGAGGAAAAAGGCAGAGATTGAGGTCAAGCTCCATTTGACATTGTTTTGAGAGCATAAAAGTCTCAGGTCTCCAACCAGGGCCTAACCTGAACTGTTTGACCCCCGAGAAGCTCTGATGGATGCTTTACAGATGAGCAGTACAGACTGCTGGGGATCGGCAAAAATACTTTTATATGTAGAACCTCCACAATTTTAAGAACGCATGGATTTAAAGTCTGGGTATAAAGCAAAAATAAATATGTATGGGTGAGTTTGTCACACAACAGAAAAATGTGTTATTAATCGCCCAGCCAAATTTTAATGATTAAATAAATCTCCAAATGGATAAAATGAGTCTTCAAAATCATGAAAAAAACCCCCAATATTCTCTGCTCTGAAATGCTGGGGGCATGTCTGCTGAAGGTGCTGAAAACACACTCAATCATGGGTGAGAGTTTATTACAGTGGGCAACTCTGGGGTCTGAGAAGTGAAGTCAATGCAGAAGTGCCCTAAACTTGCATTTTTTCTAATAGCCAGCAGGGGGCAACTCCTCTGGTTGCAAAAAGAAGTCTGATTGTATAGAAGTATATAAGACAATGACCCTACTTCTCACTTGATTTATTACCTCAGTAAACATTGTAAACATGAGTTTATGGTCTCAATCGCTAGTTTAAAGTCTTTTTGAATCCAGCATGATGTTCATTTAGTAAGTTATGGTTCCATTTAGAGTCAAATACACCATAAAGCAGGGTATGCTTTAGGACGTGGCTACCTTGTGATTGACAGGTCGCTACCACGGCGTTGTCCGGTCTGGGAGTTGTCCGTGTTTTTGTCTTACAACTTTAACCCTTTCACAGTTTGTGCTTGACTTCATGAAAGTTATTATAACCATTTTGGTCGTCATGAAATGTCTTATTCAGCGTTCGGTTGTACTTAGCTCCACCCTCTTGTGTCACTTCTGGTTGCAAAAACCCAAGATGTTGACGGGCAAAAACCAAGATTGCAACGGCCAAAATGCAGAACTTGAGGCTTCAAAACGTCAGTACACAAACCAATGGGTGACGTCACTGTGACTATGTCCACTTCTTATATACAGTCTATGGTTGATACAGTTGGTACAGTTGCAGTATATACGACACTTCTTGTTGGCCATTTCACTGCTGCGCGCTACTTTTGCAGAATGCTAACACGCATGTTCTATGGGCAGAGCATGCACACCAGAGACTTCCTTCGGCAGAGCCGGCTAACTTCCGGTTTAGCCCTATGCCAACTTGAATGGAGATAAATAATCAAATCGTGCAGCTTTTCTAGACTTTTTCAAATGTTATCATACTGAATTGACTAAATTCTGGTTGTTAAACGGGTCATTTTGCGGGGATTGTGATGCTCAAAACTATTTATTCACCGTTTTACAGCCACAACAGTAGCAACGGAGTAGGCTACGGCGGAGCCTATGATGTAAGCACAAGTTTAACTAACTTGGTTGTGATTGGCCAATGAGCCCAGTCCTTGAACACGCAAAACAACGTAAAAACGTTATGTTTTTTTGACGGCCCACTGGGATTTGTCCCGGTATGCCAGATGGCCAGTACAACCCTGCTAGCAAACTATAGGCTGTAGTAAGTAAGTGTAACTCGGATTGAGTGGGAGAACCACTGATGCCATATGCTTATATAGAATAAGGGGAGGGGTTATGCTAAGGATGGCTCCAGTGCGTCATCGAGCCATGATTTTAGGCCCGCCCAAAAAATTCTGAACAAAAATGGAGAAAAAATGTTTAACGGTCTAACTCCACAATTCAGTGCTATACAGTTCAGTCTTGTCACATGTTTTAAGCACTTATTTTCTAAAATGCATAATGTATTTAGAAACAAATCTCTGGTTTACTTTACCCAGTGCACAAGTCCCAGTGGAAATCAAACTCTTAACCTTTCGTGTTTTTGTTAGTCCTAGAATCAACTCAATGAGCAAAATAGGACCCTTAGAAACACTACTCCAGTGGTTCCCACCTAACCTGGAATCACTGCATTCTACACATTACGCTATACAATTAAGCCACTGGTCAAGCAGAGTGTTTTGTAGATTTACCACTGCCCTCAAGCATTGTCAAACTTCCCCTTTATGTCAACAACTGTGCACTGGGCAGTGATCCCTGTAATGGTCACATTAAGGGTGTCAGTGTTTCAGACACTGGCGTCAAAAGCAGTTGTGTCCAGTTTAACGCAGGCTCCTTGATTTAATGACCATGTGACATTAGGCATGGGAGTACCCTGAGGTTATCCTTAGCTGGAGCCAGACTGTGCGTCTGCCAATCTGGCCCTGTTTTTCTCACTCCTTAATGCTCACACTGTGGGTCAGTCTACTCTGTGCACCCCTCAGGGAAGCTTGGACTGGTCCACAAACTGCTGATTAGGGGGGTACTAAAGCTTCCTGCAAGAGATCAAAGAGCAGAGGAAGGTGGGCAACTCAATCCCAGTACGCAGGCTAATCAAGGCTAAATTCTGGATAAGCCTCCAAGTTCCACCGTGGGCCAATAGCTGTAGACAATGTGATTTTGATTAAGGCTGATGGCACTGGGAAAGAATCCATTCTCTTTGAACCTCCACAGGGTTAAAAGCTGAGACCACCTCTGTGACTGACAGCCATGAAACATGGGAGCTCACAAACTGCCAGCGACATTTGCCAAACAGCAGAATCAAAGATCTGCGAGCGCAGTGAGCTCTTGCAAGGTTGCCCCACTGGGACACATTATGAAACGTACCCACATGTTTGAGCTGAACAAGTTAACACGAAACATTTGCCGTCGTTTCAAGCGACCGGGGGCCACAAACTCATTAGAGACAAACAGACATACTCTCAATGGATTTAACATCATAAAAAGTTGTAAATTCAGATGGTGTGTTTGATAAATGGCTGTCATTTTACCGAATAGAAGAGTAGGATATTAAAGAGCTTCATATCCTTGGCTTTGATCCATGACTTGTGGTTTCGTGGTCATTTGGACTCTGGTTGAATTACAACTCACATCTTGGCACAGATGCTGGTTGCTTGTCACTGTCTTCGTCAAGAAGGCAACAAACGCTTTGGCACCTGGGTGTGAAGCCTTTGGCCTGGGAGCAAGCTTCAGCACTCCCACCCTCATTAACCGGAGCGCCTTTTGGTGAACACATGGCCGATCCAAACAGACGCAACACAATCCCCCATTAATTAAAATCTGAACTGTGTTTAACTCTACCACACGTTTCAAATTATATCAGAATGCTTGCTTGCTGTCTTTAAAACCAAAAAAACATTTGAGTATGCAGAATTCTGCTCTAAAACTATCTGTTAAAGATTAAATGATGAAAGACGTACTCGTGTGAACCTAATCGGGAACAAACAAGATGAGCAAACTGCGCCACGTCACCACGCCTCGCATCCCTACAAGATGTCCACTTAGTCTCGTGTTTTGGGACAACATAGGTGTTGACAAGCGTCGGTTTGTCCACATCCGACCACCCCGCTGTTCAAAAAGCAGAGCCGCTACATAAAGGGAATGTGAACCCATGCATGTCCCCGCAGGCTGGGACCGCTACATGGTAAAAGGTCTGTGTCTCCTGTTGAGGGACAAGCACAAAGGAAGGCCGAACTTCCATCCCTGAGGGGACAATAAGGCCCGTCACAGGGACACTTACCCTGCTCAACACCTCTGCCATGGGACAGGTGATGAGGCTCCTGTCTTCCTGCAGGGGACGAAGACAAATCAGAGAGAACTATGGGACCACAGAGAGAGATGGACAACATCCTCTTTCATCCGAGGGTGAATTACAACAGGAAAAGCTGTTGGAGCGTGACTCTCCTTAGACGAGGCTTTGTTTAACTTGTTCGCTAACTGTGGGATTTGGGCCCAATCTGCAAACCATCCCTAATGGTCGGTGTAGCTCATTAGCTAGCCTACAGAAGCCATAGATCACCAGGCATGTGGAAACCATTTTGATTTCACCTGGTCCCTCTGCGATAGGGGTACAGTGGAGGCGGAAGTGGCCTGTTTGGGATGTGGAGCGCTCCATAATGATGCTAATTGGTGGTGTAGATGTAGAATAGGCCCAGGTTTTATAGGTTTGAGCTGCTGTGTCTTGAGAGGAAGGTAGTACTGAGGCGATTAGCCTGGATCGAGATCCACATCTGTTCTGTGCCAGCTGTTTGACAGATTCTTTTGGAGTACACGGGCAGGCTTTCCGTCTGTGATCAAGACCTTTGAAGTCTGACTTGCTTCCAGTAAGCGCTGACTGTCCAGATTCATCCTCCATTACGGGACTTTACAGTATTTCAAAACTAAGAAAAACACCCTCACATGACTTTGGAGTTCTTTCCAAAAGTCTATCCCCTGAAAAAGTGTGAAATATGAATTGCAAGGTGAAAAAATGTGCTTTCCCAATTCCATAGACAGTGAGATCATAAGAGGAGGAAATAGTGCATGATAAAAAAAATACATTCAAAAGCAACAACCCAAACTATTTTAATTTTATAGGTAAGAGTTTGTACTTTTCTCTTTTATGAAGTAGCACCAGCTTGAATTAGTATGTTGGTTACACTAATTTCAAACATTTTCTCAGCAGTAAAAATATATAAACGTCCATTGAATCATCCATCCAAAATGTACATATCCACTGTCCACCTGTAAGATCTCGATATCTCTCAAATTTAGCAAAAGATACTGCGTCTATGTCACACTATCATCATGCTGTGTAGTCAGATCATAGACTGTATATAAGAAGTGAACGTAGTCACCGTGATATCACCCATTGGTTTCTGCGTCATTTTGAAGCCTTAAGTTTGGCATTTTGTACATTGCCATCTTGTTTTTTTGTAACCAGAAGTGACACGAGAGGGTGGAGCTGCAACCGAACGCTGAATTAGAAAGTTCTAAGAAGAAAACACGGACAACTCCCAGACTGGACAACACCGTAGTAGCAACCTGTCAATCACAAGGTAGCCACACCCTAAAGCATACCCTTCTTTATGGTGTATTTGACTCTAAATGGGACCATAATTTACTAAATGAATATCATACTGTTTTAAAGAAGACTTGAAACTAGTGATTGAGACCATAACCCCATGTTTACAATGTTTACTGAGGTAATAAATAAAGTGAGAAGTGGGCACATTTTCTCATAGACTTCTATACAATCACACTTCTTTTTGCAACCAGATGAGTCGCACCCTGCTGGCTATTAGAAAGAATGCAAGTTTAAAGCACTTCCTCATTGGCTTCACTTCTCAGAACCGGAGGTTGCCCACTGAGTCGGACATATTAAATAAAGTATAAAGTTCCTATAGAGTTGCAATTCTGAGCTATATAAATAAAACTGACTTGACCTGACTTGTGAAAACTATGGATTCCTTGACCTATTTATACGTTTTATGTTCAAGTCTGTGTTCTGTATTTCACCTGGCTGCACAGGTTCAAGCTGACCACAGCTGCTCTTGTTTGTGATGGATCAATCTACTTTCACTGCCACATTTCAAGCCTACATGAGTATCTGATACTCAAATGTTTGATTTAGGGTGGAGTATCACTTTAATATCAGGACTTTAATAAGACAACATAGAAGGGCTCTTACGGCAAAATCACAACGTCCTCACTTTCGTCTTGTTCCAACAAACTTTTACGGTGTTCAATATTATTGCAGGTGGCAGCGCTGCCATCTAGACATGACAACCTCTCCAGCCATACAGCTGAAAGACACTGACCCACATACAAAAACTAATCCCCTTCTTTCCAGTGTTTGTTTTCACAGAAAGCCTGAATGTGTTCGTTTGGGTTGTTTGTGTGGAGACCTATTGGCTGACTGACCTCTAAGTCTGATTGTAGAGTGCTTTTCATAATGCCAGCTCCTTCTCTTGCGAGGCCCTTCAACGTCTGGTGTTGTTTCACCACAGGAAGGATGTTCTGCCAAAGGCTATGAGTCCCTGAGCCAAGTGGAAATACCCAGAGAATGTCTCCTTATGTGATGAGATAGCTTCTCTCTGTACTTACACAAATATTGATCTTTAATATTAGGAAATATTACACACACTGCATTCCTGCCATACTCATCGTACATTTCTCCAGCAAACAATAAGAGCGGTGAGCTGCCCAGACACATGTCAGCAGATGGCTCCGATCCACAACACAGCACGTAGCACATCACTAGGATTCGGCTACAACCCAGACGTCAATCAGAGCTCAAACAGAACAATGCTTCATGTACATCCAAACAACTGGGGCACCAGGTCAACAATTCTGACATATTCAGGACTTTCTGCGAACATCTTTTTCCTTCTTCTCTTTGTGAGCACTAAAACAAAACAATGTAGGGGCATGCTGTTCCTCCAGCAGATGTAACCTCCAAACACAAGGCGTCGTTTATGGCAGGAGTGTGGTGGGGAGAGGGGTAAAGGTCGGCACAAAGGGCAAGATAAACAGAGGAGGACACACCGGTGCAAGCATGATTAGGTCAACCAACAGGTCTGGGCCTTAAGTCACTACACTCATGTAGAGATGAGAGGAAGAGGAGAGAAAGCGATCACTTTGTGAGATCTTTTAATGGATAAAAGCAGCACTGAAGATGAAATGACGGTAGAAAAGTCAATGCTGTCTCCTAGAAATAATGTTCTTATACTTGCATTAGCAAATGTGTTTTGTAGGACACTTAAAACACTTGATTAAATGATCTTGATACAATACAAAGAGCATTAATATAACAGCAAACAACTACTTACTATGTAAAGATAAAGAGGAGTCTACCTGAGCAGAGAATGAAGTTGCTCTCCCTATATGTTTGTTGTAATCAGAGATTCTCCTTGCTTAAAGTCGGGCCGGCCGTGTATGCTTTTAGTGCATGTTTGTGCATGTGAGCATGCCCCACTGGCTAGCTCATGGCCCCCACTCTGCACTGCTCTCATACATCAGTTACAGCTGATAACGCTGTCCAGACCGACGGTGTCGTCGCGGAAGCGTATATCACCCACCCTCCGGTTCCCCCTCAGGTAAACACTGCTAGCTGACAGAGCTAGCAGCCATTGTTTGCACTGTTAGCATTGTTAGCTGCCGTCGCCATGTTGAGAGCCATGTGGAGGCAATAGAAATGCTCGCATTTAGCACCTTTAAGGTTGGAGAAAGTTCGGGAAAGATCTTGGTTAAATATAAATAAAGGTAAACGTTGTCTTTTTCATTATCTTACCAAAACCACAATCTTTCCCTAACATTAATTTAAACATTTTTATGGATTTGCCACAACATTGACATATTGTTATTATCTCATAAAGTTGATAGGGCGACCGTGTTAGCAAACAGCTGTCTGTTTACACATCCAACAGACACTGAACATCATTAGTAAAATGTACATCCAACAATTACTCTTCTTTAGCTCTGTTTTGGTCTCCACCAACTCCTGAGGGAAATATCTGGCTCTTTAGCAGCTAAATGCTCCACTATGTTCACCAGCTAGGTGCTAACTGTGTCTGCCTGCCATTTGGTGCCGAAAACGTGGGGTACTGTGGTTTTTTACAGTGTTTTGTGCTGAGTTGCAGGCTGTAAAAAACTAAACAATCTGCTGAACGATGTTAAAACACTCGAAAGAGCTGAGGAGAACTGCAGAGTTGCGTGATACGATCCATTATTAATATGAAAATATTGATTTGTGCATCTTTAAGAGTCCTTGTAAGCCCAAACATCCACCTAACCTACCCCTTCTTATAACTCCATAAATAGGTTGCACTTCCTGGATTGGAAATAAACTTTGCCAGCGAATCTGTTCCAGGCAACAGTTACGTTAACTCCAAAGCAAATTAAACTATTTTGTAGGAGACAGGGATGGTGGTGACAATAGCTGCTATGGGACAATGCTTACTCAGACAGAGACAGATATTACCAGGAAGGCCCAAACACAATATCCTTATGAGAAAAATCTGCGCCAGTGCACACAATGATGCATAAACAGGAAACAGGAAAAAAAATAATTAGACCCTCCTCTTTTCACTGCGCTCACAATCAACCAGCATTTTTCATTCCAACACAAACAGGCTCCATCAAGTTTGAGCGATACCACAACAGGTTAATGTGCCCCAGGCCCCTTATTGTTGAACTTAACCCATAGCGCTACTACAGACGATTACCTCTGTGGCTCCAAATAGCCACCACATGGCTCACAAGGCCGTCATCAGCTACAGAGATGCCAGCAAATGGTCCAAGATGGGCCGAGGCAGGAAGCTGGCCACGGTGCGGCTTCCTCCCTTTGAAGTGTCATTAATCCTCAAACGTGTGTGTGTTTGTGTGTGTGTGTGTGTGTGTGTGTGTTTGTGTGTGTGTGTGTGCTCTTGTACTTCTATTTTTGTGAGGATACATTTGAGTCTTACAGTAGATGTTGAGAGTGAGGACATTTTGACTGGTCATCAATTTTCCCAAGGACTGTTTGTGACCAAGACCAAAAACAACGAAGCATTAGTTTATCCTTCATACTTCTGACTTCCCTATCCTGTCTGTGGCATTCAGCCGCAAGCCCATTGGTTCCTCCTAAAGATAAATCTAAAAAATCAGCTCACAAATATTTAGTTCAGTTTTAAAACAAGACTCAGCAACCCCCTAAAACAGCGGGGCACTGTAGTTTTCAGCAAAAGTTACTCAAACTGGAGTAAATAGTGAATTTGTTGGGGACTATTTTCAGCTGTGGATCAATACACATTTGGTGTCCTGAGTATTTACAGCAGTGGGACGGTGTGTGTGGGATCAGCTCAAAATAAACTACATGTGTCCATGTTCATGTGACTGAAGGAAGATGTCACTCAGTTCAACGGTGAGGCTCAATGATGTGTTTTAAAATAGTTTGTGCACAACAATGGAGCTCTATGGCACAGAGGAATACACTATATCATGCTTTGGCTACACAGGCAATACATAACTTATTAGTAAGATCAATATATTGTTGGTTTGAGTCTTCTCATGGGATTTGTTGACAGTTAGAAAAATCTAAAATATCACCAGACTTATTCTTTAAACACTAACAAACAAAAATATCTGTCTCGAAGATTTTTGCTGCCACCCAACTATAATGGAGGCCAATGAAGTTTTTTTTGTGGTGTTTACAGAATACATTTTTTGTTCTGGATGCTCTGGATAGTTCGCAGACCTCACTGTGAACAGTTTTCATTGGAACTATTTTCTACTGAAGAAATACTGACCCTTTAACTCTCAAACAGCCCGTTTATGAAGTATGGACCAGTCAAAATGGTGGAGGACATGAAGTTAGCCCCTTGTCGGTTAAGCATTTCCACATAGAATGACTACCTCTCATAGTCTCCATAGAGACATAGTCCTCATTATTAGGGATGTTCTTTTTATTACTGCTACGGGACATGTTAACCTGCAGTTGAAGTAGCGATGGATGGATTTAGGGCCTTGTCGATCCAGAGTGTTCTTGTCACTCGCTTAGGCTGATTCAAGCACAACAGAGGGAGTAGGCCGAGGTAGAGAAAATCCATCAAATATCAGAAATTACAAAAACCATCCACAAATTTTGGCTGCTTGTCCACTTAGCTTATCACGAGAAGTCAAGTATCACACTGAATTGAAAACTTTCAAGTCTTAAAAATGTTAGAATTAAGGTTAAAACAGTTGGGGTGTCAGGATCCCAAGCAATTCAGCTGCCAAACAGGAAACAGGAACAGTCCTTACTAATATACAAGTGCAAATGTGTGTATGCGTCTGTGTTCAACCCCGTAACACCTAAATGGTAATATCAATATTTAACTCTCATATAAGAAATTATTTATTTAGAGATTAAAGCATACATAGAGAAACTGTGGCCATGTACATGTGTCGTTTCTTTTTTTTTTTATTTCAAAAAGCTTTTAGGCATCATGGAAAGAGCAAAAGTACAAGACGACCTCACTTCTAATATTTCCCATGTTTTTTGTGGGTATCTAGCTAGCTGCATGGAGGGGCCTTCATCCTGAGGATATTGGCTTATGCAAGATGGCTTATGGCAAAAATGTTGCGGTATTTGAAGAAGAAGATGTAAAAAAAGTATTGATGGGCAGTACGACTCTGCTCAATCCCTTAAAATGTGCCAGAGTAGATACCCAAGGAGTGTTGTTAACTTCTGTTGGTTGATACCACATGTCATAGAGTGGTTTTATGAGTCACATCACAAAAATAAAGATTTTGGCAAATATGATTCTTAAATATAAAATGAGGAAGACTTAACCTAAGAAAAGTTGATGCACACTGCAACAATTGCCATCTTACCCAGTTATCTTTTCAATATTGAGTCCTAAAAGTATTACTTTCTCAAAGCAGGTTTAAATAAAACTGTCATATATTGTATGTCTATACAGTATAGACATCTTTAACTGTACATAATGTACATAATCATCCATTCACTATTTATTTCTTCGCACTATTTGTATTGTTTGCAACTGACAAAACACTTGACTTATAGATGTTTATTTTTGTCTATTTTTTACCTTTATGTGTCCTGCTTTGTTGTCCTTGTTCCTAGCTGTTATGTCTATTTCTATGTAAGTACATCGAGAGAGATGCAAAAAAAAAAATCTTTGTATGTGTACACTACTTGGTCCATAAAGGTCATTTAGATTCAGTGCACTGAGATAATTTCAACCTGTTACACATATAAATAAACTTGTTGTATTTTCACGATTTTAGTGCAGTGTTTTTCCTTATTCTGTCATCTTCCATTTCGAAAACTATATTTAAGTCCAATACAAAATACAAAGATTACTGCTCACCAAATAAAACCTTGCAGGTCTGAAAATCTGAGCACTTCACTCTGTGTAATATTAATTTATTTAGGCATTTATTGAGGTCCCTGACCAACAGCTTGCCTCAATAACTGCAGAAACTGGAGAATTCATGCTATCCTCGTCATGATACATTAGAATATTCTTCAAAAACTTGATTTGTAATGGAAACAGATTGAAATAATAATCTGTTTTTGAGAAAACAAGATGTTCAGGGCTCAACAATAGACTCGCGTTATTGATAAAATATGTATTTTCTTGTGGTGTACTTTAACGTATCTAGAGAGGGGTTCTCTCATCTACAACCAGTCTGATCCCTCACAGTTGAAACCCTACGGATGCTGTTGGACCCCGGTTGTCTCCCTCGCCCTCTCAGCGCGTGATCTTTCACAGCTTTTACGGGATTATCACCCCGAGTTAACAGGGTCTTAAACAGCTGACTGGCACCAGGAACCGTGCTAGGAATTAGCCACCTGCTACAACCACAGAGCAGCAGCAGAGAGGAAACTCTCGACACAGGAAGTGCCCTCCTGGGGGCAAGACGATGGCGTCAAACGAGGTTGAGGTCGCTCGCCACCTCGCACACAGTGCTCAGCAGGAAGTGTGGCTTCCTTGAGTCGTGGCTGCGAGGGCAGAGGTCAAGGGACGGGATCAGCAGATCGTGTTACTTCACCCAGATGTGGCAGAGGAGAGGACAGATATGGCTCCAGTCTGGAGGTGCCCCAAATGTAGCGTGACTGCAGAAACAGGAACTTCTATTTTGAGAAATGCCAATCCTCTAATAATACAGGAGTGTATTGATCTCCTTTTTAAAAACCTGTATTCTTTCAAGGCTTTGCAGAGCGTGCTTGCTATTTTTAAACTTTCCTATCTTGAAACATCAGTTTAACACTTTTCCCGTGAGCTACAGACAGAGCTGCCTCACAGGAGCAGTTTTGCCCCTGAAACAGCAGAATAAGGAAAGGCCGGAGTGTGCATGTGATGTATGCACTATGTATGGATCATGTGAGCCTTAGCATGGCTCTGTTTGGGAGCCTGTTTATATTCTCTGTAAAATATTTCCAGTGGATCTGCGTGCACTGTGCTTCCTCACTTGCCTGTCGACCCTGTCAAGAGTGACGAGCTTGAGAATGAGAAACAGGTGTGTGTGAAATGCAAGGATCACTCCTTTATCTCTCTTTCACTCTCTTACTTCCCCCCCCCTTCTCCCGACCTCTCCGAACCGGTCGTGTTGAGCTGTGTTTTATGACTAAGGGGGGTGAAGGGAGGAGGGTGAGCAGAGAAAACACAGAAGGAGAGAGGATGACCGCTGAGTACGAGCAACACATAGCTGCAAAATTTGCTTTTTATTCTTTGCTTTTAACCACGTATTGGGGCTACTTAATCAATAATTGTCCACAGCTAATCAACTGTTTCACTCAGAAAGGCAGCAATAAGTAGAGGACCAGAACTTAAAGCATCACATCAAAATAAGTCATATGAATGTAATGCTTTCGCAGCTGCATGGTTCAAACACAAGGAAGATTTTCTGGTGTTATTTTAATCTAGCTGCATCACATGTGACTGTTAATAACATCAAAGGGGACAAAGCTGCTCAGATCATGGGTGTTATGTGGTAATTGTGAGGCTATTACAAGCTAAAAGTCCGCTAAGATAATGTGTGAAGTGCACTGATAAGATTCATTAATCAGCAACAGGAGTACTGATTAAAGCACAATCAATCAATCAAACACTGGATTGACATTAATTAACATTAGTATAACCAATCAGCATGAATAAAACTACTCCCAAACTACTCATTAGGCAACTAATTCATTTAGTAATTAATTCAAAATAAAATAAAATCAACATTGGTGATCCTCTGAATTTTCATCTAGCACCAGGTGGCCAATACTTTAATTTGTCCAATACTTTTGTTTATAACCAAACACCTGGGGAAAAAAAATGTAATTTGTGTTTGGTGCCGATTGGCAAATGTTCCCATGCTAACATGCTAAACTAATATATGGTATGCTAAACGTTAGCATGTTAGCATTTTCATTGGGAGCATGTTAGCATCATAGACTGCATATAAGAAGTAGACGTAGCCACCGTGACGTCACCCATTGGTTTGTGGACTGCGGTTTTGAAGCCTCGAGTTCGGCATTTTGCCCATCGCCATCTTTGTTTTTTGGAACCAGAAGGGACACGAGAGGGTGGAGCTAAGTACAACCGAACGGTGAATAAGACATTTTTAGGCGACCAAAATGTTACAATTAACTTACATGAACTGTAAGACAAGAACACGGACAACTCCCAGACCGCACATCGCCATGGTAGCGACCTGTCAATCACAAGGTAGCCACGCCTTAAAGCATACCCTGCTTCATGGTCTATGGTCAGGAAAAATGTCCCCATGGGGACAATAAAAGTATATCTTATCTTATCTTATCTTATCTATTTGACTCTAAATTGGACCATGATTTACTAAATGAACATCAGGCTGTATTGATGAAGACTTGAAACTAGCGGTTGAGACCATAAACTCATGTTTACAATGTTTACTGAGGTAATAAATCAAGTGAGAAGTAGGGTCATTTTCTCATAGACTTCTATACAATCAGACTTCTTTTTGCAACCAGAGGAGTCGCCTCCTGCTGGCTATTAGAGAGAATGCAAGTTTAAGGCAGTGGCTTCACTTTTCAGACCCGGAGGCTGCCCACTGAACTGAACACATTAATAACTTATTAACTATTACTAGAGCCATTTGGTGCATGGGACTCTAAAAAGTATGCTTTTTTTTTTAGAAATAGGCTATTGCATGCCATACTTCAATCACATAGGCTATTTCAAGACAGGCTAGCCTATATGCAACTTGATTCGATTAAACGATTTGACTACCACTAATAGGCAAGTGCTGACACAATAATAATGTTTATGAAGCCAAAGGACTTATTATGATGTTATATCTGACACTGTAGTCCCCCCTCTGACCCACAGACCCCCTACCGCTCCACTCATCCCCCTGCAGACTGCACAGGAGTCAGTTTACACCCACAGCCTCCTGTTACCTGCCCACCCCCCCTCCCCCCCTCCCCCCCTCCTCTGTAGGACTCCCTCCCTCTTTATCGCTGCTGCCATGCAGCGGTCCGTCAGTGTGCCAGCAGTCCCCGCAGAGCGTAGAGCGCAGAGCCGCGCTGCTGAAGCACACCGTCTGTCACACACACACACACGCACAGAGAGAGAGAGAGAGAGAGAGAGAGAGAGAGAGGATCTCCGCACCTTTACGGGATTTGAAACACACCAAGAGCGGATAAACTGAGCGATCAAGGTGAGCGAGGAGCCGACTGTCATTTTGAATGGTTCCGTTATAAGTGGATGTGTGTGTGAAGTTTTCCGGGTTTACCGACCTATGACTTGATTCATCGGATCTGTGATGTTGCGTGGTTATTTCCCACTTTTCCTTCGTGCTGCTCTCATGATGTGGCAGCACTATTTTGCAGCTTTTACGTGAGTGAATGATTGGCACGGATTGTTCGCGCATTAATTGAACATTATGTGAATCGCACAGCTGAAATGACAAATAACCAAGAGCCTGGTAACCAAAAAATGATGTGATAATGCTGTGGCACTGAGTGTATGTGGCACTCACTGGTGATTTGCAGAGTTCATGGCAGGCTAACTTGGTATAAAATCCCTATATTACTGTTATTAAATACGAGTTAAATCCTAAATTGGATCTCTATCCTTAGAAATAGTACACGTGTTTGACCTTTTAAAGTTTACTACAGGATCACTTGAGTTTGTCTTCTTAAGAGTCATGCCTGAGATCTTTATGGTGTGTTTATGGCCGATGACCTAAAAGGCAAATTCTGCTTGGCAGAACATCTGTGAAGGATGTCAGACTTTGTGTAGCTGGATAATCCATAAACAACCCACCAGGTTTATGGATCGACCCCAAACAGTTTTTTTTTTTTGAGAACTTGACAAATGCTGCAATTCATCATGTGCCATGTAAACCTGGACTCCCTGGTTTAACTCAGCCTTGAAGTCCAGGAGTCAGTAATAGCTGCATGCATGGCATGGAGAGAGATGGCTGACCACTGTGCTCTGATTAAAGCAGATAACCTGGGGCAGCAGGCAGCAGGTTTCTCCCATCTTAACTCTGCTCTACACTAAATATTTACATCTGGATGAAATCATGGGAACGGCACAAACGAGGCTCTGGCTTCCAGACGTCTAATCAGGGTAGAAAAGTTTTGTTATGATGAATTAAATTAAGCATTTTCCTACCAATCAGTTCATTTATGACAAATGCATGTCTTGTTTCATACTAATAAAAACATTATAAAGACAGTGTTACCTTAGAACTTACAAAAGAACAAAAGTAAGTTGGGGGACCTGAGGGGTCATTATGCAACGCGCCCACTCTAAAACTGAAAAGACTGTCTCCTCCAAGGAGACAATCACATGCCCTCGGGGTCAACTCCACCTTGACCCGCCTCCAGCCCTCCCACCCCCACCCCCACCTCCTCACTCTCTACTCGTGTGTTTCATGCGCCCTGAGTTGGTTTGATCAGGAGCATATACAACTTAGGAGCCAGACTAAACAGACCACACATGTCCTGTAAACACATTCACCCTGAGATTCATAGGTGCGCACGTGTTGGTTTGGCCTGTGTGCAGCAGCAGCAGCAGCAGATTTAATTCATGCTTTTAGATGCAGATCATGAACTGGCAGTGATGAAGCTTTACTGTTTTACTTTCCAGGCGGAGATGCAATCTTTCAATTCCCTGCAATAGATGGGAGTCCATGTTGGCTGAAAAGATAAACTCATACAAGATAGTTTAGGGTGTGATCCCCCTCAAGGCACTTGTTATGCGTGATGACGTATAATGAATTACTAAATGGTAGATTCAGGCCCATTATCTCCCTACCTTTCCATGATTCAACTTTTGTTTTTCTTGAAAGTTTAAATGTGACCCGGCTTGCATCCCTGCCTGAAAGCTACAATGACTCATAGATCATAAACACCTACAGCATACATCAATCCTTCATATTTAAACGCAGGATACAAACAAAATCTCTCTGACTGAATTCCAACCTGCAAAATTACTGTGTGGAGCAATCGTAAACAGTCTCCCCTATTTCTCCCCCGATTCATGTCTCAGTGCGCTAATTTTCCAGCTGTAATACAGCTGTATCTGCGTTTGATGATGATCCCAGTGGAGCAGACGAGAATACTCTCCCCCCCCCCGTTACAGAGCAGAGAGCCCAGGGGCAGAGCTGCTCGTTGCAGTCTCCGTCTGGGGTGTTGACAGGAGGCCTGACATCATTAACATGACTAAATGAAATGTAATTTAGGTCTTTGCCTTCCCGCTTGGCTCATAGCACCGGCAGTGATGTTGATGATGATGGTGTTGGTGGTGCAACACTTTAGAAAGCCTGGAGAGTCGTGTCGACTTTATGACTTTTGAGACACCAAACTTACCGTTTAAACAGAAGCCAAGCAGCCACCACATTAGGGCTGCAGGACGATGCACCTATCTCCTGATTAGATACTATCACGATACTTGGGTGCCAATTCGATAAGTATTGCGATTCTACAAATATTGCGATTTATTGCGAATTTTGTTACTTTTTAAAACTAGACCATGGGAAAAAGTTGAATCATACACTTCTAAGGACTTTTACGTTGGAAAATATCTAAATTGACACGGTAAAAATGTTTGATTTTCAGCATGTACTGTATGTAGTAGTAGATGTCCTGAAGTCAAATATATCAGTCATCGTCAGGAATAAGTTATTAATACATTTCCCTCACAAATTAGTGGTATTTTCCTTCTAATTTATAATGTACATGTGATGTTTTATACTTCTGGTGAATATAATCCATCAATTTTATTTCCATATATGTATTCTGTATATACAGTTCCTTTTGTAAACACCTTATTTCGAAAACAGGACGTCGTAACACGTGTATACTTCCACTTACTTTGCCAAGTCCGTCGCTAACTCTTACCGTTAGCTCCGTTCTCTTTATACATCCATGTTCAGCTCCATTTGGGCCGTTTGAATGCATTTAACATAAATGTCAGTATATGGGTGCTCTACAGTTGTAGCGTCGGATGATTTGACCACGGAGATGAGAGTGACGTCTGGCTTTACTGCACGTTACCGCAATACGATAACGTTTCCTGTCCATGACAGCGTTAACATGCAGCTTTAGCCATGATGTCTAGCTGTGCTTTTCTTGGCAATGTGTGAAACCCAAAGTGTTTCCATACTTTACTTTATTGGATGTGTAGTGTTTAACACTTTGTAACACATGTGAGGGTGCAGGTCGTATCCACGTCGCCCCTCCGCTGTTTTCTGCTCTGTCGTTTAGGCTCACTGAGGCCGGCTGCGCTTTTCTTTTGTTGATGGATACGGAACAGATATGATGTCACGGTACTCAGACTACAACAATGAAAGCGGCTTCCTTCTTCCTCTGCATAGACTCAAATGAAGCAAATATATTGAATCTGGCATTAACAAATTGATTTCATAATCTTAAAAAAACAATCGAGATACATAGGTGAATCTAGGTGATCTAGCACGGGTCAAAGACGGGAATATCTTAGGATATAATAGCACACAAGGATTTCACTTAGCCTTTTATTTTCCAATTTTCTCCCCAAAGAAGAAAAATGTTTTTTGAGGCTTTACAAGTGTATAATCTGATCGGTTTGAGCTACATCAGCACCGACTGCGGAAGACGAGCGGAAGCCGCAAGATATTTCATGGTTTTAGTTCACAATGGGCCGCTCATGTGTTTCTTATCACTCAAAGTTCAGCTGTACCACAGTCACATTGAAGGCATGGTTTTGCTTTCCTACAGAGTTATGAAAGCATCACATTTTAAAAGGGACGTCAACATTTGCAGGGTTTAATCCCCGTTTTGTTGCATGGTTACATGTAAAGACCCCCGAGTTATGGCGGGAAGCTCGAGTTTCTAATTAGAGGAGAAAATGTACCCTGCTAATGACATCATCTTCCCCCTGGCACTGTGTGTGTGTGTGTGTGTGTGTGTGTGTGTGTGTGTGTGTGTGTGTGTTGCTGAACAGCAGCTGGTTTTAGACATTTGAGGTTCACAACAGTGTGAGACTTCAAACACACACACACATAAACTGTGAGGCTTATAATTTAGCTTTATTGCTCCTTGTCGCCTTGTTTGGGCCATTGTGGAGACGAGTCTCTGGGAACTTCCTCGCTGCCCGTTTTCAGGAAGAACCGTTTGAAAAAAAGGAAGAACTTCTGAAGTCACTGCTTCTCAGTTACATCCATCAGCAAAACAACATATTCAGGCACCCTATGATAAAGTAATACCCACTCTTGGCTGAAACGAGAAGTAAAACCTACCATCTGCTGTATGTACCAAGCTAGTATTTCTTCTGTTTTGTAAACACCAGAGTGTGGAATCATATTCACTGAAGTGATAATTTGATGAGCAAAGACATATTTTTCAAAATGGATGAAGCTTTTTGGAGTGAAACCTTCACTTGTTGGCTTATCTCTTGAAAGATTTATGATGATGCTGCGCTCTCGAGAAATGCCTTTGAAATCGTTTTAGCTTGCTAGCAGAAATGAAAATTTGCACCAAATGTTTGTATCTAACTTTGGGAGCGATATGATCATTACCATAATCAGTCTTGTCATTCTCCCAGGCCTGAAGTCGGCTCTTACATCACTCGTATCTCCACGGGGCTCATAACTCAATCCATAATTCATTGTGGGCAACGAAATCATGAAACATGATCTGACAGATCTCCATCTCCTGACAGTCCCCTGTGTGTGGGTGACAGCTGTGAGAGCAGCCCTTCTCCCCGTTTGCTCTCACATCCCCGTAATTGTTCACGGTGCGACCGGGCGCCTCTGTAGCTCTGCCACATCCCATCACACTCAACCGTGCCCGCGCTGTGTCCGCTCAACCGCGAGGAAGATGACACAGGCCTGGACATTCCCTCCGACAGAGGATGGGGGACCGTCGATGCAGCTCCGCAAACTCTTCCGGCTCCTCCAGATGTTTTCTGATTCTGACAGGAGGCGAGGGAGGAGAGGAAGGGGGGAGGAGGAGCGGGACGAACGGCGGGGGTCTCTCTCCGTGGCACTCGGGGGGGGGGGGCTGTTTGCCGAGAAGCAGGTCGGTCGATCGGTAACGAGAGAGGACAGCTGGCAGGTTCAGGGGAGGTTAACAGCTAAGCGTAGGTGGCAGCGAGGAAAAACAGAAGAGCTCAGTCGAGGGCCTTTGTGTGAGGGATCTTTAGTGATTCTCTTCTTGTAGTCGGAGAAGTTATGCTTGTCTCAGGTTTTGTTTTGGGAAGGTGGCAAGAGATTAATGCTGGATTTAAGGCCCTGAAAACCTACTTTCTGAATCAGTTTTTTTACTAAGAGCGATGGAGCATGAACGTAAAATATTGTGGTTATTTTTTTTTAGTTAGTTGGTTTTTCTCATTGCTTTTCTCACTGGTATGGAGTGGACAGGACTAACTTGGAAAAAGATGTCACGTATTTGTATTTCTGCACCGATCAGGATTCAGCAAGAGTTGAATCAAACTCTGCTTAGGATTTCAGCGCTGTCAATCAAATTTGATCAGACCTCACACAGTCGTGATGAAGCAGATTAGCAAGAGCTTTTGACTGTTAAACTCTTTATAAATATTAAATAAACTTATATTTTGAGTTTAGGTTATTCAGTCATTAATATTTGTTGTTCTAGAGAAATATGAAACAATAGACTGTGTATAAGAAGTGGACACAGTCACCGTGACATCACCCATTGTGTGGACTACGGTTTGAAGCCCCGAGTTTGGCATTTTGGCCGTCGCCATCTTGGTTTTTTGCAACCAGAAGTGACACGAGAGGGTGGAGCTAATTACAACTGAACGGTGACATTTTTAGGCGACCCAAATTTTACAAGTAGCTTTCATGATCTGCAAACACACTGTGAAAGGGTTAAAGTTCTAAGACGAAAACACGGACAACTCCCAGACCGGTCAATGCCGTGGTAGCGACATGTCAATCACAAAGTAGTCACGCCCTACAGCATCCCCTGCATATGGTCTATTTGACTCTAAATGGGACCATAATTTACTAAATGAACATCATGCTGTATTGAAGAAGACTTGAAACCAGCGATTGAGACCATAAACTCATGTTTACAATGTTTACTGAGGTAATAAATCAAGTGAGAAGTAGGGTCATTTTCTCATAGACTTCTATACAATCAGTCTTCTTTTTGCAACCAGAGGAGTCGCCCCCATCTGGATATTAGAAAGAATGCAACTATAAGGCACTTCAGCATTGGCTTCACTTTCAGGAGGTTACCCACTGTTTGAAACCAAGTTTTCCGTGGCTTTAATACTTTACTTTAATTCTAGCTACTGTAACAAAAAAAACACTTTCAATTAAACGAAAGACTTGTGCCTCAAAAAAAATGGATTGGATGATGCCTATCCAATAAGCAGTATATGAATAAGAAGTGTTAGTGGAGCGTTTTATTTCATCAGGAGTTAAATGAATCTGATCAAACAGTGTTCAGCTGTGCAGAAAGCAAATCAATGCTGGCACATTTACAGTGGTGGAGAGTATGTAGTAACACAGTAGGGGGGGGGTTGGATGGTTGGATGGGGTTTGACACTACAGTCACAGACGACCCAGTATTTGGGGACACAGCACAGCTGGAGCAGCTTTAAGCTCTAACCAACCCCAAACAAGCCCTGTCCTCACAAGTCCTCACAAGTCGGTGCTACAGTATAACGGTTTACTGCTAACATCAGCAACATGTGTTCAGAATAATTCTGCAAATGTTGTGTGAATGTCCTTTTGGCATCCTGGTGCGTCTGTGTGAAAAGAGGGTGGGGTTAAACAGATGTTACACTCATTTTCTCTCTTTTTGGTCGCTGTATTGAGTTCTGCTTTCCAAGAATTGAGCCTCACCCAAATCTCCGATCTGGTGTCCAGCTTTCCATTCATCGATCCACCCTCTTCATGTGTATATGTTTATCCATCACAGTGTAGTGTGGCCTTTTATTGACATGGTATTTAGGAGGTTTCACTCAGCTCAAATGCGACACAGGTGTGTGATTTAACACCACTAACCATGTTTTGACATTTTGGCCGCTTTTTGAGAGTCTGACATCTACCATCCACTGAAGCGTCTTTTATCACTTTGTTGAAGCAGACATATGCCTGGCAGAGTGAGAAATGTGCCGACTTGGTGAAATGAAACATCTGGCGGCTGGCCAGACAGTGCTGTCTTTCAGAGCGTTCTCACCAGCTGAGAGCTTAATGAGGGAGCGCAGTGTGGGAGCAGGCCTTCATAATTTAAGACTCTGGGAGATTGAGGGATGTGCCCAGATTTCTGCCTATGCACTGTGCTGTATAAACAGCCTCAGGACAGGCCTTTTTTAGGGGAGATCTGTGTTACCCTGAGTTGCAAAGTGCATTCCCAGTCCAGGGCTGCGCTTCATGCGCACACGCAGACTGCGGTTTGTACTGCTGGTCACATAAGCCAGGCTGCCATGTGGAGGGAGCAGCAGCGGTGGTCATAATTTACAAAACAATGCTGTCCAGGGCTGGGACGTCTACTTGATGTAGCCCAGATCTGGACACTAACCCTCTCCTGCACAAACCCTCTCTTACTGTCTCCTCCCACACAAACATCCATATGACACACTGCACACTGTGGCTACGCTCAACAAAAGAATCAGTTCACCGATTTAAAAACTCAAATTGTTGCACTAGTCTAGGCTGTTCTCATACACTGTTCTTAGCTATACCTACAAAAAGTAATGCACTGTAATTCGTATATATCGCACAAAATCAATTTGCATGTAATCTACGTAATTGTGAACCAGGAAGTATAAAGAGCGACAAACACCGCCACGTAGTGAGGAGGTCGGAGTGGATGAGTGGGTCAAAAAACACCAGACCTTCGCCAAGGAGACCAGTGTTCGTACGTTTATTTGACACCTAACTTTCATACTTAAGTTACGCCACTTCCGGAGTTATTTTATCCAAAAAACACAATCTTTTCCTAAACGCAACAAAGTAGTTTTGTTGCCTAAACCTAACCAAGTTTAAAAAGAAACAGTTGTAAAACTAGGGAGAAATTTTCCTGACCATCATATACAGTATGCTCCTTTGAAGTTATTTTTAATATGAACCATCAGGTCTAAAATTTTAAAAGCCACGCTGAACTGTACCAAACAGGGGTACAACAATTAATCTGACGATTATTTTCTTGATTAACTGATTATTGATATAAAATGTCAGAAACTAGCGAAACATGAGCCCAAGTTGACGTCTTCAAATTATTTTGTCCAACCAACAATAAGGGACTAAGAAAAACAGATAATGTCGACATTTCAGACGTCAGAACCTGTGACTTTTTGGTACTTTATCTTATCTTTTAAGTTATTTTAACAATTACTATCAAAATGATTTTCTTACTCGATCAAGTAAGCTATATTAAAATATTATTTCTGCATCATTCACATGTGTGGATAGTCAGGCAGGCTCAACCAAAAGAGACACTAATGTGCATTTAATATGAGGGGTATGAAAGTATGAGTATGAAAGTAGGGTATGAGTAGCTTTCATTGAAATAGATGAGCCGCTATTTTAGGACACATTTTCTATTGTTTAATAGATCCATGCTCCTCAGATGAGTGCAGTTGTAGAAAATGTAAACCTTATTAACAAGTTATCTCCCACCAAAGTCTTTCTGGGTGTTTGTCATAAACATTAACACATTTTCTGTACAGTTCTTATATGAAGATCCAGGTAGACGTCATCTCCTTGTAAGTGCACAAGTTCACCCATTAATAGTTCACTCATCGACAGTGAGGTATCGCAGCCGGGCTTCACATTCCTGGACTGCAGGATTCAGGTGTCTCTGTGTTACAGTGTGGGTTATTAGGTTTCCTGGCACAGTGCACCTGGTGGTGTAGAGATCATCTCAGTGACTTTTGGGTCACTTATGTCAAACTTTGAGCTGAAATTATTATTCTCATTATCTAAAACTGAATTTTAAACGTCAAACGTTGGCCAGACATTCAGAGGCAAAGCTTGAGTACAGTTTCTTTTTGCTTAAAAAACTGTAGCTGAAAAAGTAAACACTGAGTGACTCATAAAACTGTACAGGTCAGAGCTGTTTAATTATCAACAGTGCCAGCACTCTTAGCTGAGAAGAAAAAGGAACTCACGCAGTCTGTTGATAAAAACAAGAATAAATGTGAACATGTTATCTCAGCAGACGTTATCTGTGTTAGCACTGTATGGGTGTTACAGTCAGTGTTGATAAAGGCCTGACTTACAGTATAATGGCTGTTATAGGTCGACTATGTCACACGTTAAAGCAGTCACTGAAATCTCATTCTTTTAATTATGACCTCAGATTAGTGGAATACAGCCAACTAACTATTATTTTCACTATCGATTAGGCTGGTGTTTTTCAAAAAAAAAAATATTATGTAGTCTATAACATTAAAAAAATAATGCACATCAGAGGTTACCTGGGTTTTTAGCTGATTATTAGTCAGTTTACAAGCCAGTTGGCTAACAAGCTAACTAGCTGTTATGTTAAAAACTTGTGTTTACTCGGTTATTGTGAGTAGAATGTGAATTCAGAATTTTGTAGACTTCTTTGTTTTCACTTTTTTAACTTCTCCTTTCAACAGCTAGACAAAAATGTTTGTTTTTTATGAGTTTCGGCTAATTTTAAAAACCAGCTAATAGGCTAATAACATAGACTGTATATAAGAAGTGGACGTCACTGTGACGTCACTCATTGGTTTGTGGACTGCCGTTTTGAAGCCTTGAATTCAGCATTTTGAAGCCTTGAATACGGCATTTTGGCCATCGCCATCTTGTTTTTTTTGCAACCAGAAGTGACACGAGGGGATGGAGCTAAGTACAACCGAACAATGAATAAGACATTTTTAGGCGACCAAAAAGGTTATAATTAACTTTCATGAACTAAAAACACACTGAAATGGTTAATGTGGGGTAATGCTGTATTGAAGAAGACTTGAAACTAGCGATTGAGACCATAAACTCATGTTTACAATGTTTACTGAGGTAATAAATCAAGTGAGAAGTAGGGTCATTTTCTCATAGACTTCTATACAATCAGACTTTTTTTTGCAACCAGAGTCGTCGCCCCCTGCTGGCTATTAGAAAGAATGCAAGTTTAAGGCACTTTCGCATTGGCTTCGCTCTTCAGACCTGGGGGTTGCCCACTGGCTAATAAGCTTATTAGCTGATTATTAGCCAGCTTAGCCAATTGGTCTGACTTACTTTGTATACTGGCTAATTAGCTGTCACATTTAAAGGTTTTTGGTTAGTGAGTAGAACATGATTTCTGCCTTTTACTTACTTAGGTCTTTGTATTACTTGCGGAACATATAGGCCTTTGATGAAAAGTTTCCACCCGTCTGCCTTTTCCAGACTGTGTTTTCACTCTTGGCTATCATCTAACTATTATTAATAATAATTTTAATAACTAACTCATATTGACATGTACTTGCACACGTACACCCAGCATGTTCCCAAGTGGCACGCATCTTATCACTGTCATCTCAAAGTCTGCACGGGCACAGCTTCTTTGGTTCGTGGCTCCAGAGCTCAGCTGTCTGCGATGATTTGCTTCGAATGACAAAAGAGCTGCAGCAGTGAGTTAAGAGCCCATCTCGTCCATTTTACGGTTTGGGAGGAGGCCTATTCAGGTCGGGGGTCCCTTAAGTCGTCCCAGGTGGCCTACTGCTGCTCCACATGAATGTGGAGCAAGCCTCTTGGTAGCCCCCAACCGTAGATCAAGCGGCTAATGGTGCTCAAGGCCTCACAATGGTGATAGGATTTACAGCTTGCTGCCAGGCTTTGTCTTTGAGGGGACAGTAGGGGACATCTCTTACATTTTACTGTCACCGTGTTGTTATTTGTCCCTTTCCCTCCCTGACTAATGAGGCAGAGCAACCACGTCAAGACTTATCTGTAGACCTGGAGAAGGACCATTGTTGTGGCCCATTAATAATGCAAAGAAAGGCCGGTATGTCTCGTCGTTCGGACAATAGAAGAAGACACCTCCTTTTCTTTGTCCTGCCCCTTAACACACTTCTTTAGGTCTGTAGTGTTGGTTACTCATGAATCATGGCTCATTAGTGGCCATGCAGGATCTTTATATTCACACTGTAGAGAATCGATGTGCACAGATGCTTCGTCGTGACATAAAGGAGCTCGGGTTAACGTTTGAACATTCAGACATTTCAGGTCCATTAGTGATGATTGTTAGTCTGTGTCGTCCTTAAGAGCGGTGCCAGATGTTAGCATAAAGGAAGTGAGGCGACAGAGAAAGAGAGGAAAGACGTTAGAGGTGGCCAGTTGGTTCCCTGTCGGCAGCAGATGCCTCTCATCTGTGCGAAGATTAATTTGACAGGTAAGCGTGCTGAATTCATTCCCAGGAGCTTCAAAGGTGGTCCTTGTGAATTTATTAACCTCTTATCTCTTGTTTACCTCACTGAATACATAATTCACTCCGAAGCTTCCTTTAACCTTCTGATCCGAGGCCAGCTGGTTTGTCTTTGGATACGCCCGGCGAGCCCAGATGAAGCTATTCTTCTCTTCCTCTCTTGAAGCAAACAAACACTTCCTGGATTTTTTTTTGGGTGTTTAGCTTCTTTCAGGGGCACTGCTTTCACATCAGAAAAATAAGCATTTTTTCACTGTCATATATGTGTACGTGACAGTATAATCGTAAAGCAAAGCGTAAGCGTGACCTGCTTTGTGTTCTCAAGGGGTCATAGTGCAAACAATGCTGTTGATTAGAAGGAAATTTGAAGTACACAGTCCCTTCCCATGACAGGTCTCTGTCCGAGCATCTTGATGTAGCACGACATGAAACATCTGGTTCCTCTCTAGCTGCATGGGGGCGCCTGGATAAGCCTCCCCTGCAGGCCGGGCCATCCGCTTCACAGGGAGGACACGGGGGAGGCAGGAAAGGAGGATAGAGGGCAGACAGACAGACAGAGAGGAGTTTTATTAAAGAACGGAGAGTCGGACGTAAGAGAGTGTAAGAGAACGTGTAAGAGAGCGGTCACACATTTAACGTGCTGAATTGATAATTCTGGAGTTGGTTAATGTTTGGAGCTGTTGTTATCTTTTGCACTTCAATTGTTTCTTTGGCTTCTTCTGCTGGCAGTAACTATCCACTTGGTCATGTTGTAAAATCGTGTGGATTATGTATTATGGAGCCAGAGACTGACCTTGTGCTACCTGTAATAAGGCCCACATAGAGCTGTCTAATACATATTTAGTTGGGAATGGACCAGAGTGCCTGTTGAATCGCTGAACAGCGGCTGAAACCTGCTGCCCCCATATCGTCCCAACATCAGAATTGGAGGCAACTGACAATTTCTGTCCATTTCTGAGACCGACATTTTGGACAAGCTTGCCACTTCATGCAGAAAGAGGTGCGGAAGTATCCGTTGAACTTCTCTCTCTAGCTGTTGCACTTGTATGTTTGCTGAATTCACAGCTACAGAGGCAAAACAGAAGAAAACAAATAGTTCCCAGATCACTTTTGTATTGTAACCAGCAGATAAAAAGATGGAAATGTTCTTGTATGAGGGTTTTTCTTTTTAAAGATCAATACGACCCGAAACAACTGGTTCCCAAACTCTTTGACCCTTTAGCAATAGCTTTTGAGCAATAGCTACTCCCTTGTCACAGGTTGCTTAAGTCTCTTAACTGTGACCATGTTTAACCACAATGTGATTTTCCCTTCTCAGAATGTTTCATTTGAATACTTTCAGAGTTCAGAAGAGGTAAAATTCTCCAGTGTTTCTCAAGAAATAAGCAAAGACTTCAAAAAATAAATGTTTTTCCTCCTTCTGTCCTATTTCTGTCCTGCCTCCTAAAAAATATGTTCCCATACAACTTAACTGCATTCTCAATTACGTTTTGAAGGAAACAAATTTTCGTGGATGGCCGCAGCAATTGATATAGTACAACGAGCGACGCACAGTGCAGGTGACGTAGTATATCGAGTGACTGGTAATGAAAGTTACATGGAATAATAACGAGTATAACAAGCGAGAAAGTCCACTACTGGTGGGCGGGTGGTCAGGTGGATGGGTCTAACAAACACAGTACTTTCCCCCAGGAGACTGCTGTTTGTGTCCTGTGTGAAACTAAAAGTAAACGTTCACCTACGTAGACATTTAAAGCTAAACCATGATGTTTTCTTACTAAACCCAACCCAGTAGTTTGTTTGCCTAAACCTAACTAAGTAGTGTTGTTGCTTTTTTTTTGTTTTGTTTACAACGTTAATTACATGTTTAAAACAGTTTAAAACTGCATCCGTAATTTGGGAGAAAATATGTTTCCCTCGAAATGTTATTGAGAACGCAGTTTAGTTGTATGGGAACGTAATTTTGTAGGAGACAGGGTTGCCTATTTTGTTAATTATATTGTGACCCCTCAGATGTATCTTGCAACCACTGTTCCATATGAAAATGTTGTTGAAAAACAGTGTCAAAATATGAACAAAATCAATCCTCATAAATAAAACATCTTGTTTTGAAGATTGCACTCAGATACAGGGAGTCCACAGTAAACAGAGCAGGAGAGAGGCAGGGTGTATACAGGAAGAGAGTGATGGAGTATAGGGAGGGAAATGAGAGGGTGAGGAGGCCCTTTGGCATATACAGGAACTGTAGAGAGAGATGAAGAGTGGGAAGCAGGGCAGGAGAATGAAAGACACAAGGTTAGGTAGCATTAGGAGGGAGAAGGTGGGGGGTTGTTCACTATAGAGATGAGAAAGAACGGAAGGGTTTAGAGGTTAATGACAACCCACAGTGAGAGATGAAGGAGGTCGAGAGAGATTCTACAGCACATCTCAGGCTTTTCACAAACCTCAAGATCACAGGAGAAGGTGCTGGGTACTAATCTGGCTCATTAAGGTCAATGGAGCTAATGGTGGCTATTGTTCTCTAGCGAATCCCAGCTGAGTCACCGGTTCACTCCGTGTGTGTGTGTGTTGTCAAACGAAACCTTTTCATCATGCACATTTCCTTTCCCAGATGTACCAGTGTCCTCTATTTTATTAATTTATGTCGTTGTCCATATTCAGCCACATTTCTGGTTAAGACATTGTGTCCCAAACAACCGTCAGTTTGCATTGTGACTCAGATTTAGCCAAATATCCGAGATAGCACTCGGAGCAAGAGATAACCTTTGAAAGCGACTGGTTTCCTTCAAGCTCGTAATGTCAGATTCAATGAATGCACACAAGTAGAACCAAAGAAATACATTAGAAGTAGGACAAATATTGTCCATATTGTTGTGGATTTCAAGGTTATGACTGTTGGGTCAGCAGGGATTAACAGTTGCTGTATCATATCATTTTGCATACCATCCCCCTCAATGGAAACATCAGGATTAATGACTTTGTTTAGGCCCCTATGGCGATAATCCCCTTTAAAGCTTCAATAGCATTAGCCTGCACCTTTTCCATTTTGAACACAGATGGGGAACAGATTGTTCTGGAAGAAAGGTGTCCAATAAATACCCAAACCCCAGCCACACACCGTAACCTCCATCCCACTTCCTCCTCATTTTCTACCCATGTTTCTTATTTCATGCCCTTTCTTCCCCTTCCACACCTGTTGCCAGACCTTTTTCCCCGGAACTCTACCTAAACAATGGCTGACGTTGCAGAGCTCTGACGGGCCGACATCTGGAAAAAAACAACTAGTTGGCTGTTGCCCCCCCCCCCCCCCTCCTCAGTGAATTTATAGTGGCATGCCACTATATAGCTTCTGTGTGAGGAGTGAGCAGACTGAACGAGGTAGAGTTACATGAACGTGTAATGTCACCTTCTACTGTGTCAATAGTAGTTTAGTTTTTAGTAGTAACAGACTAGAGCAGTGTTTCCCAAACTTTTTTTCTGGGGACCCACTTTTTGAAAATGACAAACCATCGCGACCCAATTCACAATAGGCCTTGTATCTATATCGTGAGAGGAGCAAATTTGTGTGTAAATGAACGTTCCTGACAATTTTTACTGCCATTTCCGCATCACCTTTTATTGTGTTGAATAGTTAAACCATGCAGCCATTTCGAAGAGACACGTTTGATAAATCACAACTTTGTTTTATTGCGCGTTATCGGAAATATATACCCACGTTAAATACTTTAGAAATGAGACCAAATAAATGCATTAAGGTGGAGTTAAGAGGCTCTCATTTTTTTCCTGTCATCAGTAAAACAAGCAGAATGTACGCTAGCCTTTCATATTAGATTCAATGTTATAAGTATTTTTAATTATCAGAACCATACGAACATTCAGGCTCCCTCATGTGGCCTAAATGTGTACTGCAGATATAAATGTTAAATAAAAGACTATGAAAGAAATTCTGCAAATTTATTTGGCGACCCTAATAAAATCTCCTGCGACCCACCTGTGGGAACCGACCCAGTCTTTGGAAACCACTGGACTAGAGAGTAATACTAAAATAATACTAAAAGTGTAGAAAAATTTAGACAATTGTAGGAATTGCTTAGTGAAATTAATATTTCTTTAATTGCAGTTAATGGGCTTATTTTGTAAGCCAAATAAAAGAAATGAAAGAGCATTCTTCTAATGTGAAACATGATCATTTTGATAAATATATATCATAAATTGATGTCCATAAACACACTGCTGGTAATTTGTTGATCTACAGATGTGTTTGAGTTCTGTTACTTTGGTTTATAACTTTGTCTTAAGCTTTTTAGTGGCGTACATTACTGCAAAAAACATCTTATCTCCATTTTATCCGGTTATTTATTTTATTATTGAGTCCTAAACTTATTTTCTTTAAACAAGAGAGAGAAATCTGCCGGGCTTTAGTTTCCGAATTCAAGAAATTGCACTGGGACTAAGTAAACTCATCTCACTTAAGTGGCAGAATATTCATAGTTTATTTATAGATTTGTTTTCCTTTGAGAGAACAACAAACTGGAATTTCCCTCGGGATCAATAAAGTTACTATCTATCTATCTATCTATCTATCTATCTATCTATCTATCTATCTATCTATCTATCTATCTATCTAACAACTTTTATGTTTTCGATTTGCTTATTTCAAATCGTTTTGATTTGATTTGAGTGTCAGTGGGCTAAAGTGCATTCAGTCATGTTGGTTTCATGCCATTCTGTCACACTATCATTTTACTATCCGGCAAATCATAAATGCTTTATAAATATAGGGCGGAAAACCCCGGGGTTAATTGTTTGCTTGTGTTTGCCACTATCAGTGGGGTCATATGGTTCGCCTTAAATGATGAGACACGGATCCTTTTTCCTGCCAAAGGAGGTTGTTCATTGTTTTACCTCATGTGAAGGAAAAGTTAAAATAGCATTTGATAACAGACCTGAGGGAACAATAAGACCCTCCTGTCGTGTAGCGCAGCACACGGAGCATTTATCTCTCCAGATGGACTCTTAATACTTTTTGAAGGGACGTGAATGAGAAACAGGCTCCACTTGTGCCTCTGGGTTTAGATATAACAGCTTCGAGTTTAAGAGACTTGTTCTTTGTGTTCCCAGTTTGCACGTGGCGAACTCGATGCTTCTTTTTTGTGGAGATGAAGAAGGTGCAGAGTAAGAGAAAGGATATGACCCTCATTCATTTACAGGGAAGCCTCTTATGCTTCGTACTGACACACATACACATACATGCCTATAAGCTCAGGTGCAAAACTAGAGCAGATACACAAATATACCCATGACTGCGTGCACATACATGCACACATACATAGACACATGATAACTGGGTTGTTTTCATGCTATAAATACTCCTCGGGTAGAGCCTGTCCCATTACAGACAGCCTCCTCCCCGCTCCCAAATCCTCATATAGCAGCAAAACTGTAAAAGATAAGAAACGTCTCTCTTCACTGAACACATCATAAATACAAAATGGGGCAGTCCATTTCACAAAGTCATGCCTTATCTGTGTTTGATTTAAAGTGTCGTGTTACTTTTTTAGTGGCTTGTTTAATTTGAAGAACAAGCTGTTTAACTGCGACTATGAAAGAGTTATTGCTTCTGACGTGTATTGGTTTAATGAAGCAGAACTTTAAGGTGTTAAATTACAACGTGCTCGGTCTAGTTTTCAGTTGAGATGTTTATTTAGAACTTTAAAGAGGACCTATTATGTTTATTTTTAGGTTCTTACTTGTATTTTGGGTTTCTACTAGAACTTGTTTACATGCTTAATGTTCAAAAAACGCGTTCGTTTTCTCATACTGGCTGTGCTGCAGCACCTCTTTTCACCCACGGTCTGAAACATTTTGCCGAACCAAACTCTTTCGGACTCCGCTCCAGCTCGGCTCTTACTAGCTTTGTTTGAGGGCGTGCCAAACTAGCCGCTAGGAAGGTACTATGCAAATGTGTTACTTGGTGACATCACTACGTTATGGAAGAAAAGGCAGGACTTAGAGCAAGGCAGTTCAGGAGCAGAGTTTCTGTAGAGGAGAGTAACTCCCTTTGGGGTGGACTTTGGGCTTTGTAACTTTGGAGACCTTTTACATGCACAAAAAACTATATATATCACACTAAAGCAAAGGGAAAAAAATACAAAAGTACAATAGGTCCTCTTTAAAGCGGTCAGCTACACTGATCTGTCAAAAGATTGTTATTTTACTTGAATTGCTTGTCCTGGTATGTTGAATATACTGTATATAAAGAAGTTGAATAAACAACATTGATTTTAAAATGCTGTCCTTTTAAAACTACAAAATAACTGTCCAGACTGTCTCTGCTTGCCAGGTTTTCTCTATGATCAGTCATACAGGATGTTGTATTTGCTGCCATTTTATCCTGGCCTAATCTGTCCAGAAATAAAAAAATAATTCAGTACAACTTCCTGTGCAGAAAACAGGGGGAGGCAGACACGTCATCATGCGCCTGGAAAACAGACGTTGTTGCATCCATTCATCCAACACTTACAGGATGTTTCAATGCTGTCTGGACACCAGACATCTGACATTTTAAAATAAAAAAAATGTAACTTACTGCAGGAGGACAGACACAAATCAGTGACAAAAGATGAAGAAATGCATGCATAGGAAACATTCATGAAATTAATTATATCATGTTCAGTGACAAAGGAAACACATTTTGTCTCACTTCTAAAATGTTACCTGCAACATGTAGTTGAACCCATTCCTGTTTACTCATTGGCTTAGATAGGAGTATCAGCTTCTAATAGTAGTATGCTTCTTGTGTTTAATATGTAAGGTACACATGTCAGCTCTGCATTGCTGCCTGCTCCAGACATGTAACTCCCTCTAGCTTTAAATAAGCACAATCTGAGCTGAACTTTAGGGACCACCGTCCTTCCTGCCATCTGGTCTCTGTAGTTTGCCCTGGAGAGTAACACTTCCAACTTAAACCCACTCTCTTTCTCTCTCTGTGTCTCCCAGGAGTCCACGCAGGTGAGGCGAGGACAAGGACGAGATCTGCATCTGCCCCATCCGTCCATCAACGAGCCAAGTGCCTCGGTGCCGGCCGCCCTCAGGTCACCTCAACCACGTCGGGCGCCAAACTATAAAAGTCTTGACCCGGCGTCCCTCAGACAGAACTGCACAAAAGCAAATATTTGAGGCCATTATATCTAATTTTTCCAGGCCGCCGTCACTGAAAAGATCAACAGTGAAGGGTGTTGTTGGGAGACGGAAGGAGAGAAGAAAAAGTGGGGGAGGAAAAAGTAACTCCTTTCAAAGTGCACCCTGCCTGCTATTTCTGCTGCGGTGTGGGCAGGGAGCGTCTCATTTGGGAGTGCTCTTGGCTGACAAGAAAAGGACTTCCCTGTGCCTGTCCAAATGCCTGTGTAAATACTGGATAGAGATATCAATTTGTCTGGGCTCTGACATTACCCAACAAAGAGACTGCAAGCTATCTATAGAAAACGTTACAACAACCTTAGACTCTGCGGTCTCCTCAATTGCTACCTATCTATTACCCTTCAAGAGCTGTGAGAACAGGAATGAGAGCTGCCACCGTTTTCCACACTTACTAACTTTTGCAAATTCAGTCAATTGGGGGCTGCAGATTTGATGTCTTTCCAAGCTTACTGAATCAACATGAAGCCCCTAACACCAGCTGGATCCCCCTCTCCCCTGAGGCTCCTCAACAAGGGTCCGGACTACCTGCGCAGGCAGATAGACGGTGGAGGCCACGGCCGCTCGATCAGCGCCGTGGAGAGGCTCGAGGCAGACAAAGCCAAATATGTTAAGAGCCAGCAGGTGATCAACACCAAACAGGAGCCTGTGCTGTCGCCCTGTGCCACCCCGCCGCCGCAGCCCCGCCGAGCTATATCCATCCCCGGCAGCCTGACGCCTCGTCTTCCCCCACGCCGTTCATCCAACACCCCCTTCTCTACCCTTTCTGGCTCATTCACCTCAAGAGATGAGAATGAAAATGAAGACTCTAGGAAGGAGAACAGACGGACTTCTGTCGACGTTGAGGCGCATAACAGGAGCAATGTGAACAAAGCGCTGCCTCCCAACCCCAGGACGCCTCCTGGCATCAACGCCTTGGTAGCGCCGCACAGCGCCCCGGTGCTCAGGAGAAGCACGGGCAAACGCATGCTGAGGCCGGACTCCCTCGTCATTTACAGGCAGAAGAAAGAGTGCAAGAGCCCCGGCGGTGCAGCAGAGAACAATAACACGGAGGTGAAGGGCTACAGTTTTGTCCGCCGCCTCTTCCAGGGCTCAATGAGGGAGAAGGGTAGCGGAGGTGAAAGCAGGATACAGAAGATGGTGATCGGTGAAGAGAAAGCGCCATCGCGGGATGGAGACTCCCGCATGTCTTGGACCAATGACAAAGACACTACGGAAGGAGGACCAGGGAGCAGGAGGTCTAGTAAAAATGACC
The DNA here is from genome assembly GCA_916701645.2 of Sebastolobus alascanus. Classification (NCBI taxonomy): domain Eukaryota; kingdom Metazoa; phylum Chordata; class Actinopteri; order Perciformes; family Sebastidae; genus Sebastolobus; species Sebastolobus alascanus. The sequence continues at coordinate 383,539 of CAKAOJ020000058.1, forward strand.
AAGAACGCAGCCCAGGGTCGATCCCCAGCCCCGGGTTTGGCTGTACGCTGGAACGGACTAAGAACGGATTTACAAATGGTACCAGTGATGGTATCACCAATGGCAACCACTCAAGTAGCCACGATGATGAGAATGACCCATGGAAGCGGGCGTCACCCCCACCAGTACCCAGAAGGCAGTCTGGGGAGTTGTGGCGCTCCAAGTCAGACCTGCGTCTGCGCTGCTCGGTAGCGTTATCAGAGCAGGAACATTTCTTTGACTACTGCGGGCTGGACGTGGACATGATTGAGCGTCTGGGCCGAGCGAAATTCCTCTCTGGCGCCAGCTCCATAGACACGCTTTCGTTGGCCCTCCGCAGTGTAGGCGGGGATGGCTGCGGCGGCTCAGAGCCCAGCGAGTTCTCCCAGCACTCAGGAGACGGGCTGTTTCAAGAGGAACTGGCCGAGCAGCTTCCCAATGGTGTGTCAATCATTGAGAGGAACGCTCGCGTCATCAAGTGGCTTTACGGGTGTAAGAACGCTGCTCGAGAGGGACCCAAAGAGTCTACTGTTTAATATAGGGAACCATGTGCTGTGGAGTGCCAAGAGCCTGAAGGTGTTCTCTCTAATAGGGTTGGGCGATATGTTAAAATTATTCCAACCGACCATCGCCAGCCCAACAACCGGTGATTGCCGATATACTCACACAGTGTGTGCGGCACGGGGCGCACCCCCTCTCCCCCTCCCCCACTGCTGTAGTTTCAGCTTGGAGACCAGCTGTTCTAGTGGTGTAGCAAGCACACACTTCATTCAAGCTTGACAGAAACAAAATAAAACTCACCAAGACCCTCTTGGTTAGTCTTTCCAACAATCACCAACTCTGGTTTGGTTGAAATAAATCCTTATTTCACTGAGTTAGATGTGAAGATATGCTGTCTCTACACAAGCTATTTCTCCCCACCATTAAATTAGCAAAACAAAATGACAAACATTGCCAAAAGAATTAGCCAAAAAAAAAAAAAAACGGCGATGTACTCAGCCAATCGACAATAGCCGATATATTCGTCTAATCGCACAACCCTCTCTAACGAACCAAGAGCTTTCTGGTTTCTTTTTGGATAAAAAAAAAGTAAAAACCAGGGCATTCATACATCCTCTCCCAGAGGGAAGGAACTAATCATCTGGTGCAGGCCTTTACCCTTTGTGCAGAAATTTGCTGGTGCACTAGAAAAACCAAAAGTCAAAGCATTGAATCATCACTGAGTTTCACTGGAATTTCAAAAGCAACATTCAGTATGGGCTGTGATTAGCTAGCAGCATTGCCACAATGTATCATAGAAGGAAAACATAGAACGTGTTTCTTTTTTTGAGCAGCAAGCAGCAATGCAAGTCAAAGCAGCTAACAAAATATGATTTGCCAACGAATGTCTCTGACTTAGGGTTTTTTTCAGCCGCTAATGTCTGCACGTAGGGTTAGCACTCCATGGCACATGATTTACCTTTACTCCCTTGCTCCAAAGAGACTGTTTCTTCAAATGAGAGGACAACAACTGCTACTAGTCATCTCCGGTCAAATTGATATATTGTATTTATAGATTTCATGGACGTATTGTGTGACAGACCTTACTGGTGAATGGACCATTTCTCCCAGTGTGTGTGTGTGGCTGTGTGTGGAGTAGACGTTGCTGTCCTCTCCATTTGTAGCTTCTTTTCAGTTAACTGATCTGAAATCAGCCTCCATGACCCCTCACAAGGCACATAAGTGTATCTTTGTCACGACACAGTGGTCACAGTTCAGTGTCCTTGACACCAACACTCTCCCCTAATGACTAAATTAAAATGGAAAACCACTAAGCTATGTTTTTTTTCTAAACTGGAAAACTGTTGTGTGAGTATGAAGTGAACCATGAGTACCTCATTCGGATCTGTCCCAGTTTAGTTTGTGTGTTGCTTTTTTTTTTTACTCCTTAAACGCAGGCGTTGGAACAAACATGCGAGGCACCCCTGTGGGGTTTTTAATGCACTGAACTGGACAGAGAGGGAGGAAATGAAAGATAGAGATATAGCTTGGACTCTTTACAGGGATTCATCTCATACAGTATATAACGTTCAACACTGAGCTGGATTCAAAAGGAGCACCTGCAACGTGGAAGACAAGGAGCCAGTCATTTTCATCTCATTTTCTAAACCTGAAAGTGGGTTGATTCTCACGCAGTATAAACACTGTCCAATAATCACTTGTGACACACAGTCATTGATTACCACAGCTAATGCTTCACGCGTGTTCAGTGCTCACAGCTGTGTAAGCTATATGGTTGCAAGATTAGCAACTGGGAAAGATTCCTGTCAGAGTGAAACTGGACTTTTGCAAGCAAATGTAAGCACAATGAGAATTTAAATCTCACAAAAGAAGTTTCAAAAATGAAGAATATTTCATGAAAATAATATATTCACCTCCAAAAGTAAAAGGAGCTCGAGTTGTCACACTCTCACTGGGAATTGTTTTAGGATGTCACTTTCACCATCTGGAAGTTTACAGACGTTTAACCTTCCCAGCTGGCTCAGTCAGCCTGTTTCCCTTCAAAACAAGCAGGGGAGGCTTCTTCTGATAACCACAGATCCTACCTCACTTCATCCATCCTTCAGTGATTCTCACTTTATCTCCATGAAAGGTCATTTCCATTGCTTGGCCTGGAGGATGCCACTGAAATATGAACTGGGGGTCTGCCGAGGTATGCGGAGGTTAGACCGAGGGGCGTTCTGGAATGAGAATTACTGAACCCAAGGGCACGATATATTAGTACATGTGATAAATTAACACAATTACTTGCAGCTTTGATATGTTCTATTTTCTGTATTCATCATCAGCATGACACACTCCTTAAATCCCTTCAAGCAGGACTTTTTTTGGTGTTTATATCTCCCTGTTGAAAACCATTTGGTTGCATGTTTACAAAGTGGCTCCATGAAATTCTGAATCTCTTTTTTTTATTTGATATATTATATGAGAGATTTAGTTTTTAATTCCAAAGAGGTTTGTGTGTGATGTACACAGCAAATAAACACAAAGAATGAAATAATTGTGTGAAGGTCATTTCTTTGTTGTCTCTTTTTGGGTGAAAAAAAGCTGTGTACCAATTATAACACACATTGCAAACAGAAGTTTTCCTGCGTAAATGATACTTTAAAAATGTTGTAACTTTCACTATTTGACGAAAATCCTGTAAATATTTATATATAATATATTAGCCTACATTAAATTACAGCAGCCAGTCAATATGAAAACATAAAGAGAAAGCTGTGACTGCAGTGTTCTCTAATCTTCTTAGGTCTACGGTCGACTGATTCGGTGTTGTGACGCTGTCTCGCCCTTGACTCTTTGTAGCCTCCCTCCACCACATCACGTCTCATTTTTCACATTATCTCAAGTGGCTACGCGCTAATCCTTTTAGCATTCCCTGCATGGTATGCTCTTGAGTGAGTTGCAACAGGTTGTGTTTATAGACAAGGAGTCCTCTGTGTGGCCTGATGCTATGTCTACGCCGACCCTCCACCCTGTCTGCAGACTCCTCCTGACACTCTTTGTCTCTTCTCTCCTTCTTAGACCTGAGTCAGCTTTTGTTTCCGCATGCACCAGCTCTCAATGTATTCAAACCTCAAGGGGAAAGAAATCTGAAAGTATTTTTATTTTATGCTGACAAGTCTTTCCAGTCTCAGAGCGTGAATCTCGAAGTGAAAATTTCAGGTGGCACTTTTTGGAGTCGGTACATTAATTGTCAGTAAGTTGGTGACTGACTTTGATTTTTTTTTTTTTTTTAAATCAACCTTTTTGAGAAATATGCTTATTCACTTTCTTGCCGACAGTTAATCTAGAAGATCGATACCACACTCACATCTGTCCAAGTATGGAGCTATGCCACTAGGCGATTAGCTTAGCTTAGCTTAGCATGAATACTTGAAGCAGGGGAAACAGCTGGCCTACCAGCCCAGCCAACGTTCACCAAGAAAAAATAGCATGTAATTCCCGGTAAAAAAAACACAGGTTGTCGAATTTAGATTTGTGCATAAATAAAACAAACAAGCTCTATTGTGTTAATTTCTGAGTTTTAGAGGTGCCGAAAGGCAGATTTTTGTACTTTGGAGAGCTGTTCCCAGTATTGCTAAGCTAGGCTAATCTCTGGCTCTAGGTTCATATTTAAAAAGCTTTCTAGCTGAGAGTTAGAAGACAAGATTGATACCATTCTCATGTCTATATGTCTGTCTAAATATGTAGCTTCAGCCATCAGCCGGTTAACTTATAGCAGAAAGACTGGAAACGAGGAAACAGAGAGCTTGGGCCTGTCTCGAAGTGTAAAAAAGACAATTTGGTTATTGTTGCATTGCAACCAGTGGAAACTCAAGGATTTTACTGGTCACGGCCATAGACATATATATAAATGTGGACGACATGACAGCCCCCCAAAAGTGAAGTCAAAACATCTCGATCGCCCCCTGGTGGCTGGCTGCAGTATAGGTCATAAAGCCCGCCCCATCCATGTTAGCGGATGGGACATGGGCCAAATTAAAACGTCAAAGTATGCGTCAAATACATTTTTCCCAAAGATAGTTTCTGTCATTTTAGGTCGTTCTTATCACACTGATGTATAATCAGGTGTTCATTTTTCTGATAAGTTTGGTTTTAATTAGTTAGTGAGACGTCATGATTGACAGCTGCTCTGAGGGAAGTAGTCGTGCAGCCGGAGGATCGGGAATTGTACGAGAGAGGAAATGTAACTTTAACTTTCCATAACTGCCACAAGTCTGTGTAATAAAACATGTGTCAATTTGATCAGAAATGTAGTTTATAGAGATATTATGGTTAGTTGTTGTGTCTTTCTAGCCAAACAGCTACCGTGGTGCTAACATAGCAGCTAGGTGGCTCGTGGTAGCATGCTTTGGCCGTGCTCTGCTCGTAATTGGCTCGGGTAGGTGTGTGGACGGGACCTCTATACTGTGGCTTCAGCCCCCCGATCACAGACTCTGTCTCCAAATGACGTCAAAGTCTCAAGATGGCAGCTCCCGTATCCGGGATATTTTGGCTTCACTTCTGTACAGTGGGAGGAAGTGGAGACGCATCATCTATCTATATATAACCTAAAGTCTATGGTCCCGGCCAAGAAATAGTCCAGCACATAACTCTTAATAAAACGGTGTTTTTGTAGAGAATATTTTACAGGTGCCTCTTTCCAGTCTTTTAACTAAAGCTAATTGCTAACTTGGCTCCAGCTAGGTATATCGGCCTACTGTACAGAGTGGTATGCATCTTCTCATCTGACAGAAAGAAAGCAAATAAGTTTACTCCCCAACATGTCCAAACTGTTCCTTTAAGGTATCATAATGAACTTTATTTATTCCTTACAGATTACTTTATTTATTCCTTACGAATTACAAATGTCTCCACATCACAATAAAATCACCATGTGTGCTGTCCAGCTATAAATTGATCCATTATTCACTGTCCATGGAGCAGCTCCAGGGTTTGTCTGAAGATGACTTCGTCATGTTCAGCTTGAGACATAAAGAAAAACATCTATGATTTCTATTTTAGGAAGGACTTTCCCTTTAAAGAAGCCCAAAATGGTTTAAGTAAATGTAAGGATACAATGTCTCACACATTCCCGGGGCTCTTTTACGCAGACACTTGAACACAATTTTGCTAGCTGGTTTGTTTCTTCAGATAACTCTAAAGTCTTTAAGTCTCCATCAGCAACACATACAGTGTAACTACATACATAAACACACACACATCCAATCGCTCCATCCCTTAACCACACTTCCCTTTCCCTCTTTCTGTCTTTCCCAAAGCAGAAGAAAACAATAGCCCTCCTGTGAGCCTGTGTCCATGTCAGTTACTCTGACCGGAGGGCCCGCTGTGACATCCTGTTTTGGGTTCGTAGGACAAGGTTTAAACATATGGTCATGTTTTGGGTTTGGCCTTTCTTCCCCAGTCTGCCTGGAAATAAACAGACAACAGCTGACTGTAGAGGACAATTCAGCTTTTATTATAACAGCGTTGACGTGGTTTAGTTTGATTTAGCTTTTCGGGGAAGCTGGTGTACCTGTTCAAGAATTTTGGTGTGCTTGCAGAAAATGCCCGGTTTGAAAAGTGGACGATAAACTGGCAGAGATCCACCACCACTCCAGGCTTTGATGCTGCTGATGTGGTTTTCCACTCACATAAAAAAATCACCACAGGGGGTCAAAGACCTCCTGCTTTACACTTTTGCCCAACAGCAAATCCTGTCCAGCAAAGTTCTGACCCAATTATGACTTCACAACCTGTTTTAACTGAATAAAGCATCGCTTGAAACTTGAATTAAATCACCCACCAATGCACAAAATTAAACTGACTTTGTTCATTTTGTTTCTTTACTGCCACAAAAGCAAAGCAGACTTATTTAGGGCAACAAATAAAAATGAGATTCCTTTCTTGCCTGGAGTTTTAAACTCACTGTGGTCTTGAACGCTTCTGGCAACTGTCACAACAAGACTTTTTCAGTGTCACATTGGCAGAACATGAGCTTCTTTAGGGCTAAAAACCTCCAGTCCAGCTGTTTGACAACAACTCTCGTCAAATACTATCACTTTGTGTCCGAGTGGCCTCAAACTGCGATGCATTTGTAGCTGGGATTTTTTTTTCCCTCTGTGCTCTGAGAAGCCATAATGTGTGTCAGGGTTAGCATGGGTTGTGAAGTGTGTCAAATCTGGCCTAGTTCTTCTGCGCCAGCAGCTTCAGCAGACTGTGGATGTCTCCGCTTGAGAGAAGCTCGGTTCATGACTCAGGGACAGAGAGGCTGGACACACAAAACGAGCAAGAGAATTGGTCTGTATGATCTGCCAGTACAAGAATAAAACATGATATGCCAATTAGAAGCCGTAACTAAGGCACAGCTTCATCACTGATGTGCTGGATACATAAAAAAACTACAAGCATGGGGGACTTTCTAGACGCAGCGGGGGTCTGGAACGGAAGTTACTGGTGAGAGCTGTGCCCCAGTTCTGTACTGCATACTGATTCTGACTAGATTTTTAGTATGTAGTCCCTAAGCACTGGAAAAGCGGCAAAATGAAGTACTCAAAGCCTGATTTTTGATTGTGCTGTCCCACATTGCAATACAAAACAGAAACTTTACCCACTCAGAGCTGGAAAAATGTAAGAATGGTGCAGAGAGTGCTCCAGTAACATAGAAAAATTTCATAAATTAAGTATGCAATGTTATGAAAAAAACATTGTTTTCTCTTTGTTATAGGTATACTATGCAGGATTTTCCTGAAAAACAATGTATAGACTCATACAAAAGTAATCCTTCTTAATCATCACACTAGAAGTGTGTGGCGTGTCTGTATCTGCAGAGAGCCTGCCCTCTGTCTGTAATTCTTTATTATTCATTTTTATTATTATTATGGCATGTTTTTGGGTTGTCCGTCCGTCCGTCCGTCCGTCCGTACATCTGTACATCCAAACGATTCTCGTGAACGCGATATCTTAGGATAGCCATGGAGGGAATTTCATTACATCTGGCACAAATGTCCACTTGGACTTCGACTTTGGTGGTCAAAGGTCACTGTGACCACACAAAACCAGGTTTTGGCCATATCAAGAATTCATATGCTAATTATGACAATTTCACACAAATGTCTAACAGGATGAAACAATAAAATTATGACATTTTGGACAGACATGGATGTAAACTGCAACTTGACTGGTTGGCAGTGGCATACAACCGTGAGACGGTAAGTTTTCTTCTTATTTGGCTGTGTTCGGGACGTTTCTGGGCATCAGCCTTTGGGCACTGGGTGAGTAGTGCCTACGCATGCGCAAGCACACATCCAAGAGGAAGCAATTAAAATGGCGGACGCAGGGCCAAAAAACGCAGATATAGTGAGGCAAAACGCCAAGCTGACAAAGCTCGTTCCAAAATGAGAGTGAATCTGGGGTTGCCTTTCACTTCAGCTGCAGTATGTGATGCTACAGGTGATAAACTGGGCTGTGTTCTGGCAACCGCGGTCGGAGGACGTCTGCGCTTCAGGTGTCGTTGAGCCAGGAGAGGAGGGGCCAACTTTGAATGTTGTGTTTACAAACAGTAAGTGACAATACCTGCATAGTATGCCTTTAAGTTAAGGCTTCATTCAAAAGTCTTCGTTTGATTGATTTCTGTCAGCGCATAATTTATTTGTGCAAAAAGGTAAAGTAAGTTAATTGCTTGAATATTACTGTCCAGTAATTTCAACTACCTACCGTTTGGATGTGGGGGAAATAATTCAATATTCAATCTGAAATGATCTGTTAGAATTCAAAATTCACTGTGTATGAGAGCAACAAGCAGTGCCCTCTACTTTAGAAGGGCTGGTCTCTTACACCGTTCGTAGCTATACGAAAAGTAATGCACTGTAATTCGTATATATCCCACAAAATCAATTTGTGTGTAATTCACATAATCGTGAAGTTTAAAGAGCGCCAAGCGCTGTGTAGGGAGGAGGCCGGGCTGGATGGGTGGGTCAAAAAATACCGGACTTTTGCCCAGGAGTTCATGTCACGTATGAGACTAGAAGTCAACAGTGATGTATCTGTCACGTAACTTACATACTTAAGTAACACCACTTCCGGAGTTATATTAAGCCAAACCGCGATCTTTTCCTAAACCTATGTAGTTTTGTTGCCTAATCCTAACTAAGTCGATCTTTTCCTAAACCTAAGGAAGTTTTTTCTTGTGAAGAAGGAAGTTTATTTTGAAAAGACTGTACATATGTAACGAACAGAAATTGACATGTGTTGCTGGGCATTCGTAGGAAAACCAACGAAAAGGGGGAACAACTTTTTCGTAAGATATCATACAAACCGTTGTATGAGGATAAGTTGCAAGTGGGGAGCGTCCCTTAAATGCATTACATGTCTGACCCTGTTGCTTCTAACAGTAAACAAGGTTATTGTTGTTCTCTTTCTTCACACAAAATGGAGAAAACTAGCAAGCCGTGCTGAACGGATAATCATGGCACCAAATCATGTGAGCAGTAATGTGTTGAACCATTTTGGATTCAACACACAAAGATGGAAAAAAAATTGTGATAAAGGCAAGGCTGTTTGCTGACTTTGTTAAATTCAACTGTCTTACAGATGATCGAACAACACCAATTCTACGACAAAGTTCACCATAAGGCCACATGCGTTGTGTTCAAATGAATTCGAAACAAATTACGTGTTGATTGTAATTTGTTCCAACTTTAAAGTGACAGCCCTAGTTCGTACGTTAGGAACGTAGGAGGCAAGTTAATACACGGTGTTGAATCAGGAATGAAAGAGGGCACCAGAACGTGACCTCGCAGTTTGATTCGATACAGTCGCAGATTCACGACTGAAAGACTAAAATAAAATCCTCATAAGTGAGTCCAAGGAATGACTGGAATGATCCAACACAGCAGCAGTCGAAGCAGTTATGTAACCGTGTTCCAACATCTAACAGCTGGCCTACATCTGGGAATAAAACCTACCAGAGACTCAGTCAAACGATAGCTGTCGTTGTACCTGCTTATTGTCCTGACACACCACAGAGCAAATCCAGCTACTGCCCTTTTGACTCTGAATGCCAAGCTTCTCCCTCTAAATGGCTGAAATCTTAAACCAACGTTCAGGAGGTTGAGGGAATCTGCTTTGGTGTACCCCCACCTCCGTAACAAAAACCATCCCTGAGCTGAAGGTATCCTATAGCTGCGTCGGGTCATAAATCAGAGGAGTGGCCCTTTTCATTCCCCTTCTCTCATGCGTGACCTCTGCTTCCCGGGGGGTCAGGGAGATGGGCTGTGCCTCGGGCTTGTGGGAAACCTGACCAGGAGCCACGGACCCTCTTCAAATAACCGTCTGACGTCAGGAAAGACTATAGCAGAACAACGGCTGGCAGGACTGACGGAGGGCCTCTGGTTCAGCCCCAACGGAAACTTACAGAAAGACGAGACAAGAGTTTTATGTGTTTTCTTCTCAGTGAGGTCAGCTGACCCTCATTGTAGAACAAGGGCAGGGATTACTGCAGCTGGGCTGAACCGAAACTGAGTATTGAACATTTTTCATTCAGGGAGTATTCCAGCTATTGACAGTTTCCTGGTTTAGGTGTTACACAGGTTAAATAGTTTACTTTAAAGGGGACATATCATGCTCATTTCCTGTTTCATATTTGTATTTTTGGGTTTCTACTAGAACATGTTTACATGCTTTCACGTTCAAATAACACATTATTTTTCTCATCCTGTCTATCTGAATATACCTGTATTCACTCTCTGTCTGAAACGCTCTGTTTTAGCTCCTGTCTCTTTAAAAAAAAAAAACCCAGTCTGCTCTGATGGGCTTACGAGAAAAGGTAGTTTAAGCTGTGAGTGATATATTCTAATGAGCAGTTGACATAGGAAGGGGAGCCAACTCTGATTGGCTTGTTGAATCACATGTTTTCTGATCTAGACAGCCAATAAAAAACTGACTGGGTTGTCTTATTTCAGTTTGTGGGTTGGTAGGCACTCCAGATACCCAAATGTACTGTATGAGCACAAGCACTGAAAAAGTCAGTTTTTCATGATATGTCCCCTTTAACCATTGCTGCCTTGTGCAAGAGTTGACGTTGGTATGAATACACCAATGAAGAGACTGTGCCTTTATTCCTATTGTTTTCCACATAGATTGACAGTGAAACACAAAGTTATCAAAAGGTACACCTGCCAGTTATCTCCTCAGCACAGGTAAGATACTTTCAGTTGCAGTAACAGCCAGCTAATCTCTGACAGGCTCTTTTCTGGAACTTTTTTCCCGACAGAAAATAATCAAAGAAACAAATTAGATTGTCAGAAATAGTCTAAATCTCTTCAGGTAGCATCCCTAAACTGTCATAGATATATTTAGTCATCATCGAATCTAGATCTATTATCAAATCAAATCAAATCAATTTTATTTGTATAGCCCTAAGTCACAAATCACAAATTTGCCTCGGGGGGCTTTACAATCTGTACAGGATACAACACCCTCTGTCCTTGACAGTACAACCCTCACATCGGCTAAGGAAAAACTTAACCACAAAAAAAAAAAACTTTTAATAGGGAGAAAAAATGGAAGAAACCTCAGGAAGAGCAGCAGAGGAGGGGTCCCCCTTCCAGGATGGACAGACGTGCAATAGATGGACAGACGTGCAATAGATAATTATGTATTTTCTCTGTATAATTATCCTCCTCTGGCTCTGTATCATTTTAATAATATCATTTTTAATAAACCATCTGTGTCTTGACTAAACAACCAAACATAATTATGAGAATTGATTGAATCATTTATCAATAGACATGGTTATCCTTGTCATATCCCATATATTGACTACGCATCAAATTTTCATATTTCTCTCTTTTCATTACATGTGTACATATTGTAAATAAACTCTCTTTTGCGCGTCTTTTAATATTGGAATCTCTGATTTGTGAACCAGAAAAGTGATTTAATATCTGGAAATTCATTTAACATATTTCCAATTCATCTTTGCTGTGAACGGTTACCCATGAGCATGTGTGAAAATGTGCATACCACAAAACCATAAAGCAAAGAGCAGTATGTTGGCCTGCCACAGTAATATCAGAGTAGTAGGGCCATTTTAACCTTTTTTTTTTTCTACTCAAATGAGGTTTCTAGAGTAAGAATACTCAAACTGAATTCTCTGTGCATGTATTGACAGAGCAGCACTATTTTTCTGGAAAATAATTTCTTTAAAATGAGTGTCTGAACACAATGTCCTATCTCTCTGCTGTGAAAATCTACCAACGACATTAGTCGGATGCTAAACATGTCACATGACATAAGTACAACTAGATGCTGTTTGCTCTGTCACTGATGATTAAGTGTTCTGCCTTATTATGAACATAAAAACACATCAACATCTTTTGGGCAGCCACTACTGTATAGCACGCTAACGTCAGACTTTTATTTGTTGTGACAGGAGAGAGAGAAATGAATGTTCTTTGTTGTGACAAGTTCGGTGTTTTGGATAGCCGGGATTGAGGCTGTGTGGTCGAGAGTTCAGCAGAGCTGTGGGCCAAATACTGGCTGCAAATAATCCTCAGTGTTTGTTTTCACCTGCTAGGAGTGCAGATTAGTAGGATTTACTGCACGTTTTGCTATGAGAAAGGGGAAAATTCTCACTGTAAAGTATATTTAACCAATATTCAGACGGCGTAACCCCCTACATACTGTGGCCTTCCAATTTGGTGAAGAAGAATGAGAAGAATTTAACAAACAAATTAGCAAAGATCTTGTGGTGAATGGCTTTAGTTGTTTTTTTTAAGAGAGCTCAGAGACGTACAGTAATCTGAGATTTACATGCAGTAGCATGTTTAACGTGATTGTTATAAGGTTATCTGCTGTTTTACGACATAAACTGCCAGTTTTCTGATTAAAAAAGCAAGTCACGATTCAAAAGATTAAAGGCATAAGGTTATCTTTTGACAGTATACCACAAAATAAGTCAGATTTTTTTCTCATGCTGCTAAATATGTCGCACGAAAAGGCGCGTGAATGACACGATAATGCGCAATAAGAACGCTGCTCTTGCTTTTGGCGTGTCATTTTCACGCCATGTAGTCTGTTCTGACTGCAATGTAATGACGTAGAATAAAAGGGGAGGAAGACCGCTAATGGCAGGTGGTGTGGGAGGGGACACATGACTTTCAACCAGGAGACCGGAGTTCGAGACCAGTGTTTTGTTTTGTAAGTTAAGTTAGTGGCGTTTATCACGTGTCTCGTAGCAACGTTTGTCACGTGTTTTCCGTCGTGATATTACGTCGTTTAAGTACGTATTTCACTCAGGTGGGTTACGTACTTATTTTAAGGCCAATCATGACGTTTTTCCTAAACCTAACAATGGTTTTGTTGCCCCCTGCAGGTACTGCACCTTAATACATGTGTGTTATACGTACGCCTTGGAAAGGCAAAATGTGACACTGAAACACTATCCTCTGGTGGACAGGCGGGTCCATTACACGGTTTGTCGCGACATCGGGTCAAAATATGGCATTGCGAATACTGACATACTCTTATGATTACAGGTTTATTAATTAAAAGTCTTCAACGATAGTTGGAGATGTTTGCAAGTTCCTCTGAGAGCAGATACTCTGAGAGCAGATGTTCCTACAAGAAGTAAACAGGTTTATAATAAAACTATGGAGGTAAATCAAAAATCCGCAGTCAGCCGCATGACATCTTTGACCGGTTAGATGATGATGTTGGTTGAACAGGGCGGCATGCAGCGATCAGAGTCAAACTTTCTTTTGGTTGCAAACCAGTATTTACACATCTAATTTAATCTGAAGTGCGCTGGTGTCCCACCAGTCATTATAGGATTTTCAACAATGACCCAGTTTGAATGTAGGGTGATCTTGATTCCACATAAAACAATGAAATGTTAATTTTATCCAATTTTATAATATATTACATGCAAATTATCAGTTGATTTACATACCTTTAGCTGCAAATACTGCCTGATAGCTGTGTAAGCAGGCAACAGACTTGCTGAAAGACTTGATGACCAAACAGCTGTTGCTGGGCAAATAGCTATTCAGGATTCAAAATTGAGAACTTGCTGTTACAGAGCAGACAGACTCTATGATTACCACCCCGACATGCCACCCTATAACAAAGTCCAAAAACATGGGTGTGTGCAGATTTTCAAAAATTAGTGTTTTCCACTCTTGCCAAAGAATTAAGTCGTAAATTATTATAATTTCAATACATTAATCTATCCTTCATCTTTTACAGTAACATTCTGCAGCGTGTTCTTCACCGTGAAACATTTTAGGTCACCGGGTAGTGAGAAAGCAGCCTAATCACATAGTCAGATCTATTCCCAGTCATGTGGGAACAAGAAACATCAGGACGACAGCTGGCCCTCGCTCCACGTCTGTATCCATGAAAACATTCATCTACACTTCTCCGGCTCTGATATCCGACTCCCACGAGGGCGCGGAGTTCATAACCTAAACTCCTCGATACAGTCTCTTTATTGGTCACTTTATTGCACCCCTATGGTTTTCGTTTACTCTCTTTCACTTTCAGGTCTTGATGTTTTCACCAAACAGGGTAAAAGCGTCTCCTGGGACCATATGTTCACAATATGGCCGGGCTACAACCAATGACAGGCCTTTTCCTCTTTAGATGCCAGCTTTGATGTGTTCCATGGCCAGTTAAATTTGTTTGGGAAATGTATGTTTAAAAAGACAAATCATCCGCAACTTCAAATAGTCTCCCTCAGCACCTCCTCCTCCTCATCACACAAAATCAAAAATCCTCAAAACCAATGCAGTTATCTTCGGGTCAATACGGAACACCGCCACACAGATTTTTGCATGGATTTCAGAGGAAGCAGCGATAATTCGTTATGATATATTTAGGTATAGTTCACTTTAACAGGGACTGCTACAATCACAATGTGTAAAGCTCCAAAAACACTCAGTCCTCCCACAATGCAACTTGATAGCATCTATTCAGTGAGCTACCTCCGGTTCTGAAAAATGAAGCCAATGCGGAAGTGCCTTAAACTTGCATTCTATCTAATAGCCAGCAGGGGTCGACTCCTCTGGTTGCAAAAAAAAGTCTGATTGTATAGAAGTCTATGAGAAAATGACCCTACTTCTCACTTGATTTATTACCTCAGCAAACATTGTAAACATGAGTTTATGGTCTCAATCAATAGTTTCAAGTCTTCTTCAATACAGCATCATTTTCATCTAGTAAATTATGGTCCCATTTATAGTCAAATAGACCATAAAGCAGGGTATGCTTTAGGGCGTGGCTACTTTGTGATTGACAGGTCGCTACCACGGCGTTGTCCGGTCTGGGAGTTGTCCGTGTTTTCGTCTTAGAGCTTTAACCCTTTCACAGTGTTGAAAGTTCAACCTTCATGAACTGAAAAGTGCATGAAAGTTAATTAGAACCTTTTTGATCGCCTAAAAATGTCTCATTCAGTGTTTGGTTGTACTTAGCTCCACCCTCTTGTATCACTTCTGGTTGCAAAAATCCAACATGGCGACAGCCAAAACCCTAGATGGCGACGACCAAAATGCCGGACTCAAGGCTTCAAAACGGCAGTTCACAAACCAATGGGTGACGTCACGGTGACTACGTCCACTTCTTTTATACAGTCTATGTATCTATTACAAGATACCAACATCTTTCAAACTCTACATCCCCAGTCTGCAACAGAGGCATTCTATTTTTAGTAGTTTTTTTTAATTATTAAAGGGAGGGTCCATCTGTGTTCTTTTCCATTTTTTTTTTAAAATGGAAACGCCCAGTCAGCCGTTAGCAAAAAGCAGTGACGTAGGTTAACAAAGTAAGCTAATTAGTAAGGTTATCAATGATGTGAATGCTAACACTAGCTGAGTCAACGTGTGTTGTGCTAAGCTGTGCTAAGTTTGAAAATAACTGAAAGGGTTACTTTGGATTTTTTGAAGTGGGGTTGTAGGCTATGTATACTCCCGCATTCCGCGAGGTAAAATGAATGATGCTTTTGTGAATGTAGTCTGGTGGCTTTGAAGAGTGCGATATAACGGCTTAAGTTCCCTGTCGGCTGTGGATGGGAGCCGCAGAAAAACATATTTTAGCTACCTGAAAAGGCCCACCTAAAAATCAATATCAGTTTAAGTGTAGGCCTATGCTATACTGTATTTTGAATATTTTCACAACAACACAAGGCTTTCATCCAGGAGACCGCTGTCTGTGTTCCGTGCGTTAAGTTCCACTTTCACGTTACAATCAGCTGTTCGTTCATGTCCCGTGTTCACAACATCAAGTCTCATTTTCAATTGAAAGTAATTTTAAGCCCAAACATGTTGTTTTTTCCTAAACCTCACTAAGTTGCCTAAACCTAAGCAAGTGTTGAACATGCTGAACATATTTTATGCTATACAGTATGTCACTGGCAGTTGAAGTGTTTTACTTCGCTAAATAACAGTTAGGCATACATAATGTACTTTTTAAGGCAACAACAGCATCTGTAAGACATGTTCAGGAGGTCAAGTTGGAAATATTTTACAGATGAATCTCTACTACCAATGTTCCAGTGTCCCTAATGTTAATGTTAAACAAATTAATTTGTTTTCCTTCTCCTTGAAATTAATTTCCTTTTGCTGTTTATTTGTTTTAGTCAAAAACATTTCATGCTTCAAGCGTATAGGTGAAAACCTTTCTTTTTGCAGCTTAGATTACATGTTGAGCTCTCAGCTACAGTGTAGACAGACTGAGTCCAGGCTTAGACTGTAACCTTCAGGCTGTAGAGAGAGAAGAGGAATGCAGCCTCAGCAGTGGCAGACACCAAGAGAAGCAGGACTGGAGAGTAAATCACTGTCTGCTGCTCATATCTCTCCAGATAACCGTTCGCTAAACCCCGCTCCCGTTTGTCACTGCAGTCACCCCTCGAGCTTTTCGTTCTTGTACAACACATAAGTAGTTTACTGTTGATGCACTGTTGATGCAGGGGACAATTTACTAGCTACATCTCCCATGCATTCTCACAGAGCGGGGGTCAAACTGTGGCACAGACAGTGGAGGGGTTAGCGACATCTCCACATGGATGTACACAACAGGAGCAACATCAATGACCTGATCCGTCCTCTCAGGGTCCGTCAGGCTCCGAATGAGGAGCGTCTGTCTGCTGCTCCCTCCAACCTCCACCATCATCAAAGCAGACCAGAGCGTTTGACCTCGCCCTTGTCTCCGCCACAGTTCTGGGGTTAGCCTTTCCTAATTTAACCCCAGTCTGGTTGCCGGGCTGAGGGAAGGCCCATCACTACGGCGCCACGCTGGGCAGGACCTCCCCTGAGGATTCAGCCAACGACAGCCCCTCAGAAACCACAGAGGATCCCCACCTGACATATCATCCTCTGCGGGGTCTAATTGTATCGTACGGGAGAACACATGTCAATCAATAGTGTTGTCAGAGATATCGCATTAGTTTTTAGTGATTTTTGCTATAGTTTTTCAACCCTTGTTTTTGCCGTTATTGTGTCATTAATAGTCCGATTTTATTTCAACAAAGTGACAGTTGACTCTTCAGCGTAAAAAAGCCACCATAACCATAACTCTGTCCCATTTGTTTGATTGGTTATCTTCACGGGAATATCTAAAGGCATTGGCACTTTTTATTATTTCCTTTTGCACTAACATTATCATTCCTCATTCCCCAGTGTTAAGGCCTTTACACACCGGCAGCTTTTTTTTCATGCGAGTAATTCGCACGTCAATATATTTTTTCGAACTGTTGTTTTTGACATGAGTACTTTCATTTTCATTTCTAAATTTATTTCGAACATGTAAAATAATAATAACTTTCACACAGAATGCGAATATTACCTTAATGTTTTCCTGAACGAAGATTTTTTTTTCTGAGCTTTCACACTGCAAATAAAGGCATCAACCAATTATGTATAAAGAACGGGTTGAATTGCTCCTATATTTATGAAAGTCCGTAGTTCGAACCAGGACAGCAAACTTTATTACTTCTTTCAACCTTGACAAATGCAGACCAGATCCACTCCTTCCGTTCTTACCTTTCACATAAAAGCCTTAGACATATAATATTCGCAGGTGAGTATTTCGCATTTTCGTGTCGTTTATTCGTCATGCCCCCGGTGTGTAAACGCCTTTTCTTGTAAGTAGTATTGAAAGCAGTGAAAGTGGAAAAACAAAAGTAAGAGTGGCATCATTGTTACAAATAATATTGTCTTGATGTAAAAGCAAAACAATGGACTTGCAATACATTCGATACAAATGACCAACAACAATCTACAACATTTTCTAAGTGGGAAATAAGTGAGGAATATTAAATGCGAGAATAAACTCATTGAAGTAATTATATCTGAAGGTAACTATCCACAATGCTGATCACAACTGACAGATAAGAAACTTGAAAACAAATTATCGGTCAGCGAGTGACATGTGAAGTGCCTGTGAAGTCTAATGCGGTCTAATACAGTCTGTTTCCTCTAATTACATTCTTCAGTCCGTCAGCATGAGTTCTCATGACTTATTGCCAAGATCCTGAATTACCAAGCGGTGCGTCCAGTGAGGAATGCAGCTCCATGACGTAACACACCGCAGAATATTTGAGTTATGTAAAGACAGGTTTCCATTTTTGTGATTATTATTCACTGTAGGCGGAGAAGCTAAGAGGTTAAAGCAAATCTGCAGCCTTGTACAGTAGATCTATTCGTGGATGAGCTGTGAAAGTGCTTTTTTTTTTTTGCACTGTAGTCATTAACAGTAGTGTGAATCATAGTGCGGTCAAAATGACACATTGGCTGTGATGTTCAACTTTAAGCCAGACAAGCAGAAGAAATCACACAGTTTGGTCTGAAGTCGTTCTCTTCTTGTAAAAAATCAAATTTCATAGAAACACAGGAAGGAGACGGCTCACTTTTGTAAAGCATTTTGCTGCGATGTGCCTCAGGCGATACATGAAGCTCTGTAACATCTTCAAACCTAATGAGATACGGCAGCAGCTGAATCTGAAATGAATTGTCTAAAACATGACGTGGTGCTTTTATCTAACTCCCAGCTTTGGGACTGGGTCATGCCCTATGGCAGTGGTGTCTCCTCAAGGGGTTTGAAGCGTCAGTGATCCAGGTGTCTAACTGGCCACTTAGTGTGTCACTCACACAGGTGTGGAGGTCCTCGAAAGGAACAATTAGTCACTCCATTGAAGAAGAAGCTCAGGAGTTGAATGAAAGGATTAGGCCGGCTCTAATCTCCTAACCTGACGCACCAGAGGGTTTGTTACACAGAACCATCTGAGAAGATGTCATTGGAAACTGTTTGGAAAAGGGCAGGCACTTTACCAAAAATACTTGGCAGGTGATTGGATGAAACATCTGTCAATTAAACTCTTGCTAAATATATTTTCCATCGAACCCTCAGTGTCGTTCTTTGCTCTTCTTTCAATGAAGAAATACTCCCTAGTTCTGATAGAACTGATGCGATTACAGTGTCTACGCCAACCTCTTCAGGAGCCGCCATTGTTGTTTAGAACAGTCAAACAGCCGCCTCTCCGTGTCGCGTCACACACACACCTAACCCCCCCCCGTATAGCTGCCAGTAGCTCCTCACAGGACGCTGATTGGTCCGGACACAAACTAAATACTTGAAACCTGATAAGATGGATTTTCATGTGATCTCGTGATCCCACGATTCTTGCGTGATCTTGTGATGTCGCAAGAGTATAGCTGCAGTGCAAAGTAAGTAATCTCTCTAAAAGGTTTCTCCACCTGCGCAGACACACCAGACATGATGTAGCTAAAAGGTTAAACGATTAGGAGTTATAATACAACATAATATAATATATTGTATATTTGTATATATTATGAAAATATTTTTGAATATCTATATATACATTTTCTGGGTGTGTGGCATGGAGGGGGGTTACAACTACATTTCATTGTGTAATCCTGTATTGTATCATGATTCATGACAATAATAAATCTTTGAATTCTTAAGTAAACCAAAGACAAGAGTGTTGCACTCAATGAATTATAAGTAAGTCCAAGCTAAAGTTATGAATTATGAAAACAATTTTGTAGAAATCTGTCTTACTTGTATTTCTTTTTTATTTGTTTTTATTATTTATCCAGTAATTCATTCAGTATTGTCATGTTTTTCTTCCTACCTATTCTCTCAGGGAAAGTACAACTTTTACTGTGGATAGGTGTATGGATGAGCGTGTGTGTTTGTGTGTGCATGTGTGTTTTTTGGTCCCACCTCCAACAGTAAGACTTTTACTCCTTTGCAATGTGTTTTTACTTTGTTTCACTGAAAAAAGGCTTGTGCATGATCTTACAATATGAAATGATGTCAGAGAACAGTTTTAACATTCACACTTCATTTGGTTGTTTTACGTCCACACAAACAAGTCCTCATAAATGCCAACTCCCCACAATAGCCTCGTCCCACAATAGCTCAACCTCCTGACAGCCTCCATCAACTCCTCATCAAGTGGCACTGTCTGCTCCGTCACATCTCCTCCTCAACCCGCCACCTCTACAGCCAGACAGGCTGTGACACCCCGGATTCCCATGTCAGAAATAGAGATGGACAGAAGGACGACGACTCCAAAGAGAAGCAGCGTGCAACGGAAGAGAGGAATTTTGTGTTGGGAGGGAAAAGCTAAAGAATGACCGGCCGAAGGAGAGACGGAGGGGCTTTAATGACATCCTGATGACAGGCTGGGTGGAGGGGAGCATGGCTCCTGCAGGAGCGGAGGAAGAAGAGGGTGTAAGACGAGCCAGTTGGGCTTGTATAGCTGTGAATAGATGTGTGCTCCGCTACGCTCCAACCCTGCATGTCTCCAGACCTGCACTGATCATACATGATGAGAAACAGAAGCAGTGAAGTCTCCAGCTGTGCATCAATGTGTAATTTCCGACTTGGCTAGTTATGTTACGGGCCACTGGCTCCCCCAGGCTCGATTTGCTGGGCATGGATGCATGATCAGTCTGTGGAGTACGAGGGCTGTGTGGTGGAAAAAAACCCTGCAAATATCATTTCTTTTTTCCTTTATATTTCTTGAATTAAAAACTTAACTGGTATGTACAACTGTAAAGGGTTCACTGTGCTTAAACAGTCCGGTCTCCTAAAAATTACATTCCCATACAACGAAACTGCATTGAGAATTACGTTTTCAGGGAAACATATTTTGGCATGAATGACATTTGTTTGTGACGTATCACAAATAGATTTCTAATGATAGTCCGCGGAAGTCCGCATATAGGAAACCAAAATTCAGCGTTCACTTATTTTAAACTTAAACTTTATAACAATCCTGATTTATATATAGGTACATAGAATAAATTCAACCTATGCATTTAACCCATCCTAAGCATTTTAGGAGCAGTGGGCTGATGTAAAGCGCCCGGGGAGCAACTTAGGGTTCAGTGTCTCACTCAAGGGCACTTCGACATACAGAAGTAGAAGCCGGGGATTGAACTGCTAACCTTGTGGTTAAAGGACAATCCGCTCAACCCACTGCGCTACAGCTGCATCATTTAATTTAAGTCTGTAGCTTAATAACGCAAAAAACATAGTCATAGTCAGTTTTTACTAAACCTAACAAAGTACTTTTGTCGTGTTTATTGTTTGGTTTTATTTCAATTTACAATGTCAAACACATTGCAGAATGCAGTTTAGTTGTTTGGCAACAAAACAGCGGTGCGCCTGTGGAGCGGGGCAGTAGCCAAGTAAGGGATAATGTACAGCGAGCCGGTCATTGTTGTGAAATAAACCCTGACAGGGCAGTTTATTTCACAAAAATGACCCGCTAGCTGTACATTATCCCGCTTATTACACGGCTACTTACTTAAGAAATCAATAGTTTTACATAAAAACGGTCCTCCAGAGTCTGACATCCGAATTGCGCCCATAGCAACGATCTGTTATACACAGCAAGGGTCTGTTATTAAGAAATAACTGACCGTAGAACGCCGTGATTGACCAATCAGAATTGAGTGTTCAACAAAGCCGTGTAATAATATGAAACTATCACGACATGAGATATGAATTCCCCCCTTCCCTCTCAAATACTAGCTCTCTCACAGTCCAACAGCTAACTGGTTAGCTAGCCTATACCACATCTACCGGCATCAAAACAGGAAAGAAGTGGTGAAGTAGCCCGCCTCTTGCTTGATTTGATTGGCTGCCAAGGCCAAGTTTGACATTGACGAGTGGTGCGACCCCGCACCTGGCGCTGAAAAGTCGAGAATATTTTAACTTTCATGTGCATCTAAAATCCGCTAGAAAATCGCAGCGCAAGAGAGGAGCACACAGCGGGAGCGCTGTAACATAGGAAAACAATGGTTTTCAATTTTGCTGGTTTCTAGCACTTCAGGTCAAAAGCAACCTGAATTGCTGTGCACCAAAACCAATGAAGTATCTCAGAAAAAAGGTAAAAAGAAGATAAAAGGCAAACCTAGTTACCTTTGACTTAGAACTTCTACTTCTAGTACTATGACATCCTACTGGATGACATAGGATCTTTATATACTTTGTACTTTTTATAGATTCTGAAACTCATTAAAGTATAAATATACAGTACAGGAAACAAGAGTTTTTATCTCCATCATCCTCAAAGAACTTCGTTTATTCAGACATTTTCTGAATGCCTTCTCAGTGTCTTGCTGGAGTCGGTCAGTTCTCACGGTGAGCTCTGTGTGTGTGTGTGTGTGTGTGTGTGTGTGTGTGTGTTTAGGCTTAGAGGTTGTAGCTGCAGGTCGGGAGCAAAAGCAAAGAACAACGACCCTAAACAGCTGTAGCAACAGTAACTTGAGCCTGACAGAGACTGCGTGGAAGGCTAAAGAATCGATTAGCATTCCAGCAACCACAACACCCAAATATACAATGTAAAGATCTCACGCCAGCACTTTTATTGTCTGAGGGCCCACAACGACCATAACAGCAGCCTGACAATCCAGCTTTGAAAAGCAGCGTGATTGATGAAGGACTGTAACCCTCTGGCACATCGCTGCCTTAAAAATACTCCACAAACTATAATTTCGGAGTCAGAAACATCTCAGCTGCTCAGTTATATTTTCTGTGTCATGTATGGAAATACCAAGGCTCATGTTCTACAGCCTCAGCGCTCCTCTTGGTAGGTGGCCTCCGCTATGCGGAAATGATCGATACAATCAACAAATACATACAAGAACTTGAAAAAAACACACATGTTGACTGAAAATGTATTGACTTGTGTTCATGGGACAATCCATTAAGCCCCGAGCTCTTGTTAGAGTGTCAATAGCTGCAGAAAAATCAATCTATTTACAGCAGACAGAGGCAGACCTACATTCGGAGATGGGTGATCAGATTTCAACAGAGATGGAGATAGATGATGGGTGGCAGGGTGTGCGTGTGTTTCTGTGTTTGCTTGCCTCTGCCTGTGTGTGTATTTGTGTTTTTGTGGCCAGAGGGGGTGGCTTAGTCGAGAGATTACCCCTCTGCTGGGAAAAAGAGGGGGTATAGGAGGCAGGTTTTCCTTTCAAAGGGGGTCCCAAATCCGTTCCTAAAGAGCCACGAGATTACTAAACTGAGATTGAGCCTGTAGATTAGAGGGATGAAACGTCCTGTGAGAACCTCCTTAACGCGAGGTGAGGGACTGAGGATTGTGGGTCTTTGAATAATTCAACTCCCCGCCTCCATCCTCCTCTAAAACGCTATAAAACATTTCAGAGAGCCTCTACAGAGCCATGCCAGTTAAATAATTACCACCACGCTTTCTTTTAAAAAGCAAAAAAAGGGCTGATTTTATTCATAACTTGTGGTGAGTTCACTTCAAAATGAGACATCCAAAATGAAGCATCATTACATGTTGTCATTATTTAAGCTCCGCAACTTCAAAATAGTAACTTTTTGGAGGATTATAATCATCCAGTTCCTGAATATTAAGTGACAAGCATTTCATTAAATTAAGGTAAAACCAAATCACACTTTCACAGGGATCCACACATTATCTCTCGAGGATTAACAAGGCTACAGGCTGCAAGACGGAGGTCATAATGACCCAGTAGAGAGTTAGACTTGGTTAAAGAAATCAAGTTGCCTCCTTCTTATCTCTATAGACTTACTGCAAACACTGGAGATTAACACTGACGACCGGCTTGTTTGGGGGATCTCCTGCTTTTAGCTGATAAAACTATCAGAGTGTCGTCTGGTGTAAAGTTACAGCTAATCTCTCTCACTCCTCTGCCTGAAAACATGACCTCTGTGTAGCAACTGTAGGTCTGAAACGTCCAGTCAGTTTAATAGGACCACATTACTTTTGGGACATTAGAATAATTACTGTAAACAAAAAGAACCATTAGAGAAGAGATTAGCAGCCTCTACAGATATTTCTAGTAATGATGGTTTACAACACAAATGGACATTGCTTTAAAATGCTGCATGTAGCGCCGTTAATGATGTTGAGCTTAATCTTTGAATGGAAATCAAATAAGAGATAAGACTATTTCAAGGTTAGTCCAGGGGCCACGTTAAACGAGCCCTGTGGAGTTTTTTTAACAAAACACATTGTGTCTAATGATACCGAACACATTTCTCTCCGCATAAAACATTTGCAAAGCCGATTTTTGGAAGAATTTGAAATCTCCATTATTTACATCTATGTTTGCTAGTCTTTTTCTACTTTGTCTTTGGTGGTGCATTACTACGTATATATACTAACAAAATGGGGACCTACTGTTAAAGACATTGCTCCACTGGTGGTCATAAAGCTCCACAGGGTACCTTTAACTACAGATTTTTTTTTTTTCTTTGTGGTGGCGTAGAAGATTTGTCTCAGGATTAGGTGTCAGGAGTCACATGTTACATCTCAGACTTATAGGCTATCTGCTGGGAGACTGCAGCAGAGTAAATGTATTATTTGCAGGCTTGGGGAGTAACGGAATACATGGAGCGGTGTTAGGTATTAGGATACAACAAAAAGGTAACTGTATTCCGTTACAGAAAGCAAGACATAGTCAGGTTACTTATTAATTTAGTAAAAATGGGGATTATTAGCAGGATTACAATTTTAAAATACATTTTAATATAAAGAACGACATACTACTATGCAGATGTGCGTACATTACAACACTTCACGACACGAGTCTCACACAAAGCCTCACACGCATGCGAGCCGCAGCAGTTCAGCAAGGTAGCCGTCACACACAGGTAAAGGTAGGCAGTGTGGCCTACCTATTAAAAAAAAAAGAAAAAAACTTTCAGTTGGTGGAAATTTCACCATTATTTTGTAGCAGAAAAGGGAACAACATCCGAGTACACTTCAAGTTATCGCAAAGCAGGATGGTTTGCACACTTGCCAGTTCATCAAGATTGTTCTTTTATGGTGAGAGGCATCCCAGCGTAAAAAGATGGTTTGTAGGAAATGAGCGAACCGCTTAAAATTTCTGGTCCAGCAAACATAATACAGAACAAACCAGGAAATTTGAATGTAGGTTAATTTAATTTATTTAATATGGACACTGCTGCTGCTCCAAATTCAAATCTGGCAACACTAATGTGCCAAATGATTCCAGTCTTTGGATGATGACACAGCTGGAAGGCAGAATTTGCTCTGTACTGTGATGTTGGTCCCCTTTTCTGCTTTACATACAAAATAATGGCGAAATTTCAGCATATTTCTTTTCTCGTCTTTATTTCCCTATTTGGTATTGAGGTAATCTAAAAGTAACGGAAAGTAATCAATCAAGCTACGTTACTTTAATATTGTGATACTTGGATTAGGTTACTGACTACATTTTTCAGTCGGCCGGCCCGGCTACATAAACAAAGCACAGAGAAACTCAGATTACAACACACTCAAGGGAGAGTGACTTCATCCTCTGCTCAGGTAGACATTACTCCTCTCTATCTTTACACACATTTGCTGCTATATTGATGCTCTGGATATCATATAGAGATATAGAGAAACCTTTAATATTTGATGTCAAACTGCTTTGCTTGCCCTGTACTGCTACCATTTTTACTTCTTGCTTGTTTTTTCGTTCAGCAGGTGAAATACACGCTCAGTTGAACTGAGATCTGCTTACTTTAAGAAGAACGTTTGTATTTCTACAATCCTTATCCTGGTGCATTGTCTCAAAAATGGGAATCTATGTAGAAAGAGGGCTTACCTCTTTAAAAGGCAGCTCTTTCCACCCTCATACACTTTTCATTTCAAATAAAATGTGCTGCAGGGGAGACAAAACAATTACAAAGTGTGTCATTCACCAGTATTTTCAGACTGCACTGTATATGTTTGTGTGTGTGAGTACATGCTTCCCACAGACTAGTTGCCACATTTTTGTCTCAAGCAGGTGTGGCAGTTATAGGTAAGTATGTGAAAATCCTCAGACAGTGGGTTTGTGTGTACATCTCTCCACCCGCAGGTTGGTTTTCCAGATGGGACTGCTGCTGTGAGTGTGTGAGTCACCGCGTCTGTTGAGACGCAGTCGTCATACCTGAGTGCTACCAGACATGTCTGTCTGTCTGTGAGGGCTTTTATGTAAGAAATGTGTGTGTGAGGTTTAAAGTCAAATATCACCTTTCCTGTTTTCCATAACTGTAACTGTAAATCTTCTCCCCGACTCACTTGTGATCTCACATTTTACAGACAAAACAAGCTGGGGGCCGACGATGAAAAGACGACACCTCAGGGCAAAATTTTTATGTATGTTTCTCACTGACTGATGCTATTTCATGAGCTTAACAACTTCAGGACCTTGAGCTGTAATCTTGAAGACAAACTTTCCCAAACCTGGCACAGTCCGGTCACTTTGGCTGCATAATTTACGACTCGAGTTAGCCAAGAGGATGCTGGAAATACAACTTCAACTTACAACATAATCACATAGTAGTTTGACCCAAATTCATCACTCTGCACTATGTCTCTAAAAGGGACCCGTCTGACCTCATGTGATCTTTTTTCTTTCTTTTTTCAGCAACAAAGAAATGAGTTTTGTGGATAACCAAGTTTCCCTCAGAGGAAAGCATAAATCTAATTTTCTTGTGTATTTCAGCTTGTCTAAATGTATGCACTTAAAGGGACAGTGTGTAGGATTTGGTGACATCTAGTGGTGTGGTTGCAGATTGCAACCAACTGAGTACCCCTCCGCTCACTCCTCCCTTTCCAAGACTGCGGTAACGTAAGCTGCCGAGTGCAAAACCGTGGTAACGCTGTTCTCCTCGCTCAAAGGCCATCCCTACCATAATAACACTACTTTAGGAGCAATGGTTTTGTACTCTGCGGTTCACATTACCACAGTTTCACAAACATGTAGAGAACTACGGTGACCTTCAGGTAATGTAAAAACACGAAAGGCTCTCTCTAGAGCCAGTGTTGGGTTTTGTCCGTTCTGGGCTACTGTAGAAACATGGCAGAGCAAAATGGCGGACTCCGTGAAGAGGACCCGCTCCCTATGTAGATATGAAGGGCTCATTCTAAGCTAATGAAAACACAATAATTCTTAGTTTCAGGTGATTATACAACAATGAAAACATAGTTATGAATATTATATTCAGTTTCTACTAATAGATCCCCTGAAATGTTACACATTGTTCCTTTAACTTGAAAAATGTGATAAAAAAAAGCTCTAATCAGTCCTTTGTAGCATTAAAGCTAGGGTTGGTGATGCTGAGAAACTTGCAAGAGTACGCAATATTTATAAAATTATCCAACGGAAAAACCCAGCCCAGTGTTGCCGACTCTTTTCCAATGAAAGTAGCTAGCAGCACTAGCTCCAAAAGTCGCTAAATCTAGTGGGAAAGACACCAAGTTGGCAACACTGACAGCCTGTCGCTTCAGGCCTCCCTGCAAAGCCACTCCCCCACTACTATCATTATGAACGTAAACAACGAACATGGCTATTGTTAGTACTCACGGCTGTCAAGCTAGCAGCTTGTAGAAGACTTGGGTTGCGGGCAAAGAGGCCGGCAGGCAGGCAGGTAGGCCGTCCAATCATTTCATTATTAATTTCCTGCCTGCAACAGCCCAACCCTGTCTCCTACAAAATGATGTTCTCATACAATTAACTTGCATTCACAATTACGTTTCGAGGGAAAAATATTTTTTCCCGGATTACGGTCGCAGTTTATGACAGTTTAAACACATGGTTAATGTTGTAAATTGAAACAATAAATCAAAAAACGCAACAACTCTACTTGGTTAGGTTTAGTAAAAAAAAAAGAAATCATGATTATAATAAGTGAACGTCAACTTTTAGTTTCACATCGGACACGAACAGCGGTCTCATAGACGAAGGTCTGGTGTTTGTTGACCCATTCCCCACCCCGACCTCCTCCCTTTGCGGATTTCCGCAGACTATCATTAGAAATGTATTTGTGATACGTCAAAAACAACCGTAATCCACGAGAAAATACATTTCCCTCAAAACATAATTCATAATGCAGTTTTAATAATTTTTCATGAGACAGGGCTGGACAGCCACAGATAACAGATTTTTTTCTTTTTTTTGTCAGAGCATTTGATTTATTAATTGCTGTCGGATTGTAAACAGATTCAACAAATACAACAAAAAATATTTTTGAAGAACATTACCAACCCTAGCTTTAACCTGTTGCCACTCTTACTGTATTGCCATACATCAACATAATTACAAGTGATCCCACCACAAAAGACATTCATGGATACAAACAGATTTAACTTGTTATCTTCTCTAACCATCTCCTGTCCAGATGAGCCAGCACAGAGAAAGAAAAGCATTGTGGGCTGAGTGCAACAATTAACGCAGGCTCACACAGCGTTGTGGGCTGCTTTTGTTTGAAGTAATTACAGTGTGTGGAACAGAGCCCAGGGCGAGGTGTGAAGCAGTTTAGTCATCGTTGTTCATCAGCAGAAAAAAAGAAAGTACTGTGTCTGAATGTAGGGGGGGGCGGCGGGGGATGTTTGTGCTACACTGAGAGCCAAAAGTGAGCCAAATGGCAAAGGCCACTGGATCAGAGAGACAGGGTGACGAACACACCTGTTTGAAAAGACAAACGTTAGCTGACACTTCTGTGGGTAGTGTGTGAGCATGTGTGCATGAGAGAGTTAAAGACTTTCATTCTGATCAACGAGAGTGAAAAAGGTACGAGGGTTGGTGGTTTGATCCTCCTGACGCATATCAAAATGTCTTTGGCACTGAATGCTAAAATTGCTCCAGATGTGTGTGTGTGTGTGTTGGAGGGATAATGTAAGTCACTTTTGCCAAATTAATGTAATGTATCAAGAGAGTGATGAAGACCGAAATTCCCCTCCCATTCATTTCTAGGTAGAATGTGGCGAGACACATTCGCCTTCAGGTGTGAATTGATGTTTTTTGGGTGTAGTGAGTTCAGCAGTGACACAGATTAATGACAGTGAAATATTTGATAAAATACTGTATAATTTATAATACATACTTTGTGGACTGCTGCTGTTAGCCTGCTAGCCATGCTAGCTCCTGCAGGTTATGTTTACAATCACGTTATTTCTTCTCTGATGTTTTTGGCCTCACCATGCGAGTCAGTTTCAGTCTTATGGAACCATAAATGAGATGCCAATCAAGCACAGCTTCACACAGACCTGAGATGAGGTCTAATCGGGCAGGTTAAGTGAAAACACCTGTGGAGGTGGATCAACACACTACACTAAATAGAACCCCAATTTGGCCATAATAAGTTATTTTCAAAATGCTGAAGAAGCTCTTTGAAGACTTCTCTGTGTAACATTTACTTGGTCACAACAGCAAAAATGTTATAACCTACTCTTTAAAGCTGCGCTAGTTGATATTTTTATGGATCAGATGACAAGATTGTGAAATGAAACGCGTTGTGATGAACCCACAGAGAATTATTACCTGACCCTACAGTTCCCCCGTATTTATAGTCGTTTCTCACCGGTGCCGTGTGAAAATGTGGTGCGGGAATACGGAAAATCTGCATGCGAATTTAAGTATGTACACCGATTCTGGTGCGAATTATCTGCGTTGAGGCCCAATGAGTTTCCTCCTAAATAGTGCCGTGTATAGTGCCGTTTCCACTCCACACGTGGCTAACATTAGCTACACAATACATAAACTAATCTTAGTTAGCAAGTGCATATCAGCTACATTACCATCTTCATTGCACACCAGCTGCTGGGCGATCTCAAGCCATATATTGTCCTTTATTTGGATGTTGAGGTAGTAGTGTTTGTCGTACATTATTTGGTGTTGTTTTTCCGAAAAATGTCCCATTGGACTGAAAAAAGCTCATTTGTCCAACAGTCTGTTACCCCGAAAACAAACGATCATTGTTCCAAGGCCTCGAAAATACACACTCTCCCTGCTACAAAGAGAAGCACATGGCTAATTGCAGAATGACAGTGATATTTTTTGACATCAGTTGGAACAAAGGATTTCATTGGTCAAACGTATATTTCCACAGGCGGAAATACGCTGAAATCAAGGTCCGTCCGTATATTTTTCCCCTGCACGAATGTTCTGCAGGGTTGTGAAAGTATTCGTAAGAACCCACAAAATCAGTTAAATTTCCGTGCAAATGGCTTTAAAAGGAGTACTCCAATTTAGCATTGTACTCCTATTACACCTGTTTACATCCAATTACAATATACACTTAAAAGCTACGATCTTATTTTATTTAATCTCTTCTTATTAATCATCAAAACAAATATTTTTTCTTTTGATGATAAAAAGCAGCTCATTATTTCAGAGCCCCCTGAGACACATTTTAAAGACGACAAACATCTCATCCACCACAGTCCCCCCCCCCCCCCCACTGTACAAACTGCCAATCATAACTATTCAGTTTCTGATCCTTTCATGCTCCACAAACCCCATTTCCACTGAGTGTTGCTCACTTGGTGTCATAAAACTGCAATATGGGCCTCAGCACTGCACACAAGCATCAGATAGTCAGCATCAGCTTTCACCCAAGCAAGCCACTGTCGTGATGAAAATCAGCTTTTGTGGAATAAATGTACCTCTCCCTGGCTTGTTTTACGGTCTCTGACAGAAACTGGGTGAGTTACATAAATATATCCTTAAAGCTGAGTCGTGAGTGTGGGGGGGGGGGATCTGTTCTGACTCAAACTGAGACTGACAACTGTGGAAGTCTGGACAAAACTACTGAGACTAACTGAGTTTCACAGCATCCACAATGACAGCCCTGAAATCTGACTGACACTGGCAGCACATGGAAATAATGGAGGCTGGTCATCTTAAAAAAAGCATGAACTCGAGCTTTGGGTGCATTTGCTCACGTAATCTTCACCTTTTATTAGGGTGTTATGTCACATTCAAATGGAAATGTCAACAAAGGCGGCTAAATTGAAAGGAAACAGTGTTGTATCTGAGGAAATACGGCACAGCAAGAGAGGAAATGGGTGTAGATTAGGAGAAAAAAAACAGGAAATAAAGGAGGAGAAGGAAAAGAGAGTCAGAGTATTAATATGATCATATTTTTGGCTCTACAATAAAGGATGTCTTTAGTGTGTAAGTGACAGAGAGACAGGCAGTAAAACAAGATAGAGGAATAGAGGAGACAGATGTTTTACAGTCAGTAGGTAAAGGGAGCCCCCTGCTGGTTAGACGAACAACACACTGGATACAGATTAAAGCCATGCTCTGGCTTTTCTGCTGATTTTGTCACAATTTAAATTTTGGATTAAAGAGACACCTCAGACAAAGGGGACATGGAGGCCCAGACCAAAGACAAGGGAATGCCCTTTTCCCTCAAAACTAAACCCAAAACAAAACCTAAAAGTAGGGCTACCATTCCCAAATGAAAATAAAGTAGCTTCAAATGACTTGTGTTTGCAGGTAGCTGGTTTAACACTCACCTCCACCTGTCCTCCTTTATAGCCTGAAGAGTCAATCAGCACAGGTGCCATCTGTTTCCCCATCAGAGGCTCTGGGGACGACAGAAAGTGTTACCCCTGTGTATTTTTCTGAAGTCATTAATTACAAAGATGTTGAATTTTAATGTGAGATATCCCATTGTTGGGGGAAAATAACAATAATAATAAAAACAACAAGTAATTAGAAAATGTGGAACACTGTTTCCTGCTATTTGTGACTCATGAAAAGCATTTAAAGGCCTTTTGAAAACAAGATTTGCGCTTTACAGGGAAAAACTCATCAATGTTTTTGAAATATTGTGTGCTAAATGTCAAGAAGCAAAGCAAATATTTGACAGCGAAACCTTTAAATGAACTGTTTCTGATTATATAGCGGTGCCCCATGTACAAAGTCTGAGTAATTACTGCAGAGGCCCAGGTTTGAATCCGACCTGTGGTCATTTGCTGCTTATCTTAAGTTTGCATGTTCTCCCCGTCTTATAGCGTGGGTTCTCTCCGGGTTCTCCGGCTTCCTCCCACAG
The DNA here is from genome assembly GCA_916701645.2 of Sebastolobus alascanus. NCBI lineage: Eukaryota > Metazoa > Chordata > Actinopteri > Perciformes > Sebastidae > Sebastolobus > Sebastolobus alascanus. The sequence continues at coordinate 415,441 of CAKAOJ020000058.1, forward strand.
TCCAAAGACATTCAGGTTAGGTTAATTGTTGACTCTAAATTGCCCGTAGGTGTGAATGTGAGCGTGAATGGTTGTCTGTCTCCATGTGTCAGCCCTGTGATAGTCTAGCGACCTGTCCAGGGTGTACCCCGCCTTCGCCCAATTTCAGCTGGGATTGGCTCCAGCCCCCCCCCCCCCCCCGCGACCCTAAACAGGATAAGCGGTTACAGATAATGGATGGAAGGATGTTTCTGATTGTAATGTTGATACTGTAGAGTAAGACTATCTATATAGCACTGAAAAGTCCAAACGTTAGCAGTCATAACAGATATTTTGTCTTGAAACAAACAAATTAAGTAAACTTGGCTTTGCTACACCCTCTGAGCATAAGACAACTCTCTGGACGAGAAAACTAGTCCCTCACATTTGTTGGTCTGGGTATCATTGGATAATCTGTAATTCATTTATAATTAAAAAAGGAAAAAACAGAAATACCATTGTTTTTTTGTTTTAAACCGAAAACGAAAAAACAGCCATTTTTCCGAAAACAGAGAACCGAATTTTACGCTAAATTTTGTCGAGGAAAAACTGGCATTGCCATTTCCCATGGGGTCCCTTGACCTCTGACCTCACGAGTACCCACGAGTCTCCCCTTTACAGACATGCCCACTTTATGATAATCACATGCAGTTTTGGGCAAGTCATAGTCAAGTCAGCACACTGACAACAGTTGTTGCCTGTTGGGCTTAAGTTTATATATGTATATATACATATACACAGCATATACATACATTTGCATAAAGCAAGCATATTTGCCCACTCCCATGTTGATAAGAGTATTAAATACTTGAGAAATCTCCCTTTAAGGTACATTTTGAACAGATAAAAAATGTGTGATTAATCTCGATTAAATATTTGATCAAGTCTAACTGGAGTTCTGGAGGTCTTGGATTTTAAAATCTTGAATAATACTTAAAGCTGCAGTATGCGATACTGGAGCAAATATGATTTTAAAAAGTTATTTTTAGAAAACGGCCGCTATATCGTGACAGTAGTAAATGAAACAGGTAACCTGAAAAAAATCATGTTCCTCTGAAGGATTTCACTTACCGGAGGAAAACAAGGTCCGCTGTCCAGCTGCGGTCTATGAGAACCTTTCAGCATATTGTAATTCAAGTGTTCTGAGAGAAAACTAGACTTCTGCACCTCCTCATGGCTCTGTTTTCAGGCTTTAAAAAATCTAGCCTGTGACGGGAGACTTTGGCCAATCACAGGTCATTTCAGAGAGAGAGCGTTCGTATTGGCTGTTCATTCAACGGAGGCAGCTGTCAATCACTCGCGCACTCCGACCAAACGGTCAAACTAGGCAGCGCTGATCAGATATGAATCAATATTCTGTTACTGTAATGCCTATTTCTCACCTCAAATGTTTTCAGAATCATCTTGGAGTTACTGTTTAGCTGTAAAATGAGAAAGTTTGTGAGGCAGCCGCCATTGTAAAATCTGTTGAAGGAAGCCAAGTTCTGGTAAAATGACCGGAGCACAGCCAATAGGAACGCTCTCTCTCTCTGAAATTACCTGTGATTAGTCAAAATCTGCCGTCACGGGCTAGATTTTTCTAAAGCCTGAAAACAGAGCCATGATGAGGAGCAGAAGTCTAGTTATCTCTCAGACCACTTGAATTACAATATGCTGAAAGGTTATTATGGAATTTTTGCCAAATTATGCCCAAAAATTGTTGCCTACTGCCACTTTAATATTGTTGTAGTGACTTTTAACAACCAAATAACTATAAATATCTATAAGCCACTGAGGGGAGAACTTGCTCAGACGCGTGCTCTAAAAACAAACCAACGTCCAGTGCGCTGTATAACGTTGGATCAGTTACATTTATTCACTGTGTCACATCTCACCAGAATCATGCAGATATCTGTGTATTGTTCTTCCCCTGTTTCCATTCAGCAGAAGCCAAGCCAATAAGTTGCATACGGTTACACACGGCACGGCACAGCACAGCACGGTCAAAAACTGTTTGGCTTCCCAAAACTGTTTGGCTTCCCGTCTCACACACACCTGATCCTCATCACATGAGAGCTTACCTATATGCACGTTCATATCATTGCTCCACCCTGTGGTCATTGCTAGAACTGCAAGCATACATTCACTCTGTGTTATGCACAGATACAAAATAAAACAAACAAAAAAACTACATTAAAACTCCAACAATTGTATTAATAATAATAAGGTTAAAGAGGTATCCTTTAAGATTTTTGGTAACACTTCATTTTACAGGTCCTCAAATTTCATGGTAATTAGGTAATAATTAGCAAGCAACCTATTTGAAATTTCTTTGGAATTACTGCCAAATGACCCCAATATTTACCTCAAAATTTATCGAAAATTACTTTATTATAAAAATTATTTAATAATTATATGCTAAAATAGCTTAAAATCGTTACAATAGGGCCCTTATAGGCTTGAGAAGCGGCTCTTCATCGGAGGTGGAAAACCAAAACTAGAAGAAACTTCTGATCAGGCACAAATGTCACCATTGTGTGACTTATTGTCTACACAAATGTAACCTGGTAGCTAATGTAATGATTCAGGGAGTTTTTTTTAAAGACATTTCAAATAAGTTATTTGTTAATTATTATCTATTTATCAGCAGACATGGAAATAAAGCATATCAATTAACTTTGTATTCTTTTCCTGGAAATGTATTAAATAAATTACCAGCTATTGGGAAATAGTAATATGGAATATAATTATTAAATTATGTTTATAATAAAGTAATTTTCAATCAACTTTGAGGTAAATATTGGGGTAATTTGGCAGTAATTCCAAAGATATTTCAAATAGTTACTTGCTAATTATCACCTAATTACCATGAAATTTGCGGACCTGTAAAATGAGGTGTTACCAGATTTTACATTGAATTTACCCAGTTAAAGAAGAGTTGAAAAAATGTAAGATAATATACCTGTGTGTTTTCTAAGTCAGATATAGAGACAATATTTCATTTCTTCTTTTACTGTGAACATTAAAATGTATTCTGGACAGATAAGCAAAACCTTATAAATTGGAAAATGGGTACTAACGTACAAATTAATGTATTTGATGTGATGTTATATTTAGTGTTCTATGGGATGGACAGCAATATTGGCTGTATTATTCAGCTTCTGATTATTCTTGGTACATTCCACATGGTCTGACTCCAAACCCTGCTGTCATCGGTTTATTGTCGAACTCAAGCAATATGGCACCTGACTAGAAAATGTGAAGAACAAAAAAGCTGCAAAGACTTTCAATATTTTAAAGGAAATACATTTGATTTGAACTCTGAAAGGACTTCAAATGGACTGACTTTTTTTTGTCAGGACCAGAGGAGGATGGATGACTACAAGACCAGAGGAGAAGGATGGAGGACCAGATGGAGAGCGGCGTCGCCTTTCTTTCAGTGGGCTCAGTAAGTAATCCCCTCACTCAGACTACAGAAGTACCAGTAGAGATATAAAGTTAACTTTACATGTGTAGATTCTTGAATATTATTCCATTGTTCATAATATCGCTCCATCATTGGTGGCCACATTCAACACAACAATTTAAAGGTTGTATAGTTGAGTTCAGAAGTATTCATGACTTGTGTTTGTGTTTCAGAGGGCAGGACTCCACCCCAACCACCGACACCACCTGCTTCACCCACCAGCCGAGACGATGAGTACCGCCCCATCCTGGCCAGCACAGAGGACGTGTTTTCCATTTGCGTCTTCTGTGCTGGTGGGTTCAGGGAGGTCCTCACACGCGTATACACACACACTAACACATATATCTTATATAACTCAGAAATCTGACAGTATATGACATTTTAAATACAATAAATAATGTGTAAATTATGATTTAGTGTTTTTCTGATTTTCATTTGACTCAAAGGCATTACTGTTATTACTGTTAAGTATTATATTACTCATGTATATGTATTAGGGCTGTCAATTGATTAAAATATTTAATTGCGATTAATCGCAAATTAATCACACATTTTTAATCTGTTCAAAATGTACCTTAAAGCTGCAGTGGGTAGAAATGGAGCAACTATGATTAAAAAAAGATATTTTTAAAAAACGGTCACTATATCCTGACAGTAGTGCATGAGACAGGTAATCTGAAAAAAAAAAAAACATGTACCTCTATGTCCTCCGGTGTCCGGTGCTCCTAATGGCATCTGCGAAATTTCACAGACCGGAGGAAAACAACCAATCAGAGCCGAGCTGGAGTCTGCCGTCCAGCTGCCGTCTATGAGCAGCTGTCAGTCACTCACAAACTTTGATCAAACGGTCAAACTAGGCAGCGCTGATCAAATATGAATCAATATTCTGTTACTGCAATGCCTATTTCTCACCTCAAATGTTTTCAGAAACATCTTGTAGTGTACTGTTTAGCTGTAAAATGAGAGAGTTTGTGACTCGGCAGCAATGTTGAGAACAGTTCAGGAAATACCAAGCACCGCCCACCAGCCGGAGCACAGCCAATAGGAACACTCTTTCTGAAATAAGATAACATAAGATAAGATAGAACTTTATTAATCCCGAAGGAAATTCTTGTGCCAGAGATTGCTCAAAATTACAACAAAATTACAACAAGTTCAAGTGTATAAAATAAAAAAAGTACTATTTCTAGCACCAGTGCCTAATAGAATAACAATTAAGTAAGATACATTTAGTAAAATGAGTAAATAAGATAAGTAAAATAAAAAAGGTAAACTGAGCTAAAAAACAGAAGAAGAAGTAATATTGCATATGATGAGAAAAGAAGTAATATTGCACATGATGGACATTAATATTGCACACAATGAACAGTGATATTGCACATGAGAATGGAAAAAATAAAAATATGATGACAAAAATATTCTGCCTACTGAAGCTTTAAAGGGAGATTTGTCAAGTATTTAATACTTTTATCAACATGGGAGTGGGCAAATATGCTTGCTTTATGCAAAGGTGTGTGTATATTTATTATTGGAAATCAATTAACACGAAACAATGAGAAATATTGTCCAGAAACCCTCACAGGTACTGCATTTCGCATAAAAAAATATGCTCAAATCATAACATGGCAAACTCAAGCCCTCAAGTGTGTCAGTGTGCTGACTTGACTATGACTTGCCCCAAACTGCATGTGATTATCATAAAGTGGGCATGTCTGTAAAGGGGAGACTCGTGGGTACCCATAGAAACCATTTTATTTCACATATCTTGAGGTCAGAGGTCAAGGGACCCCTTTGAAAATGAACATGCCAGTTTTTCCTCGCCAAAATGTAGCGTAAATAACGCTCGTGAAAAAATCATCCTCTGATTTACAGACGTCTCTTTATACATCCATGGCCACAGACTCATTGGCGTTTTCAGTCCAAAATGGAGGCAGCACTACCGCAGCGCCATAGTGGCCATTGTAAAAAAAAAGGACCAGGTTTTTGCCTCTTTGCTTCTATACTCTTTGCTATGGGAACCCACCAGTCTCCCCTTTCATCAAGCCCACTTTATGATAATCACATCACATGCAGTTTGGGGCAAGTCATAGTCAAGTCAGCACTCTTACACACTGACAGCTGTTGTTGCCTCTTGGGCTTCAGTTTGCCATGTTATGATTTGAGCAAATTTTTTATGCTAAATGCAGTACCTGTGAGGGTTTCTGGACAATATTTGTCATTATTTTGTGTTGTTAATTGATTTCCAATAAAAAATATATACATACATTTTCATAAAGCAAGTATATTTGCCCACTCTCATGTTGATAAGAGTATTAAATACTTGCCAGTTTGCTCCTGTTAGCTAGAGCAATGACTATTAATGTCCAGTCAGAGAAAATAACATGAAAAATATTCGTATATATGTTTAGTTGGCATATAAGAGTGATACTCCTCTTACAGACCCACCAGGTGAGCGGTAACTTTTGGCAATAACTTGGGCTCGTCCGGGATTTGAACCCGGGACCTCTCGCACCCTAAGCGAGAATCATACCCCTAGACCAACGAGCCACATTTATGCTGAGTCAGCTGACAGGTTCTGAATTCACAAAATGCCACGTTGGCCAAACTTCTGTCTTCTCCTGCAACTGTGACCAGACTTCTTCAGATGAACCTCTTATGCTTTAGTGCCATCTACAGGACGTTTATGGTACTGTAGCCAAATCATCTGTCAATACTCCCACTGTGTACAGTATGTGTCCCCCGGTTTCTTCCTACGTCTTAAAAAGCCGTGTTTCACCAGTGTAATGCGTATTATCCAAGTTGCCTTGTTCCATTGTCGTTAATGAGTTTCCTCCTAAATAGAGCTGTGTCCACTCAACACAACAAAAACCCCTCCAGACAGGGAATGTCTAAATGGTCTAACGTTAACTACACAATACATAAAGTAATCGGACCCCAAATTGTATGTTAACGCTAGCTGCTGTGGCTAGTCCCGTTCCGTGACCAACACATAGCAAGTTAGCATATCAGCTATATTACCTTTTTCATCGCATCCCAGCTGTTAGACGATTCCAAGTCATATTGTCCTTTATTTGGTTGTAGAGATAGCAGTGCTCGTCGTTTGAGAAGGGGGCCGTCCATTGTTTCCCACTGGACCGAAAATAGCTTTGTCTGACAGTCCGTTTCGTTACCCCGGAAACAAACGGCAATTGTTCCGAAAACACACTCTTTTTCCGAGCACCAAACAGAAGCACATGGCTAATTATTATGCAGAATGACGGCGATTTTTTAATGGCATCGGTTGGAAGGATTTCATTGGTCAAACATATATTTCGCAGGCGGAAATCCGCTGAAATCGAGGTCCGTCCGAATATTTGTTCCCCCCGCACGAATGTTCCGCAGGGGTCTGCAAGCGTCCATAAGAAACCACAAAATGTTTTTTTTTATAACTCAGAAATTACTGTAAATATTGGTAAAAGTACTACAAATAAAAATACATCTTTTTGAGGTCCTGGTACCTCATTTTGTACTTTCTATTCTGGGTACTTTCTTACATGGCTTCCCCAAAAATTTCAGACAGAAAGATTATTTGCTATATTTATCTGAGATTTTCCATTCAAACCATGATATGATGCATTGCTATTATTAATTGTTCTTTCTGGGTCTGTATGGAAGCCCTTCCTCCTCCTATTGTAGGTGATATGGATCAAATCTTCAGTCACAGTATATGTCATTTTATATGTATGTATTTTTTTTTCATTGATATGTATACATATAGTGTGATTTAGTACATTTGTGTGACGTTATGCTGAGAAGCAGTTGAATATAACATTAAGATTAATTTACCTGATGGGAATGAGTCAGCTTTTGGTGAATTCAGTGAATTAAATACGTCATAGAGCAATCAGATCTGCCCAGTAATTGTCTAATAAAACCATAAATATTAAAAGGGATTGATACTGTACCTTAGTATAAACTCTATAACAAAATCTCTGCTTGTTGAGAAATCTTTTCACGGTACATTGTAAAATGTCTACATCCTTTATACTACATACTGCACCTGTAAACACCATCAAACCCAGAGCTTTTAGGATTGTAAGAGGGGGTCCATGCTAGTCTAGATTTCTGTGATCCAGTCAAGGCTCACAAAATGACATTTTATTGCATTTTCAAATCACACCATCAAAGAAAAGAGAAAGCCATCTGCTTATAAAAATACAACACACCTGTCTATACTTTTGGAGATATCTCCAAATGCAATAAAACAATGTACATTTCCATATAACGGCCACATATACAGTATGACATTATTCCCAGTTTTACTCATATATATATATATATTTTAGTCTCCCGTTTCTTTTACATAAACTTACCGATAAGAAAAGGCAACATGCAGGTGATAGCAGCACATTTAAAAGACAAGAGAACATTAAACACAACTTGTTGAGACAAAGGGAAGACAGTGACATTTTAACTTTGAACCTCCCAAAAAAACACTAAGATGAATGTGTTAGAGGTAGTGCTCAACATTTAACCACAGAATGAAAAGGTGATGAAATTAAAAAGGCCTTATGCTGGGTTTTATTGAACAACAGGCAAACTATACTTATATTATATACCAGTAGATATATTGTAATATTGTAATTATGCAGCACCTTGTATTTGGTTCAAGGAGGTTTTACTGTTGTAATTCCTGCTGATGACCACAAGAGGTCATCTTTAGTATTACTTAATACCTCTTTAACCTTCAACCCTGGCATGGAGAACACTTGATTGTTGAGTCAGCTATGAAGAGAAGTTCACAAAATGCCATGAATGTTTCAAGAGTAAAGAGCTGCATCTTCCTCTGCGTTGATATGATTCCAAATGAGCACATTAGGGTTAAAAAAAAGAAAGAAAAAAAAGCTTATGTAAACATGGCTTTTCTGTTCGAGAACGTGTTCCTACATCCACAAATCTAAAAGACTGCCACACTATGTTCATGTACAGGCTGATTCCGCCGTACACAGAATATAAAGTGCGTTTCCTCTCATCATCTGAGTTTCATGTTGACAATCTAAATCCTTTCTCCCCCATAAAACGAGTGTCAGTGGTCATTATATTGCTGCGAGCAACACATTTAAATGTTTTACTAGGAATTAAATTTTCCAAGGTCCTTAATGTACTCAATCACTTCCGTGACCTGCAAAAGCTCCAACATAGGTTTTGCAGTTACATGTTTGTACATGAGTAACAACGGCTCACTTTCGCAGCCTGGCCAGGTCATGACAAACATGTTCAAAGAAAACACTGTGTAAAGTCTGTGGGCGCCTGCTTTCTGGCATACAATTATTACCATATCAAAAACAACAATGGTAACAATAATGTGCAAATTATAAAGATGGAGTGAGTTTGTGTTTAATTGTTTTTTTTATCTCACTTTTGGTTATTCTTTTATCATAAAACGACTTAGAAACAATTCAAACGGACAAAACACACCAGAGACAGGCTGATGCTGCTGTGTGGGCTTTTAAAACAGTTCATTCATGAGATCTAAAATGTCTTTTAAAAAGGCTTTTAAAGGGGGAAGGTGGGGAGGGGAGGGGGGGTACAGAGTTGGAAGATGATCCAGAGAAAGTGGAGGTGTTGGACCAGTGACACAGATTTAGTTTGGTGTTAGAAGTCTGACAGGCCCAAGGCTTGAAGAGGCTGATGGGAGTGGACTGGGGGGGGGTGGAGTTATAGAACCTTCTGGAGGATGGCGTTGGGCACTTCCAGAGTCTCGTCCCTCACCAGGACGATGTCATACGAGTCCAGATATTTGTCCAGACGCTCTTCAACCTGCAGAGTGAGACCAGAGAAAACGGTCAGGAGCGGCTTTACGGTTCATGCTGTGAATCTCCAAGCAGCCACAGTAGCTGTCGCCATGGAGATCCAGTGGAAAACAAGAAGCGCACAAACACTGTTTTCAGCTTTCAAATGGGAAGTAATTAGGAGCTGTACATTTTGCATTAGTAAAAAGTCCCCAACCAGGACACACGTACAGTCAGAGTGAAGGATTTTCATCACATAATGTTTACTAATACAGTGGAAACCGCTTATAGTGATCACTGTTACAGTGATCAACCGCTTATATGGGTCAAAAAGCTTGAGACAGAATCATTCCTATACAAACGCTGTTTAAATAATTTGCTTATCGTAATCAAGTAGTCCGCTTACAGTGTTCATTTTGGGTCTTTTCATACATGATAACATATGGAAGAACATTTTAAAGCTATGTTAGACTAACGTTAGTTGAATTATTATTTTGTTTTTTACTTTATTCCCTTACTTTGCCTCACAGACCGTCGCGATACCTGTGGCTGCGTGCACATTAATGTCATGACGGGAAAAGGAAAGTCATCTCTGAATGAAAAACGAATGAGCACAGGAAAAGCACCCTCGTCAAGTGGATTGAAAATGCCAAAGAGAAACTACTGATCCTCAATCAGCTCTGCGGCACACATGCAGACCGGCGCCCGTCTCCCTCCATGCCGTTACCGGGTGAGCGAGTGAGGAGCCCCGGCAAAGGGGCGCCGTTCTGCATGCACGCTCGCGCTGCAGAGCCGGCCAAAAACGGCAATGCCTCACCCATGGTGAGGGAAAACACAGAAGAATTGGCAGCGAGCCAGTACATAGTGAAGCGGTCGGTTTCATTACTTTGTATTCATGTAATAAATATACAAATGTTAATTAGATGGTAATCTGCATGAGAAATGATGCACAACAAGAACAATTCGGTTATAATAATCATCCGCTTATAGTGATCAATTCGACCCGGACAGACGTGATCACTTTAAGCGGTTTCTACTGTATTATCTTAAAATCATGTAAGGTAGTGGTGTATCGGACCGTTGTTAAATTACACAGTTTAACCATCATCGTGTGAAATTAGGCTTTACTGCCGATCGTTAGAGGCTGATATTCAGTCAAAATATGAGATCAGCATTAACGCTTTCTAGTCGCCGATCCCCGATAAGGCTACATTGCGGACAACAAATCCATGTTGAAAACTGGAAATCGACAGGAGGAGAGCTAGTTAACGTTGGCAGAACCGGAGCTAACAGCTAACGTTAATGGAGGTTCCATTGAGTTACATTAGTATTGAGCGAAGAAGGTAAATTATAACATTATCATGATGTGTTCAAATGTAATCTTGTTTTCCCAGAAATGTAAAATAAATATTAGAGAGAGAACTATGACCTGTTTAACTTCCTAACACTACCTCTATGCAGCCTATAATACATAAATAGAACTACTGATGCCAAGAATTTTATTTAATTTTTTAATCAATAAAAATACAATCTTTTATTTTTTAATCATTTGAATTGTGTGTCTTTATGCAAATAGACCACTATAGATGACAATAACAAAGTAAAAGCATAACATTTAGAATTTTTGACAGTTTACACTGACTTCTGGGCGGTTGAAATTATTTTTTGGGATGGTGGTGAAAAACAATAGTCTGGAGCCTTGTATACCAGCTGCTATAACAAAACAACAAAAACAATCTGTATCGGCCGATATGGCTCATCGACGACTAGCAATATGCGAGTGCAAAATGCATGATCAGCAGCAGCCAAGCTCAACAGAAAACTTCAATCATGCAGTGTTCCAATCCGCGTACTTCTGTACCTACACTTACTATATTGAGTGCATAAGTGCGTTCACACTGTGAAGTACGGAAAAATGCAGTGCACTCTAAGTACCCGGATGTTGTACTCAAAACGGTAAAATCGTTGAGTGTGGAACGCCGGACACTTCTCACCCTCAACGGTCGTCATCTTGGCTACGTAGCGGAAGGGGCGGGACCACGACCACCATTCAAACGTGAAAATGGCGGCAGATGATGCAGGAGCTTTTGCGGAGCTGAACAACGTACCTTATGGATGCCAGCTCATGTGCCAGCTGCCGTAAAACCCCGAAGAAGAAGAAGAGATCTTGGCGGGTAGCGAGCCGCGGTGAAATGTTGCGATCGTCATTTCCGGTAAGGGCGCCGCAGAGTATTCGATTTGAGACGACCCTTCCCCGTTGAAATTTACGCACTACTCAAGTAAGTACAGAGTGCACGCAGTGCACTACATTGAAGTGTACTTCCAGAAATACGTGGATTGGAACACACTCATGGTGTCTCGACAGCCTCAAATGAGTTCAATCACTGCTATTTGATAATTCAGAGTGCAGCTCAAACACCACCTCCCTCCCTGGCCTCAGTTTATTGATTATTTCTAAGATTGTGAACTCAATCGACTCAGTGATCGATAACATGTTTTAGGATCCATGGTCATGTGACGTGGCTGTTTGTACCTTGTCGTTGAGGAAGCCGATCTTGAGGATGTTCTCCACGTTGGGCGCGCCGTCGGCCATGCTGAGGTCCCCCAGTGAGTCACCCATTAGGATGATGTTGGAGTATTCCTTCACCTGTTTGAAGTACTCCGTGTTCCTTAGGGCACCGTCGTGTTTGTTGTACACGTGGATCAGTTCGCCTTTGAAACCCTTAAGGACGCCCTGTGAGATGAGGAGCAGATCCGACCAGCATGGTGAGACATTATGTTTCTTAAATCACGATGAGGTTGAGCTGTAACACAAGCAGAAGATCAGAGGCGTCCGTCTTTCCTGCAGGACTCACGTTTTCGTCGAAGTCCATGAAGTTGGAGACGACCTTGACGTTGGGGTAGTAGACTCCGGCTTGGCGGATGATTTCCTCCAGGACGTCGCCCAGGCCAGCGGAGAAGATGAAGACGGGGACTTCGTGCTGCTGCAGGCTTTCAAAGAAATGCAAATAGCCATCCCTGAAAACAAGCAGACACACAGAGGGACAAGTTGGTGAGAGGCGTCACTTATTCTGTACAATTTAAAGGTGCTAATGATAACATTGACACTTGTCTTTAGAGTATAAAACAGCCCTGAGGATCCACTGAGCCCCAACCTCCTCATTCAGTTGGGACCTTTCTAGATAAGGGCATCACCATCAGTTAATACCCATAATGCAACAGTAAACTGCAGTAACGCTGTAGTGTTCAGAGTGCCCAGGCGAGCGTTGAGGAACACGTACCTGAGTGCAGCACCAGACTCTCTAACCACCTCTACCAGTTTGTCTTTCTCTATCCGCTGCTCCACAAGTAGTGTGTGAGACTTGAAATACCTGCAAACACACACACACACACACACACACACACACACACACACACACACACACACACACACACACACACACACACACATTTTTAGGAACACTGTGTAGAAAGAAAAGTATATTCTGCTGGTTGTGAGCAGAAACATAAAGATGACTGTGTGTGTGCATGCGTCTTACCACTCCACCATGAATGGGTATTTCTCCTCCATGGTGAGTTGAGGGTCGATCTCGATGGGATAATATTTATTCTTCAGCTGCAGCAGCTTCTGCCTGCACTCCTCTGCCACCAGATCGCAGTTTTCAATGATATCTGCACAAAGAAGGAGAATGACACCATTATAATTTATGTTTCAAACAGGCAAGAAAACCACATTGAAATTGGGAAATTATAATTAAGATTCACAAAAAATGTGATTAGAAAAATAAACACTAAAACATGACACTAAAGCCCTATTCGCACAGGACTAGCATTACCAGGGGACCTCATGGGATTTAGAAATCCCCCCCCACGTCTGGGTATAGTGTGGCACATTTGCACAGGATAAATCTGTATTTTACTCAGATTTACTGACATTATCCCCCCGGATATGATGTCAAGGCTCTATGTAACATCCTAAAAAGGAGTGGAGAAAACAAAAAACCTTGCAAAAACTAGAACTACCGCCTTGTGGTTGTGTGCCTCTGCCAGTCATTCAAGTTACAGTTTACATCCATGTCTGTCCGAATCAATTCATCATTTTATCCTGTTAGACATTTGTGTGAAATTGTCATAATTAGCTAATGAATTCTTGAGATATGGACAAAAACGTGTTTTGTGAGGTCACAGTGACCTTTGACCACCAAAATCTAATCAGTTCATTCTTGAAGTTCGTGTCAAATTTGAAGAAATTCATCCAAGGCGTTCCTGAGATATCACGAGAACGGACCAGACAGACAACCCGAAAACATAATGCCTCTGGCATACCTACTATAGTAGGTCATTTGTGGTCGAATTTTTACTTGACAAATAACGGACACGGCGGATTCGCACGGGATTAAGATCGAAGACGATCTCCGCAGTAATTATAAATTACTAGAGGTCCCCAGGTAATACTAGTCCAGTGCGAAAAGGGCTTAAGAAACATCTCATGTTGTTTTCTTGTTGTACTTACAGTGACATGACGGAGAGCGTTTGCCGTTGACGTTGAACTTGCTTAACGTCATGTCGAAGTCTGTGATGACCTGCAACAGAGCCAAGAACATTTGGTTTACCAGAACCAGAGGAATACATGAATCAGACACATTGGATCCTTAAAGGGCGGGTCCATTATTTTTGAGTTCTTTGTGTTTTTTATATCATTCTGTAGCTTCCCAGTGTTGTTCCTTATGTTTTCAAATCCCAATATTCACATTTTGGTCAAAGTACGTATGTTTTAGTCTCAAAATGCAATTTTCCCTTCAAGCCCTTCTAAAAACGTTTTCCTACGTGACCTGACGTAGGTTTCTGCATGATGACGCTGCTGCATCCTTATAGTCAGTGTATTAACGTTACATACAGGAAATTAGATGGCAGATCGGCACGCTCCCAGTTTGGAGAAGCAGACGGGAGTACCGACAAGGAAGCTAAGCAATGTACTGCTGTCGATGAGAAAGTCAAACAATAACACAAACAAACTAACCGATCGATGCAGCGGTAGACCGGCAGCTTCCGTGTTCTGAGAGGTAAAATTACTGTTTTTATGAATCGAGTCTGGTGGCTTTGAAGAGAGACATAACAGATTCAGTTCCCTGTCAGAAAGGGCTGTCTGACAGCGAGGTAAAGCGGTGAAAATATTCTAAGTATAGCGTACGCTTAAACTGATTGTTTTAAGTGGCTAAAATATGTTTTTCTGCTGCTCCCATCCACAGCCGCTTTACCTCGCCGTCAGACAGCCCTTTCCGACTATCGCTCCCTTTAAGACCAGACCAGACTCAGTTCACAAAACAGTCATTTTACCTCGCAGAACGCGGGAGTATACATACAACCCCACTTAACTAACCCTTTCAGTTATTTCCAAACTTCGCACAGCTAATGTTGACTCAGTTAGTGGAGGAAGGCTGGATGCTGCATCTGGATACGCTGCTTGGAATGTGGAAAAAGCAGCAAGTTCTGTGTTTATCTCTAGAAAGTGAGTCTACCTTTCCAGGTAATGGGCTTCAAAAACGAACGAGAGGAACCTTGTAAAGCACTGAAGTGTTCAGCTCGTGAGAAGCTTTTCCAGTTGCTATAGGCTTGGGAGCTTCAGTACCACGAGGTGGCGCTGTTTCACCGAAACACTGACTTCGTATCAGGACTTTATGTTCTACCTGTAGTTTGGAGGCTCCTCCTTTGATGAGGTCACAGATGATCTGCTCCACCCTCTCAGGGTCCCTCATGTGGACCGTCGACTTCTCAAACTGAGGCATCTGGAGGGAGGGAGGGAGGGAGGGAGGGAGGGAGGGAAAGAGAGGTTATTATAGACGGATGTTTAAACATCAGCTTAGTACAGACTTAAAAACAGGAAACCTGTAAAACAGCAGCATGAAAATATTAATTAATAGAAAAGTAATACAAATATTCGACTTCAGGGTCTAACTGCAGCACTTTGGCCTGTAGGTAATCTGTGGTGACAGTTCTGGTTTGAAGAGGAGGAGGAGGAGGAGGACAGCACTGAAGAGGAATTTGTGTGTTGACATCTAGGCTTGATTTGGATTTAGGTTGGTGTGTGTTGAGGGGTATGAACCGACTACATGTCAACCTAGAATTAATGACATCAGTGTATTTGAACACACTGTTCCCTGGCCGAGACACACACACACACACTCCTGGAGGGGGTTTCAGATTCGTGAAACAGCATCGACACGATGTTTGGAATCAGTCGGTGTTGTATAATAAGCTGGACGGACACACAAACAGCCACAGTAATACCTTGCAGAGAGCAGGTGGACTTCAGCCCTCCTTGTAACTTCATCTCATCGACATCAGTTCAGCCTGACTCGTGGACAAGTCTGTTCTCAAAGCTTCTCATTGCTCGACAACAGGATGTTTTTTTTTATACAAAATATCATCTTAATGCAAGGTCAAGTCAAGTCAAGTCAAGTCAAGTCGATAAAGACAGTTACTTGAGCCAAATATATTTTGTTTGAAGTGCAGACACTAATATTTAACTGAAAAGACTGTAGAAATGTGTCCACCAGTAGACATTTGTCAAAGTGTATAGAAGCAAAGAGACGAAACACTGGTGCTTTTTTGACAACAGTCGCTAGATGACGCTGCGGTAGCGCTGCCGCAATTTTGGACTGAAAACGTCGATGACTCTGAGGCCATGGATGTTTAAAGAGACGTCTGTATTTCATAGGATCATTTTTTTTTAGGTAAATCAACTTCCCAGTACGAATACTTGAATAGCCCTCATTTAAATCATTATGTCCTAAAAGTTGTAAAATAGTCAAATGGTCAATATTCAAATCCAGAGTTATTTTCATCGGCATAATGAACGTGCAATCAGACCCACGGGACTGCAACGCCCTGCACGCTCATATGACATATCCGGTTCTGCCAGCTTCCTTCTAGCTGTATGCGGCTGTAATAATGGATATATTGAAATTTTGTTTTACTTTTGTACGGCACTTTGTAAGGGGACGTTTTACTGGCGTCCGGTAGTCGCTTTCAATCCAAAATGGCAGAAGTGCAGCTCTTCTGCTGGGCGCTGATGTCGCAATGGAACGAACAATTGACTTTCACTTATCAATATACGGGAGTCTTTTCATTCCTATGAGAGTTGCTCAGTGGTGCATGAAGCCAAAATGGCTCGACTGCCGAGTGATAAAGTACCCGGTTCATCCAGTGATCTTCCACATCCACTGGGCCCATAGAGCTTCCCAGCCCTCGCTCCAGCCTCGGTCTGGGTCTCATTCACATGAACGGAGGAAGGGAAATAACTCTGGATTCAGCTATTAGTGCATTTTACAACTTTAGGCTATTTGAGTCTTTTAACTCAAGTGTTGTCTCATGTGAGGCAGTTGTTTTGGATTGTTCCAAGTAAAGGAAGAAAATAATCAACAGTGATGAAGTACGGTATGGTTATTTGGAATTTAAAGAACAAAAGTAAATCCAGACCCTATATAACACTAATATATAAAAGCTTAAAAGCCCTTTCTGATGTAACAACGTTGACAGTTGAAGGTTGCAGGAGGGGCAACAAACACTGTGCATATAGCAGATGTACACTGTGCTAACTAACTAAAAACACACACACACACACACACACACACATATCAGCATCAGGCTTTGTAGCACCTTATAAATCACTCTTGTCCTTCAGAAACATGACACCCTGAACACAAACTAAAAATAAAAACTTCTCTAGTTCCAGCCTACTCTCTAATAAACATATCACTCACTCACAAACGCACACTTATCTATGCGTGTAAAGAGCCAAAACAACTTCCTAATCTTCATATCTGCGTAAAGAGTAAATACTAAAGAGTAAAGAACAAAAAATAGTCTCAGACAACCTCCCATTTGTTTTTAAATGATGGTTTTTAGCCGTAGGGAGAACCTATGAGAACATGCTGTTCCTGTAAAAACCACAGAGCCTGTAGTGTACCAACAGGAACAGTTTTATAGGGCGTGTCCCTCTGATGGCAGTGGAATTCAAACCTGCTCCTCATTTGAGCAAACTGAATACTCTGACATCATGATATAACAACATAATGAAAAACATCTGTACTGTCAAGATGCTAAATGTGATACTGCCAGATGTGCTGCATCACATTCATCACATTCCTCACATTGCCTTGTTTTTTTTAAATATATTTTGCACAATTTATGATCTTTTCAGTGAGAGCAGGTTACAACATTGCAATATACCCAACGTAAAGTTTAGGTAAAAGCATCAATTACAAGCAGCAAATACTGAGGTCAAAGGTCAAAGCATCCTAATAACAGGAGAAGACATTCAGGAGGGTTTCGTTACCTTTGATAGCAAGAATTTGTAGCACTAAATGTTTTGTTTTTTTCTGTTAATATGAACCAAAAATGGCTACAGCCTGGAGTATAACCAGTTATACACAATTACATCCACATACACACTGACACACTGACACACACACACACACACACACACACACACACAAACTTACCGCGGGTCTGTTGAGTCAGCTAAAAAAACAGTGAGGAAAAGATTGTATGTCTGCAGAGGGCTTTTATACCTACAGCAACAGTCGGGGAGGGAGGGGGGCGTCACCCAAAGGATAAGACAACATAACTCCTCCCCTTGAGGAGATGCTCAAACACACACACACACACACACACACACACAAAATGGCAATTTCAGCTCACCCATGTCACACACCCAAAAAATAAAAATTAATTAATAGACGTGGAATGGGGCCAGTGGAGGAAAAGTGGCACTTGTATCTACCCGTGTTCCAGTAATTTGACCTTTGACCCCTTGAAAAGAAAGGGAACCTTTAAAATCAATCAGAGAAGATGGACCCCCTCCAGTACTACTACTGCTGAGCACACACATTTTACACACACAATACACACCCCGCTTCACCCCCACAAACACACACATGCAGAAAATAGCTTGATGGCGCGCGGAGGGTCACGAGGGTCAAGGTTCAGTGTGAGTGTCAGGCTGTTTGGTCAGTCACACATGATGCAGCTAATGGACACACACACACACACACACATACACATACACACACACACACACACACACACACACACACACATATACAGCCTAATGCTGTCTAATGCTCATCTTTCTGCTGCTGCTTCATCATTCAGGTGTATAAAGACAAACGGGCACACTGCACCACATCTTCATGTTACTGGTTGAGTCTGAACATGTCAATGTACACACGCACACACACACATGCACACACACACATGCACACACAGATTAATATCCAGGTTGAGCAGGTTCTTGTATTGAAGCCTCTGAATGGCCCAGAGGCCAAAATATGGCAACTCCAACATAACCCTTCTTGTATCAGTGAACCCATATCTCTCCAAGGGTGTACTTTTGGAATATATACTGTATGATGTCAGACCATGTGTGCAATGTCATGATTGTGTGAACACAAACTCCAAGCTAACAGAAGGCTTAACAGTTTATAGCTTGCGTAATTAACTGAATTTATAAAATTATAAATTAAAGTGACTATGCAACTTTTGTAAGAAGAAGTAAGTCTTTCTTCATTTTACACGTGAAAATGTAAATTTATTAACAATAAAATCATAACTTAACACAATGCACTTAGGGGGTTTGCGGCTAGTTTTCAGCAGCTTATGGTGGCTAATCTTAGCTGATGCTAGCAAACTTTAGCTAGATATTGCTATGTAACTTCCTGTAATTGTTACCTGTGGCCAGAGTTGTCGCTGTTCAGCAAAAGCGTAGTGTTTGGATTTTATTGACAATACTATGGTTATTTAAACTGCTTATTGTTCCCCAACTTTATTGATACTCTTACTCTAGTGTGTAGACAGAACTAGAAAATGCATTTCCTGCAGAAAATGCGTGTGAATGCTGAAAGCTAAAATTGATTTGAAAATGCAGTATAAAGTATTAAGTGCAGTGCAAATGTATTGCACTGCAATACATTATTATTATTATTATTATTATTATGATACATTATCTTGTTCTACCAATCAGTGATTCAGTAAACAAAAGATATTTGTGCAGCATTGACACTTGGTCCCGGGCTTGTTTTTTGCTGAACAAGGCTCAGTTCCCTGCTGTCCTCTGTTGTCGCTGTAAGATGGCAGAGACAGGAACATGAGACGACCTCGTCCTCCTCTCCTCTGCCGGCCTCAACTGCCTCGCATACCACGAGTCCCAAAAACTAGGTCGAGACTCTCTGATTACACTTTACCACAACAACAGTGCAGGCCCCTGCTGAACACTGGACTCAGAGAGACAGCCCCGCTAATCCTTTCCTTCTTATCTTTCTCTTCCACTACAATCCTGTGCAAAAATCCTTTTTTCCTGTCTTAACATGACGTGCACATGGGGCCAGTTTGCATTGTACCAGCACATGCGAAACACAAGACGAAGCGTTCCAAAGAAACACCTAGAAAAATGTAACTATGAGCAGATGATCGCGTTAACACTACTGTGCATGAAAACAAGTACAGGTACAAACGTGCATGACAGAACCGCCAACAATAAAAATGGAGCAAATATTTAGTAGTGGTTGTTGCTTGAGCTGTTGAGCTGGTGTGTCTGGGCCACACGGACAACTCCCAGACCGGACACAACGCCCGTGGTAGTGACCTGTCAATCACAAGGTAGCTACGCCCAAAAGCATACTCTGCATTATAGCTTATTTGACTCTAAATGGGACCATAATTTACTAAATGATCATCATGCTGTATTGAAGAAGACTTGAAACTAGCGATTGAGACCATAAACTCATGTTTACAATGTTTACTGAGGTAATAAATCAAGTGAGAAGTAGGGTAATTTTCTCATAGACTTCTATAAAATCAGACTTCTTTTTGCAGCCAGAGGAGTCGCCCCCTGTTGGCTATTAGAAAGAATGCAAGTTTAAAGAAATTCCACATTGGCTTCACTTGTCAGACCAAGAGGTAGCCCACTGGTTTCACCTCGGTTCTATACAGCCACACGCTGCATAATATATAATAGATAATAGCAGTGTGGATGTCAATATTCGTGTGGCTTCAAGACAAGCATCACACAGAGAAACAGATAAAAGAAAAGATAAAAATAAGGAGGTCAGGAGTGATGATTAAAGGTCGTTAGAAAAGGTGGATCTATTCTACAATGTGACAGCAAAGCTGAGTGGAGCTTTGCTATCGCATGATTTTTTAAAAGCTTTAAACAAGTTCTTGTTTGAATACTACTTTGCATGTTGCTGCAAAACACACTATCACACAAAATCACTGTCTAACAGCTGTCAAATTACCTGTTCAACCGTCTCCCAGCATTCCTCTGAAATCCCACCTCATCTACACAAGCCTGAGCAAAGGTTACAGATAGGTTTGTGCTGCTGTGACCCAGCCTGCCGGGGTCAAAGGTCATCGAGGACAAAGTGCAGAGCCCCTCTGAGTGCTTCCCTCACCCCTCGACAGGTGACAGTTCACAAGCTGTTGTTCTAACTGTACAACACCTCTCTGGGGCGGAGGGGGACAAAGGAGGACGGTCTGCAGGACAGATAATGCACACAGTGCACTTCAATAGGCTGAGCTACTTTTTAATTTTGCTCACCACAAACAGCTCTACTCTGCACCTTTATAGACTTGTTTTATTGTATTCTAAAAAACAATGTACAGCTTTATTCTGCACTTTAGTCTATTTAAAAAAAAAAAAACTCTCTACCTCAGTTCTTATCCCGCATTATATTCCATATTTGACATTTCTTACTTTCCTGGTCTCTACTGTATATCTCCTATATTTTATTATCCAGCACTATATCACTTTTTGCACAATATTCACATTTTTAATAGTCCTGTATCTCAGTTGTTACGCTGCACTATATTCATTTTTAACAGTTTTCTTCATCTCTTGGTATTTTTCTATATCTCTGGTATATTTTTTTTATACTTTGTACTACTTACTTGTGCCTTTTTACTAATATGTTTGCACTATGGAACTGAGATGCTGGAAACTTGAATTTCCCTCGGGATCAATAAAGTTACTATCTATCTATCTATGTATCTATCTATCTATCTTCATCTGTGGACACAACCTGAGAGATGACTGATCCCGGCACTGTTGATTGAATGAGATACACCTTTGACAAACAACTGTACTCATACTGATAGTACTGCAACTTCTGCTACCAACACCCTTAATACTACCACCTCTTCCATTAATACTACTGCAACTTTTGCAACTACCGCTATAGTTATTACTACCTCCACAAATCTCTTACTACTTCTACTACTACTACTAATACTGCTGATCCTATTGCTACTATTGATATTACTACAACTTCTGCTACCACTACTAGTCATACTACCACTAGTTCTAGTACAATTACTACTACTGATGATACTACTTTGTTTGTTACCACTATTACTGCTATTGTCGCTACTTTTGCATCTGTTACTACTTCTGATCCTCCTCCTCTTCCTCCTGATACTGCAACTTCTGCTAACACCACTTTTTTACTTCTACAAAACTTTGCTACCAGTACTGCTGTTCCAAAATGTTACTACTAATACTGCTGACCTTACACCTCCTATTCATAGTACTACACCATCTACTACTAGTCCTACGACTAATAGTTTTACTACAACTACTAATTGTACTGCAACCACCACAGTACTACATCCAAAAATACTACTTCGACTTTTACTATACTAATACTGCTGATCTTAGTGCTACTACTGCAACTTCTGCTACCACTACAACTACTTACTGTATATATATGTCCATCAATGCTATTGCAACTTTATCTACTACTACTCTTACTTCCATTTGTACTACTTTTATTAGTCTGTTACTAAACTTACACTGCTGATGTTACTGCTGCTATTGATACTACAGCAACTTTGACTATTTTCTCTACTTCGAATACATCTGTTACTACTGCTCCTTATCCTCCTACTACTACTTCAACTTTTGCTACTACTACTATTTTTACTACTACACAGCTTTCGCTGCTAATGCTATTTTTACAAATCTGTTACTACTACTAATACAGCTGATTACAGAAACTAAATTACTACTACTAAAGACTGTTAATTACTGAGCACTAGCAGCTGGTCCATGAGGTGGGACACAGGTCTGATGATACATGTACTTAGAGCTGTCGTGGTGACGGAATTTCACTTGCGGTGATTATGATTGGCTCAGTGAGATATGCAGTATTATTGCCGTTTTTTTTTTTTTTTTTTGCAAATGACTTCATTTATCCTGATTTTAGTGCTGTATTAATAAGCTTTATTGTTAGGCTATTATTATTGGGTATGTGGTTGATTTTTAAATGACAAAGATGACAGTATTAAAACTTATGAAATACTTGATTATTTGTTAAATGCAGAACACAGAAGAGCAACGAGGGGCAGCGAGTTTCTTTCAGCAGAGATGCTTTGGTTGCGTCAGGTCCGCACAAGGTAGAATACTTGCTCTAGATACTGTATATGCATGATGTGTCATGGAAATTGTGGTATTAAAGGTGTATCAGATGTAATCTGTATGAAATATGGTCTTTATGAAGTGTAATCATATAGTTTTGTAATCTTCTAAGACGCCGATGTTGTACGCTTTAAGATTAAATGCATTTGTAACATTGCAGAATTAAGCTGAGGGTCAGTGAGGGTGTTTGTGACAGGATATGGGTCTGCGTGAAGAAGAAATCATTGACCCTGGGGCATCAAGTGACCCTTTTGTTAGATCACATGCAGTCAGATGTTTGAGATTTCCTGCTTATATGGAGGGCACCTGGTGCAGGAATGTGTTTCATGGTATGTCAATGTTTTTATGGCTGTCTCTGTACTTCTATATAAAGCTGTATCTTTAGGAGAATGGATAGGCAAATATTGTGTTTGTGCATTTTGTTGCCTCTCTCTCATCACTCTAGACAGCAACTGATTTTAATTTGCCACGACAGATGTTAAGACATGCCTGAGTGTTATTAGCATATGACATAGTGCCTGCTTTTGCAATGAGGCCCTTCATGAGTTTCATGTGGCCACACCCACACTGGGAACTGCTTTGGTTATCATGGTGACAGCCATCTGTTGCTACTGATAAAGCAGCATGGCCACTGGAAGAAGTGTTGGTCGCCTCAGTAAGAGGCTGAAGCCGCCCGGAGTTCAGGTGGAGTTCAGACTTCAACCTCTAATTCATTACCTCCGCCAAGGAGGTTATCTTTTGTTGTCAGCAGGATTACAGAAAAACTACTGGCCTGATTTTCATGAAACTTGGTGGAAGGGTGCAACATGGGCCAAGGAAGAACCAAATAAATTTTGGAGCGGATCCAAATCACGGGGGCACTACATGCATGATTTTCACTTCGCACTTGGCAGAGGTCCACGCTCTCTGAGTGCCCTTCCAATTTTCATTGCAATTCCCAATTTGTTTATGCCAGAATCGATGTATTTGCTTCATTTGAGTCTATGCGGAGGTGGAAGGAAGAAAGTATGGAAACACCTTGGGGTTTCACACATTGCCAAGAAAAGCAGAGCTAGACATCACGACTAAAGCTGCATGCTAACTCTGTCATGGACAGGAAACGTTATTGTTTTGCGGTAACGTACGGTCTAGCCAGCCGTCACTCTCATCTCTGTGGTCAAATCAGCCGACACTACAACTGTAGAGCACTCATATACTGACATTTATGTTAAATGCATTCAAACGGCCCCGATGGAGCTGACTATGGATGTATAAAGAGAACGGAGCTGATGGGAGAGCTAGAGACGGACTTTGTGATGTTAGCCGAAGTATACATGTGCGACTACGTCCGGTTTTCAGAATAAGGTGTTAACAAAGGGAACTGTATATACAAAATACATGTATATGGAAAAAAGATTGATTGGATTATATTCACCAGAAGTATAAAACATTACCTGTCCCTTATAAATTAAAAAGAAAATACCACTAATTTGTGAGGAAAACATCTTGCCTTATTCTTTGATTTTTGGGTTGCTGGAAAAAATGTTATAAATAATTCCTGACAATGACTGATATATTTGACCTCACGACATCTCTGACTACATACACGCTGAAAATCAAACATTTTTACTGTATCAATGTAGATATTTTCCAAATTTCATGTCCCGTGAAGTGTATGATTCAACTTTTCCCCATGGTCTAGTACTAAAAACTAATGTAAATTGGAGTTTGACTCCTCTTTGCAAGTGATCATCTCTAATGTTCCTGTTAATTCAAAAACTGAGGCTCGTTCTACTGTTGCACTCACTGCTTTAGTAATTCTAGGAGAAAGCATTAGGTCAAAAACTTTCCTGGGAACATATATGAACCTAGTATGTGTCCAGGCATACTACTGATCATATTATAGAAAGTACTGTGTACTGTCCTGTAGATACTGTATAAATAAAGTGAAGTACATAGCAATCCCTAAATATTTGCATGTTGCTTTGGTCTTATTGTCTCTGCTCCTTTCCACAAATATACATCAAGGAGTGCTGATTTCTGGAATACAGAAACACACAAAATCCATCTTATTTTCTAGAAGAAACCCAAGACTTGCAGCTCAAGTGTAGCTCCGTCCTGCCCTCTAGAGGTCAATAGGGTGAAACACACTCCAGCAGATTTCTTCCTCACCTAACCCTGCAATAGACCTTTTTCACAGCAGGATTTCAGCTTAATGTTGCAGGAAAAGCACAGGTATAGTTGATAACAATAAAAGCATCTGGGGAGGGGGGGACTAGTTCCAGGGTCCTGGCATTATCCATGCTGGCTCACTGTCATGGCTTACTGGGACACTTGAAGGAACTGAGTCATCAATGCTATGAGTCATACTGTAGCATTCACAGAGGCCATATGGTAGTAAAAGGTTTGAACTGCACACCAGTCAATGTAAGTACATACATACATACATACACCGCCACGTGTCCTGCTTCAGAGTCCATGAGAAGCTAACAAGGCAAAAGTATAAAAATTTAGCAAAACATTATTTAACAGAAGTGAGAGCTCTCTACTTGTTTTAAAGGTCTTATTGATAACATTTTTATGTAGACAAATATTTCTTGAAAAATAATACATCCACAGAGCTTTTAGAAAGGTGCTGAATAAAATTATTGCTTTTCTTGAAAAAAATTATTATGATGAAATGAAATTTTGGCAGGTCCAAATGAATGTTTGGTTTATCTCTGTGGTAGGGATGCGCCGATACCGGATGGGATATCGGGCCGATACCGACTCAAACAGTTGGATTGGATATCGGTGACAATGGGGCCAATTTATTCAATTCAATTCTATGTTTATATACTATATACATTATGGACTCAAGTTTTAATTCCTGTTAGAGGCACCTTGGATAAAGCCGTCTACACATGATCAGCGGTAAAACCGTTCTGTGCTGGCTGTGCCGTTTTCCTATGGGGAGAGAGGTGATGCCTGACTAGGCAAAGCACTACCTTTGGCGTGACGCACCGCTCGAAATTGCCACCGAGCACCGCGCTCAAAGTTCAAATTATTTCAACTTTTTATTTCGACCTTTCACAGCGCAACCAATGAGAACAGCTGTTGTTGCCTAGAAACAGTGAATGGTGTTCCTTGCGCTCTTTTTGGAGGGATACGTTACCTGCTGCCTCTGCGCCCTACCTCGCGGTGAGTGAAGAGCAAATCTCTTATCATGTGAAGGCAACTTAAACGGTGGCGTTTTCCACACGTTGCGTGCGAACGGCCCGTAACATGACGAACATGCACACTTGTTTACCTACAGTCTGTCTAATCATTGTTACAGAATACACTTCAACAACACATGAAATCTGTTCACTCATTTTTCATCGTCCCAGATTACAGCACCAGATAGGAAACACAAGTATAAGTCTATGTTTACTCACAAATCATTCCCCAACCCCTTTATGGCTAAAACTCTCATCCAATACTCAGTTTAGCAACAAAACACAAGTTCACAAGATTAACAAGATCTCCAAGAGATGATTTGTTGAATACAGGCCTTCTGAACTAGATCAGGACACCTGAACAATACAGCTGCATGCAGCGGACAATGGGACAACCTGGCCCAAAATAAAAGCATTTACAACTGCTGGAGTCAGCCATTAATCACAGGGTTGGCGGTTCGATACCAGTGAGCAAGACACTGAACCCGAGTTAGCTCCTGATGTACGCACAAGGGGTAAAAGTGTAAGTTGGTCTGGCGTCTGCAAAATGAATGTAATGTAAAGATCAGTTTGGACTTGGAATTTTACTGTTCACTTCTTATGTATGATTACTTCTAACATTTAACTAATGACAGGTTTAGGGTTTAGCCATCAAGAGGAGAACTCCAAAGAAGCACCAGCTCACAAAGCATGAAAATATAAAAATGTGTGTAGTGTGAAATGCTTTACATGTAGTGTGCAGGCTGTGTTTTGAAAATACTTTTCTGGAGTCTCATTCAAGCGTTTTGAGTTTTAGGACACTCCGCTGTACAGATGGATATATTGTCAATACCATGGATGGACAAATGTTTACGTTTCTGCAGTTTCAAAAAGCAAATAATTTTTTCTGGGCAGCCTTAAACCATGAAATCAAGCCATGGACATTTTGTTGTTGATGCAGTTGAAAGAGTGAGCAAACAAACAAACAAACATGTAACAACCAGCAGTAACCAGTGAGCCAAGTCATGCTGGTAACGAGCAGGCCTGCAGGCCTGTGTCAGTGAGCTATGAGAGTCACAAAACTCGCTCAGTAGAGGAATGTCCCTGTAAAATTTCAACACGGGTCACAAAATGAAAGCCTGGCTGAGCTGCTGTCGTGTGGTTTTTACACTCTGGGGATTCAGAGCGGATGTCTGTGGTGAAAGTCGCACAGGAAACGAGCTAACTGTATCTATCCAGAAGCTACTACATCCCAAAACTGATCCTCTAGTGTCATTCTTTCACCACACGACTGGATTTGTAAAAGAGCAGAGCAAACAAAGGGCTTGGTTGCTTTTCATTTAGTCTATTTCATTCCAGAGACCTAAACTACATCTGTGCTAGGGCTGCTCGATCATGGCAAAAATCCTAATCGTCATTATTTTGGTCAATATTGAGATCACGTTTATTTAACATGATTAATCATTGACTTTGGAAGAACATTTTGTGGCCTACATTTTGAAGTTAAACGCATCAATCTGTCCGTCCCTCTCCGATGAGAGAGAGAGGGCACAGCGAGCACTAAGGGGCGAGGTCTGGGCGAGGGGTTCTGTAAAGCGTATCCTTCACCCCGAGACTTTCTAA
This sequence comes from Sebastolobus alascanus, assembly GCA_916701645.2. NCBI lineage: Eukaryota > Metazoa > Chordata > Actinopteri > Perciformes > Sebastidae > Sebastolobus > Sebastolobus alascanus. Next base: position 442,927 of record CAKAOJ020000058.1, read on the forward strand.
GCCGACCTAGAGCTGGTCGTGGTGCACCACTAATACGCCCTGCGGGGGCCAGCCAGCCCCGGGGAGAGCTTCCACGAGGGGATCCACCCACACCGAGCGGCCATCCCTGACCCACCGAGTGGGGCAAAAGCGCACTGCTGTAAAGGTCCTGACACACCAAGCCGTCGGACAGTTTGGGGGACAGTTTTGCGGTGTGTCCTGCACCGTCGGCTCTAGTCTGCCCGTGTCGGAGGTTTTTCGGCCGATTCAGCATGTTGAATCGGCGGCGTAGCTCGTCGGTGAGAGAAATCACTCTGATTGGCTGTTAAGCCTAAACGAATCAGTGCACGGGAACTGAAGAGAAATGGAAGTGAGGAAAGCAAGCAAACGAGTAAAGTCAAGAGGAAAAACACAGAAGGCTCTTCTCATTTTTCATCTTCATCTCATCTGATCATTCCAATACACGGATATTTTCACAACAACATGCCCATCTGGAACGAAGCTAAGTGGTGAGTGAGAGCGGTGTGAAAATGGTCGGCAGACGCCGCTTCGTTTCATGTACGTATCATAACTACGGCTTGTATATCCGCAGTACTCAGTCGGTCTTCCGGTTTTCCTTTTTGAATGACAAATACAGACAACCATGACCTGCTGGTGTGGAGAGTTATTTCGTCTCACGCAGGCACCGAGCGGGGCAAAAGTGCGCCGCCGTAAAGGAAAGGGGTGCTCTGAATTTATAACACAAGACAAAACGAGAGCATCATTGCGAATCGGAATTGCGGCACATTGATCTTTTCATGTCGATTATCTTGCTTTCATAATCGTTGGAAGCCGTAATTGTAATTGAAATCGGATTTAATTGCACGGCCCTAATCTGTGGTGGGGGAACCTAGGGGAAACACTGACTATGAAACTAAATCACATCAGCAGGGAAAGAACAAGACACAGACATCTGAAGAGCTTCCCTGGATCTTCTCCTGCTCACTCTGGTGTAAATATATAGATTTCAGCTGATCGGTTGACTCAGCCGCTCACAGTTAGAACACATACGAAGGCCGACACCATCAGAAATCAACTCCAAGATGCATCACAAAGTGCACAGTTTCACGTCTCATCTCCGACCCTCCCACATTCACGACTTCTACTTCACAAACTGGCAGTTAAAAGTTTCAGCCCCAAAATCAATAATGATGCAAACAAGCAGATGTAAAGCGGTCAAAGGTTGACGTAACGTCAAACCTGCAATAATTGACTGGAATGCTAAGAAAGGAAATATTTTACATGAACAGAAGAGATTATTATAGCGAGTCACGAAAAACTACATGAAGCTGCTTCTCAAATAGACAAGTTTTCTGCCATACAATTGCTTTTACAGAAACCAAACATGCTGCTGTAAAACCCAGCTTCACACTTCAGACTGTTGCGAGACAACGCTGATAAAAGCACACTTAAAACGACATAATGAGAGGAGGTGACCTGCCAGGGAAGCTACATGCAATAAAACCATAAATGTGTGTCTGCAGCCAGAACATTTGACTGCTTTTTTTTTAAATCTGATGGACTATTTCTACTGTAAATGTGAAAAGTGGCAGCTGAATTTGAGAGAATTCCTTTCAGGTAAATGAGCTTGTGTGTGTCTGTGTGGGTAGACAGTACATACAAATATGCACCTGTATAGATGGAGCCAAATAACTCGGACATGAGTCATATAGATTCCAATACATACAAACGCCCTGTAACGCTTGCAAAATTCATAGTCTAAATTAGAGTTGCAGCGAATAATCGATTCGTTGTCAACTATTAAATTAATCGCCAACTATTTTGATAATTGATTCATCGGTTTGAGAAATTCTTTTGAGAAAAAAGATGCAAAATTCTGTTTCCAGCTTCTTAAATGTGAATATTTTCTGGTTTCTTTGCTCCTCTATGACAGTAAACTGAATATCTTTCAGTTGTGGAAAAAACAAGACATCTGAGGACGTCATCTTGGGCTTTGGGAAACACTGATCGACATTTTCTGACATTTTATAGACTAAACAACTAATCGAGAAAATAATCGACAATGAAAATATTTGTTAGTTGCCGCCCTAGTCTAAATATCTTCTATAAGCACTGGAAACAAATAAGTTTAACATCCATATCCATATTAAAAACTATGTTATGAGAAAATCAATCATCTTTGTTGAACTACATATATCCTCACATGGGTATCTGAGGGATGGTGTTTAAGTAAAAAAAAAATGATATAATTGAATTTATAAAGCCTTAATTATCATCAAAATTCTTGAGAAAAATGCAAATGGTTATCTGGCCTGCGTGCACAGGTTCAAATAGTTTTCTTACAGATACAAATTTTGAAAAAACAAGGTTCAGTAACATTTATTTATACTTTGCAAATAAAATAAGGTAAGAATGAAGTTGTTTTCACCCTTTTTGCTGCCCAAACATATACATTTCTGAATGCCTATAGAAATGTTTCTAAAAAAACTAAACCTAAAAGTTTTTATTTTACAAAAATGACCAGTGCCATGCCACACACTGAACAATGGAGAGCAGTCTTGACATATGGCCATTTGTCTACAGTTTGTGTGGAATGTTTAGGTTTGTGCAGAAGCCTGATTCCTGTCGGACAGGTTAGAAAGCTGGACAGAGTGTACTGTCCGTGCTCCTGCATCTTGCATAACCTCCATGCTGCCTGTTCAACACCAGACAACAACAGCAGCGGCACAAAGCTGTTTCCAGGACAGTGACAGAGCTGCAGAGAGCATCACTGACACAGAGTCAGCTACTGTCAAAGCTTGAAAAGCTGTTGCTCTTTCTGTGTGAGAAAAGCAATCTGATGACCTCTAAAAACGGGCTGCTGTTTTAGGGAACATCCGCGCATGCGCAGAGCACCATGAAGGCCCACTACTGTTAAGACGCCAACAATAACGGTGTCACATTTCCGGACACGGTTTTCAGGATAGAGGCGCAAACGTGTTGGAATGTCCTGTGGGTGTTGCATGGGTTAAAATACAACAGTAATACCAATGTATTTAATGCCTTGCTTGTTCTGTCTAAATCCCAGTTTAAACAACTGATGGTTCCTCAATATCTGCTTTATCATTCTCCTAAATTTCCTCCGGGATCAATAAAGTATCTATCTATTTACGTTATCAATATTATCATAATGTGTACAGCTTATTTTTTCAAAAATATTATCATTCCCATATCATTATTATCATAGTGTGTGCTGCTTATCATTGAATTTTTACATATTTTTAAAAAAATGTGTCCTAAATTGAGTTTCTGTTGCACTCTTGAACGTGTCCCTGAAATTGTCAAAGTGTTTTGGATAGAATTATATTGATCTAAAACACAATTAATTTATCTAAAGGTTTTACCACCAAACTGCAGATGTTTACATGCTTCATTGCACAATAAAATGTTAGAATGATGAGCAAAGTAAGCTACAGCTAGCATGGTTTCCCTCTGACACACTGCTTTAATATAACGTCAAAAAAATTAAAGCAAACCCCAAAATCAAACCGGCCAACGTTTTGATGCTGCAACTAATTTATAATACGCCTGCAATTAAAAATATAACGGGGTCCTAATCGTTAAGTTACCCTCAACAGCCTCTCAAGAACACTCGTTATCTGTCAAGGGGTGCGCGCTTTTATTTTGAAGGTGCGACTTGCCCACTTCCTGTTTCTTATCGTGTGTGTCCCTGGTTCTTCTTGACGCAGCATGAGTGTGTTTGGTTTAACTCACCATCTCTATGATCCTGGTTTTCTTGCCCGCTCGCTTCTTCTTGGCGACGATGTACTGGGCCAGAACCACGCCGCCGAACAGGGCACAGACGCTGGCGCTGGCCGCGGCCCCGACCTTCACCACGGCCGTCCTGTCCATGAAGGGTCCGCTGTTACTCCACCGTGCAGCCGCCGCCCGGAGAGTCCCGTCCTATCGGCCAAAGATCCTCTATGCTGAACCAGACCAATCACTCTGTTGAGGATTAATATTTGATGGCCAACGTAACAGTTGGATGACAAAACGTATTACACAGCAAGGCAGAAAATAAAACATTATATTTATAGTTATACTACCGTAAAATTAACAACAACAAAAAATAATTTCCGCTGTTAAGCTAACGTTATTTGAACCAGACCGTAATTTGGGCGTTAGCTAATTAGCAACACATAAGCTAGCTAACTTGTCAGGTAAGGTAATATTTCTGAACGCATATTAAAACTAAACTCACCTTGTTATCTCTGACCTAGGAGCTCTTTTTGTGTATTTTATTTAAAAGTTTTTAAAAACTCTTTGTCTCTGCTTCAGAAGCTTTCCCTGCCCGATACTGACTTAAAACTAGTCCCCCTTTTCACTGTTAATTTCAAAATAAAACACTTCCGTTTGTACAGGAAATGCCAAAACAAAAGTCAAACATAACATACAGGTGAAGTTCATAGTAATATTGGGAATAATTTACAAAAAAACATCAACTGAGATGACTACACAGACTTTGGTTTAAATATCTCAGAATTTAAATTACAGTCAGGATGCCACATCGGCCCTTTTACAGTGAGCATATATGCTATAACTATATGCTGTAACTATTCAGATTGGTCTTCAAAAGAATCATACTTTTGTAATTTTATTTGGGTTATTTTCAAACACGAAATCAAGTATGCAGTCAAATAACAACATTTTCTCTTACCTCTGAATGATCTTTCCTTGCATACACTTATTTAATTAAGTGGTTATAAAACCTGCATTGGGCATGTCGCTTACAGTTTACTTGTGCATACAGCAAACTAACTATAGTAGGTCAAACGTATTGGGTGTATATTCATAGCTTTAACATGATATATAAATTACTAATAATCATCTAGCAAAGTTTTGTTGTCTGAATGGGCGTGTGTTATATACTGTACAGTCTGTGGTGTGTAGGTTCAACATCATTTTACCAATTCTGCTAAATGGACTAATGTTTCATTTTAACATTACGAATCATGACATTAAACCTGAGATAGAATAACATTAAGACTAGTAACCAAAACAATACTCTAATTTTTTTTTACCACACTGCTTATCCATAAGTTTCCTTTTCTATAGATTTGCAGGGAAATCTGCTACTTTGCACAAAGGGATATTACTTTCCAGCAGTGTCTCAGCAGGTTTTCATCCCACCAGTTCATGCTGCTGCACTGTTTGACTGGAATGAAAAACATCTGATTCTTGCATTTTAGGTCAAATGTTTTCCAATTACATTGTACTTGACTGAACACAACATATTCTGGATATTTGACTTTCCTACAGACACATGAACACAAAATGATACCAAATGCAGGAGGAGAAGTGATGAGTGTGACGGTTAACAACATCCTCTGCTGCACACTAAAAAGGTGTGCCAGTTCCGTAGTGAAGCATCCTTTTCAATAGACAATCTTTGTCAACTGTAAGCAGTTGGTTCTTTGACTCTGACATCACTGGCTGGTCACTTAGGGGGATAGAGATGTGAAAATCCTCCATTTACCCCAAACCCATTAAATTATGAATAAATATTTTTAGTTATGTCAACAAAGAGATGATGGATGAATACAGGAGAGAAGGTTCATGAGATTCAAATGATCAACTAAATAAATGCTGAAATATATATGGAAATAAATGAATAAATATTGGAATGAATAAATAAAAGTAATATATACATATAAAATTTAATTTTTTTTTATTTCTACATTTTTGTTCATCTATGTTTTCTCTTTTCCTTGATTTGACAGAGGCAGTGACAGTTGTGGGAGGCAGGCTGGAGGCAAGTCAACCTTTTGTCTGTGTTTCATCTGTGGTTAATGATCCACAGCATCTGACCAGAGCCCATCTGTCCTCCCTCTAACACACAGTCGCACACACTCAGTGATCTACGTTACATCTGATTTGATCACTCTCATCCCTCCACTGTATTAAGTATTTAAAAAGTAACCTTTTAAGAAACAAAGTGTTCCACTCCAGGATGCTATGATGAAGCTGTCACAGTAACCTTCCAGCTTTAGAAAATGAGATTCACATCTGTTTTCTCTGGTGGTGCTGAAAGCTTCGCAGGTGTAAACACAGCAACTGAGGCAGTTGAGGTGAATTAACAGCAGGAATGAGTCTCTAACACATTGCTGATGCTCTTTGTAGTAGCAGATGCAAACGGGTGACAACTTAAAGGAAAAACCTGAATAAGTGAGTGGAGAAACATAATGAATGCAGATGGTCAGCGGGTCGGATTCGAACCCCCGGTCGCTGTGACAAGTGGTTTTGTTGCTGATGCTGATGCTGCTGAAATAAATAAATAAATAAATAAAGAAAGAAAGAAAGAAAGAATAAAAGAAAAAAAATTGCATCAATAAATGTATAAATAAATACAAGAATAAATGTATAAATACAGAAATGAATACATGGAAAAATAAATAAATAAAAGAATAAATAAATGCTGAAATATATATATGGAAAAAAATGGATTATTATTATTATTATTATATTACCATTATTATTATGGATTATTTATTTATGGATAAATAAAAGTTGATAATTAAACAGGACATATAAAATGTAAAATGTTATCTTATTTGTTATTGTTCACCTACATTTTCTGCCAATGACCATATAAAATAATATATTAAATATAAATTGACTTTCTATTTTAAGTTAAAATTGTTCCACCAAACATTAATATACAGAGCTTAGTTTGAAAGGGATACATTTACAGTGGATCCAAAATTTCCACAATAAATATTAAACATATTTTAAAAAAATAATGAAGTAAAAAGAATAGGTAAAAATAATTAAATAAAAAGAATAGAGAAATAGATGCTGAAATAAAGAAAGAAAGAAAGAAAGAAAGAAAAAAGAAAAGAAAGTTGCACAAATAAATGTATAAATAAATACAAGAATAAATGGACAAATAAAGAAATAAATACAAGGAAAAATAAATGAAAGAATAAATGAATGCTGAAATATATATGGAAATAAATGAAAAAATATTTGAATAAATAAATAAAAGTTATTAATTAAACAGGACATATAAAATTAAATGTTATTTTATTCTACATTTTTGTTCATCTATGTTTTCTTTACTTTTTGGCTGTTTTTACATTGATTTGACAGAGGCAGTGACAGAGTGCACAAAACTTTTGACATTTGGAGATTTCTGCAATAATTGCATTTTTCGGCTATTGGATGGCAAGCACTTGTGTTCTGGAAACTGCTCAGAAACCCCCTTATTGTCAATCTACCTAGGAAAGCCATCCATCCTCTGAATGCCCTAGGTCTCTAGTTTGTGGTTGTAAAGTTTCATGAGGCTGTGATTATAACAAAGGTCACCACAGGTCATTTTATACAGTGAGGTCAATTTTCATGGTCTCAATACAATGAAATGGCTACTATGGGGACTAACATCATCACACATGAATACAGTTGGGCTTATTGGATCCACAAGAGTCTCAGCTTTACAGTGATACCAAATTTATGTAATTCATCACTGTTTATCGACCCCAGTATGCAGAAATATTCAAACACATAATTTCAGAAAAGGCGAAAATAATACATTTATACTGCATTCAAAACACTGCCTGTTTTTTTTTGGTGCCAAAACTGCATGTTATCATAAAGTGGGCATGTCTGTAAAGGGGAGACTCGTGGGTACCCATAGAACCCATTTTCATTCGCATATCTTGAGGTCAGAGGTCAAGGGACCCCTCCATACCAATGGATTCCTTAGGTTTTCTAGTGTCATATGATATCTGATATGATACCTTCAATCTAGCCCTAAAACTGAACCTGCTACAGCCTCTGAAATACAGTAAAGTCGGTCGGGATCGCTCGTGATCCCGCAAGTCTCATACAGGGAGAAACTTAGAAGAGGCAGAGAGAACAATGTATACACCTAAAAGGACAGGAAGTAGATCAGAATGCAACACAGATACAAGACATTTTGAATTTGGAGTGAAAGGATGTGTTGCATGAGTTTTCTCAACTGCAAACACTCCTGTATTCCTTTATCCTGATAATCATTTATTCATGAATCGCTCAAAGTGATGTTGAAACAAATGTGGGCCACAATTAAGAGGTTTGGGCCAAGGCTAGTATTCCTTGAAAGTGTAGTAATATAATTTCATTTGTTTCAAGCGAAAGTGCACTGTTGAAGCCTAGAATATTAAAAAAGAAATCAAGAAAGCATCACTCCCCTCTAACATTCTCACCACATTCTACAGAGGCACAATTGAGAGTCCGCTGACATATTGCATCACCACCTGATACTCCAGCTGCAACACTGCCGATGTGAACGCCCTGCAGAGGGTGGTGAGGGGAGCTGAGAATATCATCGGAGTCTCCCTCCCCCCCATACAAGATCTTTTCCAGAGCCGCTGCCTCAAAAAAAGCACAGAACATTGTCAAGGACTCCTCACACCCCTTGTATAAACTTTTTGTCCTCCTGCCATCAGGCAAAAGATTCCAGAGTATCAGAGTGAGAACAACTAGACTGCTTAACAGCTTCATCCCCCAAGCTGTCAGGATGCTTGACAGCTAGTCACCTGTACCCGAAGGCATTTTTGCACATGTGCTGGACACTTTTAACTGGATCTTAACATTCTTATTCTTAATTTATATTTTTAACCATTACTCTGAGCTCGAGAGTGTGCTGTGGCTAATGTCCATTTAATTTGTTGCGATAAGTGTACTATTTTATTTTATTGTTTTGTACTATATATAGTACTGTGTGTCAGCTTTTTGTATTTATATTGCACTTTGTATTTATTATTGTATTGCACTGATCCTGGGAAACGCACTTTCTTTCTGCCTGGCAGAGTGACAATAAATGGAATTGAATTGAATTGAATTGAAATTATATCCATGTCATTTCATTTACACATACATCTGCAGATACAAGTTTTTTCAAGACATTGTCACTTAAGGTTAAAGATTAAATTAGAGGAAAGTATTTTATCACTTAAAGGGACTATTTGTAACTTATCACGCGCATAAATCTTAACGGGTCGGTATCCCATGCGCGCTCGCGTGTGGGTACGCGAGTGCGCAGCAGCTCTGCTCCTGCCTGTTTGCACACCGCGTTCGTTCTCACACGCTCGGCTCGCTCCACCTCCACGTGAACGCGCGCACACTACAAACTGCAGAAGAGTTAGTTTAGCTCTGAGAATATCTGGTGAATGTGCAGTGGACGTTTTTGCAGAAATAACTGCTGCAGCTCCTCCAGACCAACAGAGGTTTCCCGTGTCTTGTGAAGTGACGGGGCTCCGCAGCGAGTTACGTTATCGTCCCGACCGGGTGTCGGTCTCCCCCCCCCCCGTTCCCTCCGTTACCTCCGTTCCCTCCGTTCCCTCCGGATCGGGAGGAAAAGCCAACACTAGGATCAGCATTGATTCATGGAGAGACCTTCCTCTGGTCAGCTAACATTACTGCCAAGCAGGTGAAATACAGAGTGATATTGTGTGTTAGCTGACGTGTGTCGCCTCACTGTTTAGACCGGTGCTCGTTCATGTCAATGTAGCGCGAGCACAAGCGAGCAACAGGACGCTGACTTTCGTTGACATTGCGGCAACAGGTGTCGCTGTGAACAAGCAATTTCTGATTCTTACATATAGCCCCTTTAAAGTTAAATTTCCTGTAATGGAAACCCTGCTTCACTTCACATCATTTTAAAAGAACATGTCAGGTGTTAGTGTTCTCATTTGAATACTAAAAGAAGGGCAGTTCAGCTGAAACTTTATCTGACCAGTGTGTCAATATACGTATTCACGTAAGCTCTTGATTTCAATGCAGGCCATTTGTATTTGAATGACCTATCAGCAGGCAGTTATCACACAATAAATATCTTTGTCTTGTACTACTGTCCTCTGAAAGGTACATTTGTCTTTTCAGTTGTTGATATAATGACCTCCATATCAACTGGCATTTAAAACTGAATTAATTTAAATGTCTTTATCATTCATAATGGACCTTTGAAAATGACATTTCTCTTCATATAGGTGAACCATAAAGTACAATTGTGTCCTTTGGAGCTGGTAGGAAGGACTTTACATTAGGGGCATTAAACAGCATCCTCCGTCCCCCACTGTGATGGTACTATAGCCGGCCTTAAGAACCAAACTCAAAAAGCAAATTAATATTTACTTAATATGAAATAACAGATATTTATGATGTTTTGTGAGCAGAATGAAGTATGAAGTTAATTGTGAGTGTATCTCAGTGTGTATATATTAGGGCTGTCAATCGATTAAAATATTTAAGCCCAACAGGCAACAACAGCTGTCAGTGTGTCAGTGTGCTGACTTGACTATGACTTGCCCCAAACTGCATGTGATTATCATAAAGTGGGCATGTCTGTAAAGGGGAGACTCGTGGGTACCCATAGAACCCATTTTCATTCACATATCCTGAGGTCAGAGGTCAAGGGACCCCTTTGAAAATGGTCATGCCAGTTTTTCCTCACCAAAATTTAGCCTAACTTTGGAGCGTTATTTGACCTCCTTCCCGACATGCTAGAATGACATGGTTGGTACCAATGGATTCCTTAGGTTTTCTAGTGTCATATGATTTCTGATATGATGCCTTCACGCTGTCTCTTAAACTGAACCCGCTACAGCCTTTGAAATATAGTAAAGTCGGCAGAGAGACCAATGTATACACCTAAAGGGACAGGAAGTAGATCAGAATGCAACACAGATACAAGACATTTCGAAATTGGAGTGAAAGGATGTGTTGCATGAGTTTTCTCAACTGCAAACACTCCTGTATTCCTTTATCCTGATAATCATTTATTCATGAATCGCTCAAAATGATGTTGAAACAAATGTGGGCCACAATTAAGAGGTTTGGGCCAAGGCTAGTATTCCTTGAAAGTGTAGTAATATAATTTCATTTGTTTCAAGCGAAAGTGCACTGTTGAAGCCTAAAATATAAAAAAAATGATATCCAAGTCATTTCATTTACACATACTTCTGCAGATACATGTTTTTTCAAGACATTGTCACTTAGGGTTAAAGGTTAAATTAGAGGAAAGTATTTTATCACTTAAAGTTAAATTTCCTGTAATGGAAACCCTGCTTCACTTCACATCATTTTAAAAGAACATATCAGGTGATAGAGTTCTCATTTGAATACTAAAAGAAGGGCAGTTCAGCTGAAACTTTATCTGACCAGTGTGTCAATATACGTATTCACATAAGCTCTTGATTTCAATGTGCAGCAGATTTGCAGGCCATTTGTATTTGAATGACCTCTATATATCAGCAGGCAGTTAGCACACAATAAATGTCTTTATCTTGTACTACTGTCCTCTGAAAGGTACATTTGTCTTTTCAGTTGTTGATATAATGACCTCCATATCAACTGGAATTTAAAACTGAATTAATTTAAATGTCTTTATCATTCATAACGGACCTTTGAAAATGACATTTCTCTTCATATAGGTGAACCATAAAGTACAATTGTGTCCTTTAAAGCTGGTAGGACGGACTTTACATTAGGGGCATTAAACAGCATCTTCCGTCTTCCACTGTGATGGTGCTATAGCCAGCCTTAAGAACCAAACTCAAAAAGCAAGTTAATATATAGTTAATATGAAACAACACATATTTCTGATGTTTTGTGAGCAGAATGAAGTATGAAGTTAATTGTGAGTATATCTCAGTGTGTATATATTAGGGCTGTCAATCGATTAAAATATTTAAGCCCAACAGGCAACAACAGCTGTCAGTGTGTCAGTGTGATGACTTGACTATGACTTTCCCCAAACTGCATGTGATTATCATAAAGTGGGCATGTCTGTAAAGGGGAGACTCGTGGGTACCCATAGAACCCATTTTCATTCACATATCTTGAGGTCAGAGGTCAAGGGACCCCTTCGAAAATGGCCATGCCAGTTTTTCCTCACCAAAATTTAGCGTAAGTTTGGAGCGTTATTTAACCTCCTTCCAGACAAGCCAGTATGATGTGGCGTTAAAAAAAATATGTGTTAACGTGTTATTATTGCGTTAACTTTGAGGCCCTAGTATATACAGTATATATATGTCTGTAATATACAGTATACAGTATATACACAGATCAGCCATAACATTATGACAGCATTGGCACCCTGACCGGTCTCGGCTAGGCAGCCCCATACGCAACAAAACGCGATGCATTGTGTGTTCTGACACCTTTCTGTCGGAACCAGCATTAACGTTTTCAGCAATTTGAGCTCCAGTAGCTCTTCTATTGGATCGGACAACACAGGCCAGCCTTCGCTCCCCACGTGCATCAATGAGCCTTGGGTCTGACCCTGTCGCCGGTTCACCGTTTTTTCTTCCTTGAACTTGTTTTGGTAGGTCTTGACCACTGCAGACCGGGAACATCCCACAAGAGCTTCAGTTTGGGAGATTCTCTGACCCATCGTCTAGCCATCTAGCCTTGTCAAAGTCACTCACATCCTTACGCTTGCCCATTTTTTCTGCTTCCAACACAAAGTTCAAAGTTCAAAATGTTCACTTGCTGTCTAATGTATCCCACCCACTGCCAGGTGCCATTGTAACAAGATAATCAATGTTATTCACTTCACCTGTCAGTGGTCTTAATGTTATGGCTGATCGGTATACACAGTATATTAGGGCTGTCAAAGTTAATGCGATAATAGAACGTTAACGCAAATTCGTTTTAACGCCACTAATTTCTTGAACTCATTAATGCAACTTGTCATTTTTAGGTTGTAGCAGGCTCAGTTTTAAAGCTAATGGAGAAGATACTGACATCATATGAAACTAGAAAACCTAAGGAATTCATTGATGCCAACCATGTCATACTATGTATATACATACACACATACTGTATATACATATATATACACATACATACATACATACATACATATATACATACACACACATATATAGCTCTGAATATGAGGAAATGTGTGACATGGATTATTGCTCATAAAAAATGTGTGCTCAGTCAAACACTGGTAGTGTAAATGTAAGAGTTGATAAGGGTTATCCTGTCTCTACACGTTGGAGCATTTAAATCTAGTCTACGGGATAGCCATGGCACATGGGCTGAATAAGGAAATAATATTATCAGGTGTATCGTTCTGAATTGTATATAAGGAGATGCCTTCCTCTGCTCCAACAGGCTTCCTCCGTCTCACCGAAGAAGGTAAGACCTCTGAAACAAGCTTGGAAGAAATTTCCTTGCACTGAATTCTAACTGCGCTGTTGGTAAACTGTGCGTTATAATGACAGACAGAAACAATTGTTTTAAGGCGAGAAACTACAGGCAAAAACATTGCTTTTTATGCACTGGTCAAAATTGAGATTTGGGGCTATTTTGCTCCCATAACATGTGTTCTTTCAGACTAGTGGAAAAAAACCCATCCGAAATACACATTTAGGTGTTTATTTTATTACTTTTTCTCCTAAATTCACCAAAAGTTACCATTAGATAATGTGTCATTTGCATATTTAAACATCACATTTCAGAAAACTTGCAATACAAAAAATAATAGTCTTAATGTAAGTAATCAACTGGTGAAGTTTCATGGGGATACCTATTAGTTTTTTTTTTTTATCCTGTTCACCTGTAGTGTCTTCAAAATGTATGGAATTTTACAATTCATAATTATGTTTCAAGGCTGTATTCTCAAAATGAGGTTTTTCTCAAACTCTGAGCCGGAAATCCCCACTTCAGTAGTACTTACATCCACCAAACTTTCCAGTTTCATTCCCATCTACTGTATATTCTGAAGGTTTTTACAGAGTGGTTTGTTCATATATCATTCAGAGCTTGATTTACACAACTTTTTATTCCTAAAAACATGGCGAAAATAGTTTTTTTAATGGCTGTTGACAGTATTTTCTGACAAGCAAAACACCTAAAATGCTATGATGAAATAGTTTTGGTGTGTGTGTGTGTGAATAGTTTTAGGTGCCAAGAAGCTTGATTATACAGCTCATCTCAACAAATTAGAGGTAAGTCATCATTTTATCTGCCCGCTGTCTACTTTCTGTCTTTACTTGTTTTTACTTTTCTACTTTCTGTCCTTCCTCAACATTCATTCAGCCTTTATTTAAATCTCGACGGATCATTGAAGGCATGCCCTCATTTTCAATGATGTTGAGAGTACAATAAAACAGAATAAATACACACAAGAACATGATTAACGAGTTAACAAGAAGCAAACAGAGAGACAACAATAGAACAATGTTAAAAACAGTAACATTCAAGAGCTGAGTAGTTCGCAATCATGGATTTAAAATCACCTATAGGTACAATTGTGTTAAGTTTTAATGTGTTTTTTAAACCGTTCTAAGTTTTTTCAGCACAAACACCAAAAGCAGTTTTCCCAAATTCAGTGTTTGCACGCAGGACTTCAAGCGTTAGCCAACCACTTGAACGAGTCGAATAATGACTATGGGACCAATTTTACTGTTGGAGAGGCCCACCCAACTGTTTCATACAAAATGCAATGATGAGTAGATTAACTGTCAAGGGTAATAAATCTTAGGCCAGTGATAAACTGAACGGCGCTTCCTACTGAACATATAAATTAGCTCTGTTTCTGTACAAGTATCCAATTTTTTACACAGCTTGCTGACAAGTGTGTCAATGTGAAATTTATACGTACGTTTTGGGTCCAGCCAGATACCAAGGTATTTATACTCTGAGACCCTGTCAATACTAAGTCCATTCAGAGTGGTAGTATACAAACTATTGTCCACAATATCTCTGGCTCTAGAGAATAACATAGTCTTCTTTGCATTCACAACTAATTTCAGATAAAAAAAAAAAAGTTTCATTGCTTGAATCTTTAAATTCAGTGGGATGTCTAAACATTTTGAGTCAATGTTGTATCTGTCATTCTTATCTAGAATATTTACTACCATTGGTGCATGACATCTGCCTCTTTAGGAATTTTAGAAAATGATTTACTTGTGAACTCAAATGAGTTTAGTGAAAGAATATCTTACATTGAGTGTCCATCACAGTCCTTCACTGCTGGAACAATGAGGAACCTGATCTTGGTGGCTCTGATCCTTCAGCTGGTGATCACAGTCGACATTAATGGAGTAAGTTATTTACTATGGAGGACAGAACCTGCCAAAATCAGAAATAAATGATTGAATGATAAATAAATGAATGAATAATTAAATGACTAGATAAATAAATAAACAAATAAATAGTCATTTAATGTAGCAAAAATAATATTAAAAATAAATGTAGCCATTAATTAATGAATTGATAAAATGTGACATAAATTGATATTTCTGTTTGAATTTGCTTTTTATGTATTTATGTTTGTATTAATTCCCTTATTTATTTACTCTTCTGTTTAATTGTCCCTTTTATTTATCTAATGTATTTATTTTTATTGATCTTAAATTTATTCATTTAGTTCTGCATTTATATTTTTTAAATTATTTTATTTTTGCACTTATTTTTTATTTGTTTTATATTTATTTTTTAAATATATTTATTTATTTATGCACAATTTTCCCTTTGCATTTCACCCCTTATTTATTTAAGGAAGCAAATTTTTTTTTATTTTGGCAGGTTCCGTCCTCTATAACTGATATGTTTGTTTCACCTTCATTATTTCATTCATGCTACACTACTACTATGTTTATGTACCTTATTTTATACACATAACTTCAGTTGGATTGTGGTGTTCTTCTAGAACTTAAATGTTAAGTTAGTAACATGCATCTCTTCCATTCACAGTACGAGTTTGGAGATATAATTTCTTTCAAACCAAGGTGTGGACTCGGAGATACTTCCTACATGCACTTTGCTGTTTATGTGGGCGACAGAGAATTTGATGATAAAAAAGAAGGAGACAACACATTTGAACGTTTAAGTATGTGTGCTTACAAACTGAAAAATGCAGTAACACTTTTCCCAATCTAACAATGAGAGCAACAATTAAACAAACCTCAGATGTGAGACCAACCCCGCCGCTCTTTATACTTCCCAGTTCACAATTACGTGGATTACATACAAATTGAGTTAGTGCTGAACATCACGAAAAAATTTAAATTTGTGTCTATGTACACAAATCAATACATTACATTTTGTGACTATTTCACAAACTGCTGTACGACTGGGCTGTGTTTTAAAAAAAAAAAAAAAAAAAGAAATCCCAGTTCTATTTTGGATACAAATAACATGTTTCAGTTTCATAGATAGAGGCAGAGGAGTGGCGATTCTAGTTTTAATTTGTCCAATATTTATCTGCAAAGCTAATGACAATATAATCCCCCTCAGTTGTACTTTGTGTTTCGAGCTATTTAGCAAATGCTATGATGCTAAGATGTGAACATTAGAAACATCTGCCAAACATCAGCATGTTATTGTTTTCTTAAAAACAAGAAAAGAGCTAATCAGTCAGAAAGAAGTACACATTAATGGTAAATGTTTACATACTGTACCTCTGACAGTTTGTTCCCTGGTTATAGAAGCGACTCCTCCAAAATGTATTTTCTCTCCACTCGACTTGACTGAGGAACCTATTGTGGCCAATTACCTCGATGGATTCAAGGACAAGACAGGAAAGGAGTACAAGAAAGGAACTGACGAAGATATAATGAAACGCATCAATGAAAAAAAAGCTAACTGTGGACTGTATGAGCTCCTGGGCAACAACTGTGAACACCTTGCTACATATGTGCGTTATGGAGTGAAGGTAGCACTGCAGGTAAGTGGTCGATTCAACAGTGGCCCAACACCATTTTTGCTAATGCCTTGCCTGTTTACAATAGCATGACACAATTCATCAAGTCCCAACCAAAGCTCAAACAAATGTTTTCCCAAAATAAACAGATTGTGCTGTGACTTAATTGCAATAAACAGATCAAAATGATGCCGCAATAACAACATAATAATGTTGATTTGTAAAAAGTCTGAATTCATGTTTTGTCAGATCTGTCCGCAAGACGACAAGCAAACAACTTTTAAATTGCTTGTTTTCTGAATGGAGTTTGGATCGATCAGTGCCAGGCTATGCAGCTGCTCCATCAACACTCAACATAAAGTCATCTAGTCATAAATATGTCAGCGACGTTGTTGTTTATACACATACATTTATACAGTGTTTCGTCTCTGTACAGATATGATGTACTATTGTAACTCACACAGCTACAATATGTTTTTCCTCCATTCCTGATTTAACGTCAGGACGTCAGTGACGACAGGAGGAGAATCTCAATGCTGATAGGCTTTCGTGATACACCGTCATGTGAATTACTCGCTTGAGTTGAAATATTTCAACTCCTGTTGTGTCATTCGCCTCTTTGCATTGACTTTGTATGTAATCGCGTCGCGCGAAAGGTTCGCTTCGCTCTTGATGTGAATGCGCCATCAGTAGTGGAATTAATGTGGTAGACAAAAAGTATATATATATTTCTTTAAACAGCACCCAATATCACCCCCAAATCTCCAAATCTTTTTCCAACTCCCTATTGATGCTTTAAGACAGTTTATAGCCAAGTTGATCTAATGAGAGCTGTATATTGAAATTATTAAAAGAGCAGTTATGGAACAATTCTAATACATTCTGCTTACAGTATTAAGCGTATTATTTACATCCAACCACACATAGCTTGCAAGCAATTGATTTTGTCCTTTATGTGCCATGATTATCATTTCTGGAGCAACAACATATAGAAAATTAACTGGAGAATGTTTATGTTTATTCTGCTTTTGAGAAATTCAAGGCAATTGAAAACTAAATTAAAAAAAAATGGCCATTACTTTTCTTCTGAGATAGCAATGTATTTACCTGTCAGCAAGGTCACAATGAACTTAATCACTTTTGTTTTGTCTATAGTTCAACCTGTCTGGTGAAGGTCGCTGCATTAACTGGAGAATCAATACAAAAGATATGGTGAAGTACGTAAGAAACACTACAATGTGCGGCTCCAGCAGTGTCGCCGGCGGCTAAGAAGTATTCCATCAACCAACCCTCTCAGCCTGTCTTGCTCACTTCTGCTCTTATGTGATATTAAGTGTTATTTGAAAATAATAAAAACAATGAGTAAGCACTGTGGGTGTTTTATTGTCCCTGCTGGTGTGAGAAATGGCTTTACTGTCTCACGAAATGTAAACTATTTAAACATTCATGAGTCAAATAAGGAACAAGGCAGTCAGCGTTTTTATACTGAATTGGGGTTGAAAACAGGATGGTTACTTGTCACCCCCCAAGCATTACTTATTACAGAACAGGGTGTAACAGCGTGTCTACACAGGAGGCGTTTCAGTCGCATCTTTTACAGATACCCTCCTATTTGAATCAATACTGCGGTCTACAAGGGCTCACCTTGAATCTGTCTGCAGCATTGGACAGTTTACCATGACATGACAGACATCACACACACTGGAGAAGTCAAAGAATAAAGTAATAATATTTATTGTAATAACCACAGTCATGCTGTATGACAGAAGACATATAGAACATTTTAAAACCAGAATATTGGAAAGAATAATGAAGCTGATTTACAAATCATGTCAGGCGGCATCCAGAGGGAAAATCTAAAGCCTTGACACATCCTCTATGTGTGTGTGTGAATGAGTAAAGGGCAGGACAGCAAGTCTTGTGACTGGCTTGCAGTAGGGAAGCAGTCAATACACAGGCATAAAAAGCTCTATTGTCTGAAAATAAATACCAGCAGCATCTCCGAGCTGTCTGAGCCACACGCCACGTGATGGGAGCGAGTTCCTCCAGACGACTGATGAAGAGTCACATGAGCTTCATTACATTTTACATCTCCGCCAGTCCTAACAGGATTTTTCATTTGCAACAACTGCATTTCCGAGGTTGGAAAATGTTCTAAAACCAACAACATCAAGGAATGAGGCAATCAGGGTACCATTAACTACGTATACAAGCATATTAATATTCCACTATTATTCAGAATATGAAAATATTCTGAATTTGATACGGGTCATGTAAACAGCATATTCCGTTTGGATATTCTGAATTAGGCCTTATTCTGAATGGAGCATTTTCTGATTAAGATATGCGGGATATGCTGATATTATTCAGGTTTTAGGAGCATTCTTTGGACATGTATACAGCATGTTCACAATATGCGTCTCAATTAGGTTTTCATGTCAGTTTGTGACACACGGCCTCTTGCGTGTTTACGGCCAGCTCTGTGTGTTGAATACAAACCAACTAGCCGACAGTTTGCAGAGATGCATGCCCAAAAGGAAAGCCCACATTTCTGGTTGGAAGGAGAAACACACCTACTGTTATGAAAGACTTGGATATTAACCGTTTTTTGGATATGTGCAAATATCACAACGCTAAAATTTTTAAGAACATAGTTGAAGGAATGAAAGAGGGAGGCTGTGTTCGCCACCGGTTACGTTAATCTGAGTATGCCCGGCTGCATGTAAACGGGAATGTTTGAGGAATATTCATGTTCATTAGCCACGGGAACAACTCAGTAGGAATATTGTCTTTTTCAGAATAAGGGCAAAAAACGGAATATTTTGTGCAGGTAAACATAGTTAATGTTATATTGCCTGATTTAATTAAATTCTGGTTATACATTGATAAGCAGTTAAAAAAAGTGAAATGTCATCCTTTTGTCTCATTTTGTTCTGACTTATTGGGGAAGAACAAGCTACATATGAACATCTAAAGCTCTAAAACTCCCACCACAGTACAGTCTTCATCATCATCACCATCCTCCTCAGAAGTGTGTGTGTAGTTACTCTACAGGCCGAATGCACTTGGTCTCCTCCAGCTTCCTCAGGGTCTCGTCCCACTGGGTGAACTGCTTCGACAACAGGAACATCTGCCAATAAGAGGTCAGGGGTCAGTGGGTGCAGCAGCAGCAGCAGTTTATAGCCCCTTTCACACAGACAATCAGCAATACTGCCGTAAAGAAGATCCGCCGTTACGGTTTTGCGCTTTCACACCGAACGAAACAATGGCGGCATAATGGCGCCCCGGTGTGTGGACGCCGGCATCACAGGAGCAAAAGGGGCGTGCCGTTAAACACTAAGGGTGGGTCATGATTTTTGATTTTTCGAATAGTCATTCAGTTATAAACAAATCAAGAAGTTTATGCAACTATCGTCATGTCTTAAAACATATATTTTCTCTTCTTTTAACCGTTGCAAGCGCCGCCTGGTAGTAACGTTATTACTAGTAAAACGTGTGTGGCACGTTCAGCTCGGCTTTTTTCTGTCTGCGCAGATGTGTGTGCGGCACCCCCCCTTAGTTTCAGCTGGTATATCAACTGTTCGAGCGGCGGAACATCGTAACCACAACGGCGTCAGCGTCTGTGTGTGCGTGTAGTCCCGCCGTGTAGGCTGTCCCTTTCACGCAGACATCGGCTCGGCTCTGTGACTACCTCCGCTGCCGGTGAGGCGGAAAAACAGCGCAACCTTTCCGCCTTGAACAGGCTGTGTGAAAGGGGCTTATGTTAGCAATCTAAATTTCTCTCTGATTTGCCGAAGTGGCTGGTGGAGCCAAAGCATCAGCAGTTTTCCAGACAAATTAAGTTTAAGAACAGAAAAGCAAAATTGATCATTTAAGTATTTGTATATTATTATTCTGTCTATTTTATCCCCCAAGAGATAAGAGAGTACAAGAAGACATTTGTAATGACATGAAATTTAGAACCTTAACAGTTTTTGTGTATAATACTTTGTCTTGTGGTAATTTTTATTTCACTGGAATTAAAAATAACAGCGTACCATTTTGTTGTATTCCTCAAAAAGCTTCTTCACTTCCAGCGACTGGGCCTCAGTTTGGTCCTGCAAGAGAGACAAACGTTGTGTCAACAGATAAAACTTAACGAGATGGAAAGAGTGGCAGATGGAGACAGAGGGAGAGGGGGGTTACCTGCTCTTTGATGTGAATCTGTGACAGGCGCTGAAGCTTGGTGGCGTGTTCTGGTACATCTGTGGGCAACGGAAAGAAACACACAGTTAACACAGGCCTGATAGGATAAACACTCCTCTACAGATCCAGCAGCTGTGCAACAGCACCGCAAAACACAACATCACTCACAAACAATAATGGAAATTCAAATAAAAAACATTGTTAAATACATTTTTCTCTAAAGCATGACAAAATGTTAGAACAGAGACTATAGCATGCTGTCAGGGACACGTGTGGAGCTGGAGAAACACAGATCCAGTATTCTATATCCAACCAATAGAGGCTAAAAACTATGACGCCGTATTAGGGCCATTGTAGGTACACATTTTTTTTAAAATCTGGGCCGGGGGAGGGGGGTAATATTCCGAGAAATAACTCAGAATTTTGAAGATTAACGTCATAAATTAACGAGAAACAAATTCTGATATTCTCTGAGATTAAAGAGGTAAATTTACAAAGAAAAAAAAACTCACAAATTTATTCTCTGAGATTACAAAGTCATAAATTTGCGAAAAATAACTTTGCAAGACTATAAAGTTGTAAATCTACGAGAAAAAAACGTAGAAAATAGTGGACTACAAAACCATGCTAATGAAAAATAGTGTGGTATTTTTGTTTAGGAACCATATCACTTCACTTTGCAAGATTGGATCAACCTCATTACACTTAAGCCACCGTTAAATACTACAGTAACGTGAGCTGTAGAGTGCAAAATATATTAGTATTATTATTATTAATATTACTATAATATATACATTATATATTGTAGCGGACTCTCCATTCAGCCATTCATCCATTCTCATCCTGTTATCCGGGGCCGGTCGCAGGGGCAGCAGGCTAAGCCTGGTATTCCAGACGTCCCTCTGCCCAGCAAACTCTAAAGATGTAATTCATAATCTGTGGTTCAACACCAGCAGTTATGTTATGTGTGTCTTTTCTGTGTTGTTTTCCCTTCACACTGACACAGTGACAGTTAAAAGTGTCAGTTGGTAACTATGGTAATGCAATGTATTCAGATTAACGTCTCAATGGTTGTTTTTTTAGTTTTAGCTGTGCTGAAATAAAAGTCACATGCCTTTGTGTATTCAATGATAGAAGTTGTTTGTCTCTAATTTCCTGTAACTTCTACAACATTAGTACTTATGTTCATAAAAGAGCACATTAAAAACATTAAAGAAAACGTGACTTTGTATCTTTCAGAACCTTCGCCTCGCAGTTTTCTTCTCGTAAATGTATGACTTTATAATCTCGCAAATTTGTGAGTTTTTTCTCACTAATTTGTCACTTTAATATCAGAGAATATCCAAGTTTTTTCTCTCGTAAATGTATGACTTTAATCTTGGAAATTCCGATTTGTTTTTCTCAGAATATAAGCCCCCTCCCCTGGCTCTGTAATTATTATTTAAAAAAACAAAAAATAAATACTACAATGGCCCTAATGCTCCGTCACAAAAAACACTGGTTATTGAAACAAAACGTACAATTCAATGACAAAACTAGCCTAAAACCACGTAAACTGTAGTAGTCACAATGAATGACATGCTGCTTTAAAAACAGCAGAATGTGCTATGTGACAACGCTATCACCACTACATGGCACGAATATTGTGTGGATGGAGACTGCATCCAAAGAAAAGGTATTAAAAGCATCACTGTTGTTTAAGACATTATTAAAATGTATTTTGGAAAGAGAAAAAGCAACATAAAGTAATTTCTAAGATGAAAAATTATACCTTTTAGCAGCTATTAAAGTCCTGGATCTCAGACCTCCTTCCAGAATATGAACACATTATTTGATGGATTTAGCTTTAAAAACAAAAACAAAAGCAAAGACAAGCCAACCTGTCCAACAAATTCCAGCCAAATCCATCTTTAAGTTTTAAGACGCTTGGCTATCAAACAGCAGTGATTAACCTGACCTCCTTCCTACTTTGCTGTCAAGGGTAAAACCACACAGAGCCGATGTTGCTTTGTCCTTGCTTTGCTTGCTGTCCTGACAGGTGAAACTCACCTCTGATGTAGGTGCTGTCCAGCAGCGGCTGCAAGTTGCTGACCTGCTCCAGCAAAGCAGCCTGGGAAAGCAGGAAGTCCTCCTCTGTGCAGACAAACACACAACAGCAAGTACTGAATCAGATGCGAGTTGCTCCTTTAGTCTCTCTACAATAAAATAATTCTTGTTTATATCACAACTTACATATTATACAATATGACAACATTGAACTCTACATGTATAGCATTAAACATAAAAAAGTACAAATAATATATGGCCTCATATACAATAAATGAATAATAAATGCCTAAAATACAGAAATTCTCTGAGATAAATTTGATTGCAGTTGTAAATAGATGTTATTCTTTTATTTCATTTATCTATCCCAGGGTCCTTCTGGTTCTTACCAGCGAGAATGAACTCCAGCTTCATAGCATCAGGTACAGTGATGTGGTCGGTGAACTGGGGGTCCAGGTACTTCAGCAGGTCCTCAACTGCACCACAACACCAATAAATATGATCAAAGACTCACCAAACACTGTCTAAAATTTGACGAGGGAATGAAATTAGCACCTGCCACCTGCCGAATGCAGGGTAAATGTTGGCTGTGGCAGGTAAAATTAAATATTTATAGATAAGTTGTCCTTATTTTAAGCAATATCATTTTTAAAAAGCAATTTCTAACTAAACTTCCTTCCTCTATGGTCTGGTACCACCGAATCAGTGTTTACAATTCAAACCCTTTCTACATAGATTTCAAAAGTGGCAGAAAAAAAAACTGAGTGGCCGGTGGAAATGTTCAGTAACCTGCCACAGTGGCAAGTGAGGAAAAAAACTTAATTTCAGACCCTGAATCTGACTACAGAAACATTCCTGCAAGCATTGTTGTGGCATTTTGAGTTTTAGATCCGCACTTTTGGTAACTTACGTCAGCATTTTGATGTTTTTAATGTTCAGTGGGCACCATGAATGGATTATAAAATATTTCAATATTCGCGGGGCCCCAGTAGCCAAATTGTTAAGGCGCATACCACATAAAAAATACGGCCACAGTTCGACTCCAGGCCTCCCTCCCTCTACCCACGTTTCCTGTCTATCTCTACACTGACTATCAAATACAGGAAATAAAGGCAAAATGCCAATAAATAAAAATCACTATTGTAGAACAGTAACAACACGCCTGTAATCTAGGCTGTCAGAATGGATACAAGGCAGCGTGTGACTCACTCTTCTTGTGCAGGATCTTCACTCGTTCTCTCTTGTTGGCCGTATTGGTCAGACCTGCCTGGATCCTGGCCAAAGACTCAGCACACTGCAGGACAAAGGACATTGATTAGATTTAATGTTAGTGATGAACAAAAGTATGGGAAAGTCATCACGATGTATTTAATTAATGTGTCTGAGCGTTTTTTTGTGCAATATGTGGTACTATACAAACAGTGCAAAAACACAAAATCTCAAGTTCAAGTTTAGCAGGGAGCTACTGTAGCTAGCTAGTATGGAAGAACACAAGGAAATAATCTTTTGTTCACTTTCTTCTCCAATTTTCCCTGTGTCAAAGGAACATGACAATTTGCAGTATAGAGGCCAAACATGGTTATTTGCTTATGCACACTTACAGTATGACATTTTTAGGTCTCATTCTGAGTACATCTGGAATAAGTATATGTACTAGTTAACAATACGTTTACACCTGTAATTTAGAGTCAACTTCAGTCAACTATCAGAAACATAAAAACACTAACATCTGGCACTTTCTCCACCGCTGCAAATACAACATCTACCAGAAAACAAACCCACCCTTTGTAAGTTAACAGTCTTCATCACATCATATGATGATCTGGTGAGACAATCCTTTCATTGGCTCAAAAGGTTCATACCACGTTTTTAGTCAATCTGCTACATAAGATGTACACTTGATTTTTGCTGACTGTATTATTACTAAAGCATACCCCAGAATTTCAGGTTGATAAATGAGTTTTCCTAAATTCCTGGAAACCAGTGACTTCAGTTCATTTCAGTGCAGTATCAAAATCAACCCTCAGAGACTTAAACTTGCCTGTGATAGATAATAAATCACTCATTTATTCCATCAATCTATAATATGAAGTAGTAGTACGTAGTGAAAAATGTCCATCAAGTTCCCAGAACCCAGTGTGGCGTCTTCAATTTGCTTGTTTTGTTAGACCAAGAGTCCAAAACCCAACACTTAACCTTAATGTGCAATTGTATAAAACAGGTCGCAAACATGTTAGAATGACTACAAAAGTGGCCAGCATTGTGTGATTTGTAGTGACAGTTAAGTGAGCTAATGCTATGCCTAGTTTTTGTATCTTGCATCTAATCGTTAGTCAGTGGTGGAAGAAGTATTCAGATCCTTTACTTAAGTAAACACAATAATACCACACTGTGAAAATACTCTATTACAAGTAGAAGTCCTGCATTCAAAACCTTACTAAAGAAAAAGTATGTAAGACTTACATACTAAAAGTAAAAGTACTCATCATGCACAGTAAAATAGCTCAACCCTTATAGGGACACTTAATCCTTTAGTTTACCCGAAACATTCAAATTAAAAATCAATAAATTTGGACATACATGATTTTCACTGGGCAGGAAGAGTGTGAAAAATAGTAATCTGAAAAAGTAACTAAGAGCTGTCAGACAAATGTAGTGGAGTAAAACGTACAATATTTCCCTCTGAGATATAGTGGAGTAGAAGATTAAAGTCACACGAAATGGAAATACTAAAGTAAAGTACAAGTGCCTCGAATTTGAGACAGATATTTGGGACTTTGGCATTGTTGTTTACATTTCAGTCATGAATAGACTAAAACACCGTTATGGCCTCATAACTGACAGCTAGCTAACCAACTTGCTATCTCTTAAATAAGCACCATTAAAGCTAAGCAGCTAACCTAGCAGCTGTTTAGCTGGTACACAAATATACTACAATTGTTACTGTCTTAGCTGTCACAAATTTCAAATAAAATGTACTGTCGTACAGCCAATGTGCATGAAATGAAAAAGGGCGTTCACTAAACCTCACTGACAGAGCTATCGTTAGCTCAGCTAGGCTAACAGCTGGCTAGCTTCTTTATTATCCCCCCTATTCATCAGAATAGACATTATTCTGTGCGAACCTTGACGGGTTTTCCACTTTTATTTCTTCTCTCGCCGTATATATGACTCTCCAGCGCCTGAAGACGCACTTCCAGGTTATCCGTCTCCATTTTTTTATCCATTCTTGAAGCTGCTAGTGGACACAACAGCAAAAACCAAACAGCGCCGTAGTGCACGTCATTTACAAGCGGCGTCGCATATTGATGACGCGTTCGCTACAGGTTTACAAATACGTTCAGTTTATATTGTGACGATGTAGAAGCTTTTTTTAAAACGCCTACGACAGTTGATACACAAACACAACTTTGCCTTTAATTTATAAGCGTCAATGATTTTAGAAACATTGCTGACGTTAAGTTAAAATGTTTTTATTTCTCGTTGTTGCAGTAAAGAGAGCTGTCCGCTAGTCGTCACTGTTTTGCGTTGAACGGGGTTTTCAGCTGTTTTCCGGTGACAGCAGAGGGAATGACAACATCGACAGTCACGGCCCTTCTTCCATTCAAGCCGTTTGCACCTAAACATCGACAAAAAGTAAGGTTTTCTCACATATCACCACCTCTTCCTCGCATACAAGACATCTCCGTTTGTGGACACCCAGGAAGAGAGCACGTCTGTTTATTGTAAACAATTCTTACTGTGTTTTCACGAGCTTAGTTAGCTCACCTAGCCCTCAAGCTAACGTCAGTTTCTGCATTGCATCTGCGTAGTTTGACAAGCTCGGAGTTAGTTCGGAAGTCCAGCAGGTGAGTCGATGGCTTCTCCTGCACTATAACTCAGTAATAACTCCCCTGACGAATTAATACAGACACATGTGGCTCACAGAAAGCTGAATTCCACGAGCCGATGTGCTACTGGCTTGTGTAGCGCCGCTCAATTCATTGAGGTTTTTGGGGTTGTGTTTGCTAAAAGTTTCATTAATGCTAGCCTGTCTGCTCTGCTGTGTTGTTGACAGCAGGAAGCTGTCTGCCGCTGGACTTCGGGGTCTGTGTTTGGGGAGTTTATTCTATATGTGCGACTGGGAGCAGCAGCAGCAGCAGCAGCATGGCAGATGACAAGGACGTGTTGAGAGACGTTTGGTTCGGCCGGATCCCCACCTCCTTCACTCTGAACCAGGATGAGGTGACTGAGAGAGAGGCCGAGCCCTACTATGTAAGTGCAGTTACTCTCTGACCTCACATGGCCACAAAATCTAAGGCCACACCTAACTTATGCTTTTGCCTTGCCACTAATGCCTAGAGACTCACCTCCATGCTTCAAAGAAGCCCATCTGAGCCTACAGCTCTGTATTTGACATCAGCATGCAATAATGAATACAGAGACACACCAGATGACTTCATGTTTAGGAAATCACAAAACGCTGTATCCTGTATTTTTCATCAGCAGGGTGTACACAGCTGAAAGCTTACTCCTACTGAAAAAATATAATAGAGATTTTACTAGCAATGTTCATTCATTTATCACATTATTGCTTTCTATGTTCACTCTTCGTCAGTCTGGTAGCTGCTCATATTGATTAGTCACTGGAAAAGTGAGGGGCTTTTTACTCAAGACTTGCTGCTTTACTTTACTTACGTGCAGCGTTCAGCCTTACTTTGCTCCACCCTCTATTGTCACTTCTGGTTGCAAAAAAACAAGATGGTGACGGCCTAAAACCAAGATGGCGACGGCCAAAATGCCGAACTCTCCACAAACCGATGGGTGACGTCAGAGTGACTACGTCCGCTTCTTATAAACGGTCTGTGGCCCAGATACACCAAGCCAACATCAAAGAACTAGGGGCAACGAAGGCCGACCGTTGCCTTTGTCTTTGCCAAAAAGTTGCATTTGAACACACCACAAAGACTACAGCTGACAGCCAGTTAGCACGTACGTTCTGCGCCTGTGTGAGAGGAAATAACTCTCCACACCAGCAGGCGGTGGTAGTCTGTATTCGTCATTCAAGGCTTGTTTATCCGCAGTCCCGAGGACAAGCCGTTGTTATGATACGTACATGAAACAAAGCAGCGTCTGCCGACCATTTTCACACCACCATTGGAATGATCAGATGAGTTGAAAATGAAAAATGAGAAAAGCCTTCTATGTGTGCCCTCTTGACTTTACTCGTTGGCTTGCTTTCCTCACTTCCGTTTCTCTTCTCGTGCACTGATTCATTTAAGCTGAAAAGCCAATCAGAGTGATTTCTCTCACCGCGGGTGCCGCAGCCGATTAAACATGCAGAGTCGGCCGAAAAAACCTCAGACACGGACAGACTAGAGTCGACGGTGCGGGACACACTGCAAAAAAAAGGCAGACAGACGCTCACAGACGGCCCCAAACTGTCCTACGGCTTTTGTGCTTAAAATCTCAACACATTCTCGATATAAAGAAGAAGCGTAGTCTTGAGTGTGGTTTATTTTAGTGCATTAAAGGTGGAGTCTGCAATTCTGGAGAAAGATTGTTGATATTTGAACTCAACACCCAAACAAATACCCCCACCTCCAGATTTACTGTCCCTCTCTCTCCCACTGCCTTTCTCTTTATACATCCATGGCCTTCTCCCTGTCCTGTGCGAGCGCACGAGCATGTTGCTAATTGGCTGGAATAGTGTTGTGAGGCTCGGTCCAAGTTAGGGCTGAACAATTATTCAAAATTTTATCAAAATCTCAATATAGCCTAATGCAATTTTCAAATCGCAGGACGCCACCGAAATGTGTGTCAAAATACCATTTTAAATTAAATATTGTGGTGCTGCAGAGATGTCCTAACCTACACATAATATTCTACAGACTTAAGAAAACACATTTGTTTGGTTTAGATCTCCGCAAAAATCACACTATATTAATTTAAATATGTTTTTCAATGAAAATGAGAATAATGATGCAAAAATGATCATTTCCTCTAATATCGCAAATCATAATTCAATTGCAATATCAGTCAAAATAATCGCAATTATATATTTTTTCAAAATTGTGCAGTCCTAGTCCAAGCCACTTTGTTTGTTACCTATTTACAGAGCCGGGGCTGTGTATGAACGCCAGCTTTTTTTTCAGCACACACACAGAATGGACAGCTAGCAGAGTGTGAAGAGATATTCACTGAATTTGACAAATAGTGTATTTTTTTTTATCTTGCTAGAGTATTTTTGATATGTCCATGCTGATGTGTATTTATTGTTGTTGTCTAACCCGAACACACACCAAGACAAATTCCAATCAATGTATCATTTACATGATAATAAATTATTGAACTTTGAACCTTATTGGATTAGAATTGCTGACTCCACCTATAATGAGTGTTTAAAACACATTAGCTCCGGTGGTCACACTGTAGCTGATGTGCACCTGAAAAATGTAAAATACTTGTGAGAAGCAACTGGATCCCATGTGGAGACTGAAAAAAACTGAAGACAACACAGAGGACGTTGAATAAAGCCTCATCATTATTCTAATTTCAATAAATACATCTAGCACAGCCACTTCCACTGCAAACCCTCTGCTTGCAGCTCTCTACGTATTGGCAAGAATCTGGCTTTACGATACGTATCATGATACACGGGTTACAATTCAGTATATGGCAATTTATTGCAATACTGTAAGCAACGCGAAATATTGCAATTTTTTTAATTTAATTTTAGGAAAACTGTCATAGTATAAATAACACACCACCATATGCATCAAATCTGAGAAAAACAATTTTTTTACTTTATATGCAGTCAGAACTGCATTTGCACATATCACAATCCCTGTAACATCCGACATCATAGCACTACTTTGAGAGAGCAGGACGCATCTCTTTGAAAATGAGTATTGACTGAGTTAATCTTTGCTTGTAAACTATTACTTAAAAATCGATACAGTGTTTTTGAGAATAGATACAGTATCACAAAACGTAATATTGCGATACTCAATATTTTCAATATTTTCTTACACCACTACTCTCTACTACAGTGATGTAAACAATTTGCCTATTAATGATAATAGTCTCTTTTATGTAATAATTAATAGTGCGTCTCTTCCTCTCTCCTGCTGGCTCTTTCAGCTGCTGTTACCCAGAGTGAGCTACCTCACTCTGGTGACAGACAAGGTGAAGAAACACTTCCACAAAGTCAT
Organism: Sebastolobus alascanus; assembly: GCA_916701645.2. Taxonomy (NCBI): domain Eukaryota; kingdom Metazoa; phylum Chordata; class Actinopteri; order Perciformes; family Sebastidae; genus Sebastolobus; species Sebastolobus alascanus. Next base: position 473,008 of record CAKAOJ020000058.1, read on the forward strand.
GAGGGCCGAGGACGTGGAGGAGATGTGGTTCGAGTATGAAGGGACGCCACTGAAATGGTGAGAGAATGATCGTTGGTTGAACTGATTCTCTCAGTGGAAACAAGGTTGACTGTGTGTGAGTGCATTGTGAGGTTTTTACGCTGGTGGATTTCTAAATGTGTTACCTTACCTCCCTAATCGTATTGTTTTGCTGTCAAAATGTCAAACATTTGTTAGGAGAGCCATTTAGTGTATTTTCATATCAGAATCTCGTTCTTTTCTCATCATGAATTTACGTTTTTTATTTTTCCTGATTGCTCTTGAGAAATGTCCTCCAACAAAATGCTTTTGGGCTGACCCAAAATCTGCACCATATTAGCAGTTAGTTAGCACCATCAGCAGGAAACTGGGTCGGTGTTGGTGTAAACCATGGGCACCCAGTTGACCTAATTGATTTACTGTGGAGACAGACGCTCTTAGTTTCGCTGCATTTCATTCATTACCTCCAACGTGCATCAGTAAATACTATGCAGCAGTAAATATTGTCGCATTGAGACAAAACCTAATTTTATCTTTTTCTAAGGTTTATTTTTTTCCAACGTGTCATTTAGATAAAACAGGCGGACACACTAAACTGCAGCCTGCAGAGTGTGTTGACCGCTGCGACCACCAGCAGCCCTCGTCTCATGTCATGTCGCTTTTTCATACGTCAGCGGACTAATTTGCCTAATCTTCGCTTGTCTTTAGACCGCGGTGGAACAGTGGGCTGAAGCAACCTTTTAGTTCCTTGAAAAGTAGTTCCCGAGACTAAAAGGTGGAAACCCGGCTCTAGTTAGTTTCTTATCTGCCTGTCTGCTGAGACCAGCAGCACAGCCAGTTAACAGACTGCGGGCACAAAGTTCAGCCACAAGATGTCAGTATTGTTACACAGAACGTGGTTTACAGTAGCATCAAAGTTCCAGTAATTCCAGTAAAATACATTTAGAAAAATAATTAACAGATGTCCGTGTTGAGATATTCATTTCATTATTTGTTATCATGAAACAAAATCAAACTGTTTACTGGGTTCAGTAGTTCAGAAGTTCTGCTGCTTTTTTTTTCTTATTGTAAATTCATTGTATATATAATACCTTTGGATTTTTTGATAAACATAACAATTTTAAGACATTACTTCAGGGTCTGGTAACCTGTAATGGGAGTTTGTCATTAGTTTTGACAGTTTTTGAATCGCAGTTTTGTACAAATTGGCTTGTTGGCATCAGGGGAACGAGACCTAAACGACTAACATGGTCAGTGAGTGTGATTGACCATGAAAATACCTCAAAGACAGTCATCTGATTTGAGGCTGCGATAAAGAAAAGCATTTAATCCCTGTTGGCTGAAACACAGGAAGTGACAAATAGAAATGTTAGGAGTGAAATGTAAACTGTCTCGTGAAGTTTATACGCTGCATCCAGAGAAAGCTGGACTCAAGAACATCAGAAGAAAACAAAAAACGGACACCATATCTGTTTGCTGGCACTTTTAAGCTCATAATAAGTTACAGTTTAATTTAGCAATAATTGAAGACCTTTGCTACAAAAAGTTTGTCAAAAATTTGAGGTAACATTTTTCCAAAACAGATACACAGTGTTCAGGAGTGAAACATTTCACTTGGAGGCCATATGCTGTTGTCAGTCTCTAGATGGCTGATAAAACAGGCGATGCAGCTGGTCACTTTAAAAGTGACTAATGGGAGTCACACACTTGTAAGTAACATTATTCCTTGTTTGCGTTTCCTGGTTCCAGGCACTATCCAATTGGAATTCTGTTTGACTTCCATGCGTCCAACACTGTCTTACCCTGGAGCATCACTGTGCACTTTAAGGTAAGATTCAACCAGACTGTGTGTTCATCTGCAATACTGTATCCCCCCTTATATTTTATCTGTAAATTGTGTATCCAAATGTATTCTAAATGTAGAAAAATAAATGTTTTAAAGATCCACTTGTGAATATTTGTATATAAACGATGACACGTGTAATGTGAAATGGGAAGAAACCCACAGAGAATTATCACCAACTCTGCAGCTCTACCAACGCGTTCTCATCCCACCTCGTCACACACTGCCTGACGCTTTGTTAGACCCCTCAGTGCCGCTTTCCGATTGTAGTAAACACATGCTTAATGTTGTGAATCAAACAAAAACACTTGTTTAGGATCAGGCAACAAAAGCACTTAGTTAGGTTTAGGAAAAAAACAACATGGTTGGTAAAATTACTAAGTTTTTACAGTTCAAACGTCACTTGACGTTGTGAACACGGGACATGAACGAATAGCTGATTGTGACGTGAAAGTGAAACGTAACGCACGGGACACTAACGGCGGTCTCCTGGATGAAAGCCTCGTGTTTGTTGGACCCATCCACCCCCCCTCCTGCCCGCACAATGTGTGTCTTTCACTCTTTAAACTACGTCACCACAGCACTTTCTGCGGATGGGTTTACATTGTCGTTAATAGAAAGCCCGTTGCATCTCCTACCGGCGCTAAAGGGTGCCCTGTGCGGCGGTATCGAACGCCGACAACCGTGACAAAGCGTCGGTATTTGACGCCCTGGGAATGAGAACGGGCTGGCTCTACAGAGCCTTTTAGCCTCTTTCATCCACTCATAGTTTTGATTTTGCTGTTCACTGTTTCGGTTCAGTCTCAGTGCTCAGGTTAGCAGACAAACAGAGTTAGCATCTAGCTGGTGAAGAAAATTTGAACATCTAGCAGCTAAAGAGAGAGATATTCCTGTCAGGAATTGGTGCAGACCAAAACAGAGCTGAAAGGAGAATGAATATTGGACTTACATTATCAGGTGGACACACTTAAATGACAGCTGCTACAGTAGATGTGTCAATAAATAGACAATCGTTTGATAACATGTTCGCTAGCTTGTTGTGAGGCTCTTCTGCCCCTCAGTGGCCAAAAGAAGCTTGAAATAAAATGCTTTTCTTGTGCACCTGTCAGAATTTTCCAGATAGTGACCTGCTCCACTGCCCGTCCAACTCTGTGATCGAGGCCCACTTCATGTCCAGCATCAAGGAGGCCGACGCCCTCAAGCACAAGAGCCAAGTCGTCAACGACATGCAGAAGAAAGACCACAAACAGCTGTGGATGGGCCTGCAGAACGGTGAGGCACACACACACACACACACACACACACATGCACATTTCTATAAGCAGCTGTGAATGAGCATGCTAAAAGGTGAGGAGGGCAGACACACACACACACACACACACACACACACACACACACACACACACACACACACACACACACACACACACACACACTTCAAAGAAGAAAGACCACAAGCAGCTGTTGGGGATGTGACACACATTCACTCATTAACACTTCGTTGCACACATGTTGTCTCCCTGCAGCTCACACACCTATATGCAGATTCACACATGCTTGCACACATATACTGTATGTTGCTATTATTCATATTTTATGGTCCAGCACACACATATATTTTTATAATTGTTTGCAAAAGATTCACTCTTTTGTCGCTGTAGTGCTTTTTACAGACACAAAGAATACATCCAAATAGACTCACTTCCTGCCTTCCTTCTTTGTTCCTGCGCGCACACACACACACACACACACACACACACACACACACACACACACACACACACACACACACACACACACACACACATAAACGCAAATCTCCCTTTAGTCTGATAGTCTTTGAAGCCTCCGCTTCTAGAACTTCTCCCACCCAAACACCCACCAGCTTCCCTTTTCTGTGTCCACCCACCTGTCCAGACAGTTTGATTTCTTATTGATCGTTAGTTGTGAAAGAGTGCTACAGAAATGAGTCCTAAAACCCTGAAATGAGTTAGCATTTTAGCACTTCTGGTTCCCTTGTCTGAAAGTCAATGGGTTTTTTGAATGGGTTTTTACTTAGATGCCTGAAATAAGGTCTGTGGTTAACACAAGCTTGAGAGATTTTAATGTTTTGTTCTACAATATAAAATGCATCAGTAAATATCCCACTCGTGAATTTTGAAGCCTTAATGTGTCTTAAAAAAGGCGGTTGATAACAAGTGGCTAAATGAAACTGCTAAACGCCATCACGCCGACGAGTCCACCTTTACAACCTCGTTGTTTATACTCTCGCTCATTCGTCAGTGGTGTAGTTCGTTTATAGCCTAACGTTAGCTTTTTACTTCTGGCAATAGCATTTACACTTCAAAAATCAAAATTGTGGAGATTATCTTGCTGAGCAAAACGTGTAAGTATCATAAACGTGTGTTTGCCACAGAGTTTATTTTCTACAATAATCCAAAACCCAGTGGAAAAATCCCATTGGCTGTTTGTCGGGGGAACCAGAGCGATGCTAACTTCCTGGTTGGCCTACAAAAATACGTCAACCCTGCAGCACTCTATAGCAGGGGATTGTGTAGGTGAATCCGGGGCGGTTGGGCTGAAGCGCTGGAAGCTTGTGATGTGGGAGTAGGAGCTGGGGGGGTCGGGGGATCGGGGGTTGTGGCATAGATTCCCAAGTCTGGGATTTGTGCTCGTCTTTGAAAAGCAAAACTCAAAGTGTGGCGTGAGATTCTTGGAATCACTGCAGGTCAAGTTGATGAAACGAAGCAACAATAAACACTTTGGTTGATGTCGCTGCCCGCTGGGTCAGTCAGTTATTTATAAATATGTCACCTTGTTTTAATCTGTAATTATATGCCTCTCCTCCTTTTGAATTAGTAATATTAGCACACAATAGCTCTTCATTCTGTTGAATGATGTTATTAATAGGGTTGCAACTAATGGTTATTTTAATTATTGATCGATCTGTTGGTTACTTTTGTGATTTATCAGTCCTACATTTAGTATTGTGAAATGATGAAATTGTGAAAAATGCCCATCGGTCCTGATAGCCCAAGGTTTGCAGATTAATTTTCTGTCAGGGTCAAATTTATGTACAGTATATAGCGCATTTAAAACAACCACAGTTGACTAAAGTGCTGAACAGGATCAAAATACCACATAAACGAATATAAAAGTAAATAACAAAATAAGAATACAAGAAAACAATAAACATAATATTAAAAGATTTGTGGCACAATGTAAGATGAAGATGTTCAAGCTCATCTCGAATGAGAATGAATGCCAACGGGAAGAGGTGGGTCTTTAACCGTTTCTAGGGTCTGAGATGCTCTGATATGAATAGGTAAGTTGTTCCAGAGATTGGGGGGCGGCCACCGTAAATACTCGGTCACCTCTATTTTTGTGCCTGGATCTCGGAACATCCGAGAGCATCTGGTTGGTCGACTTCAATGCTCTAACTGGAGTATGAAGATGCAAGAGTTCTGCTAGATAAGGAGGCACCAGCTCATTTAAAAACCTTACAAACAAGCAATACAATCTTAAAATGAATCCTGAAACGGACAGGAAGCCAGTGCAGGGAGACCAATACTGCCGTTATGTGATGACGCTTTCTTTTCCGTGTTAGAAGGGGAGCAGCTGCATTTTGAACTGTTCTACTGTTCTACACCCACATACAAAGAATCACAGTAGTCTAACCGAGAGGCAATAAAAGCATGACTAACTCTCTCAAGATCTTTGGGAGGGAGATAGGTTGTCGATCGACAAATCCATTTATCGACTTTCTACAAAGAACTAAACTACTTGTGTAAAAAAAAGCCCTTTCTATTGTTGAATGAACAAGCCATGCAACAGATGTAACACGCTTTTTATTATAATGTCAGTAACACTCCCACATGCATGAATGCCTCAAGTTGGCTTTAGCATATATTTAAATATATTGTGGTCATTATGCTGTATCTGTCTATGTGGTAAAACACTGAAAATAGTGTATTTGCTGCTGTGGGAGAGGCTTTTCACACTCTGCTGCTGGGTAATGCTCGATAACGTCAGAAGTATTTATAAGTTTACTACTTTAGTAAATAATAAACTCTCGATCCTCAAATAATGAACACTAATGGCTCTCAAATAAAAACAGAAAACAGTATTTGTACTATTAATCCTTTTGCATAAATTATGTTTTCACTCATTGATTATCTTCCTTCAATTCGATAATAAGCTGCCGTTTGTGAAACACTTCCTATTTCACAATAAACACAGGAACGTAAATTAATTGCAAATGATGGTCAGAAAACTGGAGGTAATTTGTTTGTATAATTGTTTGTAACTGTCAAAACTGTGCATGTGGCACTGAGAATGTTTTGAACCGGTTTGCTGACGAACCCACAAAACTTCAGCTGCGTATCTCTCTTCCACTTTCCCCTGAAACTAATAGAGAGATCAATGACACATCTTAATACAAGAAATGATAATAATTAAAAAAAACATTAATTAAGGGAGACTAATAGATGATGCTATGAACTGAAAAGGTCAGTGTGTGGTTGATCCTGTCAAACTGTTTATAACTGCGTTAAACACAGAAACAGACAATTATGATTTTAATTATTATACTTATGAACTAATCCAAACAGAAGGAGTTGGCCTTACACACGAAAGTGAGAGATGAAACCTTTTCTAAACCAAAACTTTCACGTCCAAAAGAGATCAGAAACAGAGAGAGAAACGGGGATGGCTTGTACTTTCATCCAGGAGAGAGAAAACAGAAGGTTTTTTAGAAGGTTCACATGAAAGCGAGAGACGAAGGGGAGACGGAGGGTTTGAAACCAGCACATGCTGGGTGGAATCATTTTTGTTGATGAGAGGTCGTCCTTCAACTAGACGACCAAGGTTCAAGCTCCTGTGTTATGTTGCATTCACACCAAGAGCGGAGCTTTACTTGTTCATTCGAACTAGACACGCCGGAGAGGAGAAGGAGCTTGTCTCCATAGATACCAACAACTTTTCTTTCTGCCATTTCCGCCATCAACCATGAAAGACATAACCACTGTTGCTGCTTTGTACATGTTGTGGAAGTCCCAGATATGTCAGAAAAACCAAATGTCGTAGTGTCTGGGTTCATAACATCACCTGGCGGCGAGCTGTATTCACATACAGTGCCATTGCACTGACTGTATCTAGCAAGCCACACGTCGCTACTGCGGTATGAAGCCAAAATAAACAGATGGTGCTGTGATATAATTGCAATAAACGGATCAAAAGGATGCCGAAATAACGACATAATAATGCTGATTTGTAAAAAGTCTGAATTCATGCTTTGTAAGGTCTGTCCGCAAGACGACAAGCGAACAGCTTTTAAATTGCTTGTTTTCTGAACGGAGTTTGGATCGATCAGTGCCAGGATATGCAGCTGCTCCATCAACGCTCAAGATAAAGTCTAAGCAAAAATATGGCAGCGACGTTGTTGTTTATTCCATAGACAGTCTGTAGTTTATACACATACATTTATACACAGAGTTTCGTCCGGTTTCTTTACAGATATGATGTACTATCGTAGCTCTGGGTGACCACAGACAGCTACAATATTATTTTCCTCCATTTCTGATTCAACAACGTCAGGACGTCAGTGACGACAGGAGGAGAATCTCAACCCTGATGGGCTTTCGCAGCACAGTGTCATGCGAATTTCTCGTTCGAGTTGAAATATTTCAATTCCCGCGAATGACACGAATTTCGCGTGTTGAAGAAGTTCGCTTTGCTCTTGGTGTGAATGCGCCATTAGTGAGGACCCGGCCTCCCTATCAAATTTGTAGAGGTGCTTTTCCATAACTGACACTGACCTCATGTCTCCATGTGTAGAGGCGAAGGTGTACAGAAACTGGCGTTTCTTAAAGTTAATGGACAATTCAAGTCTCTTGCACATGTTTTACTTTATGCACACATAATTTATCCTGCCATTATTCTCCATTACATTTCACACTTTGAGTTTTTTAATGGCGTTACTGTACATCCTCCAAGGCAACCAGGCCCATAAGTAACCCATTCAGGAATCTAAATAAGTGTTCTTTGTGCTATGAATGATGTTTACAGTGCAGTGAATTGTACAAAATGTGAAAAAAATGGAAATTCCCTTTAAGCACATTCCTCATGAACCCTGTTTCTCACATATTGCAGCTCATCCATGTGTGCCTTTGAGGATGTGTTAGGAATCAATATGTTTGCATGTAATATTCAGATTATTGTCAGGCTTTTGGAGTATCTCATTTGTGTGTGTTTACACTTGTAAACTAAGGAAATGTGGATGATCTCTTCTCCTGTTTATGAGGAAATTGAAAATACTTCTATAGCTTGGTTACTCTCAAAAGACACCGGGCTACTGTGGCATGAACTAGTGCTGGGTATCGTTTGAAATTTCTCGATACTATTTGCCAATATGTTACCTGAGTTTTGGTGACGATAATACTTTGATTTGTAATTACTTTGAGAATTATTACAAACCCCTTTCTTCCCTTTTCACATGTTAAATGTTGCCTAAAGTCACAAGTTGCCATTCAAGCACTGCCTAGATAAACTTCAGTCTGAAATGTTTATTTAAATCATGAAATATCTGATTAAAGGATAAGTAAACAAGACAAAAAATCTTCCAGCACGTCACCGTTTTTGATACTCAGTGCTATGAACACATTTCAGTTGGTACTAAAAAAAAAAGATAATGAAGTAAAGCATATCAGCCTAATATCGGTTATGTGAAATATGCGCCGAATATCGTCTGTCCCTCTAATCTTCTGTTACTGTTGAGTATATGAAGAATCCAAATGACCGGCGATGACGGTGTTAAAATGCAGATAGAGGCTCGGAAGTTCTATTTTTTTGTGTATTTATATCCCTCACTTCCTGGAGAAGGATTATAAAGATACTATCAAATCAACATGTCTCATCATCGGGACATTTTACAATTGCTGAGCTGTGTGTGTTTGTGTTGTCACAGATAAGTTTGACCAGTTCTGGGCCATGAACAGGAAGCTGATGGAATATCCCACCGAGGAGGGAGGCTTCAGATACATCCCCTTCAGGATATACCAGGTAACACACACACAACAACAAACCTTCAAAGGACCAGTGTGTAGGATTTAGTGGCATCTAGCGGTGAGGTTGCATATTGCAAGCAACTGAATACCCCTCCTCTAACCATCCCTTTAAAGCACATAGGAGAACCTACTTGGCCGTGAAACTCGCAAAAAATGCAACAGGCCCTCTGTAGAGTCAGTGTTTGGCTTGTCCGTTCTGGGCTACTGTAAAAACATGGCGGAGCAACATGATGACCTCTGTGGAAGAGGACCCGCTCCCTATGTTGATTTCTAGGGCTTATTCTAATGCCGGGTACAAACTACACGAGAATCAAGCCGACTTAGGGCCCTCTTCCCCCCTCCTGACAATCGTCAGCAAAGCCTCGATTTTTTTTTGAAGATTCTAAAGATTATCTTTCCAGATATTCCTGTGGTGTGAGGTATGTTAAGAGTGTTTTTACATACCCCGATCAGCTCTGAAGTCCATCCTGGCCGTGTTCATTATTTACGATCGGATATCCTGTTGTGTGTGGGGAATCCCGAGGACAGCCCAAGACGCAGTCACGTGGGAAAGAACGATAGCCAAGCTGACTGAAGCGGAAGGAGAACCACCGGTGTGCTGGCGGCTGCGGCTAATGCATGGGCTGATGCAAAACGCGAAGCATAAAGTAGTAGTAAGATGGACCTCAGAAATGGAGGACTAACTTGTTGATTTGTGGCAACAACGCAAGTGTATATTTAACGTGTCTCCATGACTTCATCCATCCATCCTTTGTGAATTTTCAGTACAAAGTAGTGCAAAAACTAACTTTTTTTCAGTCGGCACTCTTGTTGTTCATGGATGGATCATGGAATGGAGTCTGTTAGTGTGTGCTGTGCTGTTTTGGCCAAAATCATTGCTCTCCACACACTACAGGAACAAAACTGTTAAAGCTGCAGTGGGTAGAAATGGAGCAAATATGATTAAAAAAAAAGTTATTTTTATAAAACGGTCACTATATCCTGACAGTAGTGCAAGATTTCACAGACCAGAGGGAAACAACCAATCAGAGCCGAGCTGGAGCCTTGCTGTCTCTGAGCAGCTGTCAATCACTCGCAAACTCTGATCAAATGGTCAAACTAGGCAGCGCTGATCAAATATGAATCAATATTCGTTACTGTAATGCCTATTTAAACACCTTGTGGTGTACTGTTTAGCTGTAAAATGAGAAAGTTTGTGACCCTGCAGCCATGTTGAGATCAGTTGAGGAAATGCCAAGCACCGCCCACCAGCCGGAGCACAGCCAATAGGAACGCTCTCTCTCTGAAATGACCTGTGATTGGGCAAAGCCTCCCGTCACGGGCTAGATTTTCTAAAGCCTGAAAACAGAGCCATGAGGAGGTGGAGAAGTCTATTTCTCTCTCAGAACACTTGAATTACAATATGCTGAAAGGTTATTATGGAATTTTTGCACAATGATGCTAAAAACTTTCTGGCTACTGAAGCTTTAAATTTAACATAACATGTCGGTCTGTGTGGAGTCTCTCACATTTTCAAAATCTTTTAATGTGGGCCAGCCTTAAGGTAACGAAAACACAACGATTCTTATTCTACACTCTGAACCTTCAGTTTCTCCTTCCACAATGACCTTACCTAACTTCATTTTTAGTTTGGTACATTTTTAGTCTCTTGAGAGTAAAGCTGAAGTTTGCCTGTCAGCCCAGTAGATGTAGCCAGATGGCTGCATATGTGAAAATCCCTCTGTGTTGTCTGGTGCAGGTCTAACCATACACTGGCTCATTTTGTCTACTAAGTTATTACTCTCTACAGACAACAAAATCTATTTAAAATAGCTGAAGATAAAAGATAAAAAAGTAATGAAAATTACTTTTTGTCCTTCTTTTAATGTATAAAATCCAGGGCATCATTCCCGTTCATGTTAGGAACCATGATGGGTACATCGTGCCCCTTCCTGGCACCCACACATACCCGCAGACAGTCTTAATATCGGTAAAAAGCATTTCATCACTTGTCAGTTTTCCATATTGTGCAACTGAGGAGTCTGTGACCTTCTCTTGACATATTCATCACTCGAAGAAACAATAATAGTCTCTTCATAATCGAGAAAAACAACCTTTCTGTTCGCCATAATACCCGCTTCGAAACTTCATGAGTCAGGTTGTTTTTTTTCCATAGTTCTTTACATATGACAGTCTAATCAAACTTGCTTTTTCTGCGCCATTCTTTCAGTTTCACCTGTATAAGTGAAACAATTAAGAGATATTCATTATGTATATATCAGGGCTGTCATAACGCTTTAATGCAAATTTCTTTTAACACCACTAATTTCTGTAACACATTAAGTCAACTTGTGGTTTTTTGGTTGTAGCGGGCTCAGTTTTGAAGCTAGAGTGAAGATACTGGCATCATATGAAACTAGAAGGAATCCATTTGTACAGTACCAACCATGTCATACTAGCTTGTCGCGAAGGAGGCTAAATAATGCTCCAAACTAAGTTTCCTAAATTTTGGCGAGGGAAAACTGTCATGGCCATTTTCAAAGGGGCCCCCTTGACCTCTGACCTCAAGATATGTGAATGAAAATGGGTTCTATGGATACCCACTTTATGATAATCACATGCAGTTTTGGGGCAAGTCATAGTCAAGTCAGCACACTGACACACTGACAGCTGTTGTTGCCTGTTGGGTTTGAGTTTGCCATGTTTTGATTTGACCTTATTTTTTATGCTAGATGCAGTACCTGTGAGGGTTTCTGGACGATATTTGTCATTGTTTTGTGTTGTTAATTGATTTCCAATTATAAATATATACATGCATTTGCATAAAGCAGCATATTTGCCCACTCCCATGTTGATAAGAGTACTAAATACTTGACAAATCTCCCTTTAATGTTCATTTTGAACAAATAAAAATGTGCGATTAATTTGCGATTAATTACGGTTAAATATTTGAATCGATTGACAGCCCTAGTATATGTTTCTTTTTTTCTTGTGACCTCTGATCAAATAAAAAGGTCTCTAAATAATAAAGGCCAAGAAACAAAACGCTGTCTGTCAGAGACGTGTGGGACCTCGCTTTGACCTGGTGCTTTTTGGAGGTTATTCATCGGTTCTTGTACATTTGATACCTGTGACTCTCCCTTGTTTGTGTGTTATTCCACTGAACTGAGATGAGCTGGAGGGCGAGCCTCAGGGTTCAGTCCGGGATGTGGAGGCGTAGGCACGTAGACAAGCGGCCTCAGGTCGGGTGTTTCCGCCGAGCCTCCGCAGCTTTATCCTGACTCAGGTGAAAATTCCCTTCGGAGGACAAAAAAGAAAGAAGAGGGGATGAATAAGCGAGTGATTCTCGCCTGGAAAACATTAGCACACTGCGAGCCAGACAGCGGGGGAAAAGTGCCACGCTTTGAGTCAAGTGTTGGGGGGGGGGTCTCGATGCAGATCAGGAAAGACTGGAAAAGTATGGAGAATTAATTTGACAACATCTACGGTGTGGAACAGTTCAGGAATTGCTCACAATGACTTAAGAAATTATTTTCAACAACACATGTCATTGTGAAGGAATAATCTGAAGCAACAGTGTAATTAAATGTAATTTAAAGTCATTTTTAATCCCACTGGACACTGACGAGTCTCAATCCAGTCAAGGAAATGAAGATTTGGAAAACATCTGGATCTTTGCAACAAAAACATGTTGACAGTCTGCTTTGAGTCTAGTGGCTGAATGTGTGTGCGTTTAGCCTTGATCTCAAATCACAGCAAACAGAAAGGCCTCCTCGCTGCGACTGAGTCCTGTGAAGGAATTAAAACTTAGAGGCCTGTCAAGACAAGTTTGGAAAAATAATGTAAGAAAACGGAGTGGAGCAGAAAATAGCTTCAGAGAGGAGTTGTCATCTTCTGAAACAGAAAGAGATTTGTAGATGAACAGAACAGAACAGGACTGCAATGTAATGGTTAGTTGCGAGAGTGGCGCATATTTTTCTGTCATCATATCTGCTGTGACTGCTGGTAATTTCCCACTGGGATGATTTATTATTGAGCGTGTCAAGTTTTTAATGAGACCTGCTGGGCTCCACATATGGCTGCATTTTGCGCAACAATGAGGGCGGGTGTACAGCTGTCAATCAACGCTGACTGCTTTGCATGAAATCCAAAAAGCTCATAAATGCTTTTGTTTTTACTTTCACATCTTCAGCGCGTAAATAAACCGTTTTACACTTAGACAAAAACATTCTTGTGTTTGGTTATAAAACGCGACTCTTTTAAAGTGGTGGACTGAAACATGCAGTCTCACCAACACGTCCCGCCCTCTCAGACATGCACTTGTCGCAGCTGTAAAAGCGTGTAATGGCTGGCGGGTAGAAGAAACCCAGACCGTTCCTGTTTTGGGTGTTTTTCATGGCTGAATTGAAAGTTTCCCCGGCCATTTATGAGCCGATGGTTTCATGACAATTGGAGCATCAAAGCCTGTTACCACCTCACTGTGTGATTTCCAAACATGTTGGAGAAAAAAAAGGCATCATTCCTGAAAAGTCTGGATTGTTTTGGAGATGGTGTGGTTTCCATCTTACAAACTGCTAAATTATTTACAACCAAAGAAGGCCTGGAAAGAAAAAGAGTGGAAACTAAATGTGTTCATTATGATCTTGAAAATACTTGTAGTGGCAGTTTGCTGTGGCACAACTACTTTCACCGTCCAAAAATGTCCACAGAAGTTTAGAATTTGCACGTACCGAGATCTCAACATTTAACTTTGTGTACAATATTAATATTACTGATGATGACCAAGAACAAAAGGAGCCAGTGTTTAATAAACTGGACTCATCATTTTAATCAAAGAGCTACACTACTGTGCAAAGACAAAAGACCTTAACTTCCTTTTTTGTCAAAAATTACTTTTTGTGATTTTTGGAACAATAAAGACCTGCTATATCACATGGACAAATATCCCGTGTCAGCTGTGTTGTTTTTCAGGAGAAAATAGTGGGTTGTATTTGCCGTAACTTCCGAAGCACTCAGAGAAGCCAAGTTACAATTCCTTAACATCAGTTACGGTTCTTTGTCTTTGTTTCACTGCACTCTAATGCTCAAATTGAGTTAAGCTCTTTGTCTTGCTGTGCATCAAAGTGAAGTTTGCCGTGCTGGTTTGACTTTCTAAGTGAATTTATTTGTACAGTTTCACATTTATTCACTATTAGAAAACAACTTTTATCCCCTGTATAACATTTTATCTGAAAACGTTTACTGTAGGGCTGTCATTTGATTAAAATATTTAATTGCTATTAATTGCATGATTGTCCATAGTTAATCGCTATTAATTGCAAATTAATGGCAAATTAATCACACATTTCTTATCTGTTAAAAATGTCCCCTAAAGGGAGATTTATCTCTAGTATTTAATAAGTATTAAGTAATTAAGTATTTAATGCTCTTATTAACATGGGAGTGGGCAAATATGCTTGCTTTATGCAAATGTATGTATATATTTATTATTGGAAATCAATTACCAACACAAAACAATGACAAATATTGTCAAGAAACCCCCATAGGTACTGCATTTAGCATAAACAATATGGTCAAATCACAGCATGGCAAACTCAAGCCACACAGACCTTATTTCAGGCATCTAACTAAAACCCATTCAAAAAAACCCATTGACTTTGAGACGAGGGAACCGGAAGTGCTAAAATTCTAACTCATTTCTGGGTTTTAGGACTCATTCCTGTAGCACTCTATCATTTTGCAGGCAATGCAAAGGCAGAGTATCTTAACTTCTGAATAAGGGTCAAAGGTCAAGTTTGAGCTCCAGATTTTCTTTTTTTTTTAGATCAATAACTTCATTAAAAAAAAGAAGAGTGCCACATTTCCAATATTCTGCCTACAATTCATTTGTCTGGACAACAAAAACACTTCTCAGGTCTTTTTCCTTTGTAGGGCAGTACACATCTCATTAAATCGAAAATCAAGCAAATAACTAATAACTAATAAAGTTCTTTGATATGTTCCAAAATGCCTAGGAACCCGACTGAGATTATGTCGTTGCTAAGGAGAAAATCCAGTGTTTTGTTAGCCAGAGTTGCTGTGACAAGACGAAACACGATGTATAACAAAACCCAGCAAAGACGCTCAGCTTGGAGAAAAAGAAAATAGATTGAAGAGATGGAAAAAGGTGCAGAAACGCTGAGAAGAACAAAGCTGTTTGGCACTCCGAAGTCACTGTGGTGACTTAACACAGAGGAAAGATCCCCCCTCCCACACACACACACACACATGCTCAGAGTCCTTCAAAGCCAGATTGTGGTCTTTAGTGTAAATAACATGTGCTGTGTTTGATGCAGACAGAATTAATGACAACACTCAGTCCAAATAACAGAGGGCTCATTTCCGTCTGGCCTGCACTCCTCATGGAGACAAAGACACCTCATGGGCATGGACGACACATTTGTGTGTGTGTGTGTGTGTGTGTGTGTGTGTGTGTGTGTGTGTGTGTGTCTGCCTTATGTCCTGAAGGTTAAACGTAATTTAACCACCTTTCTTGGCCTGATATAAATCTTTATAAATGAACAACTTTATTTTTCTTTTAATTTACTTTTTAAATGTTTTAAATGTCTTACAAAATCTACATATATCCGTGACATTGATATTATGAATAATAATCACTCTCCCTTTACATTACTTTCCATTGTTACTTTTAGGTCCTTTTCTTAATTTAAATTTTTCCATATATGTACCCTCGTGTTTCTGTGTTTGCTCGTGCACATCTGTCATCTGTCTTTGCAAGCTTCTGTTGCCCGTCTTCGCCATTTCATTTGCTTCCACTTGAGCCCTGTGCTTGTGTGCGTTGTGCGCATCGGCCCGCCGCACCCTTGGCTCCGTCTGGCGGCAGGACTTGTTTGGCTGCCAGTGCATCTTCCTGCTCCAGCAGTGACGCCACTCTGTGATTCAAAGAGCCAGAGGGGGCCGACCGTCTCGCTGCGCGGAAAGTGAAAATTACTATCCTTCTTTTAAAGACCGCTTACATTGTTGCTCTGCAGGTACACCTCTCTGTTCCCGCTCCGTGACTCACTGCTGACTCACAAACCCCCGATGCAAGAGCAGGCAGTCCACCTCTGTGTTGTGGTGCTGCGGAAGCTGCCTGCTTCGAAGAATGCAGGTTTATTGCCTGCCAGATATCTTTTAATGGCTGACTGAGACGAGGGGGAGGTGGTGACTACACAGACAATTACAAAACATGGGAATGCTGGAAACAGTTCATACCAAAGGCAACAGGTGATATGCCTGTTGCAGTGGGGAAGAACGCGCTGCCGCCTTTACAGTAATGGTGTCTGGTAGAACCATGACTGTCAATGGAAAACCTTTAGGTCTTGCAATGAGTCTGCTGCTAGCAAGCAGCTAAAATGCCTACAGGCGTTGAGATTTGTGGTGTTGGCAAACCTTGCTGATCTGTGCATCATCATGCATGGAGGTTTAATTTGATAATTAATTCCATGTCTTTGGTTTATTATGATATTACATGAAGGAGTCAGTTCGCCCCAAGATACAAAATGACATTTTCTATCTTACCCCGATTGGTATAGTCATGTAGATCAGGGGTTTTCAAAGTCTGAGACTGTAGGGCTCCTCTTAGACAAAGCTTGGAAAAAGGCGCCCCCTCACCCCTCCTTAGTTTACTTGCTTAGTTTCACTCAATTCCTGGATGCCTATGGGATCATGATTATATGATTTGATCCCATACATAGACGAGGCCTATTCAATTGGCAGCCCATGGGCCATATCCGGCCCTTTAACGACCTTAATCATTAAGGCCCTTTGATCATTAATAAATATAAAAGTAGTAAAGAAATAAAATAATTTATTCCCATTCATCAACGTTACCACTCACACTATTAATGCTGTTACGGACTGTTAAGCGCAATATCATTGTGTGTTATTCTTTAAATAACCTGCTAACATTCTAAGTTTATGGGTTTTTACCTTGTTTGATTATTATAAGATCATAATTTTATTATTAGGCTAATTAGCCCATTCATTAGTTATGTCTTGTTAAGCACAGAAATACTCATTTTGTTAAAAAGTTTTAACCCGGACTGTTTAAGCAGAGGGAATTTAGGAGAGTAAAACTGATTAAAATATGTTAAATGCAACATTGTATTTATTAAAACAACAACCTACTAAGATTAAAAGATGTATTGTTTTTTCACATGTAAATTCCTAGCTTTGCAGATTAGACATAGGAAATGTAAAAAAAAATGTCCGGCCCCTTGACACTTCACTGCTTTTCAAATCTGGCCCTTCTGAAAGGTAATTGAATAGGCCTGCCATAGACACTCAACAATTGAGCCAAGATAGCCTAATAATTCTGTTTGACATAACTTCAGACTACACCAAATACATAAAAAAGGGCTGTCCTAAAGCATTTATTAGTTCTAACTCTGGGAATGTGGGAAAAACAGTAAAATTACCCCAAAGTACTGAATCAAATTACACACACATCACTATTCTATGTGATCTTTTCATAACTACTGTATATCCATTCACTAAGCCTGCCTCCCACTTTGAAAACCTCTGATGTAGATAGTTTTGGTTTTATTTAATATAATAATCCACAGAACACGCTGTCAACATATTTCATAGAAACTACCAACACGTTCTCATCCCAACTCGTCACATACCGCCGCTTTGTCCCACCCCTTGGCGTCACTTTAGGTTTAGGCAACAAAACCACTATAGTTAGGTTTAGGAAAGAACTACATGGTTGGTCTTAAAACTACTACGTTTGTACAGTAAAAATGACTCTGAACATTGGGAACGCAGGACACAAACGAACAGCTGATTGTAACGTGACTCATGGGACACGAACAGCGGTCATTTCGATGAAAGCCTCGTGTTTGAAAGCCTTGTGCGGCGGTATCGAACGGCGATGGACGTGACGAAGCCCCGCCTTTGGAAGAAAGCAGTGTTGAGGTGGAAGTAGAAATCTCAGAGACAAGGATATCTGAAAATCTAGGCTGATAAAACCAAAACTGTCTGCATGGCTAAATACCACTATAGGTACGTAAATGGCAGTACTTTAATTAAAACATCCTCATAAAGTGGACGGTGCCAAAAAGAGTTCCCAATTATGTGGATTACATACGAATTGATTTCGTGTTGACCATCACGAAAAAAATGTAAAATTCGTGTCTATGTACACGAATCAATACATTAAATTCCGTGTCTATTTCACAACTGCTGCGCCACTGGGCTGGATAAGCACCAAAATATGGAGATGAATGGTGAAATAAAAGAGATCAAGCTAGCATGCAACACTTGATGAATAATTTAGAATTCGATTCGGTGTCCCTTGATGGAGTTTCTCCTCTACAGGTGTGCATTTCAAGTTCTGAGAAATGAAGACTTCTAAAAATGAGGTTGGAATTTTAATTTACGAATGGATGGTCTCAGAGTTCAGTGGAAACGCTTTCTCTCACCCCTCTCCATTCATGGAAACTTATATTGATTGACGTTGCTGTGACCCCGTCCATTGTTTTACCATCAATTAGCCGGATTGAATCCCCTCCCATCAATTAGGCGACGTCTTGAGTTCCGCTGCTCTTTTCACTCAGGGAGAGCGAGCCATCTCTTTTCACCTGTATCCTAATGACACCCTGCTCTCTTTGTGTCGCCATGTGCTGCTGTGCCAGCTAAGGTGTCACGCCAGCTGAAAAGAAAGTGTCTTCATCCAAGCAATATCACGCTTCTCTCCCTAGGGATCAATAGCCCCTTCTTTGTATGGCGACCAGCTCAATTATTCATGGCTGGCTATTTAAAAATGCAATGAAGTAGCTGTCACTTAGCGCACTCTCCCTGCTCTGGCTCTTGCCGACGATCCCGCACGAAACGCCGTGCTTCCTGTCAGTGACTCAGTCTTTCTGTGTAACCTGAGCACCGGCTTCGCGCCTCCACTGCCACCTTCCTCTTGCTGCTTCACGCCTGGCTCCGTGGTGTGTAGTTACCGCTCGGTTACTCGATCCCCGTCCTCGCCGGTTTCCTTTTCACAGCTCCATGATTAGGCCCTATTGTGTGTCAGACTCTCCGTTTGACACCTCAGGTTGGGTATCTTATCCTGCACCACATTTCTTTCTCGGACGCCACCGTTTCTCCCATTATCATGTGCTTCTCAGTGGGTAGAGCAAGACATTAACTGAGCCCACTAATGATCACTATTGACCACAACGAGGGCTGGGCGGTATTTCAATACTGTCTTCTTTCAGCTTTCAGTGCAATTGAATGGTAATGATACGATTAAATTGTTTTCTAATTTACAAAATTCTTTTGTCCAATCAGTGATTCAAAGAAAATTATAAATAAAGAAAAACAAAAATCAATCACCTTTTTGTTTTGCACGTATGAATAGTTTGGTCTCAGGTAATGCATAACAATGGATCACAGTTCAGTGATTATTTTGTATGATATTTTTGTTGTATATCTTCCATATTGTGATATACACCAATATTGGAAAAATAATCTTAATATTATTGATTAATCTGATGATAATTGTTTGATGACTCAACGTATCCTCATACAACGGTTCGTATGTACGTAAAGTTATTTTGTTATTTTTCATGTGTTTCCCTATGAATGGCCAGCAACACGAGCGATCAGTGTGCCTGCGGTGTTTAGGCAACAAAACTTATTGGTTAGGTTTAGGAAAAGATCGTGGTTTGGGTTAAAATAAGTAACCTACATTTTAAATATTTGGTTAAGTTTTGGGTAAAAACCCCCACTTGGTTAGGTTGAGGAAAAGATTGTGGTTTGGGTTGAAATAACTACGGAAGTGGCGTAACTTAAGTACGGAAATTACGTGACAAAGAAATCAACGTTGACTTCTGACTCCTGGGCGAAAGTCTGGTGTTTTTGACCCATCCCATCCACCCCGACCTCCTCCCTACTCAGACTTTGTCGCCCTTTATACTACGTTATCTGTCCTGGTTCACAATTACGTGGATTACATACAAATTGATTATATGGGTTTTATACTAATTATAGTGCATTACTTTTCGAAGGTAACAGTGTATGAGAACATCCTTGATTATTTGGTACATTTCTTGTTATGAAAGAGGGATAAATGCCCTTTGCAGGTTCCAAGAGTCTTTGCATTTCTGATATGTCTGATCAATAATTGAAAGAGATTCAGTTCCTTTTGGATTCTAGTTTCTTCAAATCTTTTTGATTTGATGAATTAATTAAAACAACTAACCGATTATTACATGTCTTCATTTTTTAGATAGTTTCGCTACCAAATCTTATTAACATTGTAATATTGATTATTTGACTGTTTTGCCTCGCCCACTACTCCTACTGATTCCACAAATTAAAACCTCTTCAGTCAACCAATTAGTTAAATTAGCTGGTGTAGTGTTGAAAATGAGCATGCTCCTGAGTCACTATGGCACATTGAATTAAGGTGCTTGATTAACCAAATAGCATTATAAGTCACCGCTTGACAGCAACTCCTGGTCGCTGTCCAGCGCCTGGCGCCTTGTCTCCTGCCCTGAGGACACGGGTCACCCGGTAACCAGAGCTACTGAATTTTTAACTTGACTCTGAAGTGATGGTGAGACTCTTGACATTAACAAAGAACATACCTGCTGACATATCAGAGTCTTGTTCATGAACTGGATTTACAGGAGGTTACAGTACAACATTAAGCGTGTCAAATAAATGAATACAACAGCTAATTGTATTTACCTGTAGGAGGTGATTAACAGTCAAGATGTCAAAAAAGTTCACAGTATCACTTGTATTTCAACATGCCTGTATGTTGAGCAGGGTTGGAAATTAACTTTTTTGTGTACCTGCCACTGTGGCTGGTGGATTCCAAAATCTACCAGCCACTTACCATTGTGTTTTGGCTGGTGAGTGAAGCAAATCTAGCAGCCACTTGCATATTTGACCAGCATTTGGCTCGTGGCTGGTGCTAATTTCCAACCCTGGTTGATGGGTGACATGGACTGGCAGGAAAGGTTATGGGCCTTATATATGCTATAACTCATGTTTTTTTTTTATTATCTTTTATTTTCAAAAATACAAATTATCTTTCATAATCACTCAAATCTGTATACAATATTTACAAAACATTCATCATTCAAATCAATTATTCCAAAGTGTGCAAATGAAATAAATAAACAAAAATGTCCCACAACTTAACCCACTTTATATACTTTATATACCATATACCAATAACTTCAAAATCAATACCAATAAAACTCCATAAATTAGTGTACCCAAAATAAACCAAACCCATAAATTAGAAGCCAATAAATGAAACTAATAGTGCTTAACATCAACCAAACAAACCAAAATGTGTATAAAGGAAATCAAATCCCCAGAAAATAAGATCAAACCGGACTGCAAACTTCCAACAACCAAAAGTGAATTAAGTACAAAAGTAAAAACAAATTTCTTAAACCATCAAAAGAGAAACCATACTCCTGTAATCACACCCTAAAGCAAAATCAACCATAATTTAGTAACTTAAATCACAACCCACAAAAAAACAACAGAAAAACCCTATGAACCCAAATGGAGAACAACTGTACTGTACAAAATAATGAAAACAAATGTTGTTCGATAAACCTGAAAATACAACAGAAACAGAAAATAATGCCACACAAAAGTTAAAAAGAAGTGACGCTTTTGTGTATCTTCACAGAAATGCAATTCTCAAATAACTCAGTCCATCCAAAAACATTTGAACTTCCTCCAATAATTGCCTTAATCAGCCGATAATGAATCAATGATAAATATTTTATTTTTAAAGGTTCGGAAGAGTTTCAAGGAAGACTTTTTCATTGTGCCTGCAGAGCACAAACAATCTCAAAAGTCCTCTTCCATAACATGTGAGATAATCGGATCCAATCTGAAAATGTGCTCTCTTTCATTCAGTCAAGGACTTGTTTTTACTGTTTTAGTAGCTTCACGAAGGGCATCTCATAAAACGGGTTATATTTCGATTCTATACATTTTTCAGCAGTGCAGTGAAAAGATCCGTTTTTCTATTTAACCGCATGCCTAAAAAGGCATACCAACAACACACTACACCCTCTGTCCTTACACTCTTGAGTCAAAATCCATTACCAGCTCTGGACATAGTTTACTAGATTTTTGTCTGGCGTCTGGCGGTAATTTCCCACCATGTTTCCCGCACCTCTCACACATGGGATGTTTTGGCTGCAGGGTTGCAGATCAGAGCTGAACAGTCATGAGGATGTTTGCTGCATACGTCACTTATGCTTAGCTGTCCCTTCATGACTGAGACAGTTTACGTTTTAGGCATTTAGCGGTCGCTCTTACCCAGAGTGATTTGCATTGTGGTCAGCAGTAGGATAAGCTTTGGTTCCTAGATCATTACCATGATAAGTGAGTGAGGAGGTCACAGGTCAGGGCTACATCATCACGACAGTATGTCTCTGACTGTAGAACGATCACATACAGAGTGGGGAAAAGACATCAGAGGAAAGATGGAAGGATCTTTTTTAGAAAGGAGGATACAGTATGTACTGATATGATTAATCTGGAGAATTTTACAACATTTGATAGGCGGACGTTTTTCTGGCGTCCAGTAGTCGCTTTTAGCTCAAAATGGCGGAAGCGTAGCTCTGGTGCTGGGCGCTGATGTTGCAATGGAACGAAAAATTGACTTTCACTTCTTAGCACTTCTTTTGTGTTTTTATGAATCCCCCTGCCTCCCTGTCAGCTCCATCGGGGGCCGTTTGAATGTATTTACCATAAATGTCAGTATATGGGTGCTCTACAATTTTAGCATTGGCTGATTTGACCACGGAGATGCGAGTGACGGCTGGCTGGACCGCAGTGTGATGAGGTTGATCCGACATTGCAAAGTGAAGCGATGCGGTTCGTCGACCGAAGACCACACTATTTTTGAGTTTTTTCATCGTAAATTTGCGATTTTAATCTCGGAGAATTTTCGAGTTTTTTTTTCTCACAAATTTATGATTTTATAATCTCAGAGAATATTCAAGTTTTTTTCTCATAAATGTTTGAGTTTTTCAATATCCAAGTATTGTATCATAAATTTACGACATTAATCTTGTAAATTCTGAGTTTTTTCTCGGAATATTACCCCCCTTCCCTGGCTCTATAATTTAATTTTATGAATTTTTTTTTACCTAAAATGGCCCTAATCCTCCATCTGAAAACCTCGAGGAGTGCCAGAGATGTTTTTAGTCTGTGTAGAAGCTGACTTTTTCTGCCAAGTGCGTACTTAAGCATCAGTTAATGACTTCCAGACAGATTCTGGTCAGTAAATCATGTCAGCATCACATGTAACATCTGTTGAAAAGTTGCAGATTGCTAAATATCACATTCTGAGCAGTTGGGCTCATCAAAGCACCACATTTCCAGCTCAGCTGTGCAGACTGTTCATTTCACAGCATTTGCGTGCATAGTGGTGTGGATTCTTCCCACTATTTCAACTATGTGAACTCTGTTCATCACCTTAAAATTTCCCCTTCCCATGAAAGTGTCCCATTTACTGGATATTTTGCCTGCTTTTTCCAGCAATCCCCTTGAATTGATATCACATGTCTAATAATGAGTAAATTATTTAAATCCTAAATGGCATTTTTTATGGCTGCACTATTACATCAGATGGAGTCTTGTAACATCTTTTGATTCACATATCACTGTGGATGCACTATGTTTGTATATTTGTGTAGCCGTGCTTGTTAATTTGCCGTGCTCTAATTCATTACAGACGATGAGCGACAGGCCGTTCATCCAGAGACTGTTTCGTCCCGTTTCACCTGAAGGCAACGTGCACACACTTGGCGACCTGATGAAAGAGATGTACCCAGCGGCTTTACCAAACGACGGTAGGTCTGCACACACGCACAGTGACAAGGAGGGTTAAATTATTGCATCTTTACTTCAATTTCCTGATAGTGAACAGCATCATCTTAAATAATATTGTGGCACCGCCACCCCATATAAAGGGCAGATGAGGTGGTTTGGAACCAGGTTGATAAGCAGGAATATGTGCAAAAAAAGTGGCATTTATTAATAAAAAGTTAACTGAAACATAGGGCAAAAATGAAACCCGGGAAATTCAACAAGACTACATTTAAACCGAATCAAAAGAACACCAAACAAAAGAAAGCTGCAGTCTCAGAGCAAGCTGCAACCTCCTTTTCCCCTCCTCTTAATCCAGTAAATGGGAGTTTATCTTCTCAGCCTCGCCTAACTGGAACCTACCACCTGACCAGGTAAGTGTAGGGTGAGCTACACCGAGCAAGCATCCAGATTCACACAGAATAATGAACAGAGCATTAATACAAGATCTCTAAGTTACTGCTGACATCTCAATCTATCTAGGGGCACTCACACATACCAATGAGCCCACCAACCATTATAGAATGTCATTTACTACAGAACTATCTTACCTATATCATCCTACACCTATCAGCCCCTCCCTTCTAAGAGACATAATGAGGCAAACCTGTTTGCATTTTCCTTGATGAGCTGCTGAGCAGCTGATCTATACCACCATCCCAGGCAGAACAACAAAATCCTATGAACCCATAGAACAATCTAATCAAGCTTGTGTCATTTATACACAATACTTGACATTGTATCAAATAAACTGAATCATTGGATTGAAATCAACAATTAAGCAGACACAAAACACTGTTAATTTTGAGGAACAGGGCCCGGTGAAAAGGGAGAAAATCAACCTTTTCACAAATATCTCCTACTGTGATCACATGATAATATTATTAATGTCATCAAGAATAATAGTACCAAAATATCACTAACACACAAGCCTGAATCATGCCAGCAGCAGCTAACAGTGAGAAGTACGGTAGCAGCCATGTTTTATTATCGGTTTCCCTAGCAAATATAATGTAGGCCCCCGTCATCTTCCAGAAGTGAGATAAGAAAAGAAGCACCTCTCCTCTGAGGTTTATTTTATTTACACAGGCGCACGAGGCATGTCAGAGATCCACTCTCTCAGATAATACACCCAACTGGTGGCAGAACAAGTGAACAAAGATGTGGGGGGGAGGAGAGGAGGAGAGGAGGAGAGGAAATGATGGGCTAGAAGATAGAAAGTGAGGAAGCATGAAGAGGAAAAGAGATTCAGAGCAAACCTCAGATGTGATGTACAGTCAGAGCGCTCCAACAGGAAGAGGTGAAGAAACAGATAGATGGAGGATGTTTAGTCACTTCAATAAGTGATCAAGAGTCATTTCCAAGATCAGGTTCACCTCAAGTCAAAACCAGATCCACGATCATGTCTTTCTCTATTTAAAGACATGCCACAAGCCGTACATGTTGCTTGTCTCTCTTGTCTTCAAGTAGTGCAGGCTCTGTTTGCACATTTTTTTCACTGCTTTTATCCTTGATTGTATTTTCTACTTTTATTCTTAACGTCTGTGCTTTTAACTATTGCCTGCCCGGGGACTACAGATGAAAATTAGCCTTTCTAGCATATTTTCAGAAATATTATTGATATTTACTGTCTCCGCAAATAACGTAATAAACTAAACAAAACATTTTCAAATGTTAAACTGCATTTTAGGGGTTTAGGGATGAGCAGGTAGATAAATCATTCTGCAGAATCTCTGTATTTTATCGTTTATGTCTAGGCTTTGAGATATCAAAGATTTCTGCTGACACCTCAATACAATAGATTTTCATTATTCTGCTTTTAATTATTTTATTTTATTTATTTGTACATATACATTATAAACAAAAATAAATAAAAAAGCCAACCTCCCTGTAATTAATAACTATATACAGAACATAAATGGATGAAAAATAAATGCTCATAAATGCAGACAAAATAAAGGACAGTAAGTGACACAAAATGAACAGATCAGTGCAGCACCAAGAAACTAACAATATTCATACTGTAAAAATATAAGTATATAATCTTTCAACA
Source organism: Sebastolobus alascanus (assembly GCA_916701645.2). Taxonomy (NCBI): domain Eukaryota; kingdom Metazoa; phylum Chordata; class Actinopteri; order Perciformes; family Sebastidae; genus Sebastolobus; species Sebastolobus alascanus. Next base: position 498,854 of record CAKAOJ020000058.1, read on the forward strand.
TTTAATGCTCTTGAATAGGCCGCGGTGCTGTGGCAGAATAAACAAAACTGGATCAGTTGAATAAATTAGATTTATCGGGACAAACATCAGAACAATACATTTCTTAGTTATAAAAGAATCAGTATAAAACTGCTTAGTACATATACTGTACATTATACTATACAGTATATTATCCATTAAACAGTAGGCCGAACCTTTAAATATACATATGGACAGCAGGTTTGGCATATAAGCCGTGTGTGCTCTCGTGGCATACGGTTGAGCTGCAGCTGTGGCGGAGGTGTGGTGATGATGAAAGAAGAGATGAGAGGAGAGAGAGAGAGGGCGAGCGGCAGTCTAAACAGGCCGTGTCTGCGGAGGAGGAGAGAGGAAGTAGATAAGGAGACAATGGTGTGTTAGGACAGAGGACCCGCAGGAGACTCACCTGCATGGAGGAGACAGAACCATTAACACCCCCCCCCCCCTACTCCTCCTCCTCTTCTTCCTCTGTCTGTCTGTCTACCTTACTGTCTCACATTCACTCTCATTTTGTCAGTATCACGATCCTGGCTGTTTACATCTCACACTCGCTTTCATATAATCCATTGGATCTTTTTATAATAATAATAATAATAATGTAGTAATGAGAAACGATGTTCACCAGTGTCACAAGTGTGACTTTGAGAAGTTTATTCTACAGTGTCATTTCAAAGAGGAAGCAAAATGTTTTTCAAAAGATTAAATACTCATTTTTTGTTATCTGAAATATTCAACAAGCTGTCTCACTACCATTCACTATTTGTTTGATTTGCAGGTCAAAAGACATCTACATGTCCACATGCACCAACAATTAGTGTTGGGCTCCATTAGTGCAGGTGGATAAAATACCTGGATACACTAAGGCTCACAAATCTCTTGTCTCTCCTTGCACTTTTTTTTTATTAGTAATGTACAAAACATCCAGGTAGCAGGCTTCTCATTTTTAGCTGGTGCCGACCGTCGCTTTACTTTATTATCCCACAGGGGGAAATACACACACATTAAACACCATAAAACACATTTAGACTGAGACAGAATAAACAATAAAGTCAAATAAAGTAAAAACAGTCAATCCGCTTTGAAATCAAATATGATATAAAAGTGCAAGTGACCAGCCAAGTGACCTGTTGACGAAGCTGCATGTTATACAGGCTGATGGCTTGAGGAATAAAAGAGTTCTTGTATCTACTATTTTATTTTGTAGAAGTCTCCCTCCGCGGGTCAGGATGCTGCTGCAACTGAAATTAGAGAAAAAAAAAGGGATGGGTTCTATCAGAGACAGTTCAGAAAGGAGACAGTGCACCGAGAGTCAGCTTCCTGTATCTGTGTCACGTGGGTTTGTGACCGTGAACACAGATTATGGCCGATTCTTTCGCCCCATAGTCACCAAAGCAAATATCGGACCCATTTTTGTAGAGCCACAAATCTTCCGAACATTCTGACCCTAAGATGGCATTTTTCAGACGGACAAATCAGGAGAAAATTAACTTTGTTCGAGACCTTTCTCTATCTCTAATTAACGTTTGCTAACGCCCTAGCTAACTAATCTTCGTAATGCTAAATATGGCTGGTTGCTGTGTAAATATCTAATGTTAGCGAAAAAAAATAAATATAAATGCATTATGCAAATATAACCAAATCTGCTTTCATCCATCCACACGACGTTCACAACACTTCCGAACAAGGAGGGGGATGGTGGGGAGAGGCGAACACGCCATGACCACGCCCACTTAGGAGACAGGAAGTGTATACCATTTCAAACAAGCCCCCAGGAAGAGCGCCGGTCGTTGATCCCAATTTTTGTGTTTGCCAAACGGTGGTACTACAACTTCCGTACAACTGAGCAATTTTCATAGGAATGAACAGGGCCCCGCTTTCAATGCTGTATCCAGTTCTCTTTGTACATCCATGATTTCAAACCATTGGCGGTGCTTGTAATGCGTCATCTTTGATATAGAGTATCTTTGGTACTATCCTGTAACATTTTTTCCAGTTTTTGTAGGATGAGTTTGGTGTGCAGGCTAGTAGCTGCTTCTTGGTCAATGCCTTTGCCGCTGTCCTGATTTGTCGTTGCAGTCTGGCTTTGTCCGGTTTGCCAAACACAGATAAGACCAAGAGACAGAACACTCTGAAGTATACCAATGTATTTGCCCACACACAATCACTTCTGGCAGATCATATCAGCTGTAACGAAATCAAGTTAATGCAAGTTATTTGCCCAAAGGCTGCAATTAAAGTTGGTTGTTCTCTGGTGTAAGTGCTCTGCCAAAGACAATTCTCCGCTGTATGGTAACAAGTTAATGGTGTGTGTATTTGTAGTTCAACAAGGCCAACGGAGTGAGAGAGAGTGTTGGATAAATGCTGTTGATATTTATGGGCAAGGCTTTCAGTAAAAACAAATTTTTTCTTCCAATCGGAAATATCAGAATCCATCCTTTGTAGAAGTCTTTGTGAGCGTTTAGTTGGTGCCAAGTATCTCTTTGTTTTTGGCTTCAGCATGAATTACAGCCTGAACAATAATAGCTGCCGAGTACGAGGATGTTATTGGAGGATTCTCGTTTTTCTGGCACTAGTCCACGTCAACCCAGTTGTTATAAATTCATCTAATTTGAGTTGTAGTTTTTGCCAAATTTTAAGGTTCACTTAAAGTTTGTGTGACTCGGTGTAGACAGATATCTTCTTACTGCCTCTTCCTCTTTTTTTTCTCCATAGTTTACCTGATCTAAGACTCTTTTTCACCCTCTTTGATCCTCTATCTGTCTCTCAGGTGTAGTCTTCAACATCTTCCCTGTCTGCTTTAGACGTCTTTCATGTCTTTGACGTTTAAATCTCTGCTTTTCTCTGCTCTCCTCCCTCCCACTGGAGTCTGCCTGCCTGCCTGCCTGGCTGATCAAGGTGAAAGTGGCCCTTTTGTCTCTTGTCGTTTGTTTGGTTTCCACCTCTTCCTCGGCTGGTAGATGAGTCGGATGATAGCCGGAGATTATGGCGGCGTGTTTGGATTAGAGAGACCGGGACGTGTGTTCAGGGACTGGGCGGGGCGGTGGTGTTTGGGGGGGTTTGCTGGTAGTATTGTTCAAGAGTTCAGAGGACTTTTTTTCTTTTTCTGCCGGCACCTTAACATATAACAAAAAGAAAATCTGGGGTGCTCTGTGATCTTTCAAACATCAAATAAGGTTTTTCGTACAATCCCCTCTTCTGTTATGTCTGAGAGAGGATTGGTGTTGACCCCTGTGGGACCCAGAAACCAGCCGCAGCAAACAAATGGGGGTGGCTTGAATTAAGAGGAAGACAGAAGGGGATTCCCAAATCATTCTCAAGCAATGGCCGAAAAGTCTGTGTTGCCGCGAGGCTGTCCTCCCACCCCCCCACACACGCTGCGGAAAATAAACCAAAAACAACATGTTACTGAAACCGGTGGTCAACTTTGACGTCTGCTTGAGCTGTCTCAGTGTTTTGTTTTTCAACCAGGTGTGTTATTGAGCAACGTTTTGGCAGGAATCTGGCTTTGCTGCAGAAATTACAACCTGAAGGGTGTTGCTGCCCACACATGACGTACAAGTAGTGACAGACAATTCTCGTAAGCAAAGCTCTTTTGTTTTATTTTCAGGTTTTATCGGAGGTGAACCCAAACCCACGCACCGATTATTGTCTGGGAATAATCAGAGGAAACCCCCCACAACCCCACCCCACCCCAACCCCTCCCTCCTTTTTGAGTGACAAATCCACGCAGCGATACGTTGAGCATCTAACCTCCCCTCCTCTTCCTCCTCCCACGTCCCCCCATCTCAGTCACATCTGTGGTACAGCCCACTCACTATTGGCAGTCTTCTCCATGCAGGCTGCATCAGGAGCCAATATAGCTTCTGCTGATCAAATGGGTCGGTTCACTTCAGAGAGTGGAGGGGGAAGTGCAGGTTTCGGTGGCTGTTTTGATACAGCAGATAGTGGCTTGTGTTTCATGTGCGCAGGCGTGTGAGATGTTCACCAGACAGGGGAATTCAGAATGGCTCGAAAGCTGCCTGCTCCATGCCTCGGCCTATTGTTTATTAAAATGTGGTCAGCAGAGATCTTTGCTTTCTAATTCCATCCGAACATCTTTACAGTAAAAAAAAGGCTGCGAAACCTGTGGACGTTTAGATAGAATTCAGAGATACGTACTTCCTTGTACACTTTAAAATCAGTGGGAAGTTTGGAAAACATGTTGATATCCTCACTAACGCTGTGATACTTTTATGTATTCGTAATCCTGTTTAATTATTCTTTGATCAAATAGTTGGTGTGAATCAAGAAATAGACTGTTTTTATCTGGTTTCTTTTATTTGAAGTTCCCGTATGGCTACTTGTGTTGACCTTTTGTTAAAAGGTCAAATGATTTGCAGAAAATGGTTCTGAAACTTGAGTATCATATCGCTCTAGTATCAAAAAATGTCAAACAACACCCAGCCAGGATGTACAGACATGCAGTAGATGCCGTAAATGCCAGAAATAACAATATAATTACATGAAGAAACAGAAATACAATATTAAGTCAATTTAAAAGTTAAAATATGTAATCGCAATTAATTGCAAATTAATCACGCATTTGTATCTGTTCAAAATGTACCTTAAATGGAGATTTGTCAAGTTTTGAATAATTGTTATGTGTAATAAGTTTCAGACAAAGCCAGACTGCATTCTTCATTGTTTGGCATTACACAAATTAGGAGAAATTTAACAAATTATGTGCTAGTTAGTTGTAAAAATCCACTAGAAGATAAGAAAATAATGGTGCATCACGACCTCTAACTTTCTCTCACACATAATTAACAAGTTTGAAATGATCAAGATGGCCCTAGTGCACTCACCAGTACTGGTAGTGTATTTCTTTTATATCTACAGTTGGTATTGAATTTCAATTTCAATCCCGATTTTGGCTTCCAACAATTCTGAAAACAAAATAATCGACATAAAACGATTATTGTGCCGCATTCCATTTTGAAATGATGTTCTCGTTTTGTCTTGTGTTATAAATTCAGAGCACCCCTTTCCTTTACAGCAGTGCGCCGTCGCCCCGCTCGGCGGGTCAGGGACGGCCGCACGGTGTGGGAGGATCCCCTTGTGGGAACTCTCCACGGCGCTGGCTGGCCCTAGCCGGCTGTTTTTCCTTCGTTATGGTGCGCCCTTACCGTCTCTAGGTCGGCTTGGAAAGGCCCGGGGTGAAGGTGGCGCTTGGTGCTCGCTCTGCCCTCTCTCCCTGCTCCCAGCGCGACAAGAGCAAGAGCATACACATATTACATAGATCTAGCCTCTTCATTTAGCTCTCAAAGTGCACCAGATTGATGCATTTAACTTTAAAATGTAGCCTACAAAATGTTCTCTCTAAATGCATGATCTTTCCAAAGTCAATGTGTAATCGTGTTAAATAATCGTTATCTCAGTATTGACCAAAATAATCGTGATAATGATTTTTGCCATAATCGAGCAGCCCTAGTTGGTAGTGTATCTTGAGAATCTCAGTTTCCGCGAAAAAGTATTTTTACAGTGTTCCATAGTATTTGATAGTATTTGTGTGACTGTGGAGAGCTCTGGACAAGTTTATACAGGAGCATCAACAAAATACAAAGTTTGGATGCAGTTTTCAGCCAGTAGTAACATTGGTTTGGTGGGGGCGTGCAAGCAAAATGCCGCTGCATGTAAGATGTGAGCTGCAAAATGTTGCTGAAATACACTTTTGAGCAGCTCTGCTCACATCCCTCGCACTGGTAGCACGAGTGCTTTTAATTAAACTGTCTGCTGTCGATCAGCAGACAGTTTATTGGCAACAATTTTAACAACTGATTATTTGTTCTTTAGGAAGCAAACTTGCCAAATATTAGCTGGTGCCAGACTCTCAAATTTAAGGATTGGTTTCTTTCTTCTCCTGTTTTATATAATTGTAGATTGAATATATTTGGGTTTTGGACTGTTTTTGGATCGAAAAACATTGAATTTGAAGATGAAGGGCTTTGGGAAATCCTAATTTGTTTGACGTTTTGTTGACTGACTAATTGATTTATCAACAGAAATAATCAATAAATGAATCAATAATGAAAATAATTGGTGCCTTAATAGTTTTTCTCTCTCACAATGCTGCGTGCCAGTTGGACTGACCACCAGTCAGTCATTCAGACTGTGTGTTTGGCTCCGAGGAGAGCGCAGCGTTGTGGTCTTCCTAAATAGTGGTTGGCTTCGCTCGGCTGACAAAACATGTCGTCTTGGCCGGCGGTCGTGTACTACTCAACCACAGGGTGTGTGTGTGTGTGTGTGTGTGTGTGTGTGTGTGTGTGTGTGTGTGTGTCTGTCTGTCTGTCAGCGGACAAATCAGCCCATTTTTATTCAAACTTTGGCTGCTAATTTGCAATGCAAGCAAGTTATTACTAATTTGATTGTGGGAAGAACTGGCTCCATGTCTGGTCTCACCAGCTGGTGATGTTGGGATTTTCTAATAAGCAGCTTTCACTTAAATATGTCATAAAAATAGATTTATATACATATTATACTTATATATAATAACTTGATCTAAACCCAGTAAAGGAAACAATATTTTTTTGTGGTTAAAGTTCATAATCAGAGTTGTTTAACTTGGTTGAAACAGTGAAATCTCAAATCTCGTGAGTTTTTTTCACTGGCAGGTCAAAGGTCACAGTATTGAAGTATTAAACTGCATTGTGTGGTTTCAGTAAAGAAGCCCTGAACCTATGTCCCTTTAATTTGATATCCTGGTTAAGGTTTTTGTCAAATATAGTGAGCCTGTAAACGACGCCTGTTTGTTATTGACAAAACAAGTGATCGTAAATGAGCATTTACTTAAAGTTACTGCGAGGAACTTTTAACTGGTTATTAAACGGTCTCAATGTAGACTCGGATACCAGCGGGGCCTCCGGCAGCGACCAGCGCCGACAGACCCTGATCCGGCTTCGCTGACGCCTTCGACCTACAGTCAGAGCTCCGGCGGGAGGTGGAGAGCTCTGCGTCCGCAGTGGCAGCTCCTCCGGCAAGGAGCAGAGCTTTGCCTCGCGGCTCTGCCGTTCCCCTCTGGGAGCCACCACTGACACCACGCTGCTGGAGGCCCAGGCCGTATTGCTTGGCCTGTTGGAGGGAAGGGAGGCATGGGAGAACCAGAACCAGGATTGTGCAGGGCAGACTGTCAGATCTTGCTGCAGTAAAATTAGAGGTTTTCTAAAGGGATTCTGGTGCTCAAGACACTACCGCATTTGTCCACAGGGACCGCCAAAATCAACACAAAATTAAAGCTGCAAGCAGCGTTGAACGGGCCCTCGCCCCTTGCGCACGTCGGGGAACCCGCTGTTTTGCATTTCAATGAAAGTCGGACACTGCACGTAACAGTTAGAGGGTATTTTTTCTGCGTGGAGCGCGTGGCGCTGTAAATGACCTGTTGAGAACCTGTGGGGCATCCTTTAAAGGCACTTCTATGAGGGTGGGTGGCAGTATACAACTATTTCCTGTTGCCAGTAGGTGGCGCTATCACCATGGCACTGAACAATGGCACGTATATGTCTTCAGGCCAAGACTCTTATAAAACATGTCAACTTTGGGGCTGATTGGACAATGCATAGTCAATTTACAAGAACTTCCTGTTTCCTATAGGTGGCGCTATGAATATCATTCATAATGACACATATATGTCTTCAGGTCTGGACTATTATCCAGCTTGTGAAATTTGGGGCAGATCGGACTATGTAAAGTCAAGTTACAACAGCCTCCTGTGTCATGTCGAAACATCGAAATCCGCTGGGCCGCCACAACAGCGCCGTTTTGCAAAAAGACAAAAGCTTCGCAATGTAGCATTGTGAAGGTGTTGAAATTCAGCTGCCCGAGTTTGAGATGGATCTCTTGAATCCTCTAGGAGGAGTATCGTAAAGTTTCATACCTATAAAGTGACAAAATGGCGTCTTCTCACATGACCTATGACATCACCGTTAGAGCGATCAAAAATTCCTTTGCAATTTAGCATCACATTAATTTGAGGGTTATACCACCCAAATTTCACATGAATCCGATGAAGTTTCTAGGAGGAGTTCGTAAAAGTATGCATAAAATACATGAAAAACACACAAAATTCAAGATGGCCGACTTATGGGTGGGTGGAGCTAATTGAACCGAATGAGGATTTGTCTGAATAATTGAGCGGGATGTGCCTACCAAATTTCATGAATATAGGATCAACTTTGTTCTAACTATGGCCTTCCACGCGTTAGGGGGCGCTATGGAGCCCGCTTAACACGCTGAACCCAATGGCTGTACATTCACGTAAAGTTCACAGGTGTCTATCTTTTTACCAACTTTCATGAGTTTTCGAGTATACCAAGGTATGTTCAAAGGCTAAAAGACATAAGGAGGCGCTAAAGAGCCGACATGCCACGCCCAAGCCCAATTACACCACCGAATCAAAGTAAGTAATAGAGTGAATATGCGTGTAAAGTTTCAGGAGTTTTTGTGCATCCTAAAGTCCTCAAACATGTGTTCGTAAATTTTAAAATTACGCACGAAATCCAAGATGGCTGACTTCCTGTTGGCCGAAAAATCTCTATTTAATACGCTCTTGCAGATGTGAGCAATGACCTACTCGGATTTCGTGAAGATCGAAGTAACTTTCTCTCACCCTTGCCTGCATTAGGGGGCGCTATGGAGCCCGCTGGCGACGCCCGAGCCCAATCACTACAGAACTTTGCAATTTTCGCCAGTTGTGATGCGTATTCCAATTTTCTTGAGTTTTCGTGCATCCTAAGTGCCTTAAAAATGCGATCTCGCAGCAGAAAAATCCTGGCATTTTCGTGCTCGGGCCCTAATTAAAGTTCCTCGTAGTAGCTTTCAATAAATATATGAAAAGCAGAACTTGAAACCACAGTCAGCAATGTTGTGAAATTTAATGTTTAAATGTAGTGAAGTTTAATCATGACAGAACACACTTTCACAATACAAGATAATTGTGTCTGATCTCGAAATAACAGGATAATAACAATAGACTGTTTATTTAACATACAGTCATTTGATCCTTGGAAACCTGATAATGTAAATATGTGTCCAAAGCTCATTTCTCCCAGATACCAATGTTATGTTCACTCAATGTTTGTTGGCTTCAAATGCAGCTGTTCCTGCTGTTAATGGTCAACGCTGTCACGCTTTAGTGAATCAGAGAACTGAGCATTAGTCAAAGTGGGAAAACACCTCTGTGAATTTCTATTCCTGCATAATTATTGTCTTCTTTCACATGACAAATCTGCTGACGGTTGCTGTACCTGTACTTTTGGGTGGTCCCAAGGGGAATCAAGTTTTCCCTGTAAGGGCGTAAAATGAGAGGTTACTGTACTCATTTTTGTAATTGTCAAATCACTCCGAGAAGAGGTGGCGAGCAGCCCTTGTGCTCACAGTGGTCATTAATTAAAGCGGTAGTCCAGCGATTTTGTCTTGCATCTCCATAAAGTTTAGGGACTTGGAAAAGATTAAAGTTGTCAAAATTGTAGCAAGAAATTGTGACTTTTAGTTCCGAGTGTGGGTCAAGCTCCAGAAATACTGGATCGTACGTTTTGTGTTTTTCGTAAGACTTTTGTCTTATTTTGGTAAATACACGTCTTGAAAACTCCACACCTTCAATTTGTAACGCAGGCTTTACAGCAAACGTTGCGTTAAGTGTCCAAGCTGAGGCGGAAATAACCCTCATGACATCATCTGACAGACCAACTGTTTTCCTTCTGTTTTCTGAAGTTTAGCCGTACTCCTAATCAATAAACTGAACTTGATGTGTAAGATTGGTATTTAAAAAATTATGTAAAAAAGTACAATCGTATGATTCTTGTAGATCTGTTTTAGAGAGTTTTAAATGCTGATTGTACTTGTTGTATACTCTATAGCAGTCATTCCCAAAGACTGGGTCGCAGGAGATTTTATTAGTCGCCAAATAGATTTGCTGAATTTCTTCCATGGTCTTATTTAACATTTATATCTGCAGTACACCTTTGAGCCACATCAGGGATCCTGAATGTTCATATTGTTCTGATAATTGTAGCATTGGATTTAATATGAAAGGCCAGCGTACATATATGCTAGGGATGTGCATTACAAGCAAAAATACTATTCGAAAATCGCTGGGAATTATTCGATTATTATTCGAATAAAAACACACGTTTTACCGGTAGTAACGTTACTACCAGGCAGCGCCTGCAACGGTTAATACAAGGGAAATATATATATTTTTTAAGATGGGACGAATAGTCGCATAAACTATTTGATTTTTTTTATAATTAACGACTATTCGAAAAATCGAAAATCGTAACCCATCCCTGATATATGCAACCGTTATCTGACGGTCGGAGCAAGTGACGTAGTATTAATGGCGTGAGAGTCAGCTCAGGGCCTGAGTGGTGGTAGAGGGGTCAAACAAACACAAGACTTTCAACCAGGAGACCGCTGTTCGTGTCCCGTGTGAAACTAAAAGTAACGATGCATTATTTTGTCACATCAGTCGTTAGTCATGTGACTCGTCGGTATCGTCAGTCACGTGAGTTGCTCGTCTGTGAAGTTAACGTCAACCACGACCGTTTCCTAACCCTACCTAAGTGGTTGTGTTGCCTAAACCTAACTTACTACTGTATGAAAACGTGAGTTTATTTTGAAAGGACGCTATGCATGTATCGAGTGTATATTGACACGCCGTCCCTGATCCGTCCAAAAGTAACGCAAGAGGGGAACCCCGTGCGTCGGTCTCCGATGCCGATAGACACTAACCAAGCGGCGGTATTTGACGAGTTGGGAGTGAGAATGTGTTGGTATATGTTTTCAATAACACATGCAAAGTTTTTTTCTCTGCTGTCTCAAATTTGGGGCTTAACAAGTCTCATCTGTTGTGAGGTCACAGACATTAACAACGTGTTTACTGCAGGAATTCATACCGAAGATGACGACCAAAATCCGATAAATGTGATGATCTACAGTAATATAAATTTGAGTGTGTGTGTCTGTGTGTGTGTGTGTGTGTGTGTGTGTGTGTGTGTGTGTTTCGGGGCGTGGCCCATTGTGAATTCCCCCCATTTCTCATAATGAGATTGTAAGAATACACCTACTCCACCCACATCTGCCTGCCTGTTGCCAGGCAACACCGGGGCTAAAGGTTAGATATGAAACACCAGAAACACCACCCAGAAATGGACTCTGTGTGTGTGTATGTGTGTGTGTGAACCAGAGAAAGTGTGTTCTCATTATTGCTGTCATATAGGCGGGATCACACCTTTTACTTTCTGTGATTCTGAGCATTTTCTTAAGATTTCACTCAAGTTGACCTCGGTGTTTATCGGCTTATTTGAACTCATCATCTGTTACACTTTCTAAAGCAGCTTTACAGTCATATTCAAAGGAAAATATAATAACACATTTTTAAGGTAGTGCTTCGAAGCGTAAGTAATAAAATGAACTGTAGTTGTAGATAAACAATACAAAAAACAGGACTGCTGATGAAGGAATAATTATGTTCAGCTTTTACAATTTTTTACAGGTTAATATCTTGATTATTTTTAATGAGGCATATCAATTTACACTTTTTTTATTTTAAAACCTGGATTTTGTATTGCAATGCATCAAAATGTTCTGCTGCCAAAGGACACTGTTTGGTAGAAAACAAGCTCCTCTGGTGATGAGAATCCACTTCTTCTGATGGAAAATAAAGAAAAAAAAGCAAGAGATTTGCTGATTATGCAGCTGCAGATCGTCCCTCATAATAATTAAAAAAAAATGTTAATATTTGTGCTGATTTGTGGATTTTTAAAGAAATCCAGTTCACCTTGAATTTTACAGCATTGATTATTATTATTATTATTATTTTTACATCTGATTTGCTTTCTTTACATTCACATCAAATACCAAAAAATCCCGAACTTTGTTCAAAAAACTGAAATTGGAATGAAATATGACTCCACTTCAGCTTATTTCAGTGGTTACACTTTAATTGAAAGTCCTACTCTGTTCAGTATACTTCAACTAATAACCATGCTTTTACATTGACTGTCTTTTTTCTGACCTTTAGTGCTGTCTTCATTTGTGTCATCATTTCCATCTTTCAAAGTTTATGTAACGCTCCTGCTCTTCTTACAGTTCACGCTCCTTCAACTGCTCCTAAATTCTCAGATATCTTTATTCAAAATATTCAGTCTCTAGTCTCTGACTCTAAACGGCCCTAGATATTCATAAGGCTGCAAAACACATAACAAGATACTGACTCCCGTCAGTCGAGAGGAAGTGGCATCAGTACAGTGATAGCTTGAATTTTAACTCGTGTATTTTTTTTTCAAGCTTGTGGCTCAGTGGTTTTTGTGCAGTAAACCAACAATGCAAATTAGTACTCCACCTTGATTCCTCAATCGTCTCAAGTCTTTCAACAGTTCTTAGTTAAGAATAAATTTAGAAAGTAAATTTAAGACAGAATGTTCTTTTTTTCAATCCACCAGCACCAAAATAATAATTTGTCACATATTTATTATGTTTTGAATCTTTTTTTTTTTTCTTTTTTTTTTTAAATTCTTTTAATGAACTGGTTTACTCCTCTCTTCACATGCATGGCATGTACCTCGTGGAAAATCACACAGTTAAGGTTTATTTTTTAATTCAGCAAAATAAATCAGTCCACTTTTCAACTTCTGCCTACATATCTACAGTCTGCATTCACCAAACATCGGTTAAATTAGCTGTTGAATTAAAGTTTCCTTTTAAATCCTCTTACAGAAGCTAATCCATGCCTCACCTTTTAGCTTCATATGATCTACTTCTGTCCCAGTACATTAAAATATCAATTCAGCTGCTAAATATTACACATTCTAGTTTGTGTTGAAATCTGTTATGGCCTATACATGCCAACATTTAGTTAAAAATAACAATTGGTACAACTGATAATATTAACAATATTTACTTAATTTTTCTAAAATTCCCACAGCTGCCAGAAGTGGCAGCCCACCTCTTACACCCACCTCTGGCCTAAATGTGCACATCTGTAATTTTCAGAAGAAAGCCTTTGCTGAGCACATTTCTCGCATTGTTTCCTGACATTAGTTTCGTACACGCTGCTGTTTGCCAGTCAGTCAGCAGGTGTAGGGTGGAGACGCTTCTCAGACCGTCGGTTAATGCTCTGTCTCAACCGTCCTCCTGATATTACGTGGAACTAAAATGTCATGTACCCGGTGGTGAATGAGCACGACCTGTGTGTGTGCGTGTGTGAGGTCAAGAGTGATAGACGGGAAAAAGCCCATTACTGACTTTTTCACACGCAACACATCCTGATTACATACCAGAGATGTCATAATTAGACAGAAGCTGAAAGCCACTTACAAATTCTAAAATATAAAAAAATAACCTAGAAATAAAAGATTATATATTTTAAACCCAACCTAACCTAAAAGCTTAAACAATAATTTTCTACCAAACAACCTGTAGACAGCTGCATTAACTGTTTTCATGTTAATGAATATGTTAAATATAGTTTCTGTTTTACAGTTGAGCAAAACATTTGTCACCTTCCGGCCCGCTCACTGCAAAACCGCAAAAATATTTATCTTGAAACATGAATCAGTCTGGAGGGGAGATACAATTCTTATTTGTCTTTAAACAGGTGAGCGTTTGCTGAAGTTTGACTGGTTTCTAGTGAAGTAAAATGTAAACAGAGGAAATCACTATCAGGTTTCTTTCAACAGAGTTCAACTACCTCACCTGCACATTTTTCATTATAAAAATAAGAATAAACAAAAAAATGAGTGACTAGATTAAATTGCCACTAAATATGTACAGTATATTTTTTTAGAATTTAAACTACAAGAGGGAAATAGTCATTTAAGTCACGATCAGTAGGAATTCACATCTGAAGCTCAATACTAGAAAATGTTGATAACCTGTGTCCGTGCAGGTTGTTTTTAAATGCTTCTGGCCTTTAACCTGGTTTTTAAATCCTGAAATTATCTTGACCTTAGCTGTTAGAGAACTGTCATATCAATTTCAGCATGAGATATTTGTGTATATAATTTTCAAGAGCATGGAGGGAGGTCTAAATAATAATATCTGTACACCAACATACTATTTAAATAAGTATGTAAAATATGGAAATAATACTTTTGAAAAATATGTTAAACAAATATCAGGGTGTCTCCAAGTCCTGGAAAAGTCTTAAAATGTGTGAACTTAATTATCTTAATTCAAAGCCTTGGTTCTGATTACAGTTACAAGCAGCATTTTACTGTCAAATGGAATTTTAAAGGTCTTAAATATGTTGTGGTTTCTTGGAGTTCCTTCTTCTGTTGCCAGATTAAACCAGTCATGTCAAATTCTGCATCCTCTAACAGGCTTTTATTTTCTAAAACTTTTTTATTTATTTATTCATTATTCATTCAACTATATTTGGGGCATTTTATGTCTCTATTACAATGGTTCCCGACCTGGGGTCCGGGCCCCCCTTAGGGGGGCGCCAAAGATTACAGGGGGTGCGCCAGGATTAGTCTGCTCTGAGGTTGTCAAAAGTAGATTTGCACATGTTGAAGTAAAATTATAATAACACACTTACTGTATAATTTATACAAAATACTGTATATAGCACTATTTAAAACATATATGTTTGCTACTTAGTAGGCCACATTCTGTTTAAACCCTGTATTTCTGCACAGTTGCAGATACAGATCAGGCATCACTTATATTATTAGTATTAAACTATTTGTAGAATTAGATTCCAGTGGTGGCTGCGTAGGATTGGTTCAGACTCATGTGATCCAAACATCTCCAATAACTCCAGAGCGTTGTAAAGTCCAAAAGTCAATATTTATTAAAAAAAGATAGATGTAATCATTTCCAAAATTCACAACATATTTTTATCTAACGAATATTCTGGTTCAATCCATATTTGTTGGCATTTAGCCTTTCAAAAAAAACATTTTCACCGTGGTAAAAAACAGTTTGCTCTCAAAACGAGTGATATTCATCAAAGAAAGTTGATTTAAGAAAAAATAGACTAACTAATTTAATACACTGAATCACTGTATTCAAATTTTTATTTTGTTTATTTTGTGAGGACGTCAGAAGGATATTGGGAGGAAGGGGTGGGGGGCTCAGCTTTTCTTAGATACAAGTAGGGGGGGCTTCAAGGAAAATAGGTTGGGAACCACTGCTTTATTAGATAGCGATAGTGGAGATATGATAGAAAAACAAGGGAGAGAGATGCACAAACTGCTGGATTCAAACCTGCGACGCTGCAGTTCAGGGTTGGTGGCTGAACAACTAAGCCACAAAGGCAGAGAAATGTGAATTACCATTAAAGGGTTATTCCAGCATTTTAGGACTGCACTACCACAAAGTTCACAAAGTTGGAGGACTTGAGAGACACTGATTTAAAAAAAAAAAAAAAAAAAAAAGGGTACAAATCAAAGCAGCAGAGGATGAAATATCCTGACTTTTGGTCCTTAGTAATGGTCGAGCTCCAAAAAGACTGGATCCTACATTTCCCATAATGCCACTCTGGTGTGTCTTTCATTTGACTCTTCCTGCTCGTGTCTTTCTGACCTTTTTATGTTAAAAAAAAGTCATAAATCTAAATACTGTAGCTCAAACATGCAGGCTCCCTGAATGTCACTAAATTATCAGTGCTCTCTCTGCAAATCACACGACTCCGGAAGGTCGAGAAAGTTGCTGGTTGTAACGAACGATTTGCGGTCGTGTCCTTTCAGCGGTGGGCGGGGTCAGTCACAGGAGGCCATCGTAGCCACACACACACACATCCTGAAACTACAAACTGTCAGAGTGAAAGTTAAAAATTCGAAACCTGTCAACGACAAACACAAAAACAATCAACTGTCACTCTCCTCTGCTTCAAAACTGAACACATTCACACTGCTACTCTCTCTCTCTCTCACCACAGCGGTGGTATTACTGCAGTGTCTGATGTGGTCTCTCTCACCTCATGTAACCATCCCTTTTCCTCTTTTCTCTCCACCATGCCTCCATCTTTGTCTTTTTATCTTTTCTTTAATCTTTCTCTTTTTGACTTTCTGTCTTCCTTCCTCATTTTCTACCTCTTTCCTCTTTACATGCTCTCTCCTTTCCTCCTCTCTTTTTCTTCTTTCCTTTCCTTCCCTCTGCTGCTTTTGAATTCTCCTTTTTGTTCTTATTTACTCTTCTCTCTTTCTTTTCCTCTCCTCTTTCATTTTCTATCTTCTCTTCCTCCTCTCCATATCACTCTCTTTTCCTCCAATCCTCTCTATGTTTATGCTGTCTTTTGTTTATTTATTTGTTTATTTTATTTATTACATCAGTAAACATTGTAAACATGAGTTTATGGTCTCAATCGCTAGTTTCAAGTCTTCTTCAATACAGCATGATGTTCATTTAGTAAATTATGGTCCCATTTATAGTCAAATAAACTATAAAGCAGGGTATGCTTTAGGGCGTGGCTACCTTGTGATTGACAGGTTGCTGTATGGTCTGGGAGTTGTCCGTGTTTTCGACGTAGAACTTTAACCCTTTCACAGTGTGTTTTCAGTTCATGAAAGTTAATTATAACCTTTTTCGTCGCCTATAAATGTCAGTGTTTGGTTGTACTTAGCTCCACCCTCTTATGTCACTTCTGGTTGCAAAAAAACAAGATGGCGACTGCCAAAAAACAAGATGGCGAAGGCCAAAATGCCGAACTCAAGGCTTCAAAATGGCAGTCCACAAACCAATGGATGACGCTGACTATGTCCACTTCTTATATACAGTCTATGAAAAAAAAAAAAAAACAGTATAATAATACTTTGTAGACATACTTGTTGTTAGTTACAAAGTGCTTCCAAGTAAAATGGAGAGAAACATTAAAAATGTACTAAAATAATGCAATAAGAGAAAAATATAAAAAGACCAGAGAACAGAATAAACTAGAAGGGCACTCAAAGAGCGCAGACCTTTGCCAAGGCCATTTCCATAAGTGAAAATTTGGACCTGCTCCAAAATGTAATTGGTTCTTCCTTGACACACGCTTCACCCTTCCACAAAATTTCATGAAAATCGGGCCTGTGTTGTCTCCGTAATCCTGCTGACAATCAAACAAAGAAACGGAAAGGAAAACAAAGCAAACAAGAAAACATTGAGCAGCATAGTTAAGCTCTTTAAATTACAAGTAGGCCTTCCCGTAAAAGTGAGTTTTAAGAAATTAATCAAAAGATGCTACTAGCTAATTATCATTAAATGAATTGTCCCTCCCTCCTCTCTGTCTCTCCATCCAGGTGAGCAGAAGCGTTACCAGGTGGTGATTCACGGTATCGAACCGCTGCTGGAGACGCCTATGCAGTGGCTCAGCGAACACCTCAGCCACCCCGACAACTTCCTGCACATCTGCGTCATCCCCGTCCCCTCTGACTGAGGCCACGCCTGCCACGCCTCACTGTCACCGCGACGACCGACCAGCCGACCCGCCAAACGGCTGGGTAACTCCGGAAGCGGCAGCGCTAAACGGTGGAAACTCTGAACTAACAGACTCTTTAACAAGAAGAGCAGAATCGTATTGATGAAGATGAACAAAGGATGTGAAGGAGGTAGTTAACAAACCTCCTTTTTTCCATCTTGTTGTCTATTTATATTTCTACTCCTCCTCCTACCACCACTACTACTACTACTACGGTACTCCTCCTTTCCCCTCAGAAAACTTGTTTATAGGACGCAAGGATGAGAAGATCTTCTCTTCCTCCTCTGGCTGAATGAGCAGAGGATCTCTCCTCCTCTCCGAACAAACAAACATCTGCATGGGAGGAGAGGAGGTGAACGGATCCCTCGTTTTTCCATCCTGCCATACATCTTTCCTCCTCGTCTGGTCCAAGATAAAGACTGTCCTGTCGACAGGGAGACACGATTGTTTGGGATTTGGGGAGAGGTGTATCCAGTCCTGCTGAAGTTGCCTTAGTTATCATGTTCATGCATTTTCACCGCCATCCTCGTCGTCCCCACAGAAAACGTCTGGACACACACTCTGAGTTTACATCACAGCCTGCAAACATTTTATATTGTCATCTCCAAAAACTCTCCAGGAACTTCTGGTGCTTTGTTTTTGACTTTTCTTACAGAGGATTTCCTTGTTGGTTAGGTTGCTTGCATTAACATTTCGCTTCATTTGACAAAGTGAGCTGGAAGAAGAAGAGGACGAGCTGTTTTGGAGCTCTGAGGGCAGTGACCGACACGTTTGATTTCCACTGATCCCAGCACACCAGAGGCCTGTACTACGAAGCAGGATTTGGCGTTAGCGAGGTAACTTCAGGGTTAACTCTGGGTTTTCAGTCCTACGACGGTGGGTCACTTCTTACCGGGGTAGATCGCCATGGTAACTTATGCTGAACACCTAACCTGCTCCGGAGCAGGTTATGTTCCAGATAAGAGATCAACTCGTATAAAAGCACTGCCTACTGACCAATCAGAGCTCGGTGCGCAGATCTTAAGATAATATTACACAAATACGAAGAAGTTAAAGTCATGATCCAGGCTAAAAACAACACAGTTTAAACTAACAAGTGCAGGAAGGACAGCTGGCTGTATGCTGTGGGTGCTCACCGCTTTGAATTATGTTTTTATATTTCTTTTTTTTACTTGCTCTCAAGTCTGTTTCACACCACAGCAGTCGAGGACACAGCTGAAAGAAGGCTGAAATAGTCATACACACCACATCCTTACCAAAGGGCATAATGAGGTGTAATTTATTCATCCGTTCTATTTTGAAAGCTATTTGTAGACCTATATAACTGCCCCATCTAGACAAATATATCTGACTTTTGAGTATTAAATTAATAAGTCAATTTTTTCTTTTGCCAGTTGTCCTTCCTGCATTTGGCAGCTTCAACTGTGTTAATTTTAGCCTGGATTATGTGTTGCACTTCTTCGTATTTCTCTATTATAGTTTGCTCTTGGTTTGTAAAATGTGCCGCTCTGCTGACAGTAGACTTGTCCATGTTTGTGATTGGTCACATGCTGCAACACCGCCCCTTTATGTGAACGCGCTCATAGCCAGATTGAGAAACCCTGGGTTGATTTGCCGAGTTGATAACCACCGTCGTAGATCTTAGCGGGATCGCAGTTGTTTGGGTTAGTTAAGCCAGATAACGAGAAGTTACCCTGGGTATGTTGAGCTCTCTTCATGGTACAGGCCTCTGGTGTCTGGTTTGGACTGAGCATCTGGGGCCACTGTTGAAATAAGCATGTAATTTTTTTTTTTTAAAGTTATTAGAAAAAGCAACTTAATAAGCAGACAAATGCGTGATCATCTGGTACTGTTCCTGAATTAGCATTAAATTGCAGCTTTAACTCAAAACCAGTGTAACTTCATTTTTGTTTATTTTCATTTTTCATCTTCACCTTGAAGAAGAATTCCAGTTTCATAGTTGAAATAAACCGTAATTGTCCTTCAATGGTTACATGCTCCTCTATCGGTGACACATCAGACCGGCAATACGTTATCCAGAGTAGGCTGTCACGACCACGCCCCCTTTTGGGGGAAAACAATCCCGTCAATAGACGACAACAAAGTGAACAGAAGAAGTTGAAACATGTCTCCAAACTTCTACTTTAAACAAACCGGTAGTAGTAATAACGCTATGCCGAAGAGTTGCTGTGTAGTTGGTTGCACCAACAATAAATCCAAAAACGCTGATCTCCGATTTGTTCCCCTGCCGTGTCCTGAAAAAGATATAATAGAAGGGCTTTATGGCTCCAAGCTATAGACCCGACCAGCATGGCGTCGTCGCAGAGGCTGCGCTCCCTTTTGGGGGAAAGGAACTCGCTGTCACAGGAGAGAAAATGATGAAAAAGGTGTTGTATAGGTGTCACACTGAGATTTTAGGCACATATGATACGTGAATATTCACTGTCAGTGTGTTAAATGGCTAAATGATACTGGTGACGGTGACTACCATGGCTAGCTCACGTTAGCTTGAATGTGAGGCTGCTGCAGTAATACAGTCATAGATTAACGTTATAGCAGCTTCAGACTGTCGTCTCCAACTAAATCTCAGCCTATACTGTAGATCAAACAGTTGGCTATTAACACGTTGGTTATTTACAGACAACACTTAGCCTGACGTGATTCAATCAAATATGTATAGATGTCTGGATAAGCAATATCCGGCCACTCTGTTGGACGGGGGAAGACTGAAGGGACATGGCGGCGATCAACCTTAATTTATTAAGGTATCGTGAACGCTCAGGTTCAGGCAAGATCGCTAAATAATTATTTGACGTGTGTATAAACCAAAGGTTTGTGTAACAAGAGATGAATACATACAAACTTGTCAAAATTACAATCCAAACATACGTCAAATTGCATTGAAGTCTATCTTCGGTTTTCTTTCCCCCAAAAGGGGGCGCGGCCTTGACTTTTTGCGAAGTACCCGTATGTGCCGGTCTGATGTATGGGAACTGTCAAAACAAGTAGATGAACTAAAGGTGTCATGATGTTCTTTGTTTTTAACTTTGTTGTTTTGCTATCTTTGCAGAAGACAGATGGAGATACAGGATTTTCACAAGGTATCTTTTGAGAGTGAACCAGCTATTTTTATGAGACTAAAACAAAGGGGGGTTATGGGAAAAAACAACATATGTTTTCAATAGCAGGTGTTGATTTCTCTCCATCAATACAACACAGTTTAGCTGTTTTACTGTCTGTTTTTGTCAGGTTTGGCTCAAGCCTCTTTGTCTGCAGCCAAACTTAAATGAGCATCTGGTTTTGTTTCATTTTAAGAACTCGGCTTCGATAATGAGACAGCAGGCACGATTAGCATCAAGTCTGCAGGCTGTTGGAGGGGCCACAGTTGTTTGACATGTCCTACTTGTGCTTTCATTGTCAGATTTGAGTTTGTGGACAGAAACAAAACTGGCAAAATCATACCTGACTTTTGACAGAACACCAGCTGTAGTTGAGGGCTGCCCAGATCAGATTACTTTGCTGGACATTGAGACCAGAATTAATCGGTGAGTTTTTAACAAAGTTTGCAGCGTATATCAACATCTTGTCTTCTTTTTTGTTGTAATTTTTTACATCTGTTCATACTGAAATAAAATGACACTCAAAGCATTAACTGGCTCTGTTATCCAGAAGGACTTCAAATAAAAGTGAGTTGATTCAAATATTTAATTGTCAGAGAATCTAGTTATTGATTGTGAAGACAAAATCTGCACAATATGTACTTAAACACATTTCACAGCACCACCCTGAGAGCTCTTAAGAGGCATTTTACTTTTTCGTTCACAGTCAAAGACACCGTTCTGTATAAAAGGTCAAGTTGGCAGAACTCTGTTTAGTCACATGGAAGTTGCTTATAAATATATATATATATATATATATAAAAGCAACTTCCATGTGATTTTAATATATATATATATTAGCGGTACTTGTATCGGCTTCTCTAAACTGGGAGCATACCGACCGCCACCTAAGTTACTTTGTAACGTTAATACACTGACTATAAGGATGTATATATACGTATGTCGCTGTGTCATCATACAGAAACCTACGTCTGACCACATGGGAAATTTTTTTTTGAACAGCTTGAAGGGAAAATAGCATTAAAATATAGCACCAAAATTTGAATGTTTGGATTTGAATACATAAGAAACACCGCTGAGAAGCTACAGGATGATATATAAACCTAAAAAAAAACTAAAATGCCCTTTAAATGTTATGGTGCTATTGACTTTAACTATATATATATATATATATATGGTGAAAGTGTCTCTATAATAACCATCATTGATAAGTGGTAAATTGATTAAACTTAGTTAATAGTTATTTTACCGTTAACAAACAACAAAATTATAATTAATAGTTAACTAATTATTAGTAATGCAATAATTTGTTATTTTAACAGTTTATTGTTGCACATATAACATTTGTATACTATATATATATATATATATATTAAGTATTTGTTAATTATTAAGATAGAATTTGTAAACTTTAAAGAATTGTTTGTAAAACTTATATAAACTCTACATAGACAGATATTTGAAACACTTTGCTAATGGTTAATAATTGTAAAACTATCTATAAATATTATTTGGGTGGCTATTATAAAGTTGCAACTGAAGATTATAATACCTTGTTAAATGGTTAATAAATACTTAAAGCATTTAATAAAAAGCATCTATAAACATTATTTAGATAGTTAATACTTTGTCAATGGTTAATAATGTTAGGACAAATAGATGTTGTACAAACAATTTCTTAAAGGTTTACAAATAATTTGGTAATTATTAACAAATACTATGTTATAATGTGTACCACAATAAACTGTTAATAAATACTTTACTAATGTAATCAGAATGTAATTGTTATTCAAATTACACAAACTAATGACAACATAAATTATAGCATTATTAATAATTAGTAAACATTATTAATTATCAGTTTGTTGTTTGTTGACAGTAAAATAACTATTAACTAAGTTTAATTAACTATCAATTTACCATTTATAAATGATGGTTATTACAAAGTGTTACAGTCTGTTCTTTGGGGTTTGAACCAGCAGACAAAGTCAGCTTCCTTCCCCTCTGGTGTTTTACCGTGTTTTCACTTTATCCATCTCATAAAGAACATCTCTCTCTTATGTGTTTTACTGCTGACACTCGCCCTCCCTCTCTCTCTTCATCTCTCCTGGTTAATTATCTGTTGGCATTCCACCCGCTGCTAATGAGACCACTAAACTGTGCTGTCAGACAGGCCTCAGGCTGTGTGCGTGTGTGTGTGTGTGTGTGTAGGTGTGTGTGTACGAGTGTGTTTGTCTCGTTGTGAGCAAGCTCGGTTTCGCGGAATCAAACTGTACAGTGTGAGTGAGTGATTTGTGTGTGTACATAATTACAGACATCATTTATAGCTCCCCGCAGGTGTGTGTGTGTGTGTACAAATTCTCACACACTCGTCTCTTGTCACACTGCCAGTCTGCTAATTCAAAGTGTGTGTGTGTGTGTGTGTGTGTGTGTGTGTGTGTGTGTGTGTGTGTGAGTGATGTCACACATCATGTCATCACGTCAAGCTTCCTCACCGCTGATGCTGCCGCCAAGCATGATGGGACGGCGGGGTTTATGGTGTTGAGTCAAGAGCTCGGCGTGGGGTACGGTATGTGTTTGTTTGTGTGTTAGTGTGTGTGTGTGTATGTGTGTGTGTTTGTATACACACTGCAGCTCTAGACGCAGTGATGAAGAGTCTGTCTCACTCTGTCATCTCGCTGACACACACTCTTTTATGGGATTTCCCGAGCCGCCATCCGACCCCTGAACTGTACGCCACACTGAGGAGAGAGTGAGATGCTCAGTGAGGTGTTTGGATGGAATGAGTCAAAGGTAAATTGTTTGCAGGGATGCGTTTACAACTCTTTTTTTCTCTCTCTCTCTCTCTCCCTGAGTGTCTGAGTTGAAAGGTTGACATACTTTGGTTCATCACACTGACCAGTTTCTAGCAAAAAAGATCTTATAAACAGGATTGCTGTAAAGTGTTTTAGAACACACTACTTTATAACGTCTTTGTAAGTCAGCAGTTCCCAAACTGGAGGTAGGACTGTCACAATAACCATTGCAGTACTGCGCTATTGAAAAGCCACCCGTAGCGGATGGCAAGCAACCGCCACAACCGCTGTGTTCACGTTTTTTTTCTTTTTTGAATTCTTTGAAATGGGAGCATCCCGTATTTACTACATGCTACAAACGCCAGCTGCATGACGAGGCGTTGCAGCGTCTATTTTGCGCGTTTGGTGTGTTTTTCTGGTCGGCGAGAGCTCAAAAATGTTCATCCTTGGGTAAAACGCTGCGCTCATCACTGTCACTTTTTACCCAGCCGTCCAATCACAATGGAGGAGGGGCGGGACAAATACCACAAAGACCAACCGTCACATCCTACATGTAATATTTAAATATCACGGTTATCGTCAATACCGATATAAAGGTCAAAGGTCAAAGGTCAACTTCATTATCCCACAAGGGGAAATTCAAATTATATATTGACACCCCAGGTTTTTTAGGGGCTTGTAGGTCACCACTGCCCAGTTTAATTTTAATACTTTTAACAAGTATTGCAACAATTAAAATAATAAAGGAGTATGACAATCAAACAGTGAGGCTTTTATGTGATTTTAGTAGTTTTTGGACAACAATAGAGTTCTGCATCACAGAGGCAAATCAGTCTGTAGCTACACAGACAGTACTTGTTATCAGGATAAATTCATTGTTGGAGATGTTGGCAGTAATAAAAAGATAAAATAATACCATATAAGGTAGGTTTAAACAAGATGCAACCTTCGGGCCTGAAAAGTGAAGCCAATGCTGAAGTGCCTTAAACCTGCATTCTTTCTAATAGCCAGTAGGGGGCGACTCCTCTGGTTGCAAAAAGAAGTCCAATTGTATAGAAGTCTATGAGAAAATGACCCTACTTCTCACTTGATTTAGTACCTCAGTAAACATTGTAAACATGAGTTTATGGTCTCAATGGCTAGTTTCAAGTCTTCTTCAATACAGCATGATGTTCATTTTGTAAATTATGGTCCCATTTAGAGTCTAATAGACCATAAAGCAGGGTATGCTTTAGGGCGTGGCCCTTGTGATTGACAGGTCACTACCACGGCGTTGTCCGTGTTTTCGTTTTAGAACCTTAACCCTTTCACCCTGTGTTTTCAGTTCATGAAAGTTAATTGTAACATTTCAGTCGCCAAAACATGTCTTATTCAGCGTTCGGTTATACTTAGCTCCACCCTCTCGTGTCACTACTCGTCCACAAACCAATGGGTGACGTGACCACGTCGGCTTCTCATATAGACTACAGTCTGTGGTTCAAACAACAGAAGGGACGGTTGTTTAGTTTGTGTCAGAGTGAAATTAGTATCAGGAAGGTTTTCATCAACAGTTTGTTTGTGTCTCCATACCAACAGCAAACTGTTTGTTCCAATAATAGACAAAACTTTACCGGACAACTGATTTCCTGCAGATTCCGTGAAACCATTCTCTCTCATACACACACTTTTACCATCAGCTCAGACCACAAACTATGCCCTCCAACTCTACTCAGTCCCCTACTGTCCTGCCTGATTCCGTGAAACCACAGTCTCTCTCTCTCACACACACACACACACACACACACACACACACACACACACACACACACACACACACACACACACACACACACACACACACACACACACACACACACCTTCTTCTGCTTTTAATGCGTCTCAGGGGGCCGCGGCGCTCTGCTGTGTATCAGACAGAGATCAAGAAGATCAACAGATGAGAGTGATTAGTGATGAAGAGGAAGTCATGAGTGTGTTCCCCCTCTGAAGCCGCACACAAACACACACACACACACGCACACACACACACACACACACACACACACACACACACACACACACACACACACACACACACACACACACACAGATAACACAACGCAGACTGGGACCGAGGGAACATGTGCGACGAGTGAAAATGACAACATACTGTAAGAGTGTTCCTGCTGTTAAAACATCTGAAATGTTAATATGATGATACACACTGCAGGAAGGAGAGAGATGAAAAACAAAACAGGAGAGAGAATAAATCCAGAGCAAATTAGTGTTAATAACTATAACTATAACATATTTGTCTAGACATGCTTGTTTACATGTCGTGTAACAAATAAATCACACTCATATACCCACAGTAAGTATCCAGGCTGTTTCCAGGCCCTTTAATGTGTTTTAAAATTATGACATTTAACTTTTGTACCCTAATTTTCTCTTCAAAGTTTCGCTTAAGTAGCTTTAAAAGTGGAAAACAAAACCCCTTTCCATCAGTGGACTTCTTTCTTTCGTTTTTCCTTCTTTTTCTCTTTGTTTTAATGTTAAATTGGTTTTAAATTCAGTTCCAGAAAGCATTAAAAATGTGTCTTACAGTATATTTAGTTGTGAAACCTGCCCGTGCACTGATGTCCCTGATAAACCAATTTGGGCCTTGAGATGTAATGAAACACGAATCAGTCATCACATTCAAATGTCAAGAATCCACGTCTGTGTGCACCCGATTTGACTGTTATCAGCTCATTAAATCTGCGTTATTGGTCGTTATAAGCATCATAGATGTGGGTCAATAGGGGCCTACTACGTCATAAAAGTGAAAAAGGAACTTAAAAGCAACACCTTCTAACAGATTGTAAAACTGAATGAAAGGTTACGGCTTCTTTAGCTTTAAGCAACAAAAACACTTAGTTAAGTGTAGGGAAAAAGATTGTGTTTGTTGCAAATATAGTCAAAATATTTTGAAAAAAGTTTATTTTTTTCTAGTAAATTTTCAACTATATTCTTGAATTCACAACTTTTACAACATTTCAACTTTAACTCTAAATCTCAGATTTTAACATTTTAGAAGAGTGACGCTAGTACTCCATACGTTTGGATAGGGCTGTCAATGTTAACGTGATAATAATGCATTCACGCAAATTTGTTTTAACGCCATTGATTTCCTCAAGGCATTAATGTGATTTTTCTGTTGTAGCGGGCTCAGTTTTAAAGCTAGAAGGAAAATACTGGTATCATATGACACTAGAAAAAAGCTAAGGAATCCATTGGTACCAACCATGTTGCGAAGGAGGCTAAATAACGCTACAAACTCATGCAAAATTTTGGCGAGGAAAAACTGGCATTGCCATTTTCAAAGGGGTCCCTTGACCTCTGACCTCAAGATATGTGAATGAAAATGAGTTCTATGGGTACCCACGAGACTCCCCTTTACAGACATGCCCACTTTATGATAATCCTATACAGTTTGGGGCAAGTCATAGTCAAGTTAGCACACTGACACACTGACAGCTGTTGTTGCCTGGTGGGCTTGAGTTTGCCATCTTATGATCTGAGTATATTTTTTATGTTAAATGCAGTACCTGTGAGGGTTTCTAGGCAATATTTGAAATTGTTGTGTTGTTAATTGATTTCCAATAATAAATATATACATACATTTGCATAAAGCAATCATATTTGCCTAATATGAACAATCATGAGATTAATCGCAATTAAATATTTTATTCGATTGACAGCCCTACATTTGGAATAAAACTATTAAATTTGATGTATCATTTTCCATCTTATTTTATGAATTTCAGATTTTAAAACCCAAGTGGAGGATCAGCGGCTGTGGCTAAAAAAGTCTCATCTGTCAAACTGTCCCCTCATGCAGAGCTACATTCAGTCAAAACCCGCGTTAGATTATTTCCTAGACTCACTGTTACTGACCATCTGCAGTTGCTGGCTGTTTTCTTCAGCTCTAAAATCTACTGGTCCACGTCGTGTTGAACTGAGAGGTAATGAGAGGGATTAGTTGTTAAACAGTTTACCGGCAGTCCAGCTTTTTTTTCTTCCTGTCACTGCAGAAAACACAAGCTGGCTTCATGCTGTGGCTCCTCGCCTTTCACTTTTAGATCCTCATTAAGCTGTTCAAATGTGTCACACTAATGTTTAATATGATTTAGTTCCTCATTAAGCTGTGCAAATGTGTCACACTAATGTTTAATATTCAAGATGTGTGTATGTTTTCTAGTCGTTTTGTGTGTTTTTCCTTGTTCAATTATCTTAAAAGTCCTTCAGGAAACATACAGAACAGAGTCAGGTTCAGTTTGATGGTTAAACTGTCTGGGAACAGTGAATGGTACGGGCTATTTTTGGTTATCAAAAGTCATTTGAACCAGCAAAATACCAGGCTGTTCTCATACATTGTTCGTAGCTATTCCTGTGAAGACGGAAGTTTATTTTGAAAAGACTGGAGCGGAAATTGACACTGGACAGGAAAACGTAGGAAAACACACGAAAAATCATCAAAGATCAAAGATATCATACAAACTGTTGTATGAGGATACATTGAAAATACTGTGCAAACAAGTGAGCCAAAAAACATTGACGACGTGACGTCTAGGATCAGACTGGGATAAATTTGGTTAAAAAGTGAAAGTTTCAACAGCGTTTCGTGACTATATTTCAAATATATAGGAACTCCATTTATATTTAAATATAGGCTAGTCCATCACTATGGATAAATGTAAACTAAATATCTAAAAAAAACCATACAATTTTCAATCAAATTTGGCCCAGTTTTAATGTCAGAGTCAGAATCTGTCTCATGCCCAAATGTTGTAAATTTTAAGATAATTGATTTTTACTGTAAGAGGAGTTCAGTATCACTTCTGTTTCAACATGATTTTTGTGTTTCACACTGAAAAAAATCATGTTACGATTAGACACTAAACAGATATCACTCCATTGTATCACATTGGTTACAATTGCAGTCTGACAACACTATTATAGGATTAATACACAGATTAATTGTAACGTTTCATGGACAAATTTAGGTTTGTTAAAGTCTGTAATACAGCTCTCAGTCTATAAACAAAAGTTGAAGATCATCAATCTTTTTTGCATGTTACAGAAATGTGTATGCAGAGAAGGTTTAAAACATCATTTTAACAGCTGATCGATGAGATTTCAGTCAGGAAAGAGTTTTTCTTTTCTTCCAGTAAAACCAGTAAACAATCAGGAAACCAGAAGTGTGTTTCTTTGTGTCTGTTCCTGGCAGTGTGACACACAAACACAAACCCTCCCCTCTGTGGTTCTGTCTCTCTTCTCTCTCAACGGATGGAGGGATGGACGTCCATTTTTTAACGAGAGCGACGGTCTTTGAAGTCTGTAATGATTCAAAGGACACAGTTCACTCTCTCCCCCTCTCTCTGTTTCTCACCACACACAAACACACGCTCATATGACACATTAAATGTCTGTTGTCTTTCTTTAACGCTCTTCTTTTTCTTGTAAAAAATGCAATCACTCCCTCTCTCTCTCTTCCACGTCTCGTTGTCTTCCTGTCCATCTCTCCTCCTCACTTTCTTCTTCTCTCGCTCAAAGAAAAAATTTCCCCTTTGCAATAAAGCCCCTAAACCACCCAACTTCCCCTCCAGCCTCACAAACACACAAGTGCACAAGTGGCCAAAAGTATGTGGAAATCCAACACAGTCTCACGGCAGTCCGTGAAATAGTCACAACATTTTATCTATTTGATTCGTGTACATAGACACTGATTTCCCTTTATTTTCGTGACGCTCAGCATGACTTTCAACAACGTATTTTTCGTGCGCTTTCCTACGAATGTCCAGCAACACGTGACGCACGAGTCAATTTCAACTCCAGTCTTTTAAAAATAAAACTAGATCAAAGAACGTATTGGGAAAAGATCGACTTGGTTAGGATTAGGAAACAAAACTACTTAATTAGGTTTAGGAAAATATGGCGGTTTGGGTTAAAATAACACCGGAAGTGCTGTAACTTAAGTACGGAAGTCACGTGACAAATAAATCAACGTTGACTTCTGGTTTCACACGGGACACGAACACCAGTCTCCTGGGTAAAAGTCCTGAGTTTTTAAACCCAAACATCCCCCACAACCTTCTCCCTCTGTGGCGTTTGTTGCCCTTTATACGTAACGTAACGGTAATAACGGTCTCGAACACGGGTCTCCTGGTTAAAAGTCCTGTGTTTGTTAGCGAATAAATATCACAACATTACACATACATTACAGACTTTTTATACTACGTCACTAACTCTTACTGTAGCATGTATACGCGGATGCTTTTACATTGCAGTCAGTACAGGATACATGCCGTACAAATGACACGCGGAATTGGCGTACATATTGCACGCTAAACGCCTTGGGCATTATCATGGCATTTGACCGCCTTTTCGTGTGAATGGGCTGGTTGAAACAGGAAAAGGACGAACGCACAAACTGTTGCCACAAAGTTGGAAGAACTGCTGAAAGAGCTCTGAATGCTGCAACATTAAGATTTCCCCTCATTGGTGCTAAGAAACCTCGACCAAAGTATGAAAAATCAAGCCAAGACACACAAGGGTCTCCACATACGTACTAACTTTGCATGCACTGTAGACATGTGCACTATTGAATGTATGTACATAGAAACTCAACACACACACACGTAATCAGGGGGTCAGAACAACAAAACAACAGAAACGCTCTCTCTTTTTCCTGGAGGTGCTCTGTCGTTTCCAGTCACACACACACACACACACAGACACACACACACACACACACACACACACACACACACACACGGACCAACCTGTTATTAACCCTGCCGCCCTTTAATAGGCAGGTGCTGAAGAGAGCGAGACGGACCCCCAGATAGAGAGAATGACAGGAGGATGTGGATGATGGGGTCTGGCGAGCTTTAACACTTTGATCTCTCACTCACACACACATACGCACACACACACAGACTATTATTAATAAGCACTGTGTGTCCCTTTCCGCCGTAGCCTTAGGATCAGGACATCAAGTTCGCTATCTGGGTGTGAGTGTGTTGCTGAGCGGCTCCTGACTGACTGGTATTCGTCACGAACTAAGGCTGTGTTCAGACCGCCATTAGCTCTTGTTTAGCATTTTCCCGGCCCCACCCATCGACCTACATTGAGATGGCACATAAAAATAACTAGTTTCTAGTTTCAGAGAAAGTTTTAAACATTCATAATACAGCAATAAGTAACAGCAATAATGGATCAATGATCAATCTTTTACAGTGGTGCTCTACGGGTGAAATGTAGATATATTATGGTAATAAACTTCCTTGAAATTAATAACCATCATACAAAAGAATTATGAGAAGACACAAGGAATAATCATAACTTTCTTATCTACGCCAGTCGTAAACCTGTGTGGAGATAATGTATTTGGTCATGTATGTGCATACGTCTGTCTGTCCGGAGCTAATCTTGCATACTGGACCCAGTAGTATGATATTGATACTGATATTTTTTGTACTCATGACTGTATGCTCAATTACCTCTTGTGGTTGTGGTGATTCACAATTTTTGGAAAACCTATTTTAATGACTTTTTTATACCGTCATTAACTGCCGACTGCACACAGTGCACCGCTTCTGTAACAGACTTAGCTATGAGCTAATTTCCATCTGTAGCAAAAGGCATTTCCGGCAACGTGCTAGGCTAAAAACAAGCCTTATCTAGTCTGTTGCAGGCCACATTTTGGCCTTTGTCATGGCTCAAAAACTGACATCCATAGAAACATTAGGGGGTCTCATGTCGAACCAGAGCATCTGCAGGTTAATTCCATACCTGATTTTATTTATGATCCACAAAAGTTAGGCACGATACGAGGTGAATAAATCCCTGTTTTTGTTATTTTTGCCGCCATCTTGACTGTAAGGGAGCCCGGAGGAAAAACTGAATGAGATTCAACTCTTTTTTGTTTTGGAGGGGAGTGGGAGACACACCTGGCGGAGATCTGCACTCTACTGAGGACATTTTTCTGTTTTTTTTTTAATTAAAAAAAAGTTTTGTATTTAATTACCATAATTTAAAAAAAAAAAACTGATATCACAAGAAAGAGCTCCATGTTCACTGAGCACAGCAGTGCGGTTTTTCTTCACATAATAAAGAAAGGAAGGGACTTGTTTTTTTGTTATTTGTATGACCCCAACAGGTGGTTGCACTCAAGCACTGTGACTCAGCCACCTTTAATTTGTTGTGCAGAAGCACAAATATTTAAAAGTACATTTAATGCTGCGTGAAGACAGTTTATTCCATTCATTATTGAGATAATATTGTTTCCTGGGATGACACAATGTCACATAACTCGCTCAAGAAAACAAAGAGGAGAGAATACAGGACTTGATTTAAGAGAATGAAAAAGAAAACAAACTACACACTAATGTGTATGCAACATCACTGTCACTGTCAGTGACACATGACTACATTGAAAATGTGCTGTGACATTAGTTTATAGTGCAGCAAAGAAACCAAACATAACCAAAGCAAACAAAAGCCAGAGGGAGCGTGGCTGCTGGCTTAAGTACTATCAGACCAGGTGAGCTGAATTTCCCTGACGACCTGACTCCGCCCTTCACACACCTGCAGGGAGAGCCTGTCCATGAGGGTCAAAACAATAATCAAGCTATGAAATGTTCACAGTAGCACAATATGTACAGTGTGTTCTAGATGAACATTGCTGCAATGGAAAGATATAAATTAATGCCACTGTTCATAAACCTGGTTACTGTAAAACCCACGTGTGCAATAATGTCTGAGACGACCAACTCTTAGTAGCAGTTAGCTAGTTAACAATAAGCATTAAAATTACGATTTTGGGGCTGCTAAAACCAAAGCCACCCCCCCACCCCTGTGTTCCAGTAACCACATAAAACACTTCCTGTGTGACCGGGTCAACATGGTGCAGAAAACAGCAAACAGCAGCAGGAGTGATGTGTAAGACATGTGGACGTTCTGCAGGAAGAGACGCTGGCTGCTGCGGTCTGAAGATGAAGAGAAGAAGAACGAGGCTCCACATGTGTGAAAATACAGGAGGGGTCAGTGGGGGACGCTAAGATGGATGCTCTCTGCTGAGTCACTTCAGTCATCCTCCACACATGTGTGACTGTGACTGTGACACAGAAACAGATCATTAACTAGAAGAGCACTCGAAGAGCACAGACCTCCACCAAGGCCATGCCCTATATCGCAATGTTAACGAAAGTGAAAAATAATTTGTGTATCCACCGTAATGGGTTCTTTCGTGTTCCATGCTGCACCCTTCAACCAAGTTTATGAAAATCAGGCCCCTAGTTTTTCTGTAATCCTGCTGACAAACATACAAACAAACCAAACCATACACATAACCTCCTTTGCCGAGGTAATTAGGAAGCGTGTGCATGTTTGTAAGGCAGACAAATAATAAAAACATTAAGACAAGCTGCAGTGTGTGAGTGTGTGTGTGTGTGTGTGTGTGTGTGTGTGTGTGTGTGTGTATGTGTATATACATATATATATCTTAGACCCACCCATCAACCCCGACCTCCTCCCTACATGGCGTTTGTCGCTCTTTATATTTCCTTGTTAACAATTACATTAATTACACACAAACTGACTTCGTGGGATATACACGGATTACAGAGCCTTACAATTCGTAGGTATAGCTACGAATGGTGTATGAGACCAGCCTGAAACAGCATATCCTCATACAATGGTTCGTACAGTATGATATCTTATGAAAAGTTATTTCTAATATTTCGTGCATTTTTCTACGAATGTCCAGCAACACGTGTTAATTTCGGCTCGTTACATGCATACAGTCTTTTCAAAGTACAGGAAACAACTTGGTTTGGGTTTAGGCACAAAAAGGTACTTAGTTAGGTTCAGGAAAAGATTTGGGTTTGGGTTAAAATAACACCAGAAGTGATGTAACATAAGTACGGAAGTTATGTGACAAATAAATCAACGTTGAGCATGAAGACAACGGAGTAGTAGCGCTGCTGGATCTTTGTGGTAATCACATACAGGTGCTCTTTGGATCCTTCGGATGTACTGCGCTTATTCAATATTGTGAAGGGCTCATTGCATGGGTGAAATATAACCTCAAAAAAGTACAAAATGCAAGTTTCCGTCAAAAATAATCCGAGGCACACTGTAGAATTTGTGCAAAATTAAAATGCCTTTATTGTACATGGCAATAATTGTTTAAAGTGACCAATGCGTTCGGACCGACATGGGTCTTCATCACGGTCATTGTTATTTTTGAAGGAGACTTGCATTGAGACCATATTACAACCATACAATGAGCCCTTCACAAGATAAAATCAACATTGACTTCTGTTTCACATGGGACACAAACAGCGGTCTCCTGGGTGAAATTCCAGTGTTTTTGGACCCACCCATCCAGCTTGACCTCCTCCCTACTCGGCGTTTGTCGCTCTTTATACTTCCTGGCTGACGATTACATGGATTACATATGAATTGATTTTATGGAATATATATGAAGTACAGTGCCTTACTTTTCGTAGGTATAGCTACGAACGGTGTATGAGAACAGCTTGCTATAAAGCACATCACCGTCGTCCAAGACTGACATGAAAACTGCCTCAACAACACTTTTCCTACAAAACGTGGGAGAGATGGTTTTATTTCTGTAAAAATAAAACCATTAATAACAGCAATTTGGAATGAAATCAAGATTGGGAGTGTCTTCAGGTTTCCTTAACTTAGGAGTCTTTCGAAAGACAAAACCTAAACAATGAGAATATTAAGTGTTATTATGATTATTAAAGAGGAAAGCTGTGCTATATATATATATCCGGGCTCAGATTCTCCATCAGAGAGAAGAAGGACTGTCTGGTAGTTTCCTCTTCTTGTTTGCATCGTCATCTGTTGAACTGAGATGACACAAACGATGCAGGAGTGTGTGTGTTTATGGAATTGTTTCATTTCTCATGTATGTGTGTGTGGGCGTGTGCTCTAGTGTATGTGTGTGTGTGTGTGTGTGTTTTTAATAAAATCCATGCAGAGTGTGTATGTTGAAAGATGGCGGGGGGGTGTTGGGTTAATAGCGTGCGTTTTTTAAAATCAGTGATTCAGAGTGCGGAGGATTTTATACATCAGTCTATCCTGTTGCTAAAATCAGTGTGCTGCTAGCTAAGATCTTAATCCAGAGGATATAATGTGATATGAATGTGTTTTGTACATCTATGAAAAGTGTCATATTTGTTATTCAGCCTGTGTGTAAATCTCGCGAATAATTTGTGCAAATAAATCACACGTCAATTTAAAAAGTCAAACCCATCAATGTCTACAGTATGAGCCTATCCACACCAAATTCAAATCTTTTGTATTTCGCAATGCAATGGTTTTTTTTTTGCACAGCTGTTTCGATTTCTGCAAATTTTGGATGCCGATGAAAGCAAACCAACAAATAAACTCATGACTTTTGCTCACAGGATCAATAGATTTTCTTCGAAGTCAATGTCATGCTGTTTATGGATGGAGCTGATTGCTGCTAGACACGTGTACGCAGTAAACACGTGCTTAACGTTGTGAATTAAACAATAACACATGCTTAGGTTTAGGCAACAAACCCCGTTGTTAGGTTTAGGAACAAATAAAATGGTTGGGCTTAAAATTAGTACATTTGTACAGTGAAAATGTGACCTGACGTTGTGAACACGGGACATGAACGAACAACCGATTGTCCTGGATGATAGCCTTGTGTTTTTTGGACCCATCCACCTTCCCTCCCGCCCATCTTCTGGTCTTTAAACTACGTCACTGTTGCCGCGGATGGGTTCACATTGTAGTTAATGGAAAACCCGGTGCGTCTCATACTGCGCAAAAGGGTGCCTTGTGCGGCAATATCACACGCTGACAGGTGTGACAAAGTCTTTGTAATTTACGCTCTAGGAATGAGAACGGGCCGCCAAATTATTGGACACGTTAAATTTTTGACCTGATGATGGCGCAAGATGAAAAGTTAGAGAATCAATAAAGTTATCATCAATATACAATATGTACAAATACAACATATGGCAAAAATGGCTGTTGTTGAAAGATTTCTTGTGACAGCAGATTCTGGAAGGACACAAAGACCAAAGAAAAAAACCATGTCCAACATCTTTATGTCTTCAGTAAAGACAAAGAGGAAACCATCAGCTGAAGAAGCAAAGCTCTTATTGGTGACAGGCTTTATGGGAAATGTGGTCTTAATTTGGAGAATTTGGCTCCAATCGTCTCCATCGTGCTCTCATTTGTTGAGAATATTTTTGAGGAGGTACTGCAGTCAATTTAATGATGACATCGTGATGTTTGATAGTGCAACTTCCACATCTTTAAACGGTCTCTCTCTGTCTCTCTCTGAGCCAATTAAAAATGTTCAACAAATCTGCCCAACACCAAAAAAAAAACGGTAACTTCCTGTCACAGAGTTTTGGGAGGGAAAAGTGAGCTTCGGGGAAGTGGGATGGAGGCAGAGGGGGGTGATGGGTCTGAGTCACCCGTCCTGACCGGTGACCCTCCTCTGCTGCGTCTGAGCGACGTGATGATGGGCTGCAGCGCGTTTACGGTAAAACAGCCAATGGGGACGTTTCCGAAAACTTCTTCAGTCACCCTGGAGCGCAGCTTGGAGGAGATGGAGAGCATGTTTGTGTGTGTATGTGTGTGTGTGTGTGTGTGTGTGTGTGTTTGTGTGGGTGTTGAAGGGTTTGTTTAGTTTGTGGTTTCGTTATGATAGATACTAATTCAAGGGAAACTGCCACAAGATCTCCCGAGAGACAAATGATGAATCAGTAAATGGGGACATGAAAGAAGACAAATGTTTAATATGTGCCTGTGTTGTATGTGTATAGCTGTAGTCTGTGTGTTTGGAAATACAGGTTTTTATTTGTAACTGTACAGTAAGTGCATGTGCGTTTCCTGGTTTCCGTGTGTGTGTTTATACTTTTCTTAATAAGTGCATGTGTGTTTGCGAGTGAGAATGTGTGTGGGCGTGGGTGTGTGTGTGTGCGCATAAATCATGAGTATCTTCTCTGAAACGATGCCAGCAGTGCTGTTGCTGTTTAGTGTCGACTCTCCGCTGCAGCCTCACAGTCTGAAGCTGCATCCTGATGAGAGAAGTCTTTGTCGAGGGGAAATTTCACTCTGATGGCGGAGCTGATATGGAGGACGGAGCCTGCCAAAATAAAAAATGCTAATGAATAAATAAATAAATAACTTGATCAGATAAATAAATATGTCATTAAATGTAGCAAAAATTATATTAAAAATAAATGTAGCCATTAATTAATTGATTAATTGTGACATAAATTGATATTTCTGTTGTAATTTACTTCTTTATTTATTTATCTTTGTATTAATTCCCATATATATTTATTCTTCTGTTTAGTTTTCCCTTTTATTTATTTATGTATTTACATTTATTAATTTTTTTAATATATTTATTTATTTTTGCATGTATTTTTTATTTATTCATTTATTTTTGCATTTATTTTTTATTTATTTTTATTTGTTTTATTTATTTTATATGCATTTTTAAATGTATGTATTTATTCATGTATTTATGCATTTATTTATTTATTTCTGCATGGTTTTCCCTTAGCATTTCACCCCTTATTTATTTTCCTCAAACTTATTTATTTCGGTATTCTTTTCTTTACACATTTCTTTTTACATACATATAGAAGTCTATGAAAAAATGACCCTACTTCTCACTTGATTTATTACCTCAGTAAACATTGTAAACATGAGTTTATGGTCTCAATCACTAGTTTCAAGTCTTCTTCAATACAGCATGATGTTCATTTAGTAAATTATGGTCCAATTTAGAGTCAAATAGACCATAAAGCAGAATATGCTTTAGGGCGTGGCTACCTTGTGACTGACAGAGTTGTCTGTGTTTTCTTCATAAAACTTTAACCCTTTCACAGTGTGTTTTCAGTTCATGAAAGTTAATCATAACCTTTGAGGTCGCCTAAAATATTTGTATTCATTATTATTAATTTGTTTACTTAGCTCCACCCTCTGTCACTTCTGGTTGCAAAAAAAACAAGATGGCGACAGCCAAATGCCAAGGTCGATGCTTCAAAACTGCAGTCCACAAACCAATGGGTGACGTCACGGTCCACTTCTTATGTACAGTCTATGAATAAAATTCAGTTATGGGATACATGCACCTTATTGTTTTTCCATTGAGTTCATGAGAAAAATAGTGACACTTCCAAAAAAGAACAAAAAGGACTGAAAACACTACTTCCTCTGAGGTAGTAAGTGTTTCCTATCACAGCTGCATTATATATAAAAACAAAACAAAAAACAACCCAAGCCTAACCCTAACACCCACAGATAATTCAATTAAAGGCCAACTTTGTGCGCTAGGAAAATAAAATAAGAATAACAATACCATCACAACATCAGACCACTACATCAGACTAACTTACTTTACCGGCATTCCTGCTTTTACCACATAAAACAATACTTTTTGATGCCGATTTAGAAACATCTACTGGTTGGTGAGTGTTTAATTGAAATGGTTGACTTACATTGTAAGCATTATTTCGTTATTGTTGCACATTTGCTGCAACTATTTAGTTTGGTTTTGTGGACAAAATCATCCTATTGGCAGTGGAGTGACTTTGTGGCAGAAACAGATGTAGTTTTGAGATGTCTATTCTCAGTGCAGCCCACTTTCCACAAAAGTACCAGCAACTTGCTATTTGCTGCCTCATTTTAATGAATCTCCCGCCTGCTTGCACCTCTCCTTCCGCCCCCTGGGCACCAAAAGACCACACAGATGGGCATAGCCAATTTCAAGGAAAGGAAAATACCAAACCGAGTGGCTTGTTCCGCCACTCGTTGCACCACCACAAAAATATGGCCCAAGGTGTTTACATACTCAGGAAGAAGGGTTCTAACGCCAAATTCACACCTGGCAGCGGTGAAGTGCGGCTTGGCGCAATAAGTACATTTTTCTGTGTTCATGTGTTTCAGGCAGGAAGAAATCATTTGTAACATAGGTCAACCTGTCACAGGAGTCACAGGCTCTGTTCACTGATTGGCTGCGGGTCCTCTCTGGCCGCACTTTGCCAAGATCATTAGAGAATGATCACTGTCATGGCTCAGGCTGTTCTCATACTCCGTTCGTAGATAAAAGTAGTGCATTGTAATTCGTTTATATCCCACTAAAACAATTCGTAAGTAATCCATGTAATCGTGAATCAGGAAGTATAACGCCACGTAGGGAGGAGGTCGGGGTGGATGGGTGGATCAAAAACCCCTGTACTTTCGCCCAGGAGATCGATGTTCGTGTCCAGTGTGAAACCAGAAGTCAACGTTGATCTATTTGTCACCTAACTTCTGTGCTTAAGTAACGTCACTTCTGGTGTTACTTTAACCCAAACTACGATCTTTTCCTAAACCTAACTAAGTAGTTTTGATGACAAAACCTAAGGAAGCTGTATTTTGAAAAGACTGTATGCATGTAACGAGCTAAAATTGACATGTGTTGCTGGACATACGTAGGAGAACGCTTGAAAAATGAGGAATAACTTTTTGTAAGATATTATACAAACCGTTTTATGAGGATACGTTGCATGACTATATGTCAACATGTATGATATTTTACAAAAAAGTTCCTCCTTTTTTGTTGGTTTTCCTATGAATGTCCAGCAATGTGTACATTTCTGCTCATAACATGCCTACAGTCTTTTCAAAATAAACTTCCGTCTTCACAGGAAACAACTTCCTTAGGTTTAAGCAACAAAACTATTTAGTTAGGCTTGGGAAAAGATTGACTTGTTTAGAATTAGGCAGTAAAACTACTTAGTTAGGTTTAAGAAAAGATCATGGTTTGGCTTAAAATAACTGGTGTTACTTAAGTACGGAAGATACGTGAGAAATAAATCAACATTGACTTCTGGTTTCACACGGGACACCAACGCCGGTCTCCTGGGTGAAATTGTAGTGTTTTTTGACCCACCCATCCACTCCGACCTCCTCCCCTGTGAATCCTCCAATCAAGATGTTTATCTGAGAAAGATGCATCACTGGGAAAAGTGGGAGAGGACACTCTAAAACTCAAAACAGTGGTGGACAGAAGAAAGAGAGAGAGAGAGTGGTAGGTCTTCCCAGATCAACATCTTTGACTCAATTCAAGTGTGTCAGCATGAGCAGAAAGAGGATAAAGAGAAGGAAGTCATCGGCAAGAGTGTTTTTATGACAAAATCTAATTCTCTAATGGACTAATCAAAGTGTTTACATGAGTCATTGTTATGCTGTTTTACCTCTTATTCTGATGATTAGTGGAATCCAGTGGAGACAAATATAAATGCTGCCACTGTTAAAATACATATGAAATCAGAACGATTGGGTGTTTAGATAAAGGCATGTAGAAAGCTCTAAAGGACACCAGTATCCTCCTCTAAGATAATCAGCGTTCAAATGGACTCCAGTTTCCTTTAACTTTAAATCGTGGGCGTCCCTTTTCTTCAAAACTGTGGGTATCTCACTGAAGCTGTTCATGTGAAAGAGAGGACTGTGTAAGATAACTTTATCAAACCCTCTTTGGAAATCGCATAGCAGATAAACAAACCTCATCTCAGGCGAGTGGAAGGCAGGTCTGATATTTCGGTACATGCGTCTGGGCCCGTGGGATATCCCCCCTCCTCCAGTGGTGGTAGGTGTTGTCCTCCCCCAGTCAGAAAAGTGCTGTGAAACCCCGGCGTCATGATGCTGAGGTAGTGGAACTCGCTGTGACAACGGCTGACTGAGAAGTTTCCCTGGTAGTAATAATAAGATAGAACAAACAGGAAAGAGAGACACAGTGCGCAAAAGTGAAAGATGCTGAGTCAAAGGGTGGGGGCGCACCGAGTGTTTTTAGTTGGGTGATGAGGTGACGGATTGATACTGCTTTCTCATATAGTGACTTTTTATTCTACGTGGGATCCTTAATAACATGGAGGTGGAATGTGTTTTATCACTTCCTTTCTGCCAAATGTCACTTTGTACAGCTGGCTGCTGTGCAGACTAGTGTCAGAAGAAGAATTATCATAAATCTGTGGCACATCTGACGTTAAACTTTGACACTGAATATCTGTGAGTATGTAAGTGCAATGTTAGTGTAATTATAGTTAAAAAGTTGTATTCTGTGATGAAAGGTTAGGTTTTATTTTAACCCTTAGTCATTCGATCTTTGACCTTCCTAATGTATATCATCTAAGAGTTGAAACTCACGATTCTGAAATCCACTTTCTACTGAGACTGCATGTTTGAGGACTGACGACTGTAGGCTCTAAAATGAGACATGTGGTCTGTATGTCTCCCCTATAAGCAGGATAAAAGACAGACCACAGTTACTGCAGCCCATAGGGCACGGAGAGCTGTATTCCCATTTCCTGCTTTAGTCCTAAAGTTTGGCATTGCACGGAAACGGACATAAAGATTCACGACCTTCCACCAGAGAGCCTGGTTTAATGTGGAGGTAGAAGTTGATGAATCAATGTGTTGGGAGTTAAAAACATGGCTTTGAATCTCTGCTGGTGAATTTTGGCCTGAGCTGGTTTGTCTGCGGTTTGTGTCTCTGTCTCTTTCTTTTAGTTTACTGTCTTATCTTTAACCCTAACCTGCCTTCACAGGTGCAACAGGAGTGTGAGGGAGATGGCAATCAAGCACAGAGTCTTGAGAAG
Source organism: Sebastolobus alascanus (assembly GCA_916701645.2). Taxonomy (NCBI): domain Eukaryota; kingdom Metazoa; phylum Chordata; class Actinopteri; order Perciformes; family Sebastidae; genus Sebastolobus; species Sebastolobus alascanus. The sequence goes on from CAKAOJ020000058.1 coordinate 539,916, forward strand.
AAGTCTAATCCGGTGAAAAGTGAAACCACCTGTGAAAACACCTGTGTGGGTTATTGTCCTAAATCCTTTTCTAATGGTGTTGGTTTTATTCTATTTCTCCTAACTTCTTATTTCATTCTTACCTATATTTTATTGTTTCCTAACTCATCTGTCTCTAGTGGAAAGCAATTTGGGTGAATTGTTTTTTAAATGTGCTATAAACTGACTTGACTTAATCATTTAACTGTAGTTTTACACACTGCAATCGTGTATCTTTTTAAATATTTACCAATGGACAATGGCAGCTTAAATATATGTTCCACTTGTTTTTCCAGCTGTCAGATGAACGACTTCCAAACTCTGGAATTGGGATCATCTGAGTAGCATGAATAAGTCCGCAGACACTACATCCAGTTATTTTCATTTGACACATTAAAGAAAGTTAGCAGAGAAAATATATTTGAAGTGTCAGGTTATATCGTTGGCCAATAAAGGCTACAGTAATTATTGACTATGTTTACATGCAAAAAAATTTCAATTTTTTTCCCCTTACAGTATTCTGAAAAAGACAATATTCCTACTAAGCTGTTTACATGGCTAATAACAATGAGTATTCCACTAATATTCCTGTTTATATGCAGCTGTCCATACTCTGATTAATGTAACCGGTGGTAGACTTGTTGGACCGTGCGAACACAGCCTCCCTCTTTCATTACTTCAACCAACTTCTTTAAAAGGTCGGCGTTGTGATATTTCCGTATATCCAAAAACCTGTTGATATCCAAGTCTTTCATAATGTTTAAAAGTAGGTGTGTTTCTCCTTCTTTTCGTTTGGGCATGCATCTCTGCAAGCTGTTGGCTAGTTGGTTTGTGTTCAACGCACAGAGCTGGTTATAAACAGGCCGTGTGTTGCAAACTGCAGTGAAATCCAATTTGAGACTCATATTCTGAATGCGCTGTATACATTAGTGATTCTCAACGTGGGGTCTGGGGACCCCCAGGGGTTCGTGGCAATAACTCAGGGAGTCAGAGAAATAATTTGCTATAAATTATAAAATGATGCTGTATCATTAAAAGTGCATATCTACACAAGGGGACCATTTGCACCAATACAAATAAGCATATTGTGTCCATTACGCCAACCCACATTAGCTTTGGGCCAATAGAAACTCTGATATGATTGTGACACACAGCAATAAGTTCATTATTTTTAAGCTGAAGCACTTTATGACAGTCAGCTTTAGACTGGTAAATTTAAATATCTGGATTAATTAGGACTATGCCAATCTTACTACTGTTCATTTTCTGAAAGCTTTTAAGATTAATAACTTGAAAAGTAGTAAAAAGTATCTAAGAGTACAATGGTAGTAAGCATTATGCTTAATCAGTGTTAGAATTATGAGGGGTCCTTGGAACTTTTACTTGTAATGGAAGTTGTGGTATTTGTACTTTTACTTAAGTAAAAGATCTGAGTACTTCTTCCACCGCTGTAATATAGTAAAGTATCTAATAGTAAACTAAAGCATTATTTTTCCAGTTTTGTTAGAATGTCTGCACACTTCCATTTTAATCTGAGATGACTACTATACAAAAAAGGAGAATAAAACACACAGAGCCGCAGGGTTTAGATTAGAGCAGTGAACATTTATATCATAATTTACACTTTTTTGACATTTTTGCACATAAATAACGTTATGTAAACCAGAATGTAAACAGAGACAGTCCTTTAGGGGATTCTCCTCTGGAGTTAAAGCTCTGATCAGAGAAAGAGACGCTTTGGTCGAACATTAGTTAGAGAGAAAGATAATGAAACAGAAGAAAGAGAGATAGAGAGAGAGAGAGAGAGAGAGAGAGAGAGAGAGAGAGAGAGAGAGAGAGAGAGTGTTCAGGTTGTTGATGTACAACTGCTACAGAAATCACAGTTGCTTTAGTAACATTAAGTTGAGTCTTAACGCCATTATGACCAGTTTCAGTGATATTGTACACAGTGTAAATGGTGCAAGCATCGGCACTGAAGTTATAAAGTAGGAGGAGGGGGCCAGTGCATAAAAGAAGGCCGAGGTGCTTTGGTGTATGCCAGTTCAACAAGATGGCGGACGGGTGGGGTTGAAGAAGGGGCCATTTGCTTCTCAACCGAAATATTAACAAACAAAAAGAACAATAACAAAACATCTACAAAACATGAGACCACAGCGAAAGAGTGAACACTTCATAGTCATATACACACAGTACATCTTCCCTTCGTCAGCATTTTGATTCCTCAAGTCCTTCTTTCCTTGTTTTCATTTTCTTTTCTTGTGTTTTTTTGGTGTGAAATTAAAGCCAAGTGAACTTTGGTTACTAGCGTCAAGTGTGAATCCCCAAAATCTGAGGATGTTCACTTCCCTGTTGGGCGTTGACAGTGTTGTAGAAAAATAAAACAAAAGGAGGGACAAGGGGGGCGGCTAGCCAGCCTCCCGAGTCCATTATGTGCTACATGTTTGAGCGGGCTGAGCCGCTCCTTTGGACCACATGAAGAGCTACACTCCAGTTCAGTTTGGTTTCTTCTTCTTCTTCTTCTTCTTCTTCAAGTAGCAAAACGCAAATAAATAGAAAGCTCCCACCTTTAGCTGTCCCTTTAAACACACACCCACACACACAAACACTCATGTCGTCACATGCACACTGAGGTAACCGTTGTGAAAAATATACAATAAATGCCCTTTTTGTTTCAAATTAAATTAAGTAGGCATCAGAAAAGGACACAGACATACTTTAGGGAAGCTATCAAGCAGGGTTGAAATAAAGCTCTTCTTGCTAAATTAACAAATTTATGTGCCGCACTTTGGCAAGTTTTTCAACCCATTTTTTTTAACCTGCTATAGTGGTTTCTAAATTTAAATAGAAAAAAACCCTGAAGAGTGGACCCCCCTGGTTCTATAGGTCAGAGGTCGCAGGACGGACGGATATAGGCATAGAGAGAGTGACTATCTACAGAGAAATGGCCACAGAGAAAAACAAAATAAACAGAAAAATAGTACATTGATTTCACCCGTCAGTGTAACCATCCCTTCCACTTATTGCTTTTGAAGACAACAAATAAAAAGTATAATAAATTAAGGAGGTTATATAACAACTAATTGATCAAAAAAAACATTTGAAAATACAGACCAAATGATACAACAACAATAATGATAATAGCATTATATTAATTACATTAAAGGTAAATCCTGGGTAGATGATTGTCTCTAAGTATAATAAACGCTGAAACCGCTAAGTAGTCATGGGACAGTGTCTCTTGAGCCCTGAGTACGCGAGTCCCTGATAGGTTGAAAACCTGGTGTAATCATAATGTCACTCCTGATGACAACCAGGTAGAGAATTATCTATTTACAGCTGTTGCTCCTGGCAACCCAGTCCGCCGTGAGTCATGCAGTGTTGACTCTATGTCCCTTGGGTTTAAAGGTCACTTATGCGTGATCCTCTGACTCCTGCTTGACGGTTACGTTGGCAGGAAGTGGCAGGACGGGGCTGCTGTGCCGCATCTTGATGACTGACGTCTCGTTTGGGGACTCGTATGCACCATAACCCGCGGACAGAAGGTCGGCGGCGCCGCCCTTGTGGTGGGGATGGAAGTGGGAGGACTTAAGGTCGGTCTCCCTCCACAGCATCCCCAAGATCTGCTTCTCCAACATGGCCTCCACCTCCACCCCTCCCTGCAGCTGCTCCAGCTGCTCGGCATGCTCGCTGACGTCAAAGCGTTCAATCTCCTCGTTGGCGCGTTGCACCTCCTCCAAGGCAGACTGGCTGGAGACAATCGGGCAGTAGCCCTTCAGGTGAAGCCGCAGGCTGCACAGGTGGATGTAGTGGCGGTGGCAGTGGGGGCATTTGTGTGGACGCTCGCGGGAGTGCAGGCGCTTGTGCAGCTTGAGGTGGACAAACTGGGTGAACTTGGCTGGGCAGAGTTTGCAGTGGTAGGGCTTTTCCCCTGAGTGGAGGCGCAGGTGAGTTTTCAGGTTGCTGGTGCTGCTGAAGCGCTTGTGACAAACCTGGAAGAGGAGAAGAGACAAAAGAAATATGTCAGCGGCTTGTAGCAACCCGCCAACTAACCGTCACCTGTGGTTATCAACTAATCTGTCTAGGAAATCAGTCCAATAAAAGCATCATTGGCATTGTTTCTCACCGAGCATTCATGTGGCTTCTCCCCAGTGTGGACCAGGAAGTGTTTCTGCAGGTGAGCCAGCTGGGTGAAGCCTTTGTTACAAGTCTGACATTTGAAGGGTCTCTCTCCACTGTGGACACGAAGATGAACCTGCATGACAGAGAAGAAGAAAAGATCTGCTTAGGCATATTCAGATATTGTAAATATCACAGAAACCAATAAACTAAAAGTTGTAAACAAATATTATCTTGATTGGGAAACATCCGGAGACCTCCCGGAGACTTCTGTAAAGAATTTTGTGACACTCCTTTCTCTTTCAAGTGCCGTAAACCTGCTCTGCAGCCTTATAATTGATAATTGAACTGTAATCCTCCAGTTGTTCCTTGTTTGGATTTCAACATCATGTCTGCTTGTCTGATTTACTGCCTTATTATCTTTAATGGAACGGCCTTATTAATCATGCATTAATGATAATAACGCAGTAAATCAGACAAGCAGACATGACGTTGAAAACCAAACGTGGAACAACTCGGTGGTGTTCCGGGCCTCACCTTCAGGTTCGACAGTTGTCCGAAGGTCTTGCTGCATACGTTGCACTCGTACTTGATTTTGCCGTTCTGCTTCTTCAGCGGGTACGGCAGCGCCTTGTAGCCCGCTGAGCCCGGGCCACGCTTCACCTTGGTCAGGTTGATGGCCTCGTCATCGGAGCAATGCTCACTGGCATTGCCCAGCAGGGCCGAGGTAGGCTTGGTGGGCATCCGCTCGTTGGGAGGAGCTGTGCCCGCTGTTGGGGAGCCGCTGGAGGGGGCGTGGGCGGGTCTGTGTGGGTGCCCGGGGTAAGGGTGGTGAGACCCTGCTTTGTCCTTCAGGGAGGTGGCAGCTGAGAAGGCACTGGTGGGCCTGGGAAGAAGGAAATCTCTGTGGGCAGAGATGGAGGAGGGGTGGACGTGGTCCGGCATCAGGAAGCGCCTCCCTGCTGTGTCGGAGGGCATGAGGGGCACGTGAGGGGGCAGGAGGCTGCTGTAGAGGGGGTACATCCTGGGAAAGATTCCTCCTACGGCGGGGACACCACTGCCAGGCAGAGGGTAGTGATGGGGAAGGAGATAGCGTGAGTAGGGGGCTCCTGGAGGGTAGAAGGAGGAGGAGAGGGGGGTAGACGGCGGGGAGTAACCGGGGTAAGAACCCAGTCCGGTGGGGTAGAAAGAACCCGAGGGGCTCCCCTGAGGGCTGCTGTCTGGGCTGCTCCTCGCCGACGGGCTGGGCGTGGCCGAAGACTGGTTGCCAGGGGAACGAGTTGCGGGGTAACCAAGCTGGCTTGGTTTGTGAGCAAGGAAGTCTTCAGGGATGTGAGGGTGGGGCCTGAGAGCCGGGTAGAGGGCGCGAGGGTACAGGGGGCGCTCAGGGCTGTCGGCACAGCGCGGGCGGGTGGGAAGCGGCCGGCTGGGCTCCCTCTTCATGGATGAGGAGGAGGAGGGGCTGCTGTTGGTGCCACGCAGAATGGAGAGGACACTGTGTTCCCTCTTGGGCGGGGTGGGGGTCACTGCGACAGGGGACGGGCTGGAGGCCTCGACCAAACGCTCCTCACTGCTCACCTGTTGCTGCTTGACCTCCAAGAGGGACTGCTCTGAAGAGACAGAGAGAGAAAAGAGGTGAGTGGGAGTTCACCAGATCCAGATCTCTTGGTTCCCCCTTGGGGCCCATTAATAAATGATTCCAATTGTTGACATTTAAAGTAATAATCTTCTATTTAACATCACAAATATTCAAATTCCTTTCAAATTCCTGCAGAGATTAACCTCTGCATGTCACAAAGTTCTCTTTAGCGAAGATGTGTGTGTGTGTGTCACAGGGTTAAGGAACACCATAAGTAACTCAGTGGGCCAATTAACGTGACAGATTTGACGAACGAGCGTGAGGCACGAGGGCGGGGGGGAAAGACAGGAAGTGAGGCGTGACAGCTGCCTTTGGGCATTGTGTGTGTTTCAATCTGTGTGTGTGTGTGTGTGTGTGTGTGCCTATAAAATCAAGATAAAATCAAAATGGTGGCAGACAGACAGGGCTGATGGAAGGTTTCCTGCTAAAGACATCCTCCGAAAAAGCTTGGCCTCCACCTGCCCTCCATATACACACCATGTGACAAGGTACACACACACACACATACAGAGGCGCCTGCAGACAAAGGCCTCTGTCTGATTTGTTGACCCTTCCACTTTTGGAGAACACACACACACACTTTTGATCAAGCTCGTCGTCTCCTGACTTTCTTGGCCATTCGCTGTTGTTTCCGGGTCAAAGGTTAGATTAAAGAGCTTCCTCCTCAGTCACTCACACCTACTGTCTCCTCCGCATGATGAAAGAGTGGATTAGGAGGAGAGCTAACACACACACTCACTAAAAGCCCCGGCTAGTCAGCTAGCAGCACATCTTGGCTGTTAAATGGCTGCAGACGAGCCCTTAAAACGCCGCCGTCTATTATCTATAAGCTCATTTACTGCCCAGTCAACTTTTTACCACGAGGTCACCCAGAGGGGAGTGTGTGTGCGAGTGTAAGTGTGTGTGTGAGAGAGATGGAGGTTGTCAAAGTTAATCCTGAGTGCCAGCACTGATGAAATTTGTTTGACTCACACACTCACTCAGTCGGCGACCCTTGCATCAGTAGTATAGCGGCAGTGTGTAAACATTGAGGTTATCAGTTAGCCTTCCTCCTCCTCCCTCCTTCCCTTTTCTAGAAAACAAACAGGACGGCCATCTTGGAGATATCAATCTGTCAACACGGCCCTTCTGCCAGGAAGTTCAAGTAGTCAACAGAGGGGGTGGGAGGCGCGGCTCTACCTCCAGCACTCCCTCCTCCACCTTCTTTCTGGTCTTTTCAAGTAGCAAATACATCACGGCAAATGGCCGACACACACACACATACACACACATGCGCAGTATGTGCGAGCTAGCATGTGTTTGAGATGAAAAGAGTGGGTGTGAATGCGTTGGCATGTCACGCTTATGACTGTGTGTGTGTGTGTGAGAAGAGAGTGTTTTTGTCGGCAGAGCAGAGCGTCTTTGAACACAACACACACACACACACACACACATGGCTGACAGGTGCTTTCAAGTGCCAACACTTAAAGAATGCTAAACGACGGCGACAAAAAAAGAGTGAGAGAAGAGAGAGAGAGGAGAAAGTGAGGGAGTGAGACACCCTCAGTCAGAGACACAGACGTCTGGTTTTGCTATGACTGCGCTGGAAAGAGCTAAAACCAGAGAGAAAAACACGATACAGACAACAGTAGATATGTTATTGCGCTCCTGTTGGTGCCCCCCTTGGGACTCCGAGTGTAATTTTGAAAAGCACAGAATACCGAGATGCATCGTTCATCTCAAGTTTGATCAGTAACGACGAAAATCGTGCTGGCGCTGAAAACGGCACGATTCAGATCGACCTTTCGAGGTCAGCTAGGCTAACTTAAATCAACTTAAATAACTGCACTGAATATCTTTCAGTCTGTAGCACGGCTACTCATCAGAGTAGCTTCCTCTTCTTTTACCTTTTGCCCTTGTAGCTGGGTTTCAGTTCAACGGTATACTTAGTCAGAGAGATTGTGGCTTTCTTGGTTTTACTCAATCGATGAGATTATTTCTGATTCCGTTTGAAGAGCTAAAACTGCAGTCCAACAGTCAAAAGTACTCATTTTAGGAACTCATCAGAGCGAAAAAAAAAAAAAAAAAAGTTAAAGCTCTGTAAACCCAAAACAAAACTGCAGCCAAGTGCAGGTAAGTGTTTCTGCTGCAGGTAAACATCAAGTCACTGGCAGGTCAACAGCAGACTGTGGGGCTAAATGACAGAGGAAGCTAATTAAAGACAACACATATACTGTATACACACACATACAGTCTTTGGAGAGGGGAGGGGACGTGGGGCAGGCAGGAGGAGGGGGCCGAGGTTACCTCCTGCCTCTCTCCCCCAGGTCATGCGCATTTTTTTCTGGGCAGTGGAGTCGCCCAGGCTGGGTCTGCTGGTTCCTCCACCACCTTAACACTGCCATTAGCCTGCAGTCCCACCTGGAAACCCCTGAGCTCCCACTCTCTCTCTTTGTTTTCCTCTGAGCTCGCTCTCTCTTTGATCAGCTCAACTAAAGTGGATAAGTGCAGTTAGTCTGCCGTGTCATGAAAGGTTGAATTTCAGTGCCAAATGTCTAAATTTGTGTCCCTTTGCTTCCCTGCTAAACATACAAAAAAACTACTTCTCATTTACGAGTTTAAAAGTTTGGGGTTGATATTAGCAGCTCTCTTTACCATCCTTTTTTAATGTTTTATCCTTTTTTTTTTTTTTATAAATGATTAAGGTTTGCACTTGAGAGTGCCCAGATCAAGCCCCTCTGAGGGTATATCAACTTATACTTTTTTATATGTGTAAAAAAATCTAAATCTAAATGGTAAAAACGTTTCTCTATGAGGACGGAGAATTCTGACGATAAACTTTTAGACGTGTTTCTCATAAAAAGGTCACTGAAGACGCACACATAGTCATGCACACACAGTCTCGGCTCCTTTTATTGAAGTTGAGCAAGCTTGTGTGTGTGAGTGTGAGCTTTCATGTTAAAAGCGGGTCTTTAAGTGTGTAAGACTGTGGCATTAGGGGCCATATCCCCCTGTCTGTGTAATTACACTGTCACTGGCACACACACACACACACACACACACACAAATACAACGATGGCACTGACAGAGATGAAAGGTTGTCGGTCTTGTACTCTTGTGTGTGTGTGTGTGTGTGTGAGATAATGACAGACTAACGTTCAGAGAGGAAGGAGACACGGCTACACTCAAAAACACTGTAAGGCTTTAAGAGCGGCGACAGGACACACTCAAGACACACACACACACACACACACACACACACACACACACACACACACACACACACACACACACACACACACACACCTACATTGTCCATTGAGTTTTTATGACAGCAGTTCAGAGCATCACACATTTAATAAAAATGTGCTTTCACAATAAAAGTCTGTCCTTGGACTTACTGAGTTTCTGCATCATCAGCTCTCCGGACGGCGGGTAGTGGAGACGTCGGGCGAAGTCGTGGCAGTACCAGACGAGCAGCTCAGCGCCGGCAGGGACGGGCTTCACCGTGTAGAAGTAAATCTCCATGCCGTTCTGACATGCCGCGATGTTCTGCTCCCCAGCTGAGTGGGCCGGGTTCACGTACCGCATCCAGTTAGAACGCGTTTCATCCAGGCCGTCGACGAAGTGGTGGAACTCCCTGTCCTCGTAGATCTGGAGGAAGAAGAAATATAAGTTTAAATTTGAGTAAAATAATGATTTGTTTTGTTTCAATGTCACAATTTCTTGTGGTTAATTTAAAAAGGAAAATATATATATATGTATATATATATATATATATATATATATATATACATATATATATTTTTGCTCTTAATTCTGTTGATCTTTCATTTTTCTCTTGTTTCTGATAATTCTGATTGGGTAGAAGTTTTAAGCAATCAGTAATATGTAAAATCCACTATTTTCCCATCCCTTCATTCACTTCCTGTTAATGACTTTGCTGACAAACTGACTTAAAGTTTTAGATGAAAGGAAAAACCAACCAACGACAGTCAACAAAAAAATAGAGAAAGTAATATAAATAAATCAGTAAATTTCAACTAACTCAGTGACTAAATTAGAATGTAAATTAGTAAGTGAATATGTAAACAAGTAGCAAAACACACTAAAAACATGTGTAAATATGCAACACTCTCACAGCAGTTCGTGAAATAGTCACAAAATTTAATCTATTTGATTCGTGTAGATAGACACAAATTTTCCTTTTTTTGTGACGCTAAATACGATTTATACAACGTATTTTTTTGGTGCGTTTCCTACGAATGTCGCGCAACACATGACGCACGTGTCAATTTCTGCTACAGTCTTTACAAAATAAAACTACTCAGGTAGATCGACTTGGTTAGCCTTAGGCAACAAAACTACTTAGTTAGGTTTTGGAAAAGATCGCGATTTGGGTTAAAATAACTGTAACTTCTGAAACTTAAGTACGGAAGTTACGTGACAAATAAATCAACTTTGACTTGTGGTTTTACACGGGACACGAACAGCGGTCTTCTGGGCAAAAGTCCTGTGTTATTTGACCAACCCATCCACCCCGACCTCCTCGCTACGCGAAGTTTGCTGCTCTTTATACATCCCGATTCACAATTACGTGGATTACAAACGAATTGATTTCATACTGACCATCATGAAAAAAATGTGAAGTTCGTGTTTATGTACATGAATCAATACATTACTATTTCACGAACTGCTGTGCCACTGGGCTGAAATACGCAAAGAACTAATTTAATAATTAAGAAAATAAACAATGGATGAAAGTTTGGCTAAATAAATACAAAAATAGTAAATAACAAAACAAAAGTCAGTAAAGAAAATGAGTAACTTACCAATTAAAAAGTAATAAATACCAAACTGACTAGTTTAGACTGAATCCAGCCAATTTAATTTAAATCACACGATATCCAACCATTTCTCTCCGTCCCTCCACCCTCTCATTCCTCACCATGTCCCTCTCTACACCTTCATCTTCCTCAGACAGAGACAGAGACAGTATCGCTCGCGGAGGAGGAGATCCTCTTTTATATTGAAAAGGGAAAGGAAGGACCAACTCATTTTCTACCTCTCCTCCCCCTCTCTCTCTTTCACTCTCTCTCTATCTTGACTTCTCTCGGCTCAGATCATGTGTATGTGTGTGTGTGTGTGTGTGTGTGTGAGAAAGTGAGATATGAGCATGAATGGAACACCTTTCTGATTTAGTATCTGCTTGTGGTTTGGAGCATCGTGAGTCGAACACACACACAGTGTGTAGGTGGTGGTCAGGTAGGTGGTTTGTAAGCGTGTGTACTCTCACTGTCAGTTACCGGTAGTGATGGAGTGTATTCTGTCGAACGGAGTGTGTGTGTGGACTTACAGGAACCACAGTGCGACATGTTATTTGTGTAAAGGTGACATCATATCCCCGTCTCTCTGTCTCATGAACACACACACAGAAAAATAGCGAGCCCTGTTTCCTGTTCCACTGACTGACTTGTGAGTGACGTCATAGGAAGGGGTCCCTCCGGCTTCTGAGGAAGTGTGTATGTGTGTGTGTACGTGCGTGTACTCACCCTCCAGAAGTACTTGCGGTTGGCGTCTTTGGGTACGCTGTCGGCCGTGTAGATCTCGCCCACCAGGGGACCGAAGCGAGTTCCTTTGGGGATGTACTCCCTGCTGCATACGCCGACCACCTGCACGAAGACACGCACACACAGGCGGGTTACACAAAAGATCGAAGAGGTCTTTGAAGTGGATTGTGTGTGATGTGTTTGTGTATGAAGTCTGAAGACTATGTGATTACACTGCAAAATTCTACGTATTAACTCACTTTTAATATTTTAAAACGCCAGATTGTAACTTGTTTTTTTGCACGGAATTTCTGTTGTCATAACACACACAAGAAACAATTCATTTTTGACCACGTGACTTGCCGTAGTTATGGAGTGTGTGTGGTTTCATGCACATCCATTAGTGATAAGTATCATTAAGTCTAATTAAGTCCTATTATATGTACAAATACAGACACACACTGTCAACCAGCTGTCAACACAAACGATGATTAATGAACCAACTTCACGCTTCGGTTCATTTGTGAACGTGTGTGGTTGGATAAAAACTGTGAAATCTCTTCTTTCATTTCTCTCGTCACACCTCCACATCAAGCCAAAACTGCTGCCACTTCAGACGCTTCAGGGGGGAAACATCCAGATAAAAAAAATCTTTTGTTTCTATTTTTTTTTTTCTCGTCTGATTCAATCAAAGTACAAAACAAATGGGAGGAGGAGGAAGAAGAAGAGAAAAGAGAGGGATTATGTGGCGACTAGACGTCAGGCTCCAGTCGTGGATGGTAGAGAAACACACACACATTTTCTTCATGCATAACCCACACAAACAGACGTCTTTCCCAAACTCCAATGACATGGGAAATCCCCTTCCCCTGTTCCCTCTATAGGACCAGACATCAGTGTGTGTTCACATGAGGTTTTTTTTTACTTATTAACAGACTCTTACAATGCTCTCTCTCTTTCTTTGACCCAAAACTCAATCTTCTTTGATCAGAGCGACAAACACCCGTCCTCAGCCTTTCCCTTCTTCCAGTCCAGATAAATATTAGCTGATAGCGTTCTTGCCTCAGTTTCCCGTTGATAAGCCCCTGATGAGAAAATCTATGCTGCTTTAAGTTTACAGACAAACTCACGAAGTGTCAAAATTGCCAAAGTCACGACCCTTTGACCTGCAGTCATGCACTTTTTTTCCCAATTCAAACTGCTTTGAAAAACACAGCACGGATCCACCACTGCAGCAGGAGATTTACTGAACCAGCTAACCTCGAGGCTGAAGCGTGTGATGACCTTAAAATCTGTGCAAAGGACAACAATTGATAATTGTAATTTTTTTTGTGCTCTTGGTCATTTATTCGGATTCGGATTTGTGTGATTTTGTGTTTGGCGCTTCATTAAAAACTGATCAGTGTTGTTAAAACTGTTGGAAAATGCAAATTTAAAACTAACTTTTCAACTTTCGGAAGCAAAAACACCCTCTGTTTTTGACTTTTTTCACATTACCAGAGAGACATTTTGGTTCTGTGCAATACCTCACTGTTATTACACGGCTTTGTTGAATACTGGATCCTGATTGGTCAATCACGGCGTTCTACGGTCTGGTTTTTCTTTATAGCAGACCGTTGCTATGGGCGGAGTTCTGATCTCGTACTCTGGAGGACCATTTATGTGAGAAATTATTGATTTCTTAAGTAGTAACCGTGTAATAAGTGGGATAATGTACAGCTAGCGGGTCATTGTTGTGAAATAAACCCCTTCAGGCTTCGCATCGGGGTGCCACAGCGCCCTGTCGGGGTTTATTTCACAACAATGACCGGCTCGCTGTACATTATCCCTTACTTATCCAACCTCAGTTTCAACCTTTGACGCTTTGACTTTTTGACCTTTTCACCTTCGGTTCGATGACTTCGAATGACTAAAACTTTATCCGGTCAGGTTTGTGAAAAAGTCACAAGGTCGCTATTTGGTTAGTTGAGAAAGATTTACAGAGGAAACGCATCATGCAGATTTTTCAAACTGCAGGGTTGAAACAGTTATTAATTATCAACATTAAGTCAACTGTGCTTGGCTTCCAAAAGTTGCCCCAAACTTTCAGGGTTTCAAGACACCCTGAATCACATAAAGATTCATTTTTAAAAAACACAAACCTCACAGGCCACTGCAGATTTACGATATGAACAATCTGAGGGGTCAAAGTTCATTATGACCTCATTAAATGCCACTGAGCGGCTTAAAAATCAGCAGACAGAAGCAATTTTGATATGTTTGTTGGGATGTTGAACTGCGCTCCCTGCCAGCAGCCACAGGTACTGCAGCGAGTTTAATGACATGAGTCTATGAGATCTCACACAAACACACACACAAACACACACACACACACACACACACACACACACACACACACACACACACACCCTTGGGATAAAACCGTCATCATTTTTTCAGATGACGAATGAGTTTTCATGTATGGATACGAGCCGATGAAGTTGCAGTGTACACACAGCTACAGTTACAATGTGTGTGTGTGTGTGTGCGTGAGTGTGTGTAAACTCTTGCTTCAGGCGTTTCACACACCCCCTCTCACACACACACACACACACACACACACACACACACACAGACTCCTCTCTGTAATGTGTATGTGAAGTTTTATGGCGAGACACGACCCCCTCTTCATTACATGACCGACATCTGACTCACGAGTGTGTGCAGATGGCTTTCTCTGCCTGAGTGTGTGCAAAAAATTGTGAGTGGAGAGAAAGTTTGTCTGCTGGTGTGTGTGTGTGTGTGTGTGTGTGTGTGTGTGTGTGTGTGTGTGTGTTTGAGTCTAACCTCCTTGCTGTCAGCCGGGTGTTTGAAAGCCAGGTTTCGGGGCAGCGACGCCTCAGCTCTGGTTGTTGTCGTTGTCATGGCATCACTGTCTGGCCCCGCCTCCCACGCCGTATCTTTGACGATGTACGTGCACTTCTCCTCAAACTCTGCCTCCGTCCATCGGGTCATGTCTGCCTCCTCCATCTCCAACTCCACCTCCATGTCCACATCCGTTTCTGCCATCGTCTCTGCCCCGCCCGAGCTGGAGCTGGTGTTGGTGGTGGTGGTGGCGGTGGAAGCCATCTTGGCTCCGTGGTGCGTGTCGTCCTGCTCCATGGTGTGCGCCCCCTCACTGGTCAACATGGCCGAGCTATGAGAGGTCGCCTGGTTGAGAGACATAGGGAGAGAGAACAAGAGAAATTTTTATTTTTACGAAATTTAATGTATTGATTCGTGTACATAGACACGAATTAAAACATTTTTTGAGATGGTCAGCACGAAAGCAATTCGTATGTAATCCACATAATTGCGAACGCTACGTAGCGAGGAGGTCAGGATGGGTTGGTCACTTGGGTCAAAAAACAGCAGATTTCGCCCAGGAGACGCTGTTCATGTCCCGTGTGAAACCAGAAGTCAAAATTTATTTATTTGTCTCGTAACTTTGCCACTGTTATTTTAACCCAAACCACTATCTATTCCTAAACCTAAGTAAGTAGTTTTATTATGGAAAGACTATAGCGGAAAATGACACGTGCGTCACATGTTGCTGGACATTCGTAGGAAAACGCACAAAAAATACGTTGTTTAAAGTTGTGCCGAGTGTTACGAAAAAAAAGGGATATTCGTGTCTATGTACACGAATCAAATAGATTAAATTTCTTGACTAGCCGTGAGACTGGGTTGAAAACTTCCACCAATGAAAACGCAGAAACGTACAACAGGACTGTTGAAATTTAGAATAAAAAACTTAATGGAAACAATGAAGGAAAGATAGAAGAGTGGAAAAAAGGAGGGAGAGCCAAGGGAAAAAGGAAAATAATAATAAGAAAAGATAAGGAGAGAAAACGAAAGAAAGAAAGAACGAAAGAATGACAGAACGAGGTAGGAAGAATAAACCATGAGAGTCAAAGGAAAAAAGACGGTAAAGAGAGAGAAAGAGAGAAAAGAAAAAGATGAAAGCAGAGACAGAGGACTAAGTGGAAAAAAAGATAAGTAAGAAAAAAAGGAGATGTGGGAGGAAAAGGACAAAAAAAGAAAAAGAGTAAAGAAAGAAAATGGATCAGGACAAAAGTGATAAAAACAGACAGAACTGAAGAGGGAGAGAATGAAGAGAGGAAGAGCCGTTATGTGTGTGTGGGTGACTCAGTGAGGGGGGGTCTGACTAACACTGCTGTCACACACACACACACACACACACACACTGACGGCCAGCTTAGAAACAGACGGGAAGCAGTTTGTCTTGTCAACTATTTACAGAAAACATGAACTAATTTGGGAAAAAATTGGGGAATAAAACCTGCATTCATTCATGACAAAGTAATAATCACTTTAATAAAATAACGATAATATTACATTATTTGCCCAAAAATATACCCAGCACCTTGAAACATTTTTCACGTTATCCATTTGTTTGATTTTTATCCTCAGATGTAATAAGAAATATTATCTGTTGATGTTTCCCATCTCCAGAATGAATTTCACTGATTGATTTCTCAGCGATTTTTTTCCTTTTCTGTCTATAAAAACCACAAAGTAAAATTGAAAATGAGTCAGGCAGAGATAGGAGACACTGATCAGAGGGGAACAAACAGGAACTGATAGAGGAACGCAACATGTGTCTCATATATAAAGTCTTCTGTGTATATTAAGAAATTAATGAGTGAAACTGATGCATTTTTACAAGTTATGTGTTTTCAACTAATGGCATTTAAAATAATAAAACCAAAGAAATTGTGATGCTTTTACACGTCAGCAACAATCTGATAGAAATCCTGAGAAATGAATGTCAGCTGTAAATGAAAAATTATTTAACATTAAGTCTGTTTATCAGCAGTTGTTATTATTATTTTTCATATTCTTCTTTTTGTCCTGTTCTCCGTATTTGACTACTTTTTTAGTGTAACTCAGACAGTTTCTATGTGTGAGAGGAGATTATGAAGCTAAAAGCTCCTGTGTCCTCCCTCTGTTTTCCCCCTCCTCCCGTCTCTTCCTGGGGTTGAAGACAGAGGAAGGAAACGCTGTCTGTGTCTGAATGAAGCTAAAATTGGAAGCAGAGTGGCACTGCAGCGGAACCGGCAAATCATCCCGACTCCCAGCGTGTGTGTGTGTGTGTATGTGTGTTGGTAATGGATGAGGGGGGCGATGAGGAAGGGAGCGCCAAAACTTTTCCATTTGGGGGGCCACAAACAAAACTTCAAACGCAATCCCACCCAAGACACACACACACACACACACACAGGCAGATATCCACTGAGGGAAAAACATGCTGCTCATCCCACGCAGGCGAGCGGAAAGCAACAGATCTTGAGTGACCACACTCAGCTCTGTGAATTCTTCTGCAGCCGCAAGAAAGAAAATTATTTCACATCCAACTGGCTCCAGTCACAGCTAACCACTTCTCCCCACAAACAGCAGCAAGACATGACACAAAGAGATGGACTCAAATCACCTCTGGTTACTGACATGGAGTGATTTTCAAAAATAAAATCTTCCCCTTTCAGGAACCACACACTGGATTTAATAAGTCCAGAGCCTCATCATCTCTTCGTGTTTGTTTTTTGATATCTTGCAAATCACACAACTGACTTTCTTGTTCTAAACTTTCAAGAAAATACTCTAAAAATCTGAATCATTAAGAAAATAGCTGATCTACTTTGCTTCTAACATAGTCTGCATCAGTAAAACTCATCAGACTGGAGCAAAGCAAATCATTCAAATGATTTCAAATCCCACAAAAGCCATTATTTGAATTGTAAAACTTTGAAATTTCTAGCAAGAAAATATAATTTCTCACAACAACACCTCTCCCCACAGAGAACAGAACAACAGTTTCTGCTCCATTTGCCATTTAAATGAAGCACATTAAAAAAAACTGATCAGAAATGGAAATGTTTCTCAATATTTCAGCACAATCCTTTTTGCATAACAGCTGCAACATCGAAAACTAATAGTGAAACCAAAAACCAAGAAACAATTCACCTCTCACATTTAGACCAACTGAAAATACAAAAGCTGAGTCTGCACATCAGTCAGAGGAATTTCAAATGAAGGTGCAATTTAATAAGTCAAGTCAAGATGAAACTCTGTGAGCTGTTTGCATATCAGGGAAAAACTGCAATGAGAAATCACACTCATTTAAATCCAAGAGGAGAAAAAGTCAAATTGAGCACACTTCTTTTTTGACAAAAAACAACAACTCTGAGTCCAGCTGTCTTCATTAAAAACCAAATGTAAACTCTTTAAAGTGTGCAACAAAAGCCTCAAATCCCAATCTGACCTGCTGAACAAACACTTTTAAAATCACTCAAAGGAAAACACCTCCAAACAGCAGTCAGACAATCTAAAGTAAATCCAAAAAAGTGCAAAAAACACCAGCAGCAGCATTAAAATAAAACAAAACCAATCTGATCAAGTGAGAAATAAAACCTCTTTGAATTTCCTCTTAGAAATAAGCACCCACAAGACAAAAATCTGATTTAAAACCACCTTAGAAGTAGGTACATTTTGATTCGAGAAGCCAAAAAAGTCTTTAATTTTACTTACTGGTTTTCTGTTTTTATAATCCAGAAATGTTAACACAAAATTAAATTAAAAAAAAAAAGTCAAAAGCAAACACAAAAGAAGCTAAAATCATTTTTTTTTTTAAAATGAAAAGTCCTTCAAAAGTTTTTTCTTCTTCTCTGTTTAATGTAAAAATGTACAAAGTCAAGAGCTGCTGCGTACTCACCGTGTAACTTTGGTCCCATCCACACATAGGGACGACCGGTCAGCTCCTCTCTATGTGTGTGTCTGAGGATAGAGAGTGTGTGTAGGACAGGTGCAGTGTTCCCCCTCTGTCCGTCCCGCTCCAAACGCTGATACTCCACACCGCTGCGTGTGTGCGTGTGTGTGTGCACGTGTTAAAGTGTGTGTATGATCCACTCCGTGTCCTGTGTTCAAATGCCTCACAATGCCCGACATCCATCTGACTAAGCTGGAGAGAGGGCCGCCTCTCTCTCCTCAAGTCACGCCCCCACATTCCTGACCCCTCCTCCTGGCCCCGCCCACCTAACTACCCGCCCACCCCCACCCCCCCCCTTTCCTCACACACACACGCGCGCACACACACTTTTCTTTACGGAAAAGAAGCAGCAGGCGCTGAGTATGAGCTACACACACACACACACACACACACACACACACACACACACACACACACACACACACACTCACTGACAAGACAACTTTTTCTGCATCAAAATAAAGTTTTCTTGCATTGATGATGATGATTGTGTGTGTCTGTGTGTGTGCGTGTGTGTGTGTGTGGGGGGGGGATGTCTGTTAGCAGCTTCAAAAGGGTAAACAACATGTGCGTGTGTGTGTGTGTGTGTGTGTGTTGAGGAGGGAGTATTGAGTCACTGTCACAGGATGTCCCCCTCTTCCCCAGGAAAACACACACACGCACACACACACACACACACACACACACACACACACACACACACACACACACACACACACTGCCTCTAGGGGGCAGGACTGGTCTGCCCTTGTTTCCTTTACTTTAAAGCTCTCTCTCTCTCTCTCTTCTTATTGTCTATGTCTCTCATCCTCGCCTTGTTACTCTCTCTCCTCTCATTTTCCATCATCCTTTAGCTCGCTCTCCCTCTTTCCCACTCTCCCACTTTGTCTCTCTCTCTCCTTAAAGTGACTTAATTTCAAGTTTCTAATTTAAATATAAATGTGCTTTATTGGCTTACAACATTTGGATACGTGTGTGTGTGTGTGTGTGTGAGGAGAAAGGAAAAGGAACAAAAAGAAAACCGTGATTACAATCTGACGATTTAATAAAAAAATAATACCAAGAGAGAGGAGAATCAACTATGTAGAATATATGCTCTAATGTTTATAACATGTATACTCGTCTGTCTATATTATATTCTATATATATTCAGATATAATGTACAAATTTGTATAATATTTTTATTGAAGTTTTCTTCTATTCTATATTTATGTTTCTTATTACATATTCTTATGGTATTTTTCATATTTTTCTTCAATTCTATATTTATGTTTCAATTTTTGCAATACTTGCTTTTATTTTTTTTTAATTTCTCTTACTATGTTTATGTTACGCACCAATCCACCAAAGCGAATTCCTTGTATGGTTGGCAATAAACTGGATACTGATTCTAATGTACATCCATCTGATTGTATAAATACATTCAAGTCTTATTCTCTGTATCACACCCTCTTTCTCTCTAAAGTTTCCATATAGCCCTTGTCAGACATGGAATACATAACATTGCTTGCTTCATCTGTCTGTCAAAGTGGTGTCTTTCTGTCAGTAAGAAATGCCGTTAGGTAAAAGTTTAGTAACTTCTTTATTCGTACATAACAGGAAGAGTTTTCAGTTCAGGCTGCATCAGTGATGGATTTGGGACAATCACCTCCTCACTTCACTGACGCTGCACGATTCTGCAAAACCATGTTATGTCAAAAAGAAAATTTCTGTGTGGTGAAAAGCTATGATTGAGTCATGGCTAGGGTTATAGGCAACCAAAAAACTTGATTATGGTCAGGGAAAGATTACGGTTAATAAAAAGGCGAACATTACTTCTTGAACGCTGGTATTGAACGCAAATCATGGGGTGTGAAAAAAAAAGGATACGAGCTGCTCACTAATGAATCCACTGATATTGTTTCTCACAAATTTCATCATTTGTTAGGTAGATAATTCTACGACAGTGCAACAGCATGAATGGCATGTATGTAAAGCCTTTTTCTGGATATTTATAATTTCATCCGAGCAGGTGGCATGGATCAAAATATGAGGAAGGAAATCCCCCTTTCGTCCGACACTGCATGAGGAAAAACCTTTTTACACTGATATGATATGAGAAGTAGAAGAACAGTGTTTCCTGGTTTATTAAACCTACTTTATTTCCTTTGTTTAATACTGTATTAAACGTCACTGATGAATCATTAGTGATGTTCATACTTTTATTTCAGTATTCTTACTAAGGTGAACAGGACATGAAATTCAATCTCTCTCTCTCTGTGTATTTAATATTGTCCTGTTAAAATATGTTCTCATCCCAACGCGTCACTTTAGGTTTAGGCAACAAAACCACTATAGTTAGGATCAGGAAAGAACAACATGGTTGGGTTTAAAACAACTACATTCGCACAGTGAAAATGACACTGGACGTCGTGAACACGGGACACGAACGAACAGCTGATTGTAACGTGACGCACGGGACATGAACAGCGGTCTGCTGGATGAAAGCTTGTGTTTGTCGGACCCATCCACCTCTTCTCCCACCCGCTCGGAGTGTCTCTTTCGCTCTTTAAATTACGTCACCACACTCCCGACGCACTTTCTTGGAGCGTTTATTGTTGCCACCGATGGGTTTACATCATATGGAACGCCCGATGCGTTTCATACAAGCGCTAATGGGTGCCTTGTGCGGCGGTACCGAACGCCGACGGCCATGACAAAGCCTCGATATTTGACGCCCTGGTAATGAGAGCGAGCTGGTGTGCCATGTTTGAAGTGTTACAGAAACGCGATCAGGTTGGACTGGTAAGAATTCTGTCATAACTTTTATGGAAAGGTGACTCTTAGAGACTGACTTGGAGACTGATGTAAAATTGCAATAATGAGGAGTCAGTGTGAAAGGGTCTTTATTCTTTCTCTCTCTACATTTTCTCCTCTCTAAATATCCCTCTGTATGTCTCTCTCAGTTTCAATGATCATGACATGCCTCAGTATATTATATATGTTATAATAAAACAAATGTTCAGATATCAATTCAATAGACGCATGCATAAAACAGCTCTCACTCTCCCTGTTGTAACAAAAGCTCACTTGCTCACTAACACTGGAAATTCCCATCTAATTGTCCCCCGACTCCCTCAATTTACCTCCTACTCACTCGCCTCCCCCTTCTCCCCCTCTCCCCTCCTTCCCTTTGATTTCCACACTGTATTTACAAAAATGATTTGCCACGCTGACCTCTCTCTCTCCAGCTTTTTCCATCACATTTCTCTCTCTCTTTTTTCAGAAAAAAAGTCACTGTTCCGCTTTCAGCATTTTCGTGTTTCGCTCACTTGATTTCCTTTGATTTCCAAGATAATATAAGACACGTAACTGACAAGAATAACATTACAATATGGCAGAAGAAGGGACAGAAAAATTGTATAAAAAAATACATATATTTAAAAATGAGAAATGGAAAATTAAATGTGGAAATAAAAGATGACAAAAAAGAAAATATGAGTATGTAATAAAATCTAAAACAACAACAACAAAAAAACAATATAAAGTCTTTCTCACAGCAAGACTGACACTTGTAGATGATTTTGTTGTTTAATTAAAAATCAGTTTGACATGCAGGTCGTCCACCGATCGGAAGGTCGGTGGTTCAATCCCCGTCTGCTCCGGTCACAGGTCGATGTGTCCTTGAGCAAGACACTTAACCCCAAATTGCTCCCGAAGGCTGTACTATCGGTGTGTGAATGAGTATTTAGATTAGATCCTGATGGGCAAAGTTGGCACCTTGCATGGCAGCCTCTGCCATCAGTGTATGAATGTGTGTGTGAATGGGTGAATGCTGACATGTATAGTAAAGCGCTTTGAGTGGTCGGAAGACTAGAAGAGCGCTATATAAATGCAAGTCCATTTACCATTTACCAAGAACATTAGGCAGTTGAATTTATTCCATATTAATTGTAAAATTAGCAAACAGTGGAAACCTCTGATATTTCTTTCCTGTTTTTTTCATGTAAATTAAGTTTCTTTCCGAAACACTATCCAGTTTCCTGACAAATTCAGCTGTCAATTCTTGAATGATTCTGTCCTCAAAAAGCATGAAATAGTATATTGTCACACTGTTTCTGACTTAATAAAAGTTGCATATTAGTAATTCCCTTTTTCTCGGCATGAAAACTGTGTCAAACTGAAAGAAACTACGAATATGGGCGCATGGTATCATCGGCAGATCAACAATCATCAGCCTTCAGAGAGCTTAATGAGCCTCCGTCTGTTTGTGTTTTTTTCTTCCTCTAATGAAGAACGATGATCAGGAAAAGAAAACAAGCAACAGGAAGGAGAGAAGAAGAGAGAGAGACAGGGGACCTCCCTCTCTCTCTCTCTGGTGACAGAGGGTCTGACCACATCACTCGCTGCCCGACACACACACACACACACACACACATGCAGATCTGTCCCACAGCTGTCGGACATGTTGATGCTTTGCAACCAAGCAATCCTTCCCCCTGCAAAACAACCAGAGAGAGATTAAAAAGAAAGAGTTGTCTCCTTTTTTAAAAACACGATCTGGTTGCACATGATGGCAATGTCTGGACCTGTGTGCACACACACACACACACACAAACACACACACACATGCACACACACACACACACACACACACACACACACACACACACACACACACACAAACACACACACACACACACACAAACACACACACACACACGCATACATTACAGTACACTCATGTGCAACTGTTTTGCATAGTTAAGTATATTTGGGGGTAATGTAATGCCGGACAGTGACGGCGCTTTTAAGTCGGCTGAGCCTGAGCCTGTGGAAGTTCATCGTGATTGTCATCCACTTTTTTTCTCCTGACTTTAAATGACTCTGAACAGCGGGTGCATATAAAGAAGCAGTGGCCGTGTTCATATAAACCCCTTTCACACATGCACTGCAACCCTGAACTTGTCTAGACATTACCTGGACGACCTGTACGTCAGAACGCAAACGTCTGGATCATTTGAACCGGACATTAAACCTCCTTTACCCTGCCAGCTCCCTAGTACAAAGTCTGTGTGATGTCCGATTGAGCCCATGTGTGAATAGAGCCGCTCATTGACTGGAGGATTCACAGCGAGTGGGCGTGTTGATGAAGTTTCTATCATGCGGCCGGCGTGAAACCAAAAGAAAACAAACATTTGAGGCTGAAGAACGGTCATTTACACGAAGAAGGCAATGACAATGTCTAACTGGCAATGGCAAAATTGTCACACAAATTCAAGGAACAGCATGAGACTCAGTTGTTTATGACCAAATTACAAACCGGCTACGTGACTGTGTTGTAATCCGCGTCACGTCCTGCCTCCTGCAAGCTCTAACCATGCACCACTCCTCGCCTAAACCAAATAGAGTATTTCCAGTAGGTGAGAATGCATCTGATCTCCTGTTGTGTGCTACATGTCTGAGAGCAACACGTTCTCATCCCAACTCGTCACATACTGACGCTTTGTCAGACCCCTCGGCCTCACTTTTCGCTTGCAGTAAACACGTGCAGTGTACAGTGAAAATGTGACTTGACGTTGTGAACACGGGACACGAACGAACAGCTGATTGTAACATGAAAGTGAAACGAAAACCGAACAGCGGCATCCTGGATGAAAGCCTTGTGTTTGTTGGACTCATCCACCTCCCCTTCCGCCCGCCCAGTGTGTCTCTTTCGCTTTTTAAACTACGTCACCACAGCACTTTTCTTGAGCGTGTACTGTTGTCGCGGATGGGAATACATTGTAGTTAATGGAAAGCCTGGTGCGTCTCATACCGCTGCTAAAGGGTGCCTTGTGCGGAACCGACGGCCATGACAAAGCGTCGGTATGGGAATGAGAACGTGCTGTTGAAAGGGAAACTCTGGACAATGTGCGGAGCCGATTCTGATGAGACAAAGTTGACGGTTCTGAACCAAAAATATGTGTCATAAATACGTTTAATGTCAGCCTCGTATCATGTTTAACGTTGTGAAACGACTGGTTAGGTTTAGGCAACAAAACTACTTGGTTAAGGTTGGAAAAAAACATCATGGTTTGTGTTAAAATAATAACGTAACAATGTAACTACTTTCTCGCTTGTTAAACTTATTATACCATGTAACTTTCAATAACGGCCACTTGTTGTACCACGTCACTTGCTCTCACAGAATGCAAAAATGTCGACATTCAATGTATCCGTATAGTTGGCATAAACATACAATGTCAACATTTTTTCCTGCCGAATTGGCTGATTGTTTCCCCAAAAATGTAACTGCCACTGCAAAACAGTTTAATTTGAATGTAATTGATTGGAGACACAATTGCAGACAAACACACACATTCACGCAGAAAATATCACCGTGTTTGCCATTCACCACACCAAATTCAAGCCAATTAGCTGGGGGGTATCTTCAGTAGGTGGGGGTACGGGTAGTTTACTCCCCTTGCACACAAACTGCTCTGAAGTCACATTGAAATGTGTCTTTTTGTTTCTGCGGTGGCCCAGCATGCATGCCTGCAGGAGACAGAGAGGAGAGACAAAAGAGGGCCCGGAGACCACCTGGGTCTCTGTTAGTTTAACAGAGGGCCTCTATCACACACATGCACACATACATACAAGAGTGCATGGACACACACACACTTTTCTCTTCCATAAACTTTCTATCCCGCTCTGCAGTCATAGCCAGCGAGTTCTGCTGAAGCATGCTCTGTGAGAGCTTTTCAAAATACAAGCCACGAGGAGGAGAGGGGAGGGGGACGGAGGAGGAGGAGGAGGAGGAGGAGGGAGAGTGAAGGTGAGCGAGGAGAAAGGAGAGGGAAAAAGAGAAAGAGGATGGGGATGGGTGGATGGGCTTCAGGGGCTTCAGGGGCTTCAGGTGGGATTAACACTTCACATTCCTTTGGATGGAAACGTAACCGGTCAGTCTGTGTTGACGCACTTACAACAGTCTGTTTCATACACTATGTGGTCAAAAGTACAGAGAGGTGAAGTCCCGCCCCTTCCGGTGGACCACCATGGGACTTTATTTTGGTAAAAATATGAACGGTAGTCAACGGCGAGAGACACATGTTTGTTGATCCCGTTGGAGTTGCGCCATGAATCACACATGATTTTTGTCAATTTAAAACATAATTTTGCAAGTCAAGAAAGTCGCAGTTTGTTGTAAAACTAGTATAAGTATAAGACTGTGAAAATATGTAATTAGAAAGACTACACACCCACGTCTCTCTCTCTCTGAAGCTATGATGCCTGTGTGTTTCCTAATGGGATGTACTCACACCAGCAACGGGTCTCGCTCGTTCTTTCTCTTCCGACATGTATCTCCTTCCGAAGCATTCATCATCATAATCATCAATTATTTTGGGCTTTAATCCGCTTCTTCAACAGCGTCCACCTTCTGGTTTCGGGCTCTTTTTTTTTAAATTTATGTCATGAGACTTTCTTAACCCATTAACCCGTATCACCTCCTACATTCTGCTGCGTTCATGTCTGTGTACTTCATGTATGTCGCCGTTGGAACAGGACACTGACCTGCATGCAGCCTTTTCTCTGAACGTTTTTGTTCTCGGGTCTCTTTTGAATAACAGATCTGGATCTCAGTGAGACGACCTGGTTAGATAACAGATAAAAAAACAGAAAGGTTGCTGCGCTCAGTGTGACATACAGTTAGCGGTGTAGCATGCATGAACTGAGGTCACAAACCTCGTTCAACCCTTCTGTTTTGCTCTGTATTTGGAAGAAGAGCCGATGGGGTTTTTTGGTGATGCTGAGTCACTTTCCCATTCAAATAAATCAACTGCAGCAGTTGATCCAGCAGAAGCAGACCTGCATGTGTTCTTGTCTCAGTCTAGACATTTTTTATATCCCGATTCTAAAATTCCGGAGGAAAACACCGAATCCTTTGGATTTGGGAAACTGACTGAGCCAATAAAACATGCACAGATGCTTTAGGGAAAGCTCCGTAGAAGGAAACACACACAAAGAGAGAGAGAGAGAGTTCATCCTGATAAACTTCTCCAGAGTGTTAAACTCTTTCCTCTCCTTTCTCTCCTCCTCCTCTATCTTCTCCGCCCTTCCCGTCTTCCCCCATCCTCTCGCCTGACCCCTCTCCAGTCCTCCCCTGAGTCCCAAACATTTTAATTGCAGCCCACAGGCCATTTGATGCCTAGCTAAATCACTGCGAAGAGATCAGCTATTGTCCATTTCCTTTGTGTGTGTGCGTGTGTGTTTGTGTGTGTGTGTGTGTGTGTGTGTGTGTGTGTGTGTGTGTGTGTGTATGTGTGAGTGAGAGAGAGACGGTGTGTTACCAAATGACAGTTATACTGTTGGTCAATGCTTGGTGGACCTTCTGTATGTGTGTGTGTGTGTGTGTGGATTTAGGGAGTTAATCCCTGAATAGAGAAGCCATTAGGGAGAATTAGGCAGGTTAGACCCAACCATGATCCCCTCTGAGTGTGTGTGGGGGCAGCCGTGAGCGCATGGCATGCGTCAGGGTTGAGGCCCTCAAGAAGAAGGGATGGAGTTGCGCCGGGAACGTAGGAGGAGGGGTGTGGTAGCCAACTCCTAATCTTGCCAATCCACCCCTGCTGCGCGCACACACACACACACACACACACACACACACACACACACACACACACACACACACACACACACACACACACACACACACACACACACACACACACACACACACACACACACACACACACACACACACTTACACACGAGTGGGTTCATCTCGACACTCTCTCAACAGATGGCTGTAGCAGAAAGGCCAAGGGTAAACTTGAGCAATACCCAAACCAGACAGTCGCCCCCACCTCAGTGTCTACAGCTAATCACAGTGTCCTCAGCACGCAACCAAACACACTCTTTATTAAGAGGCAACTAAACACACAAACACACACACACACACACACACACACACACACACACACACACACACACAGTGTTCAGGTAAAACCTGAAACCAGTTTGTATACCTGATGTTAACATGGGATGGTTCTGCAGATTACAGTTAATTACCACATTTAAAAATAAAAGTATTTAAAAAATAAATCATTCGTTCAATAACAAATTAACAATAACATATGTCAACTGTCTACCCTGTCTCCGAAAAAATACGTTCCTATACCACTAAACTGCAATCTCAATTACGTTTAGAAGGAAACGTATTTTGTCGCGGATTATGGTGGAAGTTTTAAACAGTTTTAAACACATGGATAACGTTGTAAATTGACACAAAACTAAACAAAAAATACAACAACACCACTTAGTTAGGTTTAGCCAACAAAAGTACTTGGTTAGGTTTGGTAAAAAATGTAATGGATTGGTTCAAAATGACTAAATGTTTCACGCCGGACACAAACAGCGGTCTCCTGGAGGAAAGTCCTGTGTTTGTGGGACCCATCCACCTCTGTGCCCGCCCGCCAAGAGTAGACTATCTCGCTTGTTATACTAGTTTTTCTGATATATAAAACCTTGCCTGCCAGAAGTGACACACACACACACCCGGTCTGGGAGTTGTCTGTGTTTCCGTCTTACAACTTTAACTCTTTCACAGTGGGTTTTTCAGTTCATGGAAGTTAATCGTAACATTTTGGTCGCCAAAAAATGTCTCATTCAGCGTTCGGTTGTACTTAGCTCCTACCTCTAGTGTCACTTCTGGTGCAGGCTGCTCTCATACACCGTTCGTAGCTCTACGTACGAAACGTAATTCACTGTAATTTGTGTATATTCCACAAAATCAATTTGTGTGTAATTCACGTAATTGTGAACCAGGAAGTCGCAAGAGCGACAAACGAAGGGTAGGGAGGAGATTGGGGTGGATGGGTGGGTCAAGAAATTCTGGACTTTCGCCCAAGACACCAGAAACCAGAAGTCAACATTGATATATTTGTCACCTAACTTAGGTACTTAAGTAACGGCACAATCTTTTTCTAAACCGAAACACGTTGTTTCCTGTGAAGACGGAAATTTATTTTGAAAAGATTGTTTGCATGTAACGAGCTGAAATTGACACGTGTTGATGGACATTCGTAGGAAAACTAACGGAAAAGTAAGAATACTTTTTCGTATGATATCATATGAACTATTGTCGAATACATTGTCATGTTGCAAATAACCAAGATGGCAACAGCCAAAAACCAAGATGGCAACGGCCAAAATGTCAAACTTGAGGCTTCAAAAACCGTTATCCACAAACCAATGGGTGACTTCACATGACTACGTCCACTTCTTATATACAGTCTATGGTTGTACTACGTCACTCGCTCACTTGCAAAACATAGACATTCAACGGATCTGTCATTTGCAGAAAAGTACAATGCCAACATTTATTTCTGGCGACTGGGCTGAGAGCTGTGTCAGCCTACAACTATTTACATGACTACATTTGTTTTCTGACGAAGCAGAAGCCTGTGACGTAGAAACGTGACTCAGTAAACATGGCTATGATGAAAACAGTCTCATTAAATTTACGAGATTGTTTTCTCCTTCTCTTCTCACATTAGTAACTGACTTCTCTTTGACAATTGATCTAGATCCATTTGGAAGCAATAAGCAACCTGGCCTGAACACAAGCAAAGTAGTGCAGTGACTCTGACAGAACTTTAAACAACTTCTAATTGTTGTGCCGTCCTTGTATTTGTTGTTCATTTTCCGCTTCAGTCATGTGAGTCTGTTTCACTGCTGCGTACATCACTTTCAGCCAACAACGAGCGTCAGTCCTGCGACGAGCGGAAGAAACAAAAATAAATCAACTTTTATAAAGCACTTTAGTAAGAAAAAAAGGGACCCAGAGGCTTCCCGCACTCGCTCTCAGGTAGCCATTAAAAACTTCAGGACATAAACATGTTCCAGCAATATTCCAGTAAACAGCGGAAACGTGCAATGAGTCACCACATGCAACAGCAACGTGGAGATAAAACACACAAACACACACACACACACACACACACACACACACACACACGCCTGATGTCACGTCACCCCCTGTCCTGGTAGTTTCCATTATAACAAGCCTGAGGACAAACCACTCTAGTGCAACTATTATACTTAAAGACTCACTGTGTGTTTGTGGGTGAAATCTAATTAATAATGACTTCATTCTTCTTTGTGGTGTTTTTATCTTCCACTGTGTCACTGTTAGCCTGCTACATTCCTAAAGTATTTTCAATATTCCTAATTAAAAATACTCACTGAAGAATAGTGACTTACAAGGTGTCTGTTGCACATTAAAAGTTAATTTAGAGGGACATTATCATACTTGTATCCTCTGTTATATCACTATAAAATTCTTAAAGTATTCTTATACGAGTTACAAAGAGTCATGATCTCAAAAATAGTATGACTATTGATTGATTATTGATAGTTTTCTGCTTATAATTGACTTTTTCCTGATGAGCTGTATCAGTGATTTGATCCACGAGATACTACTTGACAACATTTTTTTTTGTTGTGTTATAAATGTAATCATTACTTTAATTTATGACAGAAACTATTATAATATGATGGGCTGTAATGTACAACTAACCTTTCTTTCATTATTCACTGTTATTTTATTTATGTCTTTTGATTCATAGTTTGCAGAAGAATCATCTGAAAGAAATGAGAATGATAAAGGCATTATGTTATATCGGCAAATATTTAAGATACCGTATGCTTAAGTTGTAAATGACTATTAGGTTCTTAAAAATCAGTAATCTACTGCATCTTCTTTCTTTTTTTCTTTCTTATTATCTCAAATTGTTTATAATTATTGAGTGGTACTTTCTTAGGAGTTCCCCCATACATCATTATCTCACCTGACAGGATCTGTTTTGATTTCCTTCTCTTCTCTGATGTTTAACGGGGTTTTTCACCTGTCATCAGTTTTTAAAACTTAAATTCGAATAGAAAAGATGAAAAAAGTTAAGATCAAACCTCGTCAACAGTGCTGTAATGTAACAAAGTAATAGTACTTCATTACACTGCTTTTTTTTTTACTATTTTTGGGGAGTATCTGTACTTTAATTGAGTTTTTATATTTCTGTCATCTTTCACTTTTACTCCATTATATTTCCTGAATAAAATGTGTTCTTTTACTCCGATTTATTTCCCCTAAGCTTCTTCGTTACTTTGTTACTATTGCAAGCAAGCAGGTTTGGCGAATCAGTGGTCGATCATTCACGTGGTGGACGAGGGCAAACAGAGTGCAAGTCCAGGCAGGCTGCAAGTCAGATCATGCTACATGCTGCTGTGACTACGAGGGAAGGAAAAACTGGATTTTGCTCTTTAAATCCTTTAAATTGTGGAGACCTCGTTTTTCTTTAAGTGTAATGTAGCCTCCATTTTTAAAGTGGTGTACATGTTAAGAGGAGTAAGGGCACGGACATGCGCTAATGCAGGTGAGTGACCATCGTCTACTGAGACGATTTCCGAACTGAAAGTTCAACAAAGTGAACTGCATTTTGAATGCTAAGATGCACATTTTTTGGCATAATTTGGCAAAAATTCCATAATAACCTTTCAGCATATTGTAATTCAAGTGTTCTGAGAAATAACTAGACTTCTGCTCCTCATCATGGCTCTGTTTTCAGGCTTTAGAAAAATCTAGCCCGTGACGGCAGATTTTGACTAATCACAGGTCATTTCAGAGAGAGAGAGCATTCCTATTGGCTGTGCTCCGGTCATGTGACCAGAACTTGGCTTCCTTCAACAGATTTTACAATGGCGGCTGGGTCACAAACTTTCTCATTTTACAGCTTAACAGTACACTACAAGATGATTCTGAAAACATTTGAGGTGAGAAATAGGCATTACAGTAACATAATATTGATTCATATTTCATCAGCGCTGCCTAGTTTGACCGTTTGGTCGGAGTTCACGAGTGATTGACAGCCGGCTCTCATACACGGCAGCTGGACAGCGGACCTTGTTTTCCTCCGGTAAGTGAAATCCTTCAGATGCCGTTAGGAGCACCGGAGGACACAGTAGGACACAGAGGAACATGATTTTTTTCAGGTTACCTGTTTCATGTACTACTGTCACGATATAGCGGCCGTTTTCTAAAAATAACTTTTTAAAATCATATTTGCGCCAATATCGCATACTGCAGCTTTAAGTACATTTAATATCAGATCCGTACTTTTGATACTTAAGTACAGTAAATATCAGACACTTTAAGACTTTTACTCAAGTAATATTCTAATAGGTGACTTTAACTTCTACTAAAGTCATTTTCTGGTTAGATATCTGTACTTTTACTCAAGTGATCAGGTTTCTGGTACTTCATCCACCACTGCTCATCAATGTGTAAGAAAGGCAGAATTTATGATGCTGTTAACGATACAACTTAGTTTTTACTAAATAAACCAGAAATGCAATCAATCCCCACTCTGCCTCCACACACAGCAAACCCTGAAGTCCAACCTGTTGCACACACTGTGGCCACTTTATTTTAACTTTTTGACTTCTGAATTCAAGCATTATGAATTCAAGCATTATGAATAAAAAAATCATCCTAACAGACACACAGAGAGAGAATATACTAGCTGTAGTAATATTATAGGAATATATTCGACATATGGTTGCACAAAGTCCCCGCAGGCACACAATGATGAATGAGAATAGCAGTTAATTAAGTTGAATTTCATTACTTTAAACGAACACAGACATACTTCATCCTCCTGAAGATACATGGGAAGATTATAGCCAAATAAAACCAACATTAAAATACCTTAATGCTAAAATACAGCCAATATAAATTGATTACCTGAGTCTTTATTGGCGACTCATACCTTATTAAAAACGTTCACAGACTGATAATACAGCAGTTAAACTAATTTTAACTTGAATTTTAACAAGTGGAAAATCGTTACAGCAACTAACAGGGGACTTGATGCATGCCCCCTCCCCCCCACAGACCTCCCGCTGGGTCTCACCTGTTCCTGAGTCCGAGCACCCGGCCGTCTTCCCGTGGTGACGCTAACGTGTTCCTACAGCGTTTTACAGTTGTTCTATAATATTCCTATAACACCAGAGCTCCTGGCTGTGTGTAGGTCCAGAACAACTCAACTGTTACTTTCTGTGTTTGTTTTCCTTTTCCACTCTCACCAAATAGGCTATTGTAACCCCTCCCCTGCTTTCTCCCCTTTATCATCATCCCTACCTTGTTTCTCCCATCTCCCCCATTCTCCTCCTTCCATCCTTCCTTCCTACTCTCCTTCCCACCATTTTTCTCACCTCCTCTCCTCTCATCCTTGTTCTTTTTTCCTTCCTCCTTTGCTTCCTTCTTGCCAATATTTCCTCCTCTCTCTCTCTCTCTATTTTCTTTTTTCCTTTCCTACTTTCTGTTGTGCCTCTCCATTTTCCCATTCTTCCTTCCTTCTTTCTTTCATTGTTTTCAGTTCATGTCAGTGCACTTTCAAGATTAAAGGGTAACTTTGGTATTTTTCAACCTGGACGGGCTGTAATGTAATCATTTGGGGCAACCTGGTACCATCCATTTACGTCCACTAAAAGTGCTTGTTTTTGCCACTGACAGGCACAGATTGTTATTGTAAGTGTCTGACAAATTAATATTGAAAGGACCCTACAGAGAAATAAAACCTTATAGCTTGATCTGGTTAGTTTGTTGTTGTGTCATGTGACATTTTGCCGGAAACCAACGATGGAAACGTGAGTGAGAGTGAGAGTGCCATGGGACACCGGGTTGTCAGAGTTTGTTGTGTTGGAGTACAGAAAGCGTAGCTTAGTGTTATCTAAAAGATATTCAATGTCATGGCTGAATATTTAGATAATTTCGACAATGTGAATGCGAAGCAAGATTTTAGAACGAGACTTCTCCAAGCGAGACACACAATAACAAACAGACCAGATAAAGTGAGAGGTAAGAAAAACATTTCTTTTCTCTGTAGGGTCCTTTCTATAATGTTGCTAAAAATAACAATCTGAGCCTGTCAGTGCCAAAAATAAGTACTTTTAGTGGACGTACATTGACAGTGAGGAGTTGAGCAATTACATTACAACCGTTTACCGGCTGCCGTCTGCAGCGTTCTCCCTCATTACTGGACCAATTTCAGAAACTGTTGTCCCCATTAGTCACTTAGACACAAAAACATGAGAAAATAGGGTCCAGGTTGAAAATTACCAAAGTTACTCTTTAACTTGCAGAGACCAGAAACTCTCATGAAACAGGTAACTCACCACAGTTGTCTTTATTTCATTTTTAGGTATTTTTGGGGTGTTTTCGTACAGACAGTAGAGATGACAGGAAATGATCCAGCTCAGAGAGGACATGTTTGAGGTGTGTGTGCTTACTTAAATGAAAACAAACACTCAATACACAAACCTTACGCTGTTATCTGCCTCACATTATGGTAATTTTTACCCACACCTATGATATTATCTGTCCAATTAACACTTTCTACTTTCACTAATGTGATCACCCTGAACACACACACACAATTCCTAACAGCATGGGTAAGTAGAGGAGGGAGGACCACTGTTGACGCATCGTTGACACCCCACGTCTCCTGTCTCCTAAACCCTGAAAAGACACACAGAGGCTGTTTAACTTTCTTGTTATCTCATCCCCATCAGTTAGGAGTGAAAGACGTTCTCTAATTTCGGGGGTTGGACAATTTATCAGCCATATTTATAGCAGGAGCAGTGTAGCTCTACGAAAGTCTCCATCAAAGAGCAGCATTTAAAGCTTTAATTCCTGGTCATCTGTGATTGGTTTGCACTCTACGGTAATGTGACTGCTTTTATTTACAATCATGGAGAAAACGGTCCAAAAATGTAACAAAGTCGTGAGTAGTCCAGGCTGTGTTGTCATTCACTGTTTGTACTTATATACCTATACCTATGAAAAATATTGCACTGTAATTCATATATAACCCCTTAATCGTGAGCCAGGACGCCCTGCATCGAAAGGTCCTGACACACCAAGCCACCGGTCGGCCAGTTTGGGGTCGTCGTGAGCGTCTGTTGGTCTAGTTTTTGCGGTGTGTCCCGCACAATCGGCTGAAGTCTGCCCGTGACGGAGGTTTTTTAGGCCGCTTCAGCATGTTGAATGCTGGTGGAGCCCGTCGGTGAGAGAAATCATTCAGAGGAGAGCAAACAAACGAGTAAAGTGGGCACACACAGAAGGCTCTTCTCATTTTTCATCTTCATCTCATCTGGTCATTCCAATACACAGATATTTTCACAACGACGTGGCCATCTGGAATGTAGCTAAGTGGTGAGTGAGAGTGGTGTGCAAATGGTCGGCAAACGCCACTTTGTTTCATCTATGTTTCATAACAACGGCTTGTATATCCACCGTCCTCGGTCTACCGGTTTCCCTTTATGAATAACCAATACGTACTACCGCTGCCTGCTGGTGTAGAGAGTTATTTCCTCTCACGCAGGTGCAGAACGTACGTGGTAATTGGCTGTGGTCTTTGCGGTGTGTTCGAGTGCAACTTCTAGGCCAAGACACAGGCGACTGCTATTGTCGCCACTAGTTCTTTGATATATGTTTGGTGTGTCTGAGCCTTAAGGAAGTCAGGTGACATTGTATAAAGAGCGACAAAGTTTGCATAGGGAGGCGGTCGGAGGGAAAGATGGTCCAAACAAACACAGGACTTAAACCCAAGAGACTTTCTGTTCGTGAATGTGAAACCAAAAGTCAACGTTGGCTTACTTTACTGTACTTTTTCTACGTAACTTACGTACTTAACTAATGCCACCGAAGTAAGTTGTGTAACAAACATAGGTATTTTATGTAACAAACAAACCACGTACTACCATATCCCCCCAGAACTTGGATAAATGCAGCTTTCAGAGGTAACCAACCAAACCACAAAACCATGATTCCTAAACCAAACCAAGTACTTTTGTTGCCTAAACGGGTTCTGCACTGCAGGGAGTTGTGCAGACGCCCTGATGGCTCGTTTTGTTGGACATTCGTAGGAGAATGCATGAAAAATGCAACATTTTTCGTAAGACATCATATGAACCGTTGTATGAAGATATGTTGGAGTAGTCGGAGCGACTTTCGT
This sequence comes from Sebastolobus alascanus, assembly GCA_916701645.2. Taxonomy (NCBI): domain Eukaryota; kingdom Metazoa; phylum Chordata; class Actinopteri; order Perciformes; family Sebastidae; genus Sebastolobus; species Sebastolobus alascanus. The sequence goes on from CAKAOJ020000058.1 coordinate 575,055, forward strand.
CCAGAAAATTGACTCTGGGTCCTTTTTCAAATATGATGCAGACATGTAAAAGGAAACGCTTCTTGAACATTTACTTTGCTGCAAATCAAACACGCAGACACATGACACACTCGTTTGCCAAATGAAGCAGAAGTGAGACAATGACCACCGTCGGCATAAAGTGGGTCACTGTGGGGAGTACGTCCAACTGACAAAAGTGCAGCTCAACATATGCACACATACACATGCAAAAAATACACATTTTAAATCATCAGACACAGATACAAATAATAACATAAGAAAGAAAGAAAGAAATACACACTGACGCTTCAAAATATTTTTGTTGAACATGTGAATCTTAATGTCAGATTGATTGTTACCAAACCAAGAGTGAACAGTGATTAGATTAGATCTGTCAGAGTCTGCAGCAGCTCAGTGCACTCAGCTGTGAAGACTTAATTACATTATCTGTCGCTACAACCAGCACTTTAATTGTTGCTAAGTTCATAATGTTTGTGTGTGTGTGTGTGTGTGTCCAGATTGAGTGACCGGTCATTAGGAGGTTAAATAGGGTCTGTTGTCCGAGTGCTCTGCTGATTAAGCTGGACTGGTCAGGACTGGTGGGCACCTGCCATAAGCAGCCTCAGTCTCATCCATCACCCGCTGACCTGGCTGCAGCCTGGCCTCTGGACGCTGCAGAGGCCCCGGGGCCCTGGAGGCTCCTCTACCCAGGAACTGACCACAACCATTACCCCCTGGACCTGGAGCCAGGATGACCCACAGAGGCCCCTTCTTCTTTCTAACCCCGGCCCCAACCCTCGCTCTGACCCTCCAAGATGACCACCACCATAAACCCCCAAAACCTGGATAAATGTAGCTTTCAGGGGTCGTTCAGAGCTCAGGGGTTGACTCCAAAATGCTGACCAAGACTAACTAAACTATAGTCTTAGCCTCAGCCTCAGCCAGGGTCCTCTCTATCTCTGGCTCCAACCCTAGGATCCAAACCTAAAGCTGACCAATGCTATTAACCCCCAAACTGAGATTTCAGTTCACCACCAGATGCCCCTTTCCCTGTCTAACTAAGGCCTCAGTCCCAAATCCAACCCTCCAAGCTGACCACTACCAAAGTTCCCCAAGACATGGAGACATGCAAGACTTGGGAGCCCTTCTCATCTCGTGGCTTCATTCCAAAAAGCTCAAGCAGCTCATGAATTCTCCAAGATCTGCAGTAAGTTTTGACCCCTACTCTTATCCTTCCAAATGCTGGTCATTTGCAAGCTGATCTGCCAAACACCAACATGATTTGAAACTAAAAAACTGGAGCTAAACAAACACTAAAATCGCCTTCTCCTTTCTGGCTTTTGTTCCATCCATAGAAACTGTGACTTACCAGTGTCTTACCCCCCAAACCTGGAGTTGAGATGACCTTTAAAAGCCCCTTCTCCTCTCTAACCCTGGTTCAAACCTTGGTCCTAACCCTCGCATCAACCCTAAAAGCCCACCAGTGCCATAACCTCCGTGACCCGGGGCCATGGCGCCCCCTCGGAGGGTCTTCATGGCAAAAAGCTGACCACTGTAACCTCCAAGACCTGAGGTCCAATTAGGTGTCGTCTTCTTGTCCAAGCCAAAACACACAGGGCGTCTGAAGCCTGCATGCTATCCTATAACTGCAATAACTTATTAACAGAGAGGTATTATTTTAATCAAACAAAGCTGACATTGTAAGCTTTTTGCAGCTACTATAGAAAACTTTACATTGACTCGAGAATTTTACATTTTGAGAAACTGAGGGAAACTGCTAGATTGCTCTGCAGCACAACGGAAGATTATTTCACAACACATAACTCTAAAATTAAAAAAACGTTCAGCTTGTAGAGAAACTGCTGATATCTCAAATACTACGGATCTTGTCTCGGTATGGTCATTTGGGGCCAGTGAAATTGTTTTGACCTATCTAAATTAATGAAACTGAAGTAGATGTTCCAGAGTTCAACCATACTTGGTGTGAAAGACTCCCAAAATCCACTTAAGGTTTCTTGTAAAGACAATCCTGACCAAAGCAAAAACATAATTGTTCACGCTGCTCTGTGCAAAAAGTTTTTTAAAACTCACTTCAGCTTTGCTTTTGTTTGTTCGTACAAATAAGCACAAATGGGTGAAGGAAATGGAAGATACTGTAGGGACATTTTTCAGTTTCTCTAGTGCTAAAAAATATGTTGGCAAAGACAGCAACCACAATAAAACATAATAAAAACAATCGTGATGTTTAAGATCAGGCACAGGTGGTTTCACACTGGTGACTTTTCGACAACTTCGACTAATTGTTGTCAAACTTGAAGCCTGTATTGCATTCGTAAAAATAAATGAACACATTTCATTCTTTAAAAGTGTCTACTTGTTCTTGAATCTACATTTTTTTTCTCTGGCAGGTATGCACCCACCTGAAGGCTCTGACACTACCAGATACTGCGGTTTAATAATATATAAATAAAAGCAGATTTAAAAACGCATCCACTCCTCCAGGACAAAGCTTTAACCAGACAAAACAAGCCAAAGGCACTCACCTAACCCAGACTCAATGCTTTAATATCATCCGCCTTAAGGAAAAAAATCAATAAAAAATAATCAGCGGCCTTGTCCTCCACAGCGCCCAGCTGTCAGCTATAAATCAGAAACAGATTAATAACCCGATTAATAACAATACATCTAAATTAAACTGCTTGTGTTCATTTTGTAATTAGGCCAAAAGGCGCCGGGGGGTCCCAGCAAAAAATCTAGCAAGAGGTGAAAGTCATGTTGACTGACAAAGACTGGACGTCACAGCAGGACGTTTGTCTTCATAATAAAAATTAATAATTGGTCACAACAACAGTGTGTCCTGAATGGCATTTAATAGGCATCCTGGTCTCCTAAAAATTCAGGCTGGTCTCATACACTGTGCGTAGCTATACCTATGAAAAGTAATGCACTGTAATTTGTGTGTAATTCATGTAATCGTGAACCAGGAAATATGAAGAGCAGCGAACGCCGCGTAGGGAGGAGGTTACGGTGCATGGGTGGGTCTAAAAATACCAGACTATCGCCCAGGAGACCGCTGTCCGTGTCCCGTGTGAAACCAGAAGTCATCTTAGATTTATCTGTCACGTAAATTACGTATTTAAGTAACGTCACTTACGGAGTTATTTTAAGCCAAACCACAATCTTTTAGTAGAAGTAGTTTTGTTGCCTAAACCTAAGGAAGTTGTTTGAAGTTTATTTTGAAAAGTTGCATGTATGCATGTAACGAGCGGAAATTGACATGTGATACTGGACATTCGTAGGAAAACGCACTAATAAATGAGGAATAACTTTTTCATAAGGTATCATACGAACCGTTGTATGAGAATACGTTGAAAAATTACATTCCCGTACAACAAATCTGCATTGTCAATTATGTTTCGAGGGAAACATATTTTCTCCCGGATTACGATTGTTTTTGACGTATCGCAAATATGTTTATGATCATAGCTCGTGTAGGGAGGAGGTCGGGGTGTTTACTTATTTGAATTTACGATCATAACTTAAATAACATAACAAACATACTTATTTTAAGCCAAACCATGATGTTTTACTAAACCTAACCAAGTAGTTTTGTTGCCTAAACTGCAAAAAAACACAATCTTACTAGTCCAAATATCCAGGCTGTTCTCAAACACCGCTTGTAGCTATACCTATGAAAAATAAATGCACTGTAATTCATATATATCCAACAAAATCAATTTGTAGGGAGGATGTTGGGGTGGGTCAAAAAATACCGGACTTTCACCCAGGAGACCGCTGTTAGTGTCCCATGTGAAACCACTGTAATTTGTGTATATCCCACAAAATCAATTTGTATGTAATTCACATAATCATGAACCAGGATATATGAAGAGCAGCGAACCCTGTATAGTGAAGAGGTCGGGGTGGATGGGCGGGTCTAAAAATACCAGACTTTTGCCCAGGAGGCCGCTGTTAATGTCCCGTGTGAAACCAGAAGTTAACATTCATTTATTTGTCACGTAACTTACTTAACTTAATTTATGTCACTTCCAGAGTTATTTTAACCCAAACCGCAATCTTTTCCTAAAGCTAACTAAGTAGTTTTTGTCACGGAACTTCTGTACTTACGTGTGGCGTAACTTAACCACGATCTTTTCCTTACTAAGTAGTTTCGTTGTTTAAACTTAACCAAGTTATTTTCTGTGAAGATGGAAGTTTATTCTGAAAAGACTGGAGTGGAAATTGATGCTGGACATTGGTGGGAAACGCAGGAAAAAAGAGGAATAACTTTTCGTAAGATATCATACGAACCATTGTATGAGAATATGTTGAGATATCACATAACCCTTAATATACGACACAATCACCTAACAAGTAACCTATCGGTGAGGTGAGTGACATGATTTTAGACAATGCATCTTGAATATCTTGTTAGGTGAAAAAACACTACTAATGAGCATTACAGGCTTATTATGACACACAACACTCCCTAATACTAGTGAAATATAGCTCAAATGAGTTTTCCCAGCTAATTTCAAGATCTCTTTTTATCTTGAAAGGCCTAAATATTACATCTTATTTCAAGAAATCTTACTTATCTTGTTTTTACTTATTAGAAGCAAAAACAACTTGTTTTCATTGTTTGTTTTACTTATTTTTGAAGTGAATTTTTTTTTCCCAGTTTCAGTTTAAAACTGCGACCATAATGCGGGAGAAAATACATTTCCATTGAAACATAATTGAGAATGCAGTTTAGTTGTATAGGAACCTAATTTCTTAGGAGTTGGGGTTGCAATAGGAAGGTTAGGGTTACAATTTATGTGGAAAAAGCCCTAATACTGGAATTCTAATGGAAGTTATGAAATCTATATGATCTCTATATAGTATGTTACATGCTCTTGTATTGGAATAGTGAAACCAGGTTTGTGTGTGGGTGTGTTTATGTGTGTGAGCTATCCGATCATGGGGCTTTTTGAGTGGTTCATGGCCTATTGAGATCTGATAGGAGCCCAGTTCACTGCTTCTTTATAAGCAAGCACAAGTGCGTGTACACACACACACACACACACACACACACTCACACACATGCATTGCCTGCCTCTTATCAGCATGCAGGGAGGCTGTAGTATTGGTAACACTAACCCAGTGATCTGCTGGCCTTGAAAAGTGAAATGCATTTACTGCTCTCCTGTTTTCAGCCTTTTCCTCTCAGATTGCTTCATTGTTGCCATCGTCAGGTTTTATTACAACAAGCAGTGGTTGTGTGTGTTTGTGTGTGTGTGTAGTAAAATATACAATGAGGTTATTGGCCATTATGGGGTTTTCAAGGCCTGGCTCAAGTTAATACATCGTAACAGTGTGAGTCCCAAAAGAACCCAAGATCAATCTCATAACATGGACAACACATTCCTAACAATCTTAACTCGGACATTCATTCTGTTAGAGAGTGTATCTATTATTGCATCCATGTTGGCTGATGATGAATTCTTTTCTCCAAGTTAGGGCTCGGTCAGATCAGCACTTATGGTAAAATTTTGCACAGAATTAAATTCCTTTGAATTGAGCTGTCAAAAGAGCCATTCATTCATGCAAAGTACTTCAGCACAATTTGGTGACTTCACAGCGTCACATTAGCTAAGGCTGGTGTCATACACTGTTCGTAGCTATACCTACGAAAAGTAATGCACTGCAATTCGTGTATATCCCACAAAATCAATTTGTGTGTAATTAACGTAATTGTGAACCAGGAAATATAAAAAGTGGTGAATGCCGCGTAGGGAGGAGGTCGGGGTGGATGGGTGAATCAAAAATTATCGGACTTTTGCCCAGGAGAACGGCGTTGGTGTCCCGTGGGAAACCAGAAGTCAACGTTGATTTATCTGTCACGTAACTTCCGTACTTAAGTTACGTCACTTCTGGAGTTATTTTAAACCAAACTACGATCTTTCCCTAAACCTTATTAAGTAGCTGTCTTGCTAAACCTAAAGAAGTTGTTTCCTGTGAAGATGGAAGTTTATTTTGAAAAGACTGTGTGCATGTAACGAGAAATTGACACGTGTTGCTGGACATTCGTAGGAAAATGAACGAAAAAAAACGTTTTTTCAAAAGATATCGTACAAAGCGTAGGAGAATACTTTGAGCTAATGCTATTTCATACTTCTCGGGTAAAATAGAAATTGCAGAACAAAAGTGTGGTGTGGTTTGTATGACGAGGTGGTGTTTGTGTGTGTTCTCCATAGACTGTATATAAGAAGTGGACGTAGTCACTGTGACGTCACCCATTGGTTTGTGGACTGCCGTTTTCAAGCCTCAAATTTTGTCCGTCGCCATCTTGGTCTTTTGCAACCAATAGTGACACGAGAGGGTGGAGCTAAGTACAACTGAACGCTGAGTGAGACATTTTCAGGCGACCAAAAAGGTTATAATTAACTTTTATGAACTGAAAACACACTGTGAAAGGGTTAAAGTTCTAAGACGAAAACACGGACAACTCCCAGATCGGACAACGCTGTGATAGTGACCTGTCAATCACAAGGTAGCAACGCCCTAAAGCATACCCTGCTTTATGGTCTATTTGACTCTAAATGGGACCATCATTTGCTAAATGAACATCATGCTGTATTGAAGAAGACTTGAAACTAGCGATTGAGACCATAAACTCATGTTTACAATGTTTACTGAGGTAATAAATCAAGTGAGAAGTAGGGTCATTTTCTCATAGACTTCTATACAATCAGACTTCTTTTTTGCAACCAGAGGAGTCGCCCCCTGCTGGCTATTAGAAAGAATGCAAGTTTAAGGCAATTCCTTCCTTAGCAATTTAGGAAGATAGCCAGTTCAGAAGCTAATGTTGCTAGCTTGATAGATAGCTTTTGATACTATAGAAGTATAATTATCAACCTTATCTAGTCCTTATCAATTGTTACTATTATTTATTATTCATTTGGGTTGTGTTTCTTTTATAGTCGGGTCCATCTGAGGTTCAGTAAGTCCAACACTTTCCCGTTACTTTTCGCTCACAGTAAACACGTGCTTAATGTTGTCAATTAAACAAAAACACTGGTTTAGGGTTAGGCAACAAAACCACTTAATTAGATTTAGGAAAAAACATGGTTGAGCTTAAAATTACAATGTTTGTAAAGTGAAAATGTGACTTTACGTTGTTAACACGGGACACGAACAGCGGTCTCCTGGATGAAAGCCCTGTGTTGTTTCTCTGAGCGTTTACTTTTGCGGGTTTATATTACATTGTCGTTAATGGAAAGCCTGCTGCCTCTCATACCGGCGCTAACTGGTGCCTTGTGTAGTAGTATCGAGCGCCAACGGCCGTGACAAAGCAGTGGTATTTGATGCCCTGGGAATGAGAACGGGCTGGTAAATCACGAACAATTCCTTTTCCCGGTTCGGTAATTTCAGACCGTATGCACCTTTAACCTTCACATGTCTGCACCCTGTCATCTCTCACACACTTTCTCTCAGTAACACACACATTAACATACACTATAAAGGCCTCACACACCCTCGTTATCTCGGGTGAAGTCACAGCTTTGCAAGGACAAGAGAGAGAAAGGAGGTTAAAGACAACTGTGACACATATTCTGCAACAAAACAGCACCGTGTGTGTGTGTGTGTGTGTGTGTGCGACTCTGAAGTGGGACACTTCTCAGCACAAAGCCATTCATCTCAGTTGCATCTGTTTACCTGTGTGTGTATTGAAATAGACGAGTATTCACCGACACACACACTTATACAGTATCACAGGAATATAAGGTGACACCTAAACTCTCACACAATACACTGTTAGTTCATACCTGCACACACACTCTATAGGGTCCTTATCAGTCTGATTTGACCCAAAAAGGATCACAGATTCTCCAACCCTGTCTTCTATAGATTATGTTCACATACTTTTAAATTTATTTTTCCAAATAGATTTGGAAGAAAATGTAATTGCTGCCTGAAATTATGTTCACTGGCAATTGTTTTTTCATTGAAGGAAGCAACACATTCTCACACCCAACTCATCAAATACCAACGTTTGGTCAGTGGCCCTACGCTTCAAACTATGATGCTCTAAGTAGCGTCAGTTTTGGAGGGACGGCGTGTCAGTTTCCGCTCTTTACATGCATAGTGTCTTTCTAAAAAAAACTTCCAACGTAGGTTTACTTACTTTTTACGTTTACCAGGTTTAGGCAACAAAACTACTTGGTTAGGTTTAGGAAAAGTTCGTGCTTTGGGTTAAAATAAGTATGTTTGTTGTGAAACTTACATACATGGCGTTAGATAAGAACGTAAGTCACATAATGAAGGTAAGGTAAAATAAGTCAACTGGTTTCACACAGGACATGAACAGCAGTCTCTGGGTGAAAGAACAGAGGAATTTAGACTTAGACCCGAGATGGACTAGAAAATATGGATCTGGAGCCCAGACTGGGTTGTGCCCACCTGCAGCAGCAAGAAACTCAGACACTATAAAATATAAATCTCAAGATACACACACACACACACACACACACACACACACTAGGCTGCGGCGCGTGGCTGCTGTAGGGAGAAGTTTGGCTTCAGTTTCCCTGGCAGTCTGCCAAGCTAAACATACACACACACACACACACACACACACACACACACATGACCATTCACAGCTTAGCGCCAAGCTCAGATAAAGGCTTCCCCCGATCTGGCTGGGTGGTTGTTCCTGTGAGTGTGGACGGAGAGAGTGGAGAGAGAGGAGGTAAAGTTTAAGTACAGTCAGACAGGAGAGAGTAAACACTGATAAGTCCCAGCTGTGTGTGTGTGTGTGTGTGTGTGTGTGTGTGTGTGTGTGTGTGTGAGTGTGTGTCTATGCGGCCATGTGTGCACGCCCCCCAAACATACACACACACACACACACACACACACACACACACACACACACACACACACACACACACACATACACACATTAAAACACTTCCGAGCCCCCCAACCTTTCCATCAAATCCATCGTCCCACACACACTTCCACCACTTTGATGAGGTGAAGGAGTGTGTGTCCGTCTGTGTATGTGTGTGTGTGTGTGTGTGTGTGTGTGTGTGAGGGAGAGCCTGATCTGTTTCGTGTAAAGATCAGAAGATTTGGCTCATGGGCACGGCGGAAGTCGAAGCCACACAGTTTGAGGAAAACAGAGAGAGAGGAAGAGGAGGAGGAGGATGAAGAGGAGTGTGGGTTAAATGGAGGAAACAGCAGCTCTATGAAGTAAATTAAAGTTATCAATGATCAGACTGATCAAATAAATGGTGAATATCAAAGGAGCAATGAAATTCTGTCATTCAACTGAGAGGCTCTATCTTCCTCTTTACTCCACCACCAGCAGCATTCTTGTTGCTAACCTAAATAAATACTGTTATACACTTCCAATTGATCTCTCCCTATTGAAATGATAAGTCATTGTTAGTTTTGGATTTGTTCTTTCTAGCCAGTAAGCTGTTTGAACCACCGACTTGTCAATCACAAAATGCCCTGATTCCAACAGACTTTATAGTTATTTATTGGCAGTTTAATGTGAATATAATTAAAACAATATCCGCAGTGAAGCAGCTAATAACTGCTTCCTATCTGCCAAAGCCACATATTTCCAAAAAACCTTATATGCAAATAAAACCAACGGTTAAAGGCATACGTTATCTCATCCAGCTGATTCGTTTCTACAAATAAAAACTTGTAAAACCACCAAAAAGTCTAATCAGGTAATTAACATTAGCATAGCTGCTCTGTTTCTGAACTTTTACAGACGAAAACTACCTCAAAAAATAGTTTTGATGCTTTTCTTACAGAAGTTTTGTGTCTTTGTTTGAGAATTTTAGGATGAGTGCCTTTGGATCAATGCATAACTCCCACATCCGACAATAAATTTCTTTTCATAATGGATTAAGAAAACGTTAACGTCCCCAAAAGGGTAATTTTTGATAGAGCACAGTAAACAATAAACATAAAATAGACACAATTAAAACACAACAACACAGACAACAACACAATCCATCATCATGATCTATCAATAAAGACATATTTGTTTTACATACCCCTCAGTCTGTGAGTAACATAACATAACATAACATAACATAACATAACATAACATAACATAACATAACTCGAGGCAAATTGTCAAACTTCTACAATGGACAATTCTTCATTCATACTCAGTTACTTAATGAGACGAAGGATGAACGGATGATATTAAGGCGAGACAGTACAGCCAAAAACAGTTTTTCATTCGCTGATCAATTTTGAGATTTTGGGCTATTTTGCTCCCATAACATGTCTTCTTTCAGATTAGTGGAAAGAAAACATCCAAAATACACATTTAATTGTTTATTTTACTACTTTGTCAATTTGCGTCTGTAGATTTCTCCTAAATTCACCATAAGTTACCATTAGGTAATGCATCATTTGCATATTTAAAAATAAAATTTCAAGAAACTTATGAAACAAAAAATAATTGTCTTGGTGGAAGTAATCATCTGGGGAAGTTTCATGGTGACATCTATTAGTTTTTTTTTTTTACCCTATTCACCTGTATTGTCTTCAAAATGTATGAAATGTTACAATCCATATCTTTAAAGATCGTTTTCTCAAAATTAGGATTTTCCTCACTCTGAGGCAGAAATCTCCACTTCAGTAGCACTTACATCCACCAAACTTTCCAGTTTCATTCCTGTCTATATTCTGAAGGTTTTTATAGAGGGGTTTGTTCATATATCATTCATAGCCTGATTTATACAGCATTTTATTCCTAAAGACATGGCAAAAACGGATTTTGTTAATGGCAGTTGACAGTGATAAAAAGAGATATCCAAAATCCCCTCTGTAAAAACCTTTGACTCAACAAAATGAAACAATAATTTTGAACCTGGCTTTAACCAACATTCAGATTTCTTTTCTGGAAAAATTAGCACTTATTTAATAAGCATATTTTTGCTTATTTAAAAATACAATTTCAGAAAACTTGTAATACAAAAAATAATTGCCTTAACGTAAGTAATCAACTGGGGAAGTTTCATGGTGATATCTATGAGTTGAAAATGTTTCCCTATTCGCTTGGGCTGTTGCCCTTAAGGAAGAAACAAAGGGAAGAGGGAACAAGAAGGAAAGGATGTATTAAAGTACGGAGGAAGACCTCATCTGATTGGTTCGGTTTGGAAAACAATCACCCACAATTTAGAATAGACATGATTATAGATTAATGGGCAAATAAAGGACTCGCTGACACATGACAGAAACTACAAACTGACTGTGTTTCGTTGTGTTTATCTCTGTTGCTCGAGTTTTCAGGCTGAAGCTGGATGTCGGGCTCCATGGCGGTCGGCCTGATGACACACAGCTCTGTCTGGCCTGTGGTTTAATCTCAAGTGGTCAACAGACCCCCCCGCAGCAGAGCACACACACACACACCCATTGGATGCAGGAACAAACGCACACATAGAAACATACATCAAGAGATACACAGATGCAAACACACACAGGATGAAAACATGCTGCTCAAGAACAAGCTGAATCACACGTGCACACCCACACTCCCACGCACGCACACACACACACACTTACACGTATGCACAAACAGCTGTTTCCAACATGCTGAGGCGGTCTGGAAACCACTTCCTCTCAGCGGCTCAAACACATTTTATACATTTACTGTTCGCTCAAACAGGCAGGCAGAGCACTTTCACTGCACACACATGCGCTGGGTGTGTGTGTGTTTGTGTGTGTGCATGTGCATGTGTGTGTGCATGAGAAAGAGTAAAAGGAAGAGAGGGATGTGTTTTTGCATGTTTGGATGAAATTGAGTGCGCTTTCAAGAGAAACAGAGTTAATCTGAGCACTTTGTATAAGTTTGAGGGAACTTTTTATGATGTGTTTGTGTGTGTTTATGTGTGTGTGTTTATATGTGTGTGTGTGTGTGTGTGTGTGTGTGTGTGTGTGTGCGTGTGCGTGTGTGTGTGTGTGTGTGTGTTTGAGAGACAGAGAGAGCATGTGTGTGAGTGTCAGAGCCAATAGTTGCTCTGATATTAATTGTAAAAACGTGCTAAGTGAGTGTTAAATTTTTATCTCCAGACTGCCCCGCAGGAGCGCAACGCAGCGAGTCCGAAGTGTGACTGGGATAATGTGTGTAATCACTTCACACACACACACACACACACACACACACAAAGATACACACTCGACACACTCCTTCATGTCATGGCTGGTGGCCAGAGTCTGCTTGGCTCAGATTGGCCGGCGCTCTGTAAATATTTAGAGGAAGCGGAAGGGTCCACGGTCCGGCCTGTCGCCACGGGAGACGAATCGCCTCTCATCCCTCAGCCCCTCCCCAGACATACACACACACAAAGACACACACACATAAAGACCAATACACACACACACACCCATCTCCGGTCCGTATAGGGTCTATAGCCGCGGCCACCGGGTTGGACGGATCAATCACACACACACACACACACACACTGCAGGGTAGATATTAGACAAGGTGTTGATATGCCCCCCCCCCCCTCTTTCTCTCTCTCTTCAACCCCTGGATGACCTTTCACCTCACTTCTGTGTCGCTCCGGCCAATCAGAGGTCACCTCTCCCTCCCTCACTCTGTCCCGTCCAGACACATGAGAACCAGTTGGTCCTTTATTCTGAATACAAACACTCACGTGTTGCTCACCATGTTTACAGACTGCCGAATGGATTTGTGTTACAACAGGGAAACCCATATTAAAGAAACTTGTTTACTGTGTTTTGACATATGTTTTTTTATGAATTGCTTAAACACAACACATGTTTAGGGCAGCAAATAACAATCAGTTTAATAATTGCTTAATTTGTCAACCATTTTTCAAAAGGTTTGTCTTTCAGGTATAAAATGTAGGGCTGTCAAAGTTAACGCGATAATAACGCCTTAACGCAACTTTCGTTTTTTGAGTTGTAGCGGGCTCAGTTGTAAAGCTAGAGTGAAGATACAGGTATCATATGAAACTAGAAATCCTAAAGATTCACCATGTCGCACTAGCTTGTCGCAAAGGAGGCTAAATAACGCTCCAAACTTGCACTAAATTTTGGCAAGGAAAAACTGGCATGGCCATTTTTAAAGGGGCCCCTTGACCTCTGACCTCAAGATATGTGAATGAAAATGGGTTCTATTGGTACCCACAAGTCTCCCCTTTACAGACATGCCCACTTTATGATAATCACATGCAGTTTGCAGCAAGTCATAGTCAAGTCAGCACACTGACACACCGACAGCGGTTGTTGCCTGTTGGGCTTTAGTTTGCCATGTTATGATTTGAGCATATTTTTTATGCTAAATGCAGTACCTGTGAGGGTTTCTGGACAATATTTGTCATTGTTTTATGTTGTTAATTGATTTCCAATAATAAATATATACATACATTTGCATAAAGCAAGCATATTTGTCCACTACCATGTTGATAAGAGTATTAAATATACTTGACAAATCTCCCTTTAAGGTACATTTTTAACAGATGAAAAATGTGTGATTAATTTGCGATTAATCACGATCATCTACGGTGCGATTGATCATGATAAAATATTTTCATCAATTGACAGCCCTAATGAAATGTAAAAAAAAAAATGAAAAATGCCTATCACAAGTCCAAAGAGCCCAAGGTAAATTCTTCGCTTGTTTCGTCTGACCAACAGTCATATTCAATCTAGATACAAAACAGACAACCAGCAAATCCTCTCATGTCACAGGCTGTAAAACTTGCGATTCATTGACCATCATTTCAGTGCCTGATATTTTCAGATTACTCTATGACCTTTAAGGCAGCCTAAGCTTTAAAAATCAACTTGTACAAACTTGCATGAGTTATGTAATCCATCAAAGTGAACATTTAGGCTTCTTTGGTTTTCGTCAAAGTCCGGACAGCATGAAACATGGCCAATGCTAGCTGACATGAAAGAACAGTTAAAACTTTCCCAGTTGAAACAAATTCCTGAAGACCTCTCTCCATTTTTCTCTCGTAGATTGTTAGATGGACAAGCTGACTTGTTTTGTTTCCGGTTCGCAACCTCTACTTCTTCTTCTGCTCTGTTAACTGGCGGATTACAGCCATGCGTAGCCTATAGTGCCAACATCTGACCAAACTACACTGTAGCTGAGTTTATTTGCTCCAAACCAGTTGATGGAAACGTACCTAATTCACATTTCTTTTTTTGCAACATTTCAAAAGTTTGCTTAAATTAAATTGAATGGAAACTATTGGACATACAGCTGTTGAAAAGCAACAATTTTAACTATTCGGACTAAATTCACATGGTCCTTTTCACCACATTTGTAATCCCTGTTATTTGTCTTCAGTTTTTTTAATGCACCTTTGTCATATTTGACAAGTAAAATAATAGGTGTGAATTGTTCACTGTGCTGGACTGGTTCTTGCTGAAAGTTGGTTTTCATCAGCCAATCAAGATGTGGTTTTAAGTCACCAATTTCATAAAAGAGATGAAGCCCAAAATGATTTTCGATTTTAAAAAAAAGGTAACTGTAATCTTACCATCTCATTTAGAAAAGGGACTGTTCCACGACAGTGGCATGTGTTTCAGTGCCAACGCAGGAAGTAGTGCCCTTTAGATAGCGAGTTGCCAAGATAGTCTATGTAGCGAAATATTTAAAAACATTGGCATTGGACATAAAACAAAACATTGGAAATTAACGTAGTCCAGGATTTTGCAGAATTGTCTATGATGTTCTCATTTGGCGATTGCAAGGGCGAAAGGGAGATATGTCCCCATGTTGGGACTTTTCAAAATCTGATGTTTGTCCTCCTAACTGTTATTATACCAGGCGTCACACTAGAACACTGGGAAGAACCTCTATGTATCATACAGAGTCATTATTATGGTCTGGATGCTGTGCACTTTGACCTTTAACCTGCAGGTTGTTGTCATTCAGGAACTAAAACTTGGGTGAGCAAAAAGCAAAGTAATTAGAGAGGAAAATATAAACGGGGCAACACACACACACACACACACACACACACACACACACACACACACACATGCAGGTCCACGCCCACTTCTAGGCCATTACCTCTCTACCTTCCGCTGTAATCTGCCTCTGTCTCTCTCTCTTCTGTCAACCAGCCATACGTCTTCTGATACCACCACACACACTTCCATTACTGCTTCATCATGCTGACCCCACATCAACCCCCGAACGTCAGCTCTGACCCCAGTCTACCCTTCCTCCACCGATCCCTCTTTTCTCCCCTCCTCCTCTTCTACCTCCTTTCCTTCTTTACCCCCTCTCTCCTCCATCTTCCCTTTTCCACTTCATCCCTCTTTCCAGGCTCCCTTCTCCCCCCCCCCTCATCACTTTTTTATTCATTTCTTGCCCTCCTCTTTCTGTCTCTCCTCCCTCGACATGAAAGAGTCATTGTGTGGCAACGTTGAAGGGGGAAAGAGAGGCAGAGCAGAAGGAGAGACATCAAACATGGAGGTGGAGGTGGAGGAGAGATAATGAAGGGATGAATGAGTGAAGAGAGAAAGGAGCGAAGGAGTGATGGAACAGCGTTGATAGTTAATGTTAAATGTCTTTTAACATCTTGGGACCATGTGGGGAATAAGTGTTCTAACTTTAAAATGCTATTTCTTGGACAAATGTGTTTTGTTCGAGGTTCTTTATTTGTCATTTGTCAATTCCAGTAAAGCCGTCATTGGCAAAGGAAATCTTTGGTCTCAGGTTCCTTCAACAATGCTCAAAATATGGATAAAAGGGGAAATCACACAGGTAAATGTGGAAGCAAAATGATAATCTAAGTAATAAAAAAATGCAGTTAAAATAAATATAAACATAGCTAAATATAAAGTAGTAATGCAAATGTAAATTTGTAATTTTGTTGACGACAGTATTACAGATGGGAAAACTGAATGTAAACAGGATGTGCCAGATAAAACAAAATAGAAGAAGAAAAAGAGCAAAGTTGAGGAGGAGCTCGAGACATGGCAGCCATCCACGGCATTTGTAGAGCTTAAATAAATAACAATAATTTATAAAAAACAATCAGTCTGACAATATCTGTAATTCTCTCCTTGTTCAGTCGAAGGATTTATTTCTTAAGATCTGAACTTTATCATGAACAATTGTAAAAAAAAAAATGAATTAAATTCAATATAAAGTTTACTTTATTTTGCCAATCCTGAATTTAAAAAGTAGCCTAAGAACATAAATGTTTATTTTGTTGTTTAATACCTACACCTACCTTTTTAAATTCCTAAAGGATGCAAATGTATTCTATTTATTTGAAATATGAAATACTTACCTTGTTTACATGTTCAATAGATATTATTATTTTATTACAATTTCAGTCCTAATTCCCTGTATTTGATTCAACATCAATATAGCATTAATATTACAGAGTATGCTGTATTTATTATATAATAAATGTTAACATCCATCAGATTTTATGATCAGTGTTTCTGTCCTTATTTTATTTTTTGTAGGCCAGTTATTTCCAGTTCAGTGACTATATAAGTGATACTACATTTTTTTTTCTATATTCTCTGTCTCTCTCTGTCTGTCAGAAGTTGCCTCCCCCTCGTTTTCTTGTCTTTTCCATCCGTCCATTCATCATCGCACACTGTATGAGCAAGGAGGTTAAACCTGTTTGTCGGCGTCTCGGGAGTTTGATGTCATTTTTACGAGCTTGTCGGGGCATTCCTGACCGCTGTTCACCAAGTTTAACACACTGCTAATTAGAGACAAAGAAAAGGACAGAGAGAGAAGGAGAAAGAGAGAAAAGGGAGGGGGGGAGGGAAGAGAGTGTTTGTGAGTAAAAGGGCGGGGAGGAGAAGAGTGAGTGTAATAGCTCCTATTAGCACATACCTTCAAAGAGCAACATGTTTTACAGACTCGCAGTACATCATAACTGTCTGTGGAGGAGGAGAGAGGAGACAAACTGCAATATGCAAATTTCACTTTACAGTAATTTCTGTTCAGCTTCTTAGTTTTGTCATTATAGTTGTTTTTTTCAGCTCGTATCATAGGAGATGATTCATATTTCACTAAATCCTCTTTCTAGCATTAAGGGGAGACACCCCAGGTGAATAGGGTAAAAAAAATTGAACTAATAGATATCCCCATGAAACTTCCCCAGTTGATTAATTACATTAAGTCAATTATTTTTTTGTATTGCAAGTTTTCTGAAATTGTATCTTTAAATATGCAAATGAGGCACTTTCTTATGATAATGGCATTATCTTATTTCTTCCTACAGGCCGTCACTCTGATGAACACTGAGTCAGTCATACACTGTCAATAACCCTCTAAGACCAAGATATCCACTGCTGCCGTTGTAGATTAGAATTTACAGTCTTTATTTCACATTTTTAGATTAGAATTTATAGTCCTTAATGCACTTTTTTTTGTAATATGTTCATATCTGTCACTGTAATTATAAATCCTGCTCACTGTACATACAGTATATAGACATCTTCACATGTACATATTGTACATAATCATCCAGTCCATGTCTATCCATCCACTATTTATTTCTTTGCTATTGCTATTTGTATTGTTTACAACTTCCAGAACACTTGACTTGTATATAGACATTTTATTTTTATTATTGTATTCTTATTTTATTGTTGGTCATCATTGTTCCTAGCTGTTATTCATATTCTGTGTAAGTACACTGAGAGAGCATAAAACCAGAGTCAAATTCCATGTTTGTATATACAGTATTTGGCAAAATAAACCTGATTCTGAAATACTGTATGTGCTAGTTCTCATACATTTCCAGAACAGAAATCTGAACATTGGATGAAGCCAGGTACAGGTAATTCTTGTTTCATTTTGTTGACATATTAGTGTCAAAGGTTTATACTGGGGGAATTTTGTATATCTCTTTGGATCACTCCATAAATCAGAAAATACTGTCAATAACCATAAAAAAATCCATTTTCCAAATGAACAAACCCCTCTGTAGAAACCTTCACAATATAGATAGGAATGAAACTGGAACGTTTGGTTTATGTAAGTGCACTTAAATTAAGACAATTATTTTTTTGTATTACAAAATAGGACAAAAACTCAAAATTGACCAGTGCATGAAAAAGGATGTTTTTGTCTGGGATGTCTCTTGTATAAAATCCAATGTTCTGTTTTATTTCGCAGACTATCGCTGGTGGAAGAGTCTCATTTTGGTTTGAATTAGGCCATTTATCACTCGTACGGAGTACTAGCATGTTCAATTCCTGTCCAACTGAGTACTGTTCAGAACATATTTATGTTATAGTTATTGTAAGTGTTGGACAAAAAGTAGATCCTGTTCAAGCAAGCTGCAAGAGGACAACATTTATAACTGTTTAGATTTTTACAGCTATCAGGAGTATTTGTTTTTGACAATTTGATTTGTTTTGAAGAAGAAAATATGGAAATTAGACATAGCGAGAAGAAAACTGCTGAAACTTCTTTCAAAATGTGAGTTATTGTATATACTGTATGTGGATTTGTAATGTAACAACAGGCACAAATGATTTAGAAATGAATGGGGAATTAAAAAAGTCAAATCATGCTGAGCTTGTCCTGAAATTGAGATGGAAGGAGCGAGGAAGAGGAGCAGGCTGTTCTCATGCATCGTTCGTACCTATACCTACGAAAAGTAATGCACTGTAATTTGTATATATCCCACAAAATCACTTTGTATGTAATCCACGTAATTGTGTACCAGGAAGTATAAAGAGCGCTAAAGGAGGTCGGTGTGGGTGGGTGCATCAAAAAACACAGGACTTTCACCCAGGAAACCGTTGTTCGTGTCCCATGTGAAACCAGAGGTCAACGTTGATTTATTTGTCACGTAACTTTCATACTTAAGTTACGTCACTTCCAGAGTTATTTTAAGCCAAACCATGATCTTTTCCTAAAGATAACTAAGGGGTTTTGTTGACTTAACATAACCAAGTTGTTTTAAGACGGAAGTTTATTTTGAAAAGACTGGAGCGTAAATTGACACTGGACATTCGTAGGAAAATGCACTAATGATGAGGAATAACTTTTTGTAAGATATCATACGAACTGTTGTATGAGGATACGCTTAGAGGAGAAGGAGGAAGAGGAGAAGTAAAGAGGGTGAAAGGAGAGGATATAATGAAGAGAAAGAGAGCTGAGAGGAGTAGGAGGAAGAGGAGAAGAAAAGAGGGTGAGAGGAGAGGATATAATGAAGAGAAAGAGAGCTGAGAGGAGAGGAGGGGCAGAGTTTGTTTGCTGGGTTATCTGTCACATGGTGCAAACACCAAACTGCAACTGCTGTTGTTCCCTAGGGGACCCTGACGTGACCTCATCTATAATGTTTAAGCACACACTGAAAAGTTAAAGGGCCAAGAAGAACCAATGAGTATTCACTAATAATCAAAGAGTGTTACTTGAGGAATCCGATCACTGATGGTGCCTCTTCTGTAGGATGTCAGTCATGTAGTACAGCTAAAGTTATATTCTTACATATGCATTGGTGTTGCAAATTGCTCTGGAATACCACTAGGCTATAGCCCGCGGGTGTGGACATATATGACATATTTTTTTTACATTTTATTCTGACCTCACATGTGACACTTTTCATATCAGAAAATGTTTTTTCACATGTAAAAGTTTTATTTGACATGCAAAGAGGTGATCCCAAAAAGTACATGCATCTTAATTCACTTGCAGGTTTTCACATTTGACACTTGCAACAATAGAAAGGCAATTCATCCCTACGAAATAGTTCAGTAGCAAGCAATACAATACAGCAACACAGCACAAAAAAATATTATAGAATGAAGTGGTTTTGGCTGATGCTTATGCCTTATTACATCTACTCTATTTACAACACATACTGTAACTTATTTAGGCATATACTATAAAACATATTAATGCCAAAGTGCGATTTCGTCACACACACACTTTTAGACTGTTGAAATTATTTTTAATTTGGGTTTTGGTGTAGAAAATGTATTTGGTCTCAATTATTACCAAGCACAAACATAAGAATGTTTCTAAGTGATGTAAGACGAATGATTTAATGATTTATGATTTATTTTGATTTTATTTTATTAAGGATCCCCATTAGTTGGTGCCATAGCAACCAACTAATCTTCCCGGGGTCCACATTAAGTGCATACAAACATTAAAAAAATAATACAAAATACAAATACAAGAACAGAAGAGAGTTAGAAATAACTAGTTACAGATAAAACTTAGAGACATGACACCTGAGATAGCATACCAAAGCAAACCACTTACAGTCTTAGATCAAATTTGAGTTTCTTTTTGAACGCTGATTTACTAACAAAACAGCCGAGATTTTGAGGCAAATTATTCCAGAGAGAAGTTGATCTCTAAATAAAAGATCGTAATAACGCATTAGTTCTAGGATGAGGCAGTACAAGCTGACCATTTCTGGTGTTATAGTCATGCACAGTATTACCATAAACAAATTGATTCAACAAAAAACAGGAGTATTGCTATTAATGACTGACTTGAACATTACAAGTGTATTGAATGATGACCTACTGGAAGCCATCAGAGGCCCTCGTGCATACGATTCACGTTGGATCTAAGTGAACAACCCAGAACCAACCGTGCTGCCCTATTTTGTGCAACCTGGAGCTTCCTGAGCTCACCATTTGCAGCAGATGACCAGACCATAGAACAATAGTCAAGGTGACATAAAATTAGACTTTGAACGATCTGACATAGAAGGGGACGACCAACAAAAGAAGCACATGTCCTGGAGATACCAACTCCAGGAAATGTGCTTATTTTATGACGTTAAGGTAAAGGTTTTTTTCCACTGTGCTTCATGGTTCCATGAGTGCAGCCCCAACCCGTCAATATCAGTCCCATGCCCCCACAGAGAGGGAATGAACCTCTAACCTGTTACCCAACAGAGTTTTAGTTACTCAGTAACTCCCAGCCTCACTTATCAAACACCTTCCTTAGGACGCCTATCAACACCAGTAGCGTGCTAACACTAACTACTTCCCCTCTGCCTTCCTCTTCCTCCCGTCCTGTCATCAGGTGACTCCTCCTCTTCCCCCGCTCCATTCCCCAGCAGACAGTCCTTATCTGACCTTTGACCTGTGATGAGCAGAGATAGAGGAGACAGTCCACACTCTCACACTTTAAAAAACAACAAATCAGCTCTTGGTAGCTCTGGAGCCTCGGGTGATAGCTCACATGTTCATGTTTGTGTTAGCGTGTTAGCTAGCAGCGAGCTGGCTTTTGAGTCTTATTCTTCCTTCGACTGGAACTTATGAGGTCAATTACTTTTAATAAGGGAAGTTAAGTTCACATTAGTCACAAGTAGTGTTGTAAGTGTGGTAACACTTTATAATAACCAACATTTAAAAATGGTAAACTGATTAATTACCTTAGTTAACACGTATTATACTCTTAACAAAAAATGAAATGCTAATTAATAATTAGGTATAATTTATGTTATTCCAACAGTTTATTGTTGCACACATTATAACATTTTGTATATATATATATATACCTTGTTAAAAGGTCAATAAATACTTCGAAACCATCTATAAACATTATTTAGATACTTTAACAATGGTTACTAATTGGTTACTGGTCCATCTACATATGTAATGTTTATAGATGTTTTACAAACAATTGCATAAAGGTTTAAAATCATTTGGTAATCTCAAACAAAAACTTAATAGTATATAAAAAGTTATAATGTGCACAGCAATAAACTGTTAATACTTTATTAATGTAATCAGAATGGACCTGTTATCGTTTCCTATCAGCTATGATACAATATACAAATCATAAACTAATTATTTCATTTTACACAAACTAATGATAAACTAACAGAAATTATAGCATTACTAAACAATATTAATTATCATTTCATTGTTTGGTAACAGTAAAATAACTATTAACTAAGTTTGATTAACTATCAATTCACCATTTATAAATGATGGTTATTATAAAGTGTTACCAAAAGGAACTTATACTTTTTTTCCAGTGTTCATAACAACTTGTGAATTCAGAGCTAGTTCCTGTTAGCCTCGTCTATACAGTGTGTTTTCATTCATGAGACTTTATGAAGAAGTTAAACATGTTCCCGGTGTTTTCTGTCTATTAGAAAATAAATGAGTATCTACGACAGTACTGCACAGTGAAGTTGAGCACCATGCCATATTAGCGAAGATATCAACAACTACAGCTCAGATGAGGTTTAAACATGTAAAAACATTATATATATATTTTCTTAATTTTAAACTTTATTTGAAATTGCACCAGAAAAAGTACAATTCTGCAGTAAATTTCTTCCGTTTCTATCACTGGCTACATTAAATCTTTAAGATCTTATAACCAGACAACAATGCAATATGCTGGTAAAGGCTGTATGAAACTTTAAGTTTGCAGTCACAAATGCAGCACTTTGTTTTGGTGGCAAACTCATCACTGGGTCCTGTGTAAACAACTGCATCAAGCCTTTCGATCACAATGAAAAAGAGCTAAATAAATAGTGCATTAAGGATAGAGATAGGACAGGATATTGTTAAAGTGGTCATGACATGGTAACTAACCTACAGCAAGTGAAATTGTTCAAATAAACATTAAAAACAAAGTTGAATTGTGTTGGAGACAAGTGGAATTACCTCAACATGTTAGCAGATATTCACTTTTGTTGGCAGAAAATAAGATTTTATGAGTCATTACAAGATTAAATGACTTGTTAAGGTGGATATTTTTTCTGTGGAAGAGTTTCCTAACCAGAGAGGAGGGGTGTGTCTCCATGTTCGTGTGTGTGTGTGAGGGGTGTATTTTGTTTTGGTCTGATCTGACTGAGCTCTTAATGTGAAGCAACGCTAGAGGTTAAAAGGGTGGAGAGAGAAAGATAGAGAGAGGTATAAGAGACAGGGAGTGTGTGTGTGTGATCCTCTGTAATTTGTCCAGGCCTTGCACTGAGCCTGTAATTACCCTCCTGGCATGCACACGTGCACACACACACACACACACACACACACACACACACACACACACACACACACACACACACACACACACACACACACACACACACACACACACACACACACACACACACTGCACGGCCACAGGATGTGTCTCACGATAGCTCACGTGAAAGAGATAAGTGCAAAACACAGATACCACACACTGCACAAAGCAAAAGTGACACACACACACACACACACACACACACAAACACAGGTAACCAGGTATGTCTCATTAAGTGTGAAGAAGAAAACTGCAGCTATTGCGACACACACAAACACACACACACACACACACACACACACACACACACACACACACATACACACACTGTCATGGCGTTGAATAATGGCTGGTAGACACACTGACACATTGGACTGACTGTCTTCTAGCTGGTTAATATTTAGTTAACCAGCTACTCACATGATCAGAAACACACAGTGGGAGACAAGACTGATAGAGTTACAAGAGTTGACAAAGTGTGTGTGAGTGAGAAAGAGTAGGAAGAAAAATAAAAAAGAAACATAATTCAAAAAAGAACAAAAGATAGAAGTGAGAAATGAACACATACTGTATTTGTGTGTGTGTTTGTGTGTGTGTTGTGTGTGTGTGTTGTGTGTGTGTGTGAGCGTAACTGTTGTTTCTCCAGAAAGCAGTCATCCCAAGACAAACAGGTGTGTTAGACTGGCTCCAGACACACACAGACATTCCTATTGTATGACATTACTCATGTAGTACAGTTACCAACTACGCATGCGCATTCAGATCCAGACGTAGATTACAAACGTATCAACATTTTCTAATATGACAATGATTTTGTTTGCACAGTGCACCTGATCTCTCCTATCCATTTTATTTTATCCTCAGTCTATTCAGGCTGGTCTCATACGTCGTTTGTAGTCATACCTACAAAAAACGTAAACTTTATTACATTCATTCATCATATACATACAAGTACATACATGAAATCTGACCTCTGCATTTAACCCATCCAAGGCATTGTAGGAGCAGTGAGCTGCTGTAAAGTGCCTGGGGAAAAGTAAATGCACTGTAATTTGTATATATCTCACAAAATCAATTTGTATGTAATCCACTAAAGTATGAACAAGGATGTATTAAGAGCAGTGAACGCCGCATATACAGAGGACGTCGGGGTGGATGGGTGGGTCAAACAACACTGGACTTTCGCCCAGGAGACTGGTGTTTGCACCCCCGGGTGAAACCAGAAGTCAACGTTGATTTATTTGTCACGTAACTTCCGCACTTAAGTAACGCCACTTATGGTGTGGCGTAACCACTTCCGATGTAGTGTAACTTAATCATGTTCTTTTCCTAATCCTAGCTAAGTGGTTTTGTTGCCTAAGCCTACAACCCAGTCACATAGCAGTTCGTGAAATAGTCACGAAATTTAATGTATTGATTCGTGCACATAGACACGAATGTCAAATTATTTTCGTGATGGTCAGCACGAAATTAATTCAGATATAATCCGGGCAATTGTGAACCGGGAAGTATAAAGAGCGGCGAACCGTAGGGAGGAGGTTGGGGTGGATGGGTGGGTCAAAAAACACAGGACTTTTGCACAGGAGACCGGCGTTCGTGTCCCGTTTTATTTTGAAAAGACTGGAGCGGAAATTGACAAGTGCGTCACGTGTTGCTGGACATTTGTAGGAATAAGCATGAAAAATACATTGTCGTGCTGAGTGTCACGATAAAAAAGGGAAATTCGTGTCTATGTACACAAATAGATACAATTTTGTGACTATTTCATTAACTACTGTGAGACTGTGTTGAAACCTAACCTAGTTGATCCATGTGAAGATGGAAGTTTATTTTGAAAAGACTGGAACAGAAATTGACGCTGGACATAGGTAGGAAAACGCACGAAAAAGGAAGAATAACGTTTTGTAAGATATCATACGAAGTGTTGTATGAGAATACTTTGATAAATAAAACCTCATTGAACCTTGCAAACTAAGTTTTTTTTATTACAAGCAAATATTTGCGACACAAACCAAAATGCAGCCCTGAGGTAGTGATGCTTCAGTCATTCCTTAGGACAAAAGAGTCAACGGCAGGAAGTGCTTTTTTACAAGCCTTCTCTGGTAACACATTGAGATTTATTGTACAGACTTGAAGGTTTGAGTTCAGAGTTAGAGGTTTAGATCTTTTGAACTCTACGAAAACTTTATTAAACTGTGTTGTTATACACAGATATACATAACATAACAGCTGTGAGTGTGCGTGTTTATGTGTGTCCTGACGTAACCCCCGCTCTCTCTATCAGCACTTGGTTCAAACCCACAGGAAGCCACACATATGCCAAACCCTGCAATCATTAACCTGCATCACACACACACATGCACACTAACCCACATGCACACATGCAAGCGCACAAACTCGTGCATTTACACACGCAGTGGCACAACAAAAAAATACACACATCTAGACACGCAAACACAGAAACACACATGCTGTTTAATTTTCAATGCAGGTAACACACAGTTCCTACAAAACAAGACAGAGTCATGCTACCGACCAAACCACCACGACTAGTCATCAGCTCGTCAACAAACATACCACACACACACTACACACACACACTACACACAATCTCAGCAGTCAGGGCCTGGAGATATGGAAGCTGCTAATGCCTCAGTTGAGGCCCGAGCAATCAATCACTGATAAAACACACCAGCTTTATGGTCTTGGAACAAGGTGAGCACTGTTTACACACACACACACACACACACACACACACACATAGAGAGTTTGTGAAATAGAAAGTATGGAGGCCATCGGCTGGCCCTGCAACACCCTGATAAAATATGTCACCAGGTCACTATGAGCCATCACATACACACAGCTAACAATGGAGCAAACAACAGAAAAGTGGACTTACTATCATAAACCCTTCTTTCCCCTCACAGCCCTGTTGAGCAAACCTGGCGACCTGTGACCGTTAACCTTTAACAACAAGCATGCAGTGGCGTGGTTACCAGAAACCTTAAAGGTATATTAAAGCTTCAGCAGGCAACACGTTTTTGGCATCATTGGGCAAAAATTCCATAATAACCTTTCAGCATATTGTAATTCAAGTGTTATTGTGTTATGTCCCACTCTGTCTGTCTGCTTGAAAAAACTCCTCCTTTGTTGATGGTGACACATCATGTGAGCAGAGCTCATAGTGATTCAGCTTGGATCCTCTTGGGTATTGAGGTGTACTCTGACGTTCGAGCTAATTTTTGCTATAATACTGTATGACCACAAGACATTTATGCATCTGTAATTTTTGCCCCAAAAAATCAATATACCAACTATACAGATGTTTTGTTATTTTCCTCTCATCTGTGCATTTATGAAGTAGATTTGTTCCTGAGATATGTGTGAATTATTTGCTAAACTCACAAGGGCGAGTCTTTGCTTTAGTCTGCCGAAAGTCAATTTCTCTCACTTACCTTTAGTGGTGTGTAACCATGTGGTTAGTTTGGGTTTTATCTGTCGAGATTCTGAAATATATGTCTGATTTTTGCCTCTGCCCTAACATAACCAACCCAGTCGCCAGAAAAAATGATGGCATTGTACATTTCTGCAAACCACAGGATACATTGAATGTTTCTGTTTGGGCGTTTCTGAACAAAAACTATAATGCATAGATATCAGCTTTGTATCACGCTTGCAGAAATGCACAATGCCATGTGGTTAACGTTATGAAACGATTGGTTAGGTTTAGGCAACAAAACTGCTTGGTTGAGGTTACAAAAAAGATCATGGTTTGTGTTAAATAATGTAACAACATAACGTAACAACCGTAACAACATAACTAGCAAAAATAAATAACAACTGCCCTTAGCGGACTTTCTTAGACCCAACAAGTGTAAAGTCAACATATATTTCTGGTTTCACAGAGGACTCGAACAGTGGTCTCCTGGGTGAAAGTCCTGTGTTTGTTTGACCCATCCACCCTTTGTGGACTTAGTATTCCTTTAATTAAAGTCAGAAGTTAATTAACGTTACTGTGAGGAACTTTCAACTGGTTATGAAACAGTTTCAATGTAATACTGATGCCTCTGTATGACCTACATAAGTAAACAAGACCATCAGTGAGAAGAGCGGCTATTTCTATATAGTTATTCTTAATGCTGGTCATCGGTGCCACCGGGTCGGATTCCGCGCAGAATCAGACAAAATCATGCAGGTTCACCAGAAACTCCTTCAGCTCAGACTCTAGCGTGGCCTCTGGACAGACCCAGATCCAGCTTTGCTGCTGCCGTTGACCTGCAGTCGGAGCGCCGGCTGGAGGTTGAGAGCTCTGCGCTCGACCTGCAAATTTCGCCTCGCTGCTCTGCCAGTCCCCACTGAGAGCCAACACGACACCACGCTGCTGGAGACCCAGGCTGCATTGCTGGGCCCGTTGGAGGGAAGGGAGCCAAGGGAGAACCAGAACCAGGAATGAGCAGGGCAGACTGTCAGACTCTGCTGCAGTAAAATGAGAGGTTTTCTGAAGGGACTCTGGTGCTCGGAAACACTATCGCTTTTGTCCACAAATTGTCCAGAATCAACACAAAATTTCAGTTCCACATAGTGGCTTTAATTTCCTTAAACACAACATAATGAATGATTTTATCTCCTGACTGACTAACTAGAGTTCAATCAGGAGAGACCCCATATAGAATGAACAGTACATTTATTTAATGATACATATTAGCGAAACATTGCAAAGTCTTTGCCGATTAGACTCCAGCGTGACGTAGTACATCAAAAGGGGGTAGTGATGCCGTGATGAGATTAGGATATATTCCCCCCTGGAGTCTACTGGTGGTGGTGGTGAAAGGAGTAGCTGAAGATCCGATGAAGGGATGTGGAGCAGGCCTGTGCACAGAATCTGATGAAGCCTGAGGTGATGGGTTGGAGGCGGGTTGCCTCGAGTCGCAGTGAATTGAAAACTGACAGCTGCGGAGAGGAGAACAGTTTTAAAATGTGATTGCAACGATATGATTGGCTCATGGAGAGCGTGTTAGAATCTGTTTGGTTATCTAAGAGTGAACCACCCACATTCAGCTGATAGAGTAGGAGCTAGTGAGAGAGAGAGAGAAAGATGGAAAGGTTGTGAATAATAGAGTGTTAAGGGTCTTCCTGTCTGAACTTTCGCTTAAGCTTCATTTGAACCAGACATTATCTGACTTGCTCCAACTTGGTTTGGTCAGTTGTGAACCCAAATCATGAACCCCCACCACCTCCACCCCCACAAACACTTCACACAAACGCTGACCAAACTGACCCACACACAGTGACCAAAGGGACCCACCAGCTCTGCAATAACAAGGTAACAAGGTGACAGACACACAGACAGACGGAGTCATGGGGAAGATGGGCTGAGGGGGGTTCAAACAGCTGAGGGTACAAATTGATTCTAATTGATTTTTGCACGCACACACACACACACACACACACACACACACACACACACACACACACACACACACACACACACATAGGAACACACAGATTGACCAAGAACACACACAGGCACACCCTGACCCTAACCCCACACACACATTCACACAGGTAATAAACAGACTGACACACAGTAGAAATGACAGAGCTGTATGGAGACAGAGTGTCTGGCTCCATATTTAAACTCCACTCCGTCACTGTGTGTTTGTGTTTCTGTGTCTTTGGTTTATTACTCTGTTATTTATCAGCAGTAATGAGCTCAGACCTTCACAGCCTAGCCCAGATTTACACACCAACACAAAACTCAAATATTTCCGTCAGTCATTTTTTATCACTTGAAGTGGGAGGGGCTGCTGGTATTTTTCCCCTACTGTAAGTTTTGGTGTAATGATATTCACGACGTTCCTCAACATAGAAACTTGAGTCTCCTTTAACAAAAGGTTTCTGTTATGGCCATTAGTTTGAATTATTTACACTTAAAAGTCCATATTTTGTCAGTTTGCTACTGTATGTCGAATGGCTCTAAATACCATGAGCCAGCAGAGGTTCAAGAGTTGCTGAATTAGCCCTCAAAACTGACCCAGAATCAGAAAATGAACTGACACAACAATGTTTTATCAGGTTTCTATGAAGTGTAATCTTTAGCTTTAGCTCATTATTAGCAGAGCACACAGCAGAATTTAAAGCTGAGTGATTGGATGTTTCCAAGTCCTTGTTGACTTCATGTTTTAATGTCCACAGGCTTGTAGCTCTGAGATTTCATTAAAGAACCAGATGCTTATGAACACAGTTCTTCATCCTTTGTATCGATGATTCAAACAGGAGAGTTTCATGTCCATCCAACCTTTGTTTTACCAGATTTACAATCTGTACAGTATATCAAATCAAATCAAATGAATTTTATTTGTATAGCCCAAAATCACAAATCACAAATTTGCCTCGGGGGGCTTTACAATCTGTACAGGATACAACACCCTCTGTCCTTGACAGTGCAACCCTCACATCGGCTAAGGAGTACAGTATACGGCACCCTCTATCCTTGGACCTTAATTCAGATAAGGAAAAACTCCCATAACATGCTCCAACTATATTTAACAGTGACTACGTTTACATGCACAAAATATTCAGTATTTTGCCCTTGTTCCGAAAAAGACAATATTCCTACCAAGCTGTGTACATGGCTAATGAAAATGAATATTCCACTAATATTCCTGTTTACATGCAACCGTGCATATACTCCGATTAACGTAACCGGCGGCGGACTTGTTGGACCGTGCGAACACAGCCTCCCTCTTTCATTCCTTCTTGAAAAAGTCGTATTGTGATATTTGCGCATATCCAAAAATGGATTGGTTTGTGTACACCACACAGAGCTGACCGCAAAGTGTGTTGCAAACTGCCATAAAAACCTCAATTGAGATTTATATTCTGAATAATAATAATAATAATAATAATAATAATAATAATAATAATAATAATATCGGCATACTGTATATCCCACATGTCTTAATCAGAAAATGTTCCATTTGGAATATGGCCTAATTCAGAATATCCAAACAGAATATGATGTTTACATGAGTCGTATCAAATTCAGAATATTGTCATATTCAGAATAATAGTGGAATATTAGTGTGCATGTAAAAATAGTAAATGTCTGTTTAGAAAATGAACAAGACTTTTACTTCTGGAACCCTGGACGCCCAAAATATCTTCTTCTGCTTCACTACTTTACAGCTGCAGCACTTTTCTTAACGTAAGCAGCCCTCATGGTGCCTTCAAGTGGAGCCTTGTTCATCATGTTTACTAGAAGAGTCCATTTCAACATCCCACCGATGAAGTATTCATGACTTACTAAGTGGACATACTGATGTCAGGACCAATGAAAGTTACATTTTAAATAGTTTGTATTAATTGCTAAACTATGACCTCAAAGCGAGCTGGACACTTGAGAACTGGGGAAATGAGGGCTTGAGACTCAACTGGTGTGGCCATTGGTTTACTTGACTTGACTCCCTGAAGCATCGAGTTTTAAACTGGTAAAATCCTGAAACAATATTTAAATGATACAACGGACAGTCATACTCCCTGAATATTCAACCCGTTCTCTCTCCCAACTCGTCAAATATCGATCAGGAGACTGTTGTTCATATCCCGTGTGAAACCAAGTCAACCTTGACTGTAGTTTTGTTACGTACTTAACTAACGCCAGTTATGCAACAAACATTCTTATTTTAACCCAAACCATGATCTTTTCTTAAGCCTAACCAAGTAGTTTTTTTTTTTGCTTAAGTAAACCTAAAAACTAATAAACCAACATTGGAAGTTTATTTTGACAGACACTATGGGAAACTTGCACGTACACTCCCTGAGTCCGAAACTGACGCTGGAGGGGTACCTGGAGGGTCATAGTTTGAAGCGTAGGGCCACTGACAGAGTGACGGTATTTGATGTGTTGGGAGTGAGAATGTGTTGAAATATTCAATTATTCGGCATGTGCTTAGACAGGACTTGGTCACAGCTTTTGAATTCAGAGACCTGGACAACTTGCGTGTTGACGTTTTCACAACAGTGCCTTTACCTGCAATGTGACCTTAAATTTGGCCAACTGGATGAATCTATGTTGTCTCAATTGATAAAAAACTGAAACGTGTTCTATATGTGTGCATGTATGTTGCATTTCAATGGTAAACTTGAGAGACTTTGCAGTGTTTCTGTAACTTGGACTATTCTTGAGAAAGTCTTTGAGCTTTTTTTCTGTTTTATCAGTTTCAGTCAATGCTCATTTCCATGTTTTCACCCTGAATTTCCACATGAAACAGGTTTAGAAAAGACTGAGTAAACCCTGGGGGACCTTTGTATTACCCCCCCCCCCCCCCCCCCCCCACACACACACACACACACAAACACACACACACACAATCTACTTGGTAGTGTGCCAGCAGCTTTTCCTCTGTAATGTTATCAGTCATTATTCATTACAACGGGCTGTAGTATTCACTGGAGCGCTGCCAACAAGCTTGCTGTATGTGTGTGTGTGTGTGTGTGTGTGTGTGTGTGTGTGTGTGTGTGTGTGTGTCATAGAATGAAATGTCATCATATTGTCTGACTTAATGCTTCAGCAGCATAACACCATGTTCAAACACCAAGTGTCACATCACATGGAGCAGTAGATCTTTAAAGATCAGATCAGCACGTCTGTTTATGTAAATGCAAACCGTCGAATGCTCAGTAACAAAGCTTTCTTCGACCAGGTGTTAACAGACCTAACTGTTTTTTTATGTGATTTCCTGATCAGAAATCAGGCCTGTTCACCAAAAATATCTACCTCAAGAGGGTCTGTAGAAAGACATCCCACCTGGATGTTTCTTTAAAGACAATTAAAAGAAGGACCATCTGAATGGGCTAGGTTATATTTAAGCTTATTTTTTAAACAGTCGAGTGCATTACGTTGACGCAATGCATTGTAGTGGTATCAATGAAGGGCTTTGACAAAAAAACACAGCAACATCATCTTGGAAGGTGCTGCGTTGGGCAATCAAATTCATGGAAGAATTCAATCAATACCAATAGCATTATAAACCACGGAGCAGTGTTTTGGATATTCAAAATCATAGGGTGCTTTTCATTATGCTAATGTGTCTCCTCGATTCCTTTCCTCGGCTCTCCCCCTTGTGTCTTAGAAGACCCTGCCCTCTGTTTCTGCAGAGGGCAGGGTCTTCTTCTTATTTTACTTTACTCGGGACTCTTCTGGGTGTCTGCAAACAGCCTTTGTGCCCCACGTGGGGGTGCAACCCCAAGCCAATAACGCGTGCAGGGTGTGCAGCCCGTTCAGGTGGTCGAATGCCGGCACTGTGTCACGCCCCTCGGCTTCTGATACCGAGACACAAGTCCCCCTTTAGCTCAGTTAGATACAAAGCGGCTGTATTTCACAGATGACAACAGGTTGTGTTTGTTACACAAAGGCTCTGGAGAGACCAAAGCATATAAAGGACGCCATGAGACCAGTTACTTGAAAAAACAGCAGATTTATTGTCAGCGAGAAAATACTCAAAGTTCAACTAAACAAACAACAGAGTTTGAGGTCAAAAGAACAAAAGATGGGGAAGTCGCTGGGCCAACCACGCAGTGGGCCGTCGCACCAAGCTCATCCCCCTAAACTCAAAAAGTAGTTAACTTAAACAAAAATACGAAAACCGAACTCCCGTAGATCTCCAGCCCGAATTGAAGTAACAAACTACAGTAAATGCTGGAGAAAACCATCGAAGACCAAAAGGAAAACAATGGAGACCGAAGTCTCCTGAGCGGTCCTGCCGGCTGGCCGGCCTGTGTGTGTCTGTTTCACTGCATACTGCTCCTCTCTCCTTTTCCTTCACCCTGATTACTGATCCCTTTCAGGTGTGCTCCACTCCTAAGGAAAAGGAAGGCAGGTAGAAAGGAGGGAGAGCACCCGAGAGAGAGAGAGAGAGACAACAAAACACACGCTCACAAAACAGGGCCACATGTAACAGTTACGTTATTTAAGTTATGAACGTAAATTAAAATTAAACAACGTTGACTTTTGGTTTCACACGGGACACTAACAGCAGTCTCCTGGGTGAAAGTCCTGTGTTTGTTTGATCCACGCCAACATCCTCCCTATGCAGACTTGGACTAGGATTTCAAACATATTTGTGATACGTCAAAAACAAACGTAATCTGGGAGAAAATACGGTTCCCTCGAAATGTAATTGACGATGCAGTTTACTGTATATGAGAACATAATTTTTAAGGAGACCAGGCTGGAAACAATGCACCCAAAAAAAGCCCCTTTTGTTTTTTTAAATGTGTTTGATCCGAACAAACACTTTGGAAGATTTTTGTGTTACAATTTGAATAAAGTCCATATGAAAGTAAGTAAAGTTCATATCAAACAGATGTAACAAGTGCTTCATGGTTAAAGAGCATGATATATATTAAGTGTATTTATAGGTTTTCTACAGAGCCGGTGGATCAGTGTGTGTGTCACAGTGAGAGTGACAAAGAGGTGCGAGCCTTTTAATTACACAACTGACATATGTAGGAATGCAAGGAGTGGTGTGTGTGTGTGTGTGTGTTTGTTTCGGCCCCGACCCGGCCCTGACCTTGTGCCCCTGTGTATGTATGTACATATGAATGCTTTTAACCCTCTTTGTCGGTGTGTGAGTGTGTGTGTGAAATGCGAGGCGTCCCAGCTATCCCAGGCGGCCGTCCGTTAGCTTGCTCACCTGTCGCGCGGCATGAAGCCCAAAGCAAGCACGGCGGCAGCTGACGGGGTCAAAGTGCATCCTACAGTGTGTGTGTGTGAGTATCAGCTATTGTTGTTCTTTCTCCTTTTTTTCACCCCACCTTGTGTTCAGTAACTCTAGTCTTTTTATAGCTGCTCTTTTACCACACACACACCAACGCACACACGCACACTGGGATGGCAGCAGTGAAAGCTACGGTGCTGCTGTCGATTTTCAGTCCTCTCTCTCTCGATCAGCCACAGTGCAGATCAGCTTTCACACCCGCCTGTTCTCTGCTTAGCACTAAAGCACCTTCACTTCACACACACACACACACAACTGACACACACACAGTGACCGCAAAAGTGAACAAGAACTATAAGTATATCAACAAGGTAAGTGATTGGGTAGCGTAAAGCAATGGTTCCCAACTTGGAGTCCGGGGCCTCCCTTAGGGGGGCACCAAAGATCAGAGGGGGGGGGGGGGCAGGATTTGTCTGCTCTGAGGTTGTCAAAATTAGATTTGCTTATGTATAAGTAAAATGATAATAAAACTCTTACTGAGATATATTTTTTTGCTGCTTCAATTTGTTGCCGTTTAGCCTTTCAAAAACAACATTTTCACTGCGGTCAAAAAACGATTTGCTCTCCCGCTTGACGCACATAAAGGGAGGCCCGCACCTGTATTAATGGGGCAGCCTAGCAGCAATCTAACAGCACCATAAATGACACTTATTTAACCACAATAAGAAAAAAAATCTAGTCTAAGTGGTCGGCAAACGCTGCTTTATTTCATGTACGTATCATAACAACAGCTTGTATATCTTCAGTTGTCATAAAATTGTGGGTAATGCCCTTCAGAACGTGACATCTCCAAACTGCCTAAAACACAAAGATATTCAATTTACAGTGATATAAATGATGATTTGATAATGATTTGAGAAACTGGAACTTGCATATGTTTTACACTTCTGCTTGATAAATTATTTTAATGACATTTTGAACCGTTGGCGTTCAATTTTCTGTTGATCGAATGATTGATTACTCGACTTGATGGTTTTGTTGCTACGCTATACTTTTAGTACACATGCACACACATGAACACACACACACACAGAAAGACAAAGGACAGGGTGTGTGCGACCCCTGACAGCGTCTCTATTCCTGCCCTGTAGCCGGGGTCAAAGTTGACAGCGGTCCGCATGCTGCTTTTACAGGCAGTAAAAGGCTGCAACTGAATACACAAGTCAAGGTGAAGGGAGGGGGGGCAGGTGTGGGCGATGTGGCACGACTTCAAGCTCCCATTTAAAGTAATTGGTCATATAGTTCTCTTTGTCAGGCAATAAATAATGTTGATTATAGAATTATGATCTTGACTGATTATCTGATGGCTGATCCCATTTGAGTATATATTTATTATGATAGGGAAAAATGCCACAACATTTGTTCTGATCGGTCAAAAGTCTTGAAATTTGGTAAGGACATACTTTGGGCAAGTATCTAACAGTACAACTTTGAAAATTTTAGATCACATGAAAATTACACTTATATTAATGTATTCATATTCAGGATTTTTGAAAAATGAGGAAAAACGCTCACATTTTGTTTATTAAATGGGTTCCTTATGATCTTTACACTACATATGTGTGCATATCTTTGATATTCAACTTGTTATGAGTTCATAGTTACCAAATACTTGCTCCTTGTAGTTTCTGAGATACAGACAGCCATTTTCTTATCATACCATATCTAGTCTTTGGGCACATGGGACTACTGTTTTTTCTAAAATATAATGGAGCATATTACAAAGACAGTAGTCTCAAAGACTTCATAGTATGATAATAAAAAATTACTTTTCAGCCAAACGGTTTGACCGATTTTCAAAATGTCTTCACATTTTCAGGAACATTTTCGAAGATTTTTCCATCAAAGGAAATAGGGGCAAAATCTTAGTTGCGCAAATGGGATATTCTGAACGTACTCTTATTTCTAATATTTTTTTCAACAATGTGTTGAATCTTAATTTATAGAAGCCCACAGCTGCTTTGTAAAGAGGTTTGACAAGAAATCCTTAAGGAAAAGAAGCTAAATATTTTTGAGAACACTACTAAAAATAAATGGCAGTATCAATTCAATTAAAAAAATATATTTTGTGTATTATTTCAAGTATGGAATACAAAATGGGCTTTTCCTAACATTTTAATGCAAAATGAAGTCGTGAAATGTAAGCTAAAGTTTTGGATATGAACAATAATAATATGAAGATCAGATTTAATGTGTTTCTGGAAACAAAGAGAAAATCCTGGAGAGAGAAAGACTGAAAGGGAGAGAAGAAGAGAAAATTCTCTGAGTTCTTGTCTTTCTTTTTAAGTGTGAAAGGAAGAAAACACACACACACACACACACACACACACACACACACACACACACACACCTGTCTGAGCAGCAGCTGTCCTGGGAATCGATCTGTCACTCCTGGAGCGTGGCGAGGATGAGCTGCCTTTGTGTGTTTGTAAAAAGAGCCTGTTATGACTTTGTGTGTGCGTGTGTGTGTGTGTGTGTGTGTGTGTGTGTGTGTGCGTGCCTTCCTTTGTTAATGCATGTTAATTTGTGAGAAGTGAAAAAGAGTGTGTGTGGCCTATTTATGTGTGTGTGTGTGTGTGTGTGTGTGTGTGTGTGTGTGTGTGTGTGTATATTTGTGCGTGTGTGTGCTCTGGCATTCGGCTCTTGTTGGAAGCCTGAAGATCTGAGCCGGCCGACGAGACAACTGACAAAACCACATCTGTGTCAGCAAATAACTGAGTGTATTTGTGTGCGTTGTCTCCCTGACTTATAATGGGGGAGTGTGTGTGTCTAAATGGCATAAATGCTGCGTTAACTCTGGCAGTTAGAGCGGAAATGAGAGTGAATGGAACATTTAACTGGGATGCTGTTGGATGCTGCAGAGAGCAAACGCCATCACAGGGTCTGTTTAATTAATGGCGTCCACATTAGCAGAAAAAAGTTACAAACTGACCAATCCTAAGCCCCACCCCTTTCCCCTCAACGCTCCAACAAACACAAGGCTTTCATCCAGGAGACCACTGTTCGTGTCCCGTGAGTCACGTTAAAATCAGTTGTTCGTTTGTGTTTGATTCCAGTGTCTTTTTCACTGTACAAACATAATAGTTTTAAGCCCAACCATGTAGTTTTTTCCTAAACCTAACTATAGTGGTTTTGTCGCCTAAACCTAAAGTGAAATACATGTGGAAATACACCTTTTTGGGTGAAGAGGCTACAATATGAAAGTATGAAAGTCATACTCTAATATGTTTTAAAATCTATCATGACACTCTGCTTCCTATAATATTTTCAAACTCGCTGGGTTTTTCAGCGGTGAGTCGACATATTAGGCTACATTCACACTAATACGTTTTCGTTGTTTTAGGGCCGTTTTAGAATTAATCTCCGTCCATACTACCATGCGTGAAAATGCATATTATTATGACCATTCACGTACACTGGGCGTGCGCCGGTGTAAACAGGAAGCAGGGCTGAATAGTAGCTTGCATCGCTAAATAATGCTAGTAGTAGCATTATAAAACGCAGAATTTAACTGCACAACAGCTGCTAGCACAGACAACAAGGTCAGCAATGCTTGTAACTTGTTATCCATGTTGAAATTAACCACTGGTGGTCGAGGCTGATGTTGTTTGTTTATTTCCGGAAAAATTTCACGTGATGTGACAAATCAGGGAAGGACACGTCATGACTAATAAGACCCAATCAAGAAACAAACGTGGGTGTCTGCGTCCAGATCTCCGTTTCTGTCCGTCCAGACTAAAACGCAAGAGTTGTAAAACTAAAACGGGGTCAGCAGCTTTTTCAAACGTCATTTTAGGGGCTCGAAAACGCCAGAGTAGTGTGGATGTTAGGCATAAAAATGGCAAAAGTGATGCGTTTTAAAACGAAAATGTATCAGTGTGGATGTAGCCTTAGGCAAGCATTATGTCTCTTTCCTTTAATGTCCTGTCATATCCGAATAAAGCCACAAGAAACGTTAACCTAAAGGACTCCTACATCTGAAAGACAAAAAGCCATCACTTGAAACCAACAATGGGACGAACTCCTTGTGTTTTTGAGATAATTTGTCTTGTGTGCATAACAGAGAGACAAGTTGATCCATCATGTAATGTAACAGTTATTCCTCCACCTGCACACACAGAATATACCCAGTGTGCATGTGTGTGTGTGTGTGTAAATCTATCACGTTGTGTTTTGCACACACATATTACCTGGTGAGGGATAGTAGCTGGGATGATATGTGTGTCATCTGTATTGGAGCTGTCATTTATACAAGGTCAGACACACCCACACACACACAACCTGCTGTTGAACTGACAACCTGTAGCATGTAAACGGATGACAGATTACATTGGCTGACCAGATGAATGTGTGTGTGCGCGTGTGTGTGTGTGTGTGTGTGTGTGTGTGTGTGTAATGGGGTCTGATTGGGGCTCTGATCACTCCATGGACTCAGCTGAGCCCCGCCAGTAAATCACATACACACACACCTACACACACACACTTGGCTTCCCTCAATCTCCGACAACAACACACCCTGATTAGTCTCATCCGACAGTCGCTAATGAAGTCTAATTAATGAGGACAGTGTGTGTGTGTGTGTGTGTGTGTGTGTGTGTGTGTGTTGTACTTAAAAGCCAGCTGCCCCCCCTCCATCACCCCCTTGGGAAATCTGTCCCCCTCTCTCTCTCTCTCTCTCTCTCTCTCTCTCTCTCTCTCTCTCTCTCTCTCTCTCCTTCTGTCTTTATTCCTCGCTCGCTCTCACCCTCGTGTCCCCTTTTCATCCTGGACTTTCTCTCTCACTCTCCATCTTTCTTTCCATTCTTTCTCTCCCTTGTGTCCATCCCTCAACCTCCTCTTTGTCCGACTCCCCTTATGCTTCACTTTCAGATCTTCTCCTCCCCTGTTTCTTTTCTTGTAGTTTACTTATTTCTCTTTCAAATCTGACTCAGTGTGGACATTTGACTGTATTCTTGTATTTGGTTAAATTAGATTCAACCTGACTAATTATATGCAAATGAGGGCTTGGAAACAAACTAGTAGATAATCAAGCTACTCACTTGTAGCTTGATTATCTCCTCTACCAAACACTGGAGGTAATAATCATCTGTATGTTCAACACGTTTTCATCCCAACTCGTCACATACTGCTGCTTTATCACTCCCCTTGGCGTCACCTTAGGTTTAAGCAACAAAACCACTTAGTTAGGTTTAGGAAAGAACAGCGTGGTTGGGCTTAAAACTACCATGTTTGTAAAGTGAAAACGAAACTGAATGTTTTGAACACGGGACACGAACGAACAGCTGATTGTAACGTGAAAGTGAAACTTAACGCACAGGACACAAACAGCGGTGTCCTGGATGAAAGCCTTGTGTTGTTGAACCTATCCACCTCAGGTGTGTGTCTTATCGTTCTTTAAGGCCCTGAAACGCCAAGACGACGGTCGGCCATCTGACAGTTTGGGGACGTCGGTGAGCGTCTGTCGGCCTAGTTTTTGCGATGTGTCCCACACCGTCAGCTTTAGTCTGCCCATGTCGGAGGCTTTTTGGCCGATTCAGCATGTTGAATTGACGGCTGAGCCCAGCGATTATAGAAATCACTCTGATTGGCTGTTCAGCTTCGTCAGCAAACGCCACTTTGTTTCATGTACGTATCATAACAACAGCTTGTATATCCGCAGTCTTCCAGTTTCCCTACTTGAATGACGAATACAGACTACCGGCGCCTGCTGGTGTGGCGAGTTATTTCCTCTCACGCAGGCGCAGAACGTACATGGTTGTTGGCCGTCGGCTTTAGTCTTTACAGTGTGTTCAAATGCAACTTGTTGGCCAAGACAAAGGCGACGTGAGGCGACAGTCGACCTTCACCGCCGCTAGTTGTTTGATGTCAGCTTGGTGTGTCTGGACCTTAAAACTACGGGGCACATTCCCTGAGCGTTTACTGTTGTCGCAGATGGGTTTACATTGTAGTTAGTGTAGTGCCAAAGGGTGCCTTGTGTGGTGGTTATTACACGCCGATGGCCGTGACTAAGTCTGGGTATTTGACGCCCTGGGAATGAGATCGGGCTGGTCTGTTTGTCTGTGACCAAAATATCTGTAAAACTAGAGGCCAGATTGGTATGAAATAACAATGCAACCAGCAGACTGCATGTGCTGTTAGTGAGTATCTATACTTCAGGTTTTAGTGCAGAGCCTCAGTCCAGCTTTCTTTCTTTGTGCTGTCCTCATCTCTTCATCCTCCACCTCATCCACATTTAGTGTTTTCCCTCAGTTTCTTTCCCTTGTTTTTTGTGGAATGCATTCTAAATTAGACAATCTGTTTTGGATAAATGTGCATTTCTGTTTTGGTACAGGAGCACGTCATAATTCCTGATCTGGTGAGATTTTGGTAGATGACCAGCAACGCTACTGTATTCATATCACCTGTCTCTCTATTTACTCTTCTGTGGCCATTATCTGTGATTTGTCTAGTCATCCGGCTTGTCCTCACGTCTGTCGCAGAGCGTCTCATGGAACAGATACATGTGTACTTGTTTGAATCGTTACTTTAAGCGATGTTTCAGCAGATGCAGCAGAGGAAATGGCGACTATAAGGACAGGAAATGTGAATGAGTGGTAGGAGGATGCTGATTTGCTCTCCTAAAGATATCATAGACTGGCATTAAAATCAATTGTTAGTAACTAACTTAAAAAAGTGGATTCAGTGTGAAGTAAACTGGACATGACTTTCCATTTACGGAAGAGATGATCACTTAAGAGGCTCAAGGAGTGGAAACAGATAAAGAAAACTGGAGTGATAGGAAGAAAAACTGAGGAAAAAGAGAGAGAGAGAAGGATGGATGAGTTGAAGATGTGCAGGAGGAAGAGTGTGTGTGTGTATGATTGTAGCAGGTTAACCTTGGTGGGTTTCATTAGTGGCCCAAGGCCAGCAGGGCGAGGATGAATTAGGAGGCCAGGGGCCACAAATTTATCCTGGACAAGGCCCTCTCTGATTAAACCTGCTGGACACACACACACACACACACACACACACACACACACACACAAACACATACACACACACACACACACACACACACATGGACAGGCAAAGACATTTTCGTGTGGACAAAAGCTGACATAAGCAGTCACACACATAAAAATGAACATATATGTGAATTCAAAACACAAATAAACATTGAGCAAACAATACACTGAAAAAAAACAAGCACACCCACTTCCATCAGTATGGACCTTCTTGGACACACGCACGTGTGTACCTCAATGTGTGTGAGTGTTTGTGTTTGTGTTTGTGTTTGTGTGTGTGTGCGTGAGTGTAAGGGAGAGAGTTAGTTCACCTTCACTCACAGTGACAGTGCCAGAAAGCCCAAAAGCCGACAGGAAGCGTAAAGCGATAACGCCGGCTTTACCAATAAAAACGCACCAATCGAGAGTTGTTGCAGCTTTGTGTCGGCTCTCTCTGCCCGGAGGATGACTCGAGGGCGAGGCGAGTTCACTGAGTTTGTCCCCTGATCCCAACAAGTCCCCCACCTGCCCCCCTGACACCCTTGGGAGACGCCCATGACAAGGGATCATCCCCATGTCACTGTCTCCTAATCTCACACATTTGAGTGTTCGGTTTGGACACTTTTAGCTCAGTGAAGCTGAAAGATAAAGTCTTGTTCTGTGTTTAAATTTGTTAAATACACTTTTACTTGCTGCTTTGAAAAGTTTGCTTGCTTCTTCCTGGTTTTAATATTTACTCGTTGTTGCTGTGTTTGGTACAAGGTGGTTAAAAATACCTAATTTTCATTTAAAAATAACACACTGTAAAAGTCATATGACTTTTTTTTAAGTATATATTCTTCCAATTAATTAATTCCCTTTCCTTTTTTTAAGTTACACATAAATAAATAGTATGAACATTTCAGTAAATCATTATTTTCTGTGATTTTATTGAACTTAACAATAAATTGATTATACAGAACTCAGTATATGGGCTTATATCGAAGGTAAAATGTCATGGTCATGACGCACCCATGCAGCAACAGGACGTCTTGGCTCTTCCTCCACGCTGCAACGCATTTGTTCGTGGAGTCTATGAGGGATTATACTTCACGCAAGACATGTAAGTAACCATTTGTTTAAAGTTAGATTTTACCCAAATGAGCATGACTGTCACGCAAATGCAAAAGCATCGCTCAGTTTCCTCAATTTGCTTTGTTTACCAATTTTGCTAAGTTAATTTGGCGCCATGTACTCTAATCTCTTTAACACCAAACGTTACAAAGTTTGTTTGTAAAAAAAAAAGGCCTTTTTC
The DNA here is from genome assembly GCA_916701645.2 of Sebastolobus alascanus. Taxonomy (NCBI): domain Eukaryota; kingdom Metazoa; phylum Chordata; class Actinopteri; order Perciformes; family Sebastidae; genus Sebastolobus; species Sebastolobus alascanus. The sequence continues at coordinate 617,112 of CAKAOJ020000058.1, forward strand.
TAACAACAAATGTCAACCCGTTGTTCGTGTACGAGTTGGACAATTCAAATAACTCGCTGGAGAGTTTACCCAACTTAAAAAAACAAGATGTTCACTAAATTTCAAAGAAATAGATGGAAAATGTTGCCTCAATTTTTTTGAGTTCGATCTAAGTTTTTACAGTGTATGCCCACCTCATAAAAAAAACACCTTTTTATGTTTTGGCTAGAAAATGTTATAAATACACTTTTGACTGACATAAAAACATACCATATTTATTCACTGCTCTCCAGATTTTATTCTTATTTTTCTCCCTTGTTTCTTTGAAAATTCCTATGGGACCAAGATGTTCAAAAAAAGATTCACTCTGTGATGGCAAAATGACAGCAGATCAAATCCAGTAATACTGGGACATAAAGAGACTGTACATATTCTGAATGTCTTTCCAAATCTTCATAAAATTCTGACTTTTTTTAAAAAAGAACTGCGGATGGTTTTGGTAAACCTCTCAATATCCAACTTATCAAAACATTAGTTTGTCATTCTATTAAATTAGTTTAGAGCTAATTTACATCTGCAATATAATATATTGTCTCATCCTGCTAACGTTTTATGATTTATCATAAAATGCATCATGTATCCCAACATTTCAGTCAAAATGTTCACTCAACCATTGAGTAATCAACCTTTACACCAGCGAGACATTGCATAATGCACGCTTTGAAAGGTAGGGAGGTTATAAAAACGGCCGAAGGTCACCATCCATGGTTGTCTTCACCCTCCACCACCTCCACCCACCCAGTGTAATCTGACTGAGGAAGGGTCAGCAGGTTCTTGGGACAGTTTGCAGGGTGAATGAGGTCACACTTCTCAACCTGTAGGGTGATATTAACCTGCTAATACCCAGTGCCTAAACCCTGCAAGGTCAGGGCGACTATCATGGAAGACACACACACACACATACACACACACACACACACACACACACACTCACACTCACATATGTATTTGTACACACACATCAACACGCAGGGTTGTGGAGGCCCCTAAGTATTTGGTTCCTTGAGATCTAGGTTAAGCAGATAAAGGTTGGTGGTCTGATCCAGAGATGGAGATGAACCGACTGGCCTTTCTCCCAGCTGGACGCGGTCAACGCAGAGTTAACCAGGTCATAATTTCTCTGTTTCTGTTATGTAAGAACAGTGTTAACATGCTGTTCAACAGAGAGCTTTTTTGGGTGAAATCGAGGAGGGTCGAGAAGGAGTTCTGCTCTTAAAACGATGTAAAAATAATCCCGTTAATTACGACAGAGGAGACTAAAAGGAAACGTTTGAGGATTCAAGTGAAATTCGTGTCTCAGATCTTGTTTATGAATAAGGAGAGTGAACCAATTACAGTCTGGAGAGCAATGAACTTTACTTTCCAAATACACAAAGTCCTCCTGACCTAACGAACACAGTGAATTGCGTGCGGAGCCTTTGATGAAACACAACAAATCAATGCAAGACACATGTGTCACTTGTGTTTATCACTCATCACATTGCCAGCGCGTCTTCCAGAGCAGATTGTCTGGAAGATGAAGTTGTTTAACCCTCTGAGGAGCAAATGAATGTTGAGTGGATCTTGTTTAAAACGGCAAAGAAATATGGTGCTTTCGTTAAAGAGGAACTCTGATTTTACACATCAAATTCAGTTTACTAGTCATGATGTAGCAGTGGTCAAGTGAGAAAATAATGTGCTTGGAAACTGCACCTTTTTAACAGAAACCCTATAACAAACTGGGGGTTTGACATTTACCCATAATGGCAACCCTGTCTCCGACAAAATTATGTTCCCATACAACTAAACTGCATTCTCAATTACATTTCGAGGGAAAAGAGTTTTCTCCTGGATTACGGTCACACATGCACAAATGCAGGCGAGTGACCATGGCCTGCTGAGGCGATATTTGCATGAAAGTTCGCCAAAGTTGAACTCCACGCAAATTCGAAGATGCTAATTTGCCTTGCATCTGGAAGCGATGAATGGAAGTATAGAATGGAGGTGAATGTTAATTTCGTGCATGTGTGACCGTGCCTTTACGGTCACACTTTTAAACAGTTTTAAACACGTGGTTAACGTTGTAAATTGAAACAAAACAAAACAAAAAATGCAACAAAACTGCTTGGTTAGGTTTAGTACAAAAAATCATAGTTTGGCTTAAAATGACTACAAAATTGAAACAAAACACAACAAAAATTTAACAAAACTACTTGGTATGGCTCACGCAACCAAAGTACTTAGTTAGGATTATTGAATAAAAAAACATCATGATTAAAATGAGTGAATGTTGACTATTAGTTTCACTCGGGACAGTGGTCTCCTGGGCAAAGGTCTGGTGTTTGTTGATCCATCCACCACCCCAACCTCCTTACGCGGAGTTCCGAAGACTGACAGACCAGTCTGGTGTGGGAGTGCCTCATGAAAGACAAAGAAAGATCTCTGCATCAGTTTTGACCATTTTTGTCTTAATCCCATTATGAAATTGCATTATCAGAAATGTTTTAAAAAATGTTTTAAGTCACAATTGAATGGTTGTTAGAGCGTCTTTAGGCATGGTTTAGTGATCATGAGTTCCTGGAGAATATGGAGAGTTGTGGAGCTGTGGAGGACTTTGACACTCCACCCACGCCTCCTATATGATGGGAGATGTTAGCTAGTCACCCTAAATCAAATTGTATTGGATGAATACCAATACTTCCCAGAGACAAAAAACAAAATAAAACAAAAACAAAAACTATGATTAATGTAGTCTGAAAAACCAACCCTGTCCCCTACAAAATTACTTTCACATTTTCTCTCGGATTACGGTCGCTCTTTTAAACAGTTTTAAACACGTGGTTAACATTGTAAATTCAAACAAAACAAAAAAAAAGCACAACAAAACTATTTAGGTTTAGTAAAAAACAACATGGTATGGCTTAAAATGACTACGTAAGAGAACGTTGACTTTTATTTTCACATGGGAAATTAACAGCGATCTCCTGTTTGTTTTACCCATCCACCAGTCCACCACTTTTAAGTTTGTTAAGTAATCAGTTTGACTCAATTCAGTGTCTTTTGGAGCATGGCTAATATTCCTGAACCACTTTACTTTTAATCCCATCTTCATGTGGATTTATAGCCTCTTTTCCCTGCTTTGTTGTTGGATGTTACATTAACATCAAAAGAGGGAAGAAGCCCATCAATCTCACACACTTTCCCTCTGTGTCTCTTTTTATTAGTTTCTTGTCTTTTACCATCCTTCTCCGTTCCAAACACACACTGCACAGGTCGAGTGCATTTGATTTATCCTACTGAGTTTCCTCCATGGCTCATTTCCATAAATCACATGTCAGTGTGTTTGTAGCCAGAGGGACGTTAACAAGAGGCCGCAGTCCAAACACAGAGCGCATAAAACCCCCTGAAAACACTCCCGTCACACAGCGCCGACCGGCTCTACGGCCACATCCATCAGCGCAGAGAGGAGGTCGGAAAATTTCATGTGGAGACGGCCGAGGAAATGTTTTGTCATTTGAAGAGCGCTGTTGAAAGAAAGTGTGTGTGTGTCTGAAGTGTGTTTGTGTCCTCCACTTTCTCAAACTCGGACCACATGCTGAGTGGAGGGAGATCTGCGCCAGTGTGCGTTTGCTTACACACACACGAGTCCGCTGGGGTAAAAGTTCACATACACCAAGGGTTAGGGCTCGGGCGGCGGTCGTCGTTTCCATGGAAACGGCCACTTAGACGCTCCTTCCTGTGTTGTTGTCCTGAAGGCGGACTCACTGTTTTTGTGTGTGTGTGAGTGTGTGTTTCCCACGCTGCTGTGATTGTATCAGATACTATCTACTGTCCTCCCAACCCCCTCCTGTTTACTAAGCACTTCCTTTCTGGCCTCAGGGGTCAGAGGTCACCCTGTAAACCAGGGACTGGAGTCTGGCCTTGAGTTTGGCCTGGACTGGTTTTATATGAAAGGTCCAGTCGCTGCTTTTTAAAGTTCTCAAACAAAGATCTGAAGATGCAGACGCTCTGTTAAAATGTCTCCTGGTTCTGCTTCATTCCTGCAGTAAATCAGCCAATCAAGTGCTTTGAGGCCATTTACCCCTTAAAATAAAGCAGTGTCTACTTTCCACCTATTGTCTAAAGTGAAAAAAGCAAAATCTAAAGGAAAGTCTTAAAAAGTAAGCATGTGTGTTGCAGAAATATGTTAATAATATTTTATTTGGTGGGGAGCTAGTGATTTAGCCCACCATTAGATGGCCATATCGGAGGTTGTCTAGTCTGTAAACATCTGTTTTTCTTTGTGTTACTCCCGATAGATGGGATTTTTTCTTTTTTTCTTTTCTTTATTTCCAGGCCTATGATTCATGTCTCATGCCATTTACTGTTATTTTCAGGATAAGTCGGACTACTCAGGAATATTTTAAACTTTTTGAGTTTTTTGCCTGTATGTTCAAAACACTATAACTGTTTGTATATGAATAGATAGAAGAGAGTATCAGTGCTTCAGGGATAAACTCAGTTGACAGTTTATTCGGCACACCTTTAACTTGAAGAAAAAAAAATAATTAAACTTTATCACAATCATCACATACATACAGGTATATACTGTACGTGAAATTTGACCTCTGTATTTAACCCATCCTAAGCATTTAGGAGCAGTGGGCTGCTGTGAAGCACCCGGGGAGAAACTTGGGGTTCAGTGTCTCACTCAAGGACACTTCAACATGCAGAACGTAGGAGCCGGGTATGACCCGCCAAGCTTGTGGTTAATGGACAACCCGCCCATCCCACTGAGCTACAGCCGCCACCTAGCTGAAAGTAATGCAGTCTAAAGCCTTTTTCTTATATGAACTTTGGAGAATCAGGTCCAGACATTGTCTGGAGTTTCCCTTTCACACGTGTAGCACACAGCAGGAGTTAAACACATTTCATTTACTGGAAATACTCTGTTTGGTTTAGGCTAGGCGAGGGGTGGTTCCTGGGTAGAGCATGGAGGAGGACATGACGCGGATTACACCGTGGTCACGTAGCCGGCTCGTAATTTGGTCATTAACAACTGAGTCTCTTGCTGGTCTTTGAATTTCTCTCCAGTTAGACCTTTTCTTTGGTGTCTTATGTAAATGACCCTTCTTCTTCTTCACCCTTGGATGTATGTTTTATTCCTGCTTCGTGCCAGCCGCATGATAGAAACGTCATGAACACGCCCACTCGCTGTGAATCCCGAACAATGAGCGGCTCTATTCACACATGGGCTCAATCGGACATTACACAGACTTTGTACTCAGGGTAAGGGCAGGGTAAAGGACGTTTAATGTCCAGTCCTGTTGTAGAAACAGAGAAGCTATGATTCAACTTTATGATAATTTTGAAGGCTGCATCATTTTGTGATGGTGCTTAAATGTATTGCGTTATACTGACAGGCGTTTCTATTATTTTGTCCACACCAAAACAAGCATCTTCCTTGACACTTGCTTTGCCTTTTTCTTATCTCGTTCTTAAGTTCATCAAGAAGACCCCTCCAATGGCCTGTTAGACTTTAACATCATGTGTCCTTCTAGAATTGATTACACTCTCTGTTCCCCACAGGAGCTGTTCTGTGGCCCTGAGCAGTGCCAACATCTTGACTTATTAACTGTCTCTGTGACAGATGTGTGTGTGTGTTGATTGTAATCCGTGTTGCTCCGATTAGCGTCACACAATCCCTGCGTTCCCGCGAGACAAGCTGTCAACTCAGAGAGGAGGAAAAGATAGAAAACGTGGAGAAAGAAAAAGAGGAGGGATGAAGGAGAACATGGGCAGGAGGAGGGAGGTGGAGGTAGAACGACAGAAAGTGAAAAAGAGAGAGCGAGAGAAAAAAGGACAGGTGACAGAGAGAAGGAGAAAGGAAACAAGAAATTGTCGAGAGGTTGAGAAGATAGAGGAATTATATGGAGTATAGAAACTGCCAAAATTCTAAATAAATAAATAAAATAAATAAATGACTCGATAAATAAATAAATATGGCATTAAAAGTAGAAAAAATAATATAAAAAATAAAATAAAAGTCCAGGCCGATGCCGCCAGAAACGTACCATGCAGCGACAACAGCATCCTGACATCGGACACGCCGCCGAGCCCGTTCTCTCCATCATAGGACTTGGTGGCGTGCAGAGCGCCCAGCGGTCCGGCGTGTGTCACCGATCCCCGCTCGATGACACACGTTGAGTGACAGCCCTCTCATTTGCATAATAAGGCAGAAATGCATAGAGAAATGTAAAAAGAAATGTGTAAAGAAATGTATAAAGAAAAGAATACAGAAACAAATAAGTTTGGGGAAATAAATAAGGGGGTGAAATGTTAAGGGAAAATCATGCATAAATAAATAAATAAATAAATGTTTAAACACATTAATAAATACTTACATTTTAAAATAAATATAAAATGATTGAAAAATAAATGCAAAAATAAATAAATAAAACATAATTGCAAAAATAAATAAGTAAATTTGAAAAATTTATGAAAATAAATAAATGAATAAATATAAGCCAAAATTAAACAAAAGAGTTAATAAATACAGGAATGAATACAAAGGTAAATAAATATAGAACAAATTAAAAAGAGAAATATCAATTAATGTCACATTTGACCAATTAATTAATGACTGCATTTATTTTTAATATTGCTTTTGCTACTTTTAATGGCATATTTATTTATTTATCGAGTGATTTATTTATTTTTTATTTTGGCAGGTTACGTCCTCCATAGATTTACACAAAAAACTACATATTGTCATACCCAAAGGGAGGTATTGTGATTATTGGCAACACAACATTACTTGACTTGACATGACTTTATATGAGATAAAACGTTAACCGAGGAATAAAGAGAGTAGAAAGTGATGGAGGGTGGAAAAAATAAAGCACAAAAGCAGCCTGGTCTCCTAAAAATTATATTCCCGTAAAACAAACCTGCATTGTCAAATACGTTTTGAGGGAGACGTGTTTCCTCCTGGATTAGGTTTGTTTTTAATGTATCACAAATACGTTTCTAATCATAGTCCACGAAAGTCCGTGTAGGGAGGAGGTTATGGTGGATGGGTGGGTCAGCACAGGACTTTCACCCAAGAGACCGCTTTTCGTGTCCTGGAGAAACAAAAGGTGTCCATAACTTAGATAACGTAACAAACATACTTATTTTAAGACAAGCCATGATGTTTTACTAAACATAACCAAGTAGTCTTTGTTGCCTAATTTGTTTTGTTTCAATTTACAATGTTAGCACGTGTTTAAAGCTACGACTGTAACGCGGGAACAAATATGTTTCCCTCGAAACGTAATTGAGAATGCGGTTTAGTTGTATGGGAGTATCAAAAGAGAGAACAGAATAGACGAGAGAAAGAGAAAGTAATAAAGATTAGATAGGACTGATAGAAACAGAAAGAAAAAGAGGAAGTGATGAAGAGATAAGGAGGAAAACAGAGTGATGAAGAGATAAAAGAGGGAGAGTTTGTCCTCTGTAAATACCAGACTTCCTTATAAACTGTCTGGTTTATATAAACACCACTTTTCTCACAGTGTTTCACAGTGGAAACAGAATGAAAACACATTTAAGACATTAAGAACAAAAGGGCAAGATGCAGCAAATGAATATTCTACTGTGTACTAATTACTATACATCCTGCAATGTTGTCAACCAATGTGAAAAAAGATTAAATCCACATTGAAGAGGAAATTCAATACTCAAGTTCTGTGACAACGAAAGTGTTTTAACCCGTCAAACCTATGTAAATACCAATGACTAATAGTTGACATTAAAGAATATTGAGCAACAGCGTGACCGCAGTTTGAAGAATTTCCGAATTGAGTTTTTCCACTGAGTGGGCCGCTCCCTGTGGTGTTTTTCCTTCAGATAGAGACAAAGAGACAGACAGTACAGCAGAAGAACACTTTCAAATTATATGAGAGAGGAAAACAGGGTTTTTTTGTGTTTCGAACGTCACAAGTCAATTTCACAATCTAGTTCTGTTCACGTAAGATCTGAGTACCCCTGGTTGTTCTCGCAGTTCAGTTCACCGTCTGCTCTCTGATTAAAGAGCCAGAGGACGAGCAAATGAACCACACATGCCGTAAAATCCCTTCAGATCCCACACTGTGTGTATGAGGGAGAGAGAGAAAGGGAGGGAGAAGCCTTGACCTGCTGTCTTAACTCGTTTGCCCCCAGCTATCTCACTTTCTCGCAGGATTTTGGAGATTTTTACGTTCATGTCACGCCTCCCAAACACCTGAAAACACTTCTGAAACCTCCCCAGTTAGGAAGGGAGCAGCCGGAAGGTGAGGGAGGAAGAGGATGGCGAGAAAAGGAATTGAATGAAAGCTCACCCATACGATGTCATTCAAAACCGTGGGATTTAATCCGCCCCTTTCAGTCTTTCCACCAGACTTTGGGACCTGTCCCATTCCGCCACAAGAGCATTAATAAGGTCCAACACTGATGTTGGAAGATAAGGTCTGGCAGTTGGTGCTCCCAGTTCATCCCAAAGGTGTTGCATGGTTGAGGTCAGGGCTCTGTGCAGATCAGTCAAGTTCTTCCACATCAAACTAAAAGCATTTCTTCATAGAGCTGGTTTTAACAAGAAAAGGTCTTACCCAAACTGTTGGAAGTACCTTATGGTCTAAAATATCATTGTATGCTGTGACATTATGGGTGACACTTTATAATAACCCTCATTTATAAATGGTAAATTGATAGTTGATTAAATTTAGTTAATAGTTATTTTACTGTTCATTATTCGTAACCGCTTATCCTATTCAGGGTCGCGGGGGGCGCTGGAGCCGATCCTAGCTGACATTGGGCGAAGGCGGGGTAGACCCTGGACAGATTGCCAGTCTATCACAGGGCTGACACATAGAGACAGACAACCATTCACGCTCACATTCACACTTACGGTCAATTTAGAGTCAACAATTAACCTAACCTGCATGTCTTTAGACTGTGGGGGGAAACCGGAGAACCCGGAGAAAACCCACGCTAACACGGGGAGACCATGCAAACTCCACACAAGGGACCCAAGCCGAATTCAAACCTATGACCCTCTTGCTGTGAGGTGACAGTGCTAACCACTGCACCATCGTTGTTGCACACATAATATTTTCTATAATATATTAAGTATTTTTTAATGATTACCAAATTATTTGTAAACCTTTAAAAAATTGTCTATAAACATTATAGATGGGCCAGAAACCAATTATCAACCAATGGCAAAGTATTAATTATCTAAGTAATGTTTATGGATGCTTTACAAAGTATTTATTAACCATTTAACAAGGTATTATAATCATCAGTTGCAACTTTATAATAACCATCCAAATGATGTTTATAGACAGTTTACAAGCCAGTTATTAACAAATAACAAAGTGTTGCAAATAATTAATAATAAATGGGTAATGTTTCTAGATGTTTTGCAAATAGGCTATATATATATATATATATATATATATATATAAATGTTATGTGTGTAACAATAAACTGTTAAAGTAACAGACATAATAGCATTACTAATAATTAGTAAACATTATCACCATTTCATTGTTTGTTAACAGTAAAAAAAACTATTAAAGGGACTATATGTAAGAATCAGAAATTGCTTGTTAACAGCGACACCTGTGGCCGCAATGTCAACGAAAGTCGGCGTCCTGTTGCTCGCGCAAGCGCTTGTGCTCGCTCTACATAGACGTGAACAAGCACCGGTCTAAACAGCGAGGCGACACACGTCAGCTAAAACACAATATCACTCTATATTTCACCTGCTTGGCAGTAATCTTAGCTGACCAGACGAGGGTCTCTCCATGAATCAATGCTGATCCTAGTGTTGGCTTTTCCTCCCGACCCGGAGGAAACGGGGGGGGGGGGAGGGGACGATAACGTAAGTCGCTGCGGAGCCCCGTCACTTCACAAGACACGGGAAACCTCTGTTGGTCTGGAGGAGCTGCAGCATTTATTTCTGCACAAACGTCCACTGCACATTCACTAGATATTCTCAGAGCTAAACAAACTCTTCTGCAGTGTGTAGTGTGCGCGCGTTCACGTGGAGTTGGAGCGAGCCGAGCGGGTGAGAACGAGAAAGGTGTGCAAGCAGGCAGGAGCAGACAGTAGGAGCAGCGCGTACCCACACGCGAGCGCGCATGGGACACCGACCTGGTATGATTTATGCGCGTAATAAGTTACATATAGTCCCTTTAACTAAGTTTAATTAACTATCAATTTACCATTTATAAATGATGGTTATAATAAAGTGTTAACTGCATGAATACTAAAGAACAGCTAATGTGGTACAACAGGACCTGTATGGAAAGAAATAAAGCTACATGACTTTATGACAGTACAAAACCAGTGTTGTTAGAAAGAGAAGAGATGAAGGAGGAGGAGACAGTCATGAGACAGAAACCCAGAACAAAAACAAAGACAGAGAGAGTGAGCCAGTCCAGGTGATAGTTACCTGGCCATCCTGCCTGTAATTTATGCCTTGACGACAGGGCTAATGCCGGCGACATTTCCTCGGGGACTGTCTCCCGCAGCAATCTGATGGAGCCATGAGACCACGCCCCTTTTCGTCCCGCTCTTTCATCTCTGATGTCCTGGACCTTTTAAATTGATGGTGTGTGTTTGCATCTCGGGAAAACCCCCGTTTCCAAGAGTGTGTCACCTGCACAGGTAGACGATCATTCTGTGAGTCAGACTCACGGGAACAGGAGTCAATAAAGGTCAAAGCGTGTTGACAGGGAAAGGTGGTTTTTCTAAAATTAGCCAGAGTGAACAAAGGGTTGGATTTCCTAAATGTCAGAAATATGAAATATGTAAGTTACGGCCACCATGGATGAACATTTAAAGGATATGAAAACAACTTTAAAAGTTAAATTTAGATAAATCATGTAGTAAGGACATACTACATGTACTTTTATAAATTACTATAGGCAGAAAAAAAGAAAAGAAAAGGCTGTAATGCTCTGACCAAAGTGAGTTTTGTAATCCTGATTTTTTGCTACGGGGCCCAGCAGGTACATCTTTTTCTGATTTATGTGCACACATCAGGAATTTGTAGCTTCAAATTAGTGTGTAGCAAAGTACCACATCACAATAAAACTGTATTAAAGGAACGGGTAGACATTTGGGGGAATGCGTTCTTGCCGAGAGTTAGATGAGAAGATTGATACAACTTTTATATCTGTCTGTTAAATATGAAGCTGGAGCCAGAAGGCAATTAGCTTAGTTTAGCATTAAGGCTGGAAACAGCTAGCGTGGCTCTGTTTGAAAGTAACTAAATCTGCACACAAGCTCCCCTTCAAACCAGTTTAACCCAGTAACAATCCAGGTCAGGTATTTAGGGACAGTGTGTGCAGGCCCTTTCCCCCCCAGGGGCCAAGACCAAGCTGTCGCCTCATCCATCCATCACTGGCAAGAGAGACAGAGAGAGAGGATAGAAAGTTATAAGAAACACTTAGAGAGTAATAGATGGAAATGAATAAGAAATATGTGGAGTCAGAGAGAAGAGTGGAAATGAAGCAGTGACAGGCAGAGGTCTTACAGTTTAAAAGAGGAAGAAGAGAAATAAGGGGTGAGAAGAAAGGAAGAGAAAGACAAAAAAGGGGCAGGAGGATGCATGATGACATGAAATGATAGAAGGATGGAGAGGAGAGAGGAGTCCAAGGCCACAGGGTGAGGAGGTCAGAAGAGGAAAGTAAAACTAAGAAAGCATATTCAGGAGTATATTTCCTAAATTTACAGGAAAGCACAGATGGAGAAACAAAAGAAAGGGAGCGGCTGAGCTCCTTTCTTCAGGTTAAAGCAGAGGAGGAGTGGAGGGAGGTGAAGAGGGCTTACAGGCCGGACAGGGAACAACACCTGGTTTAATATGTAACAGTGCAACGTATCCTCATACAAGGATTCGTATGATATCTCATGAAAGGTTATTCCTCATTTTTTTGTGTGTTTTCCCACGAATGTCCAGCAACATGTGTCAATTTCGGCTCCAGTCTTTTCAAAATAAACTTCCGTCTTCACAGGAAACAACTTAGGTTTAGGCAAAAAAAAAATTAGTTAAGTTTAGAAAATGATCGTGGTTTGGTTACACAAATTACAGTGCATTACTTTTCGTAGGTATAGCTACGAATGGTGTATGAGAAGAGCTGACTTTCTTACTTTTGAGTAAGAAAGTCTTTTCTTAGTTTTAGTTACACACCTGCATTGAAGGTTTTATAGTATTTTAGTTACTTCTCTTCAAAAGCATAGATTAGTAATTGACTTTGGTTTATATATTGTGTCTTTTTTGCATTCTGCTCTGCTACAGGAGGTTTAGTTTTTAGCACATTTTGTTCTTCATCCTTACTCTTCGTTGTTGACAGATGTCTTGGTTCCACAGCAAGTTTAAAGTGCAAACAATGTCCTAATACCATATGAACCATGGAAATGTTGTGAGATGTTTTGCACAGAAAGCAGAACAAGGAAAATGGAAAATGTATTATTGTGATCATCTCGACAATGCTGGACAAACGCACAGTTTTTCAGTGCAAAGGTTGATTATAATTACCTTCATTTTCTCTACTTTAGATAATACGGTTAAACTGGGGATTTATTTAAATCCCGTCTGAGTATTTGACTGCTCGTGTTGCTGTGATGACCTCTGTTGTGGCCACAAACGTGAGAGATGTTCTGAGGAATGATGGTCAAAACTATGCAAATGAGAAATTGTAAATTGTATATTTGATGATGCTTCTTAAAGTTCACAGGTTCTAATCTGTCTGACACCATCCACCCTGCCTCCCTCACTCTCCATCATAAAATATAAAAACAGAGGAACTGAGACATACAGACAGACAGGCAGAAGGGCAACACCTCCTACAGTCCTCTCTGCCTCGGAGGGAGAATTCACACACTCGGGGGTCCTCCTCCCCTCCATATTGACGCCGTGCCTCTGGCGAGCTGTAAAGCAGCAGGTTTGTGGGTTTTCAGGGTGTGGACGATCCAAACTATTGACCGGCGCAGCGCAGCACCGCCATGGCGAAATTAGCACGATGGCCCCTCCCTGGGAGCGACATATGTTTTACTGTCTGTCTGAGTCTTCCCCCCGAAACACACACACACACACACACACACACACACACACACACACACACACACACACACGGTGTCCCCCCCGCTAAACACCTCCTCGGGTCAAACAAATCCCTTTCAAATCTGGGCCTGCAGCCGCCACACAGGGGGTAAGGCGGGGTGGCTGTGAGCGGGGAGCAGTGTGTGTGTGTGTGTGTGTGTGTGTGTGTGCGTGTGTGTGTTTGTGTGAGTTAGTATGTGTGTATGAATTCCTGGATGGTCAGTAAACCCTTTAGATTTATAAAAGTCTCGTAGCAAAACGTTTTAACAGCCTTTAACTCCTCTGATGTTTCTATCACATCCTACAAAATATCCTATTTTTATAACAATAATTCTTTTTATGTCAATTACATAGAAATTACTACTGCAACTATAAAGATAGAGTCCAGTTATCATAGTTTGTCCATCGTTCCTGCGCTGAGAGCAGTAAAACAGAGTCCATGATTTCACTGCATCCTCAGATCTCAGCAATTACCTGTGTAAGTAAAATGTTATCATAACTGATAGGAATAATAAACAAAATTTAATTTTCTTTTAAGGTTCTTTGAATAAAGTGAATAAGCATTTCTCAGGATTTCAGTTACTGTAATGTAATACAAAACAAAGCCTGGTTGTCTCCCGATGGACCACATTTGTTTGCATATAATGATGAAAAGATGGTGTTTTTATTTTATAAATGAGTTCAAATTCGCAGTGAATTCTAAAGGCCTTTGCACACCAAGTCCGTATTTTCGCCTAAAATTGTCACACATTTAAAAATGAATATAATCTCACATTGTGTCAATCACAACTTTTGTCTGTCATTAAAGTTTTCGGAACAGGTTTGATTTTTCGCATTTATCAAAAGTTGTTTGACCACTCAGAGCCACCGTACGTGCGATTTATCATCATCCAAAATGGCATCTGATAAACATTCACTTTGTCTCCCAGCAAAAAGCATTTTACGATAAAGAAATAAAAAAATATAGATATGCAGAATTTAAAGATAGATAGTGGCAGGTGATCGCAGAACAGCTTGGAATATGGGATGGATGCAAAACAGAGGATGTAGGAAAGATTAAACAGTAGCGATTGTGCTCTAGGCAGCTGCGATAGCTTCTTACAAATATCATTCATTAGCCCCGTTTTGGACAAGCGCTATCCATTGCACCCACGTAATTAAATCAGTTTTATCTTCTATTACGAAATTTTGCAAACAAATAGAATAATAAAATACATTGGACTCAGTGTGCAAGGTTTCTGTGCGTAACGATTTTTATTGAATAACGGATTAAAAAAACGCACACGAAAAAATATGGACTTTAAGTCCTCAAAGCCAACGTTTCCTGTTAGGAAGATTCAACCAACAGCAAAAGTGACGAATTAGACTAATTCAAGAGGTTTTGCAGCCTCTCTCTTCTTCTATGGAGAAGAACAGACTGACAACATGTTGTAATGTACAGAATGTGTGTGTTGTTATAAAGTCAATCAGCCTCTTTAGGCTTTCAAAGTCTCACTGAACTGAAAGGAAAATTCAGGATGTTTGGAAGGAAGCGTGTCATTCCCCACAACACCAGTGGAATTAACCACTTTGTGTGTGTGTGTGTGTTTGTGTGTTAATTAGCTGAACTAAGTTAATCATCGGCAGGGAATGGGGGGACGGCCTGCAGAGCGCGGTGACGTGTCCCACATGCTTCTGCAGCCGACACAATAATCCTTCCCCCCACACACACACACACACACACACACACACACACACACACACACACACACACACGCACACACACACACGGTGATCTTATTTACAATATCTCCCTCTCTAATATCTGTTAGTGGTTTCAGGAACATGTTAAAAAACAAAATACTGATAAAGCCCTTATATGTATGTTTCATTGGTAGCAAATTATTGTTACTGCATTTTAAAGCCACTAAAAGCTTTTATTAGTGCCAAATTATGACTTAAAAATTGTGAATGTTATCATCCCAACTTATCACATGCTTTGTCACGCCCCTTGGCGCCACTTTATTTTCGGCATCAAAACCACTATAGTTAGGTTTAGGAAATAACTACATGGTTGGGCTTAAAACTACGAAGTTAGTACAGTGAAAATGACACTGAACGTTGTGAACATGGGACCAGAACAGTGATCACCTGGATGAAATTTCTTGTTGGACCCATCCACATCCCCTCCCGTCCGCCCGGTGTGTGTCTTTTCGCTCTTTAAACTACGTCACCACACTCCCGGCGCACTTTCTCACAGCGTTAATGGAGCTAATGGAGCGCTAGGTGCATTTCATACTGGTGCCTTGTGTGGCGATATCGAACACAGATGACCTTAACAATGCCTCGATGACGCCCTGGGAATGAGAACGGGCTGCTTAAAATCCTCCCAGGCCATGGTGGCCATGGTTGTCAGAGAAAAAAACAACCTTTGCCAAAAAAAATTGAAAAAGTCAAAGTTTTCAACTGCATCTCACGGTTTTCATTATAATCTCCATCGTTTGAGTCATATACGTAGAAAAACGAAGAAAACCTCGAAGAAGTTCAAGTTCTACTTATTTTTTTTTAGTAAGTACACCTTGTAGACGTGGATGTTCTTTCTCTGGAAGTTTGGTGGAACGTTCTGTAACCTGCTATAGTTTTAGCTGACTGCACTCTGGAAATTAAAATAACACTGCATTATGTGTAAGAAGTTCTTAAGGTGCACTGTAAACAAAGACAGATCCAGTGAATAGAAAGCAATGAGAAAAGTCTTCAGTTTCATTGTCTCATTTAAGTCAGATAAACTGAATTCACAAACTAAATAAAGCAGGGAAACTCCCATCCAAGTCTTTAAGAGACTCGCTGCAAAGGATTTTGGGTGGAGTTCGCTGCTCCTGTACGTTCAGCTGTTTGACTGAATTGACAGAGCAGAGTTGCACCCGGGAGGCTTTGGGCTTGGTGGAGGATTTGGGCTGATTTTCCTGCGAGCTCACTGCCAAAACTTTAAGACAAACAGTTTGACCAAGATTACAGCAAAGATGTAGAGGAGGTAGAGCAGGACCACTTCTGTTTCTCTGCAACTTGAAATTACTTTTTATGAGTTAAAACTGCATTATTGGGTTCAGCTTTAGCAACTTTTTTGCTTTTTGTTTTTGAGCAACACTGTGTGTGTCGTACGGAACATTGGAGTCTCTAGGGGTCTTAATCTCACACAGTCCCATCTATCTGTTCAGGCTCTATGCGGTCGCCGCCTTCGCGGTCGCCGCCTTCGACAGAGAGAGTCGTCTTTGTTTTGGCGCGTCCGGCTCTCCTTGTTTATAATCTGCTGAGGCCAGTTCACTGTCTCAGACACTGGAATTAGAGCAGTGGATTAAACTGGTGAAGAATTAGCCTGATGAGTTTTCTCAGCCAACACAACGGCCCCCAAAACTCCCCCAAGCTGTAAGCTGCTCACAGTCTGAAGACAGGCTCTCGCTGTCTGAGACACACACACACACACACACACACACACACACACACACACACACACACACACAGAAAGTATTGAAATTAACCTGGATTGACGAAAACGGCATTTTAAAAATTAGAGCCTTAACAAAGTCTCAGTTTTCATGGCTTCCACAGCACACTGGGCTATAACATCCAAACATATTCACACACTGTAAGGGAAAACACATGACTTTCAGTAATCATTTATTCTCTGATGAGTTTTTCTTGTGCACGAAAATGTAGTCATTGCCATGGATGCATTGCTGCTATCACCTTCCCAGAGTCACTGACAAACTCCTGACTCCTTGGCTACAGGCGAAATCATTTGCCAAGACGAGCTGACTCAGATCTTCTCCTGGGTGAACACAGCTCCTTCCCCCCACCATTCCTCAATTTTTCTCAGTCCATTTTCAAGAGATAAGAAGCAGAAATAATAATAATAATAATAATAATAATAATAATAATAATAGTACAGTAGAGAGAGAGCTGGGCCGCCTATTACCTGTACTTTTTGTGCACCTTTGACTCATCTCGGCTCTAATCAGCGGCTGTGACAGTATGCTGATCACAGAGGCAGTTGGTGAGAGAGAAAAGCTCTCTGATTGCAAGAAGCCTTTTGCGTAGTATCTTGACTCTGATGGTTAACGTTGTGAAACAGTTGCGGTTAATGTTGGAACACGTGGTTAACGCTGAGAAATGGTGGTAACGAAACCCAACACGCTTTAATCCCAACACGTCACATACTGACGCTTTGCCAGACCCCTCGGTGTCACTTTTTAGTCGCAGTAAACACGTGCTTAATGTTGTGAATTAAACAAAAACACTTTCTGAGGATTAGGTAACAAAACAACTTAGTTAGGTTTAGGAAAAAACATCATGGTTTGGCTTAAAATAAGTACGCTTGTAACATAACGTAAGCTACGGACGTCATGTGACTCAGTGGCATAGAACTTCACGTGACATAATGTCGTCAGTAAAAATCACTCAATTTTTGGTCTCGCACGAGACACGAACTCTGGCCCCCTGAGTAAAAGTCCTGTGTTTGTTTGACTCATCCACCACCCCTCCAACCTGCTCTAAGTGGAACTCTTGCTCTTAATACTACGTCCTTTAAATAACTTAAAATTCCCAAACAGGCAAGAGGCCGTGTGTTGCAAACTGCAGTAAAAATCCCCATTTAGACTCATTCCGAACACGCTGTATACATGTCCTAAGAATGCTCCTAAAACCTGAATAATAACCGCATATCCCACTTCTTAATCTGAAAATGCTACATTAATAAAGCCTAATTCAGAATATCCAAGCAGAATATGTTTTTTACATGACTCCTATTAAATTCATAATATTGTCATATTTAGTATAATAGTGGAATATTAGTGTGCATTTAAAAATAGTCAATGATTTCACCCATTTAATGCAGTTTCTCCTTATTTTTTGAATCTCTCTTTTGTTCTACCACTATCAGAACAATGCCAGGGCAAAGCTAAGAAATTTAACATTGGTTCTTGGTGTGTCAGTGTCCTAACAGGCCCTGACAAACCCCACTGTAAGTGAATGGAGCTCTATTAGCATGTGCTAATTGACTCGACAAACGTTAGTTCAGTGTCACTCAGTTGACACATCATTTCCTCAGTTTCATCAGTTAACAAACGCACATAGGATCCACCCCATTAAAATGTCATTGTGACAATTGTCTTTGTGTCCTTCAGGAGCTTCCTGTTGTCTTGGAAAAGCAGATTTTTTGTTTAATTTTATACTTGTTACAGAAAGATGATTCATTTTATTTTGGAATGAAACTCTTAACTTCATGCACTGTTGGCATTATTTTTTTGGAGTGATGTTATCGCATACAAATCTAGTTATTCCAGTTTAATGTCAAACTTCTCTGTTTGAGAGTTATGATTCCCTGTATAGAGCTTCATAACCTCCGGGCTGACAACAAAAATGTAGATGAAGACATAGAATTTTGCAAGTCAAATGACAAGGTTTTAATAGTTTCCAAGAGTCCACGAAACATATGACAATGTACATTTGCAAGCTCAACCATACAGGTTCTATATATTTGTTCTGTGATATAACTTCATAGATCTTTGCAATTGCATTGATGTATCTGTATGCCATTATTTCCAAATTGTACTCACTGTAAAGCAAAACTTTGCATTATTTATCAGACATTCTCTAAATTTGTGTTCTAAGCACATAAAAATACTCTTTAATGAGATTCATGGGGGGGGGGAAATGGAAAATGTTCAATTATTACCCCTCACTCACAAAACATATGCGTATGTCAGTAGTCAGCTGGCTTTTCACGAACAGAAGACTTGAGGTGTTTGAATAATCAGTCGCTTGTTTTCTGACAGCACCTTGGGCCTGACAGAAACGCTCAGCAGCTGTGCCTCCAATCATACACTGCTACAAGTTTTTTAAAGAAAATGGATAAAATTTTGCCTCCCGTCAAACATCAAAAAGCAAAGTTAATGAGCTGCAAATTAAGTGCTAATGACTCCAGCTTAGCTAACTTTGAGCTTGTATCAATAAAAGGCAGTTGAGCGAATACTAATACCGACCCATTCACTGCCTTTGTTCTATATTAGCTCAGTAATGCTAATGCTAGCTGTTTCGGGACAGCGGCTACGTAAACAAACCATGAAGGGGAGCGGATTGCAGTTACCTACTGTGGGTCCCTCTTTGTATATATATGTATGTGTGTGTGTGTGTTATAGCACCATGGGTCAATGGAGCGATAAACATGTACACACTCACTTGCAATACTGTTTCCAGTCTGTGGTTTGGTTGTGACACTCAACTTCTATTTAGCTTCTTCTCAAAAACATCCTGAAACCTCAGACTGACTAAACTTCAGGGGAGAATGATGTGATAACCCATTCATATTTAGTTGTTTGTCTCAGAAAAAGCCCATTTATTCTCTGAATAAACTCAGATCATGGCGTGTGTCTGTACACAGAGTGTGCTTTGGTCTGCAGTTTCTGCACATTTTGATATTCCAAAATGACTTATTTCCATACAAGTAACGTGACGTTAACTGTTATGGAAATGATCCCAATGGCTCAATTTACCACGCCAGCGGCACTCCAGTAACTGCCAGTATCGTGTATGTGTATATTGAACAGGTTTTCTCCCAGGTGGTAAGTTTGCATCCAAATAACTGCTCTGGTTTTACCCAAAATTAATCAAACGGAGCTATGAGGGATGCAAATCAATGTGCTTTTCAGAGAGGGAGGATTTGCATAGAGAGCCGGACTTTTGGTGAAATAAAAAAAAAGGTGATCTGATAAGAGAGATATTTTTTTCTTCTGAAAACACTGCAAAATACATTTTCTAATCAAGTTATCTTCTGTTTGTAATTGAGTTCAATTTCTACCTTTAAATTTCTAAAACCAAGTTTTGTCTTTCTTGATTCTAATGAAGCAACCGGCCTTATTCTTGGTTCTTTCAAGAAAAAGTCAATAACTTCTAGAAAGTTAACAAAAAAGTAGATTTTCACTAGAAACAAATTGAAATATTTTTCTGCACTGGGAAAGTAAGGGTTTTCAGACTCAAATATATTGGAAAGATTTGATGAATAGGAGGTTTCAGTGTAGAAGTTAGAATATTAGGCATCATGTACTTTCAGATTCGAGACTTTTAATCACAATGTGAGACAGGGTTCCGAGAGAGGCTAATTCTTGAGACGCTGGCGAGGGAACGTCAACATTGTTATTTAATATTTCAGTCATTTACAGTGAGTTTTATTGAGACCAACAGTGGATTCATCTTCAACTCCTCGATTACTTATATAACCAGCCACTGACAGTGAAGAGGTCAAGTGTCAAAGTCGCAGTGCCTTGACAGTAGGACTTAACAAAGGTATTCACAGCAGTTTTTAACAACGACGGGTGACCTCTAATGATGATGGACGCTGCTGTTGTGGAGAATCACGGCATTGTTCCAGATGACATTCCTGCCAGTCATTTGGGGCTGCGTTTGCCAGCCCTCCTCTCTGCATGACAAAGAGCTGGGTCACCTGACGCCCCAACTTCACCCGCTTCACTCAGCAGCCTCCCAGCTAAAGTAAACAAACTGTTAATTCAGGATAATTCACCATAACCTATAGCCCCGGCCGTATAAATTCCTCACCTCTGTCCCTCCCTTCCCTCTCTCTATTCACCATTTCCTTTCTCCCTTTTTCCTTAATTGACTAAGGTTTTAGTGTTTGATGACTTTCAGAAAAAAATCCAATAATCTGCAACATTACAAATACAGAACGTTAAGGTCTCCAATTTGACCCACATATCACTGGAGTCAATGGAACATTAGTTGATCTTTCTCATATAAAGCCAACGTTATATATTTTCAGAACATGTTGGGAAAGTGTGTCACCATTCCGATATAAGAATGGCCAGTTAATCAAACATGAAATTTACCATTATATTTTGTTTCATTGAATGTTGGTGGATATTTACACAAAATGGTACAGGAATCAGTGGATCTCTTTTGCTTTTGGTTGTAGCTTAGGATGCTTTCACAAGCCATAGTCCATTTGGTTAGTCCGACTCAGTGAAATTGATACTTTGGTTCGTTTTTTATTTAGTCTGGTTCAGTTTCACAGTGCACAAACTAAAGTGGACCAAATAAAAAGATAAATTTGCTGAGGGGTGTGTAAGAGGGAGCAGGGCTGGAAATGTACTCGCAGAGGTTTTTCTTGTTTGTCACATAGTTGGTAGTGGAAAATTTATACACAGAAATGGAGAGCTGCCACTTCTATGCAGGCAAACGCAAAAATTTTGCAGTCAAAGTTTTTTCACTTTGACTCAGCACGAATCCCATCTCCTCCAGTTTACCTCGAATGACTTTATAAACGTCACTATTTTTGTGGACTTTATTTAACATATTCTGTATGTTCTCTTTGGCCCAGATGTTAAGTAAACATCAGACTTCAGCAGAAGTCTAGGAAAGTCCTCTCACACTCCTGTTAACCTGTCGTTTACCTGTGTCCATTTCAACACATGCCCACACAGGCAGCCTGCGTTTTGGTTCTCTTCCTGCAATTGGGTCAGATTTTGATCTCATTGCAATCAAACCACCCTAGGATTCACTTGGAAACGGTCTGAGATCACCTCTCACCTCACAAGCGGTCTTGGACCAGTTGTTTTGGTCCACACAGGAGTACGACTACTGCATTCACAACTGCCCAAACAAATCGCACCAGAGTTTGATTAAAACAGACTTGTTGTGGGGAAAGTTAGCAACAAGCAACATCAGAGCCAGGCCAATTTTGTGGCTACTGGAATGTTTTCAGGTGTTTGTGCACCAAGCCTAAGGCTACGAATGCACCTATGCAGGAGTTTTGAATCATCAAATAACATATTTTTAGCCACACGGGTCAGTCAGCTGGTCCACCACTTTGGTCCAGACTCAAATATTTCACCAAATATTGGATGGATTGCCATGAAATTTGGTGCAGATGTTTGCAGTCCCCAGATGATGTATCCTATAATCGGTGATCCCTTGTCTTATGTGGCACCATGAGGTTGACATTTTTTGGGCCATTCCTCGACAGGAATGCTGTAGTCATCTCCAACCCAACTCACATAGATCAGGAATGTTTCCTTTTATTTTATTTTTTGTATTTGAGAGAAAGAAAAAACAGTTATTTGACTCCCCTATTGAATGCTTGAGACATATTCTAATGGGACAGTTTAACAGTGACGATAAATGAAGTGAAATTATGGGTGTGTGAAGGTAAAGAAAAAGGTTATTTTTTTAGGAGGAGGAGAAGCTCATCATCCCTCTTCTTTCTCCTCCTCATGCCACAGTGAACGGGATCATTCATCCTCTTATCAGGTGAGTCCTCCCCCTCTCTCTCTCCTCTGGCCTTTGTCCTCTCCGACAATGGGGTGATCAGGGGTGAGGGGGGTATAAAGGGGTAAAGGGGCAGTAAAAGAGAAAAAAAGAAAGGTGGTGTTGATCCGTCGTTCTTTACGGAGAGGTGGTTCAGGTAAATAGGGGTCTTTCTCTTCTCTTTGCTTTGTTGCAGCTTCAGAAGCATAATGAGGGGGTTTGTGTGTGTGACACTGAACCCAGCCCCCATGCATGCATCCCACACATTTTAGCTTAAAAAAAAGCCTAAAAATCTAAACTGCCCACCACATAATAACACGTTAGATGGAGTGAAATGAGCGAAGCTAGAGTGAAGTTACTGGTATCATATGAAACTAGAAAACCTAAGGAATCCATTGGTACCAACCATGTCATACTTGTCGCAACAAACTTAGGCTAAATTTTGGCGTGGAAAAACTGTCATGGCCATTTTCAAACGGGTCCCTTGACCTCTGACCTCAAGATATGTGAATGAAAATGGGTTCTATGGGTACCCACGAGTCTCCCCTTTACAGACATGCCCACTTTATGATAATCACATGCAGTTTGGGGCAAGTCATAGTCAAGATAGCACACTGACACACTGACAGCTGTTGTTGCCTGTTGGGCTTGAGTTTGCCATGTTATGATTTGAGCATATTTTGTATGCTAAATGCAGTACCTGTGAGGGTTTCTGGACAATATTTGTCATTGTTTTGTGTTGTTAACTGATTTCCAATAATAAATATATACATAAGTTTGCATAAAGCAAAGCATATTTGCCCACTCCCATGTTGATAAGAGTATTAAATATGTGACAAATCTTCCGTTGAGGTACATTTTGAAAAGATAACAAATGTGCGATTAATTTGTGATTAAATATTTTAATTGATTTGACAGCCCTAGTTAGTATAAATGCATAAATATAGATTATCTGTCTTTTTCACAAAATTTCTTAAAGGAGTGATGTCTTCAAAGCTTCTTGATAACAAATGCTGCAGACGGAAATATTGAGTTTTTAATAGTAATTTTCTATTAAACACAAACACAAAGTCTAGCTTTTTAAAGATTTAATGTAATGCAAAACTCAAATCCCATAAAATACAGTGAAGTAGACATTTAGAACCATAACACTCAAACACACACGCTCCCTGCGGTCCAGCCTGAGGTTAGCTTTTCAGTGACCCGGGGAGGCCCTGAGCTGTCAGCGCCCCAGGGAAGAGCTCTGACTACTGGGGGAGAGAATCACCTGCATCCCCCCACCCTCCCTCCTCCCACCTCCCTCCTCTCCTCTGGAGGAGATCAGAGAGCTGAGAGTGGAAGGTGAGGACAGAGGGCTGCTTTTCTCCCACACTACACACTGACCTCAAACACAACCCGAAACTCTGAACTTAACGCAACACTGGAAACAATCCATTTGGAGTTTAATCCGCAACTTTACCTCAATTTTGATCAATGGAGACTCAAGTGCAACGGTGAGAGGAAGCTGTAGATCACTGACACCACAAGAAACAAACAGTGAAGAGGTCAAAGGTCACAAACGCAATCACTCAACCACAAAGTCACATGACTGTTTTAAAAGTTCTGGTAGGAGAGTGGAAAACAAATGAACTGGATATCATTACTAGGTATTATCCTTTATACAGTATAATTAGAAATAAGAGATTTAGCATGATCATTTTTAAAATGTTTTTGTGAATATCACACATAGAAAAAAGAGTAAATTAATCATCCTACCTGACAAATGTGGTATGGCAAAGGTCAGAGAGAAAGACACAGTGTGCAGGTATGTGTGTGTGTGTGTGTGTGAGAGCTCTGAAAGGGAAAGGCTCCATTAAAGCCCACCTGTTCTGACCCCTGCAGGTATGTTACCTTCCTTTCATTCATTCTTTCTTTCATTCACTCGCTCCTCCCTTCCTCCCTCCATCAGCAGCCCGGGGCAGCGCTTTGAACTCACAACTGCACCTCTGTGTGTGTGTGTGTGTGTGTGTGTGTTTGAGAGAGAGAGGCAAACAGAGCAAGAAAGAGAGACATTGACGAAGAGAGGAGGATGAAGACGAAAACATGTCATTTTCACCATAATAAATGTCTGTTTTTATGATGAATAGACTTAATGTGTGTGAGTCACTAAAGATTAATAATGTTTTGCCTGAGGTGTTGGCAAACCATTGTTCCCACTTAATGAATCTGGCATGGGATGCATAGGCCTCTTAGCGAGCTTAGTGTGTGTGTGTGTGTGTGTGTGTGTGTGTGTGTGTGTGTGTGTGTGTGTGGAGGTAACGTCCCCGGCAGCTACAAAGATCTTATCTCAGCCTTTGTCAGATAAATGTGTGTGTGTGTGTGTGTGTGTGTGTGTTTACATCAGGCTGTGTCCACTTCAATGCAGTAATACATTTGTTTACGTGTCCATCCACTCTGAGACAATGTCATCACCAACGCTCCATTCACACATACGGACTCAAACACCGGAGACGTCAAGGATGCTGTTCATTGTGTTGCCAGCTGCAAATCAGACTCATAAGGTGTCCAGCGTCATTAAATAGTTGGGAAAGGTTCAACTTTATGCAAATGTCCTCTGTGGGAGCAACAACCTCTCGTCTAGATTCCCCCACGAAACAGAATCACATACCGTAAAAGTTCAATTAGTTTTGACAATTAAACGCAGGTCTCAATTAGATGGTAGGTACATTTTTGTCATTATGGACAAGCCATTACGTTTTTACATTTCAGCCACACACATTGTATGTATATATAGAACTACAGATGTTTACATTTCAACTGCAACTTAGTTATTCCTTTTTACATTTTTATACCGGAATACAAATACCAATACAACTCAACTCAACGTGCAATATCTGTTGTGCAATAGCTTACTGTTTTCATAGGTCAAGCAAATAAATTTTTTCTATTTATGATACACTGTATATACTGTATATTGCTGCTGATAATTGATGTGTATGCACCATCAGGATTGCTATTTAACTTTGTTATACTCTGCAATGACAATAAAGGAATTTTATTCTATTCTACATGTGTGCAGTTTTGCATGCGTGTGTCCATAAGACCACCCCAACCCCCCTCGAGCCCAACCACTGTGGTCTGATCTGTGTGAAGTGAGTACTGAACCTCCAGGAAGATGCCATTAAAGCTAAAAAGGGGGCGTGTGAGGTCACACCTGTCCATCCTACTAAATGAATCCATCCTTCCCATCAACTTATTATGAATCACCTCCACAGAAACACACACACACACACGTCTTGTTTCAGGGGACCAGGTTGAAGGATGGATGGGGGGGTGGGGGTTGTCTAAACAAGACAGTGAACGAAGAGGGGAAGGTGTTAATGTGCGGAAGTTCAGTGTATTTGTGGTGTGTGTGTGTTATTTTACATCTCTTTGTGAGGACCAAGTAGAGTTTTAGACCTTCAGATTGAGGACATTTATGGAAAGTGAGGACAGAATCTGTGTGATGCCATCTTCGTGGGGACACCTGATGAGTATACTGCCAGTATGTGTGTGTTTGTGTGTGTGTGTGTGTGTGTGTGTGTGTGTACTCAGGGCTGAGGTGTGCCGTTCCTCCATTCTTATGTTAACATGGATTACTGCTGTGTCCTCCCTGCTGACGGTCCATTGTAGGAGGCGACCTGCACTGTGGGGTTGTGTCTACACCACCCAGCAGGAGTGACTGAGTGTGTGTGTGTGTGTTACCTTGCTGTTCTCAGCCCATTGGATACTGATGCTGCGAACACGGAAGTGGACAAGGTGTGTGCCCATATTTCTATACCTGTGGGTGGCTGCGGGTGTACATGTAAGATTAAAATTCAACAGTAGAAAGAAAGAAAGATAGAAAGAACATCAAATGTGGGAGAGTATTGTGAATTTAAGGAAGAAAAAAAAAGAACCGCAGGAAAACAAAGAGAGATTGCAAAAAAATTGTAAAGAAATGATTAATTTAAAATATATAGATAAATAAGGAATAAAAAAGTTTAAAAAGTAATTAATAAAAGTGTAAAGTGTAAAAATCAAGTGCGAGAAAACTGACAGAAAAACATTGAACGTGGAAAAACTGAGCTCAAATGTATCGACAAGAAGATGAAGACAAAAAGAAAAGGACTTGAGTATCCAAAGGAGAAAAGAAAAACAGTGAAAGTAACAGAGCTGGTAAATACTCATTTAAACTTTCAATGTGAAAAAATGAATGAGAAAGATTGATTATGAGAGAAAACATTATTGGTTTAGCATGAAAATGAGAAAATAAAAGAAAAAGATGCCAAATACACAGCAGAGCAGCTCATTAACATTATGTTGATTTTGTCAGACAACGTTGCCATTATAAAATAGGGATTTTAACTGCAGCACAGCAGCTTGGGAATGACTGCTGGTTAACATGTTGTGTTTATGGGCCACGATTAAATCACCATTTCATACTCGTTCAGTTGTCTTACAACAGAAACAAAGAAATATGTAAATGACAACAACAATATTGTGAATTCGGTTGTATTAAAAAAACAGTAGCTGTGACCACAGAGAGGAGAGTGGAGGGGACTGAACAGAGGTGTAACAGGCTGTCACTCTGCAGAGTAACCAGCTGTGTCTGTAGCCTCACTTTGTTCTGTCCCACTCCCTAGAAGATGTTGGCTGTGATGCAGTTTTGTTAATCGCCAAATGAAAAGAGGATGGAGATTTATGATGCATTCACATGGATCAGGTAGACGGACAACTCCTTCTAGACGGCACGGGAAAAACAATCAAACAGTCCGACGGAATGGCAGGATGGCAAAACCTGCATTAATGTAGCAGTAAAGTTGAGATTGCAACCAACTAAAGCATCTCCTGTGTGCCAAGCGTTTTGGAGAGCTACGGTGGCCGACGCGGAAACGCAAATGGCGTAGGTCATTTGGAGCCAGTGCGTAGAGTGTGTGTGTACGTGGGAAGTGAGTGGTGAAGCAAGAGAGAGAGAGCAGCGGCGACGGTAACGAGTAAAGTTATCGACTCCGACCCAAGGCATTCTAGGTTACTGTAGAAACATGGAGGTGCGACATGGCGGACTCCATGAAGAGGACCCACTCCCTATGGAGTTATAATCAGCTCTTTCTAAACTGACGAAAACACAAAAACTCTGATTATCATGTGATTATACACTAATGAAAACATGCTTATTAATATTATATTCCATTTCTTCCAATAGATCCCCCTAAATGTTACACACTAGTCCTTTAAACAACTTTCTCCTTGAGCGAGGGAGCTACGTAACATCTAGTTGTATATTCCAAAAGTTAAAGTATTTTAACTTTGGACACAATCCTGTCCACCGGTGTGAGACCTAAATCTGTGACCACAGAGAGCCAGCAGCACATAAAGTCACCATTTCTGAAGGCTGCCGTCAGAAAATGTGGCCCCACTGTATTTATCTTTTACTTTTCTTTTAGAGTTTTGTGAATATATCTTTAAATTAAAAATATTAAAATACATTTTTGTTTTTTAACAATTTAGTTTTATGTGTTTTCTGTCACATATTTGCCTCATTTATTACACAGGTACAGTGGGGTCACATTTTCTGACGACAGCTGTCAGAAACGGTGACCTCATATGTTGCTGGCTCTCTGTGGTCACAGATAATAATAATAATAAAGTTTATTTATATAGCACTTATCAAAACTCACATTACGAAGTACTTTACAACAAACACATAAAACACAACAATATTCACAATCCATCAATAAGAAATAGGGATGCACGGGAGGTCACCGCCAGGAAAAGCGAGTCCACGAGATCTTCGCCTCCTGATAGAGATTCAAAACCGGCAAAACACTTTCAAACAGTCTTACGTTAAAAACCAGTGATTTTACGCTGTTGTTTGGCGGACACAGGCTGATAGAGTGACTGGGAGACGAGTTGCTTTCTCACCTGCTGAGAACAGTTCTTAAAACTTAAAACCACGTCCAATGACCAAAATCCTTTATCCAGTTAAAAGATGTAGTTTAAAAGGACCAATACCTAAATGTTCATTGTAATAAATATGGCTAAAAACTGGATAAAAGGTTCATTTTTTACAGAGTTTCTGTTGGGTTTCCAGCACACAAAATCACATGACTTCCTGTGATTTTGGTGGTCACAGATTTCTGTGTAACACCAGTATTCTCTGCCGGCCCGGCCTCTACTGTCCCGCTCTTGTCAACTAAAACGATATCCAGTTTGCCGTCTACCTGATTCCATGTGAATGCAGCATTAAAGATTTTGCCATATTTCTATTGTTTAGATGTTTCACTGTTGACAGAAATGCTAGTGTAGACTAGTGTAGAGAGAGAGGAGGGAAAGGTAAAACACACTCCCTGTCTCTTCTCCCTCTTTCTGTCTCTGTGTTTTATGAGTGCGTGTCTCCGTTCTGTTTACATGTTAAAAGCTCTTTAATAAGAAGCTGTGGGGGAAGCGAGGAGACCGGAACCTTTCATCTCAACCTGTCCTGTCACACCCAGGGGTGGGGGGGAACTTATTTATGGCTGCGCGCAGGTTGGTTCTTTGTGTGGAGCACTTACACAGTTGTCTGAGTCAGACTGGAGGCTCCAGAGGAGGAGGAGGAGGAGGAGGGATGTAATCTATTATAGATTACCTGGTAATAGCATCAGATCACCTGTACATGTACATGAACTAATAACTTTATCTGTTCACTCAGAATGATTTAAATGATTGACTTTGCTTTGTTCCCTTCATATAGCGTTTAGCGTGTCACACACACTGTAGTGATAGTGGTTTTAGGAAATGCCAGTAAATAATAATGATTAGAATGATCTATTTATGCAGTTTAAACGTAAGTAAATGAGTTATTTCATGCTCTTACATTGTGTTGTAACAAACTGCAGGTACAGTGTGAACTAACCGACACCAGGAAAACCCAACAGTAAAGAAAACTGCTCTTGTTGTTTTAATTACTGTTAAAACAACAAGAGGTTCCAGTTATTGTAATCAGATTACTTTAATCTCATTCCATGTATTGTGTCGGTGCGGAGCTCCACCCGGCTGGGAGACAGACGGATCAAGTTCTCAGGTCGTAAATCGCGGAGGTGACTGGACGGTTTGTGTCTGATGGGAACTTGTTATTTTGGAGACGGTGACACACACCACACGCACACACACACACACTCACACACACACACACACACACACACACACACACACACACACACACACACACACACACACACACACACACACACACACACACACACACACACACACACACACACACACACACACACACACACACGCACACACACACACACATCTCCAACTTCCTCTTTCACTCACATTCACTTGTTTTCCTAAACTGTGTGGAAACAAAGAATATCCAGCAGCACACACCTAAATGTCATAAATGTGATGTGGAAACATTGAGACATCAGAGCTGAGTTTGTTTGTAAATTAATGCCAAAGATGATAAAGTCTAATTATCAATCAGTGCATGCAGAGGTACTTAATTAACTGAGCTACTGTCAGCTTTCTGCAATACTTATTTTTTCCACCATATTTGAAGTAAGGGATTGGAGACACCCGATGTCCCCAGCTAGATTTCTGCTGGAGAACGCTGATTTCTTGGCCATGTAACCAGGTTCCTGTTTCATGTACACATGTTCATGACAAATACGTCAGATAGGGGAAGTACTGCTGTGACAGCAAAGCAGGACAACAGAAAAGATCATTACAAGTAGTGATGCATCCACTTATTCTGAATTATTAATTCACAACCCAGTTGGCAGAAAAAATGTTGGCATTGTATGTTTCTGCATACCACGGATTGAATGTTGACGATCCTGAACCAAAAATATTCGTCATAAATATGTTTCTGCCCTTTGTGGACTTTCTCGCTCTTTATACTCTATATAACGTAACTTTCAATAATGGTCGCTCCACAGACTACGTCACTTGCTCTGACCAATGCAAAAACGTCCAAATTAGAAATAAAAAAGGGCCATATTCTACATATTCGTGGTTTGCAGAAACGTACAATGCCAACTTTTCTTCCGACTGAGCTGTAATTCAATGTCTAACTAAAACAAATCAACTATATGAGACTGTCTTTCTGCATATCTCACATTATTTGTACTTTTTGGCACTTAGCAGAAATGTTGGATGCTGTAAATGTGTAAATGTAAACTGATTATTTACAGTTTTTATTAAAACGAAAATCCAGGAATGAATGCAAATCAGATTTAAAAAATACTATTTGCCGTGCAAAAGCTCTGTGATTGACATCTAACAACGTTAAGATCTGTAGTGACAAAAAGGCTCAGCGGTCGCCATGTTGAGAGCCGGCAATAGAAATGCTTCCAATCTCACATATATACCGGCGGCAGTAGCTCAGTCCATAGGGACTTGGCTTGTGAGCCGGAGGGTCGCTGGTTCAAGTCCCCGCATGGACCAAGTACTGAGTGTGAACTGGTAGCTGGAGAGATGCCAGTTTGCCTCTTGGGCACTGCCGAGGTGCCCTTTAGCAAGGCACCATACCCCCAACTGCTCGGGGCGTCTGTCAGGGGCAGCCCCATCGCTCTGACATCTCTCCATTAAATGCATGTATATAGGTCCTGTTTGTGCATGTGTGTGTATTCGGGCCTGTGTGTACTATGTATCTGTAAATAATAGAGTGGAAAATTTAAATTTACCCTCGGGGATTAATAAAGTGCCTTTCTTCTTTCTTCTTCTTCTTCTTCATATCAACTTTAAAAAACTCCAGGTTAAGATTTGCTGAAAAAGTGAGTAAAAACTAAAACAGATGAACCTTATTATAAATGTTCCTCCAGTTTTCCTCCAATAATTAGTTCACAGCTGGAACCAGCAACCTCTACAACTCTATCCATCAATTTAAGAAATAAGATAAGATAAGATAAGATATTCCTTTATTAGTCCACAGTGGGGAAATTTATTGTGTTCAATGTGGATCAACACAACTATTTAACTATTTCCTTGAATTTTCCAGTATAGGAGCTCAGTGATTATATGCTGACTCACAGTTGTTCAGCAACAGTGAGTGACAGAAGTTGTCATGGAAACATTTTCTAACTTTTCCATTGCAGCCTTCTGGACACGATCGGTCAGCTGATGAAGCTGCACACTGTCAGGTCGGTCAGGTTGCAAAACCTCCACTTCCTGATTCAGTTCACACACTCTTAAAAACAGAACATATAAATTGAATTTGTCAACTCTAATTTAACACAGTTTGAAATCAATCAGATTTGATAGATTATATGAGCAACAGTTATCATCAGATGATCACCAGAATGTCCTTTTCCCTGACGATTTTCTTTTCTCACAGTCTGACAGACAAAAACAGAGATTGTTGTGGAAAATGAGACGTAAATATTGACCTCAGTGTTGGAGATGGAGATGGAGGTTAAATGTGACCCCATGTGTGATTGGTCAGATGATAATCCTCCTGCTGTGACCACAAAGAGATGACTTCTCAACCTCACATCAGTCCTCCTGAGTGAAATACACCAATACCCCACTTTATTATAGCGCTTTTTCGTTACAAAAATTGCATTTTCTATAAAACCAGGGCAGACAGGGACACCTTACACTGACACTGGACATGAACACACACAGGATTATAACATATACCTGAAAGTCAGTCGGTTTCAATTACTAACCCTGCCTTTTTTTAATCTCATTTCCTACTTGCAGTCTGATACACATTTCAGTGTTTTGTAAGCTTGTCATTTTTAAAATTTGTAACATCATAAAAACTTTCTGTAGAGTTTATTCATTGCTTGTAATTTGTAACATTATAACCATGACTTTACACTTTCAGGCATGCATTGCACCATTTTGATTATTATTCAGCCTGGTCTCACCAAATGGTGCATGAATGACACTCCAGTTTAAGCCATTTTGCGTGCTATCAAAATGTCATTCTTGCTTTTGGCGCACTATGTAGTCTGTACTGACTGCAATGTAAACCGGTCCGCATGTATATGCTACGCTCAGAGCAAGTTACAGAATAAAACCTGAGAAAGACTACTTATAGTGGGTGGGAGGGGAGGTGCATGGGTCCAACAAACACAGGACTTTCAATCAGGAGCCTGGTATTTGAGACCGGTGTTCATGTCCCAATTGAGTTCAGCTGTGAATCCTTTTGCATACCTACAGAAGAACCCTGGGCTCTCTACTGGCGACAATTGTTTACTCTGAGTGAAATGTGAGTTTCTTGGCTCTTAGTACATTTATGTTTGCAGTACCTTAATGTTTGAGTTATTTTTGTTAAGTACTGATGATAATACATCGCACATATTTTCTGTTTAGATAAAAACCAGCATCGATTGTGCAAGCCTCAACTGTCCTACCACCTGTTCCATATCTACAGTAAATCATTGAAGTGGACTCTTCCAGTGTCTCATTGTGCCTGACCACGCATCCATAGTGTTAATCACAGTACCTGGTAATCAGCATACCCCCATACAGTCTTGACTGGTGAATATTCTACAAATGTAGAATAACGAGCAACGCTCAGAGCAAGTGATGTCGTATAAAAAGTCAGAGAGGCTACTTATGGTGAGCGGGAAAAACAACACAGGACTTTCACCCAGGAGACCGGTGTTTGTGTCTCGTGTGAAACCAAAAGTGTTGTTGAGTTATTTTGAAGTTATGTTAGTGACGTGTTTTCCATAATTATGTTACGTAGTTTGTGTACGTATTTTACTTAGTTTACATACTTATTTTAAGCCCAACCATGATGTTTTTTCCGAAACCTAACTAAGTAGTTTTGTTGCCTAAATATAACTGCAACCGTTTCACGTTAACAATGTGGCGTTAAATGTGCATCATGACATGCAGAATATCCTTAAAAGTGGCATGCTATTTATACGCCTTCCCATGAGATCAGGTTGTATTATTATTATTATTACTTCAGCACACAGCATTTTATATTTATTTATTTAATCTTGATTCAGTACTCACCATCGAGTACCTGGTGCTCCTTTTAATGTAGCTTCAACCAGTGTGTCATGTATTTATGTAAATTTGTTTTAATGTGTCCTGTCTGGATGTGATATGTTGTGTTTTAATGTACCCTTTTTCATAGCATGTTTTGCACATGCAAACCAAAGACACATTTCTGCCTTTTGAACGATGAAAAGAAGACAATAAACTATTTTCTATTTCTACTTATTATTGTATGTATGTATTTTTTGCATTTTATTCGAATCATAATGTGTAAGATTAATAATAATAAGTGTAAAGACTCTCACTTACAGCAGGAGTTTTGACGTTAAAGATTTTGAGAAGTAGCCTCGAGTAAAGCTGAGGGCTGTTGTCATCCTGCAACTAAAGTGCAACCTGAACATCATCTCCTTTCTATATTGGGAGTTCTGAGATCTTCACATGACAGAAGTGTCATGCAAACATGCATAAAGTGTAAGTGTGGCTATTTTTCCCTTCTGTCCTCTGACACTTTCTCGTTGTGTCCTGATCCGAGGCCAGCAGCAGAGTGACGGGCCGCTGGCTAACTTTCCCTTCTGAGGCACGACCAACTCTGAACTCTTCACCTGGCTGGGACAGAAGCCACACACACACACACAAACACACACCTGCTTTTGGCCGTCACACACACAAAGCCCAACACTCTCCAAGGCCAAACCTGCTGTAAATCTGCCCTGACACAGCGTAACATGCCACACACACACACACACACACACACACACACACACACACTGGCAGCAGCATGTCTGAACAAAGGCAAAGCTGTGAGGAGTTAAGAGTTTTATTTCTGTCTCTCTGTCTCTTTCGATGAACACCAGTTTCATAATGCACAAAAACTCAACATACACATCAAACAGGAGCAAAAAAACTGTAATTTTTCTTCAAATGTTCATCATATTAACTGATATCTGATTGATCCGTTTCTGTCTTACGTCCCGTCATCGTATTATTTAGAATGATGGGAAGTTTAAAATGCTGTTTCATTTGGACACTTTAAAGGGACTATTTGTAACTTATCACGCGCATAAATCTTAACGGGTCGGTATCCAATGCGCGCTCGCGTGTGGGTACGCGCTGCTCCTGCAGCTCTGCTCCTGCCTGCTTGCACACCGTGCTCGTTCTCGCCCGCTCGGCTCGCTCCACCTCTCACGTGCACGCGCGCACACTACACACTGCAGAGAGTTAGTTTAGCTCTGAGAATATCTAGTGAATGTGCAGTGGACGTTTGTGCAGAAATAAATGCTGCCGCTCCTCCAGACCAACAGAGGTTTCCCGTGTCTTGTGAAGTGACGGAGCTATCCCGACCGGGTGTCGGTCTCTCCCCCCCTTCCCTCCGCGGTCGGTATCGGCTGAAGCAGGAAAAGCCAGCACTAGGATCAGCATTGATTCATGGAGAGACCTTCGTCTGGTCAGCTAACATTACTGCCAAGCAGGTGAAATATAGAATGATATTGTGTGTTAGCTGACGTGTGTCGCCTCTCTGTTTAGACCGGTGCTCGTTCATGTCAATGTAGCGCGAGCACAAGCGCGAGCCCGACCAACAGGACGCTGACTTTCGTTGACATTGCGGCCACAGGTGTCGCTGTGAACAAGCAATTTCTGATTCTTACATATAGCCCCTTTAAAGGAATTAAGTGAGAGTGTTTTTCACTTTCTTGCACATTAAGTTTAAATGACACACACACACACACGCACACGCACACGCACACACACACACACACACACACACACACACACACACAAACTATTCCCAATCGGTTATGTGTGTGTCAAGGGGTTGGGTGGGCCTGTGGCATCATTACAGTCTCTCAAATGTGTTGTAATTGACAGCCGACCCCCATGCAGTGTTTTTCTCTTTCTCTGTGGTCTAGCAGTCTGGTCTGCATCACCTACAGGAGCACCCAAAAATTATTTCACACTCCGTACAGGTGCACATTTGCTTCTTCCTCTTGATTGCAAGAGACTGCAAAGAAAACATTGTTGGCTGCACTTTTTACTGTAATCTTTAACTTTAAATAAATGAAATAGCAGCTGCAGTTGAGGACAGGAAATCATGAATTGGAGGTAAAAGTTTGCAGTGCCGCAACGACTGGAAAACCCACAAAAGGACCTGTCACCAGTTTGTAACCCTGAATTCCTGACTGTAAAAACAGTGACACAGCAGTTGCTGCAGGAACATGTGAAACTCTGTCACGTCTCATCAGAGCTGCCACACACACACACGAACACACACTAATGAGACGACAATGACACCAACGCGACACGTCGTTACAAAAGGAGCCTGCTGTCCCCTGGCAGGGTGGGCTG
Organism: Sebastolobus alascanus; assembly: GCA_916701645.2. Taxonomy (NCBI): domain Eukaryota; kingdom Metazoa; phylum Chordata; class Actinopteri; order Perciformes; family Sebastidae; genus Sebastolobus; species Sebastolobus alascanus. The sequence continues at coordinate 652,819 of CAKAOJ020000058.1, forward strand.
ATGGTTACACCGAGGGTCCCATAACGGAGAGGTGACAGTCTGATCCCAGCAGGTCGTCAAACTGGACCCACAGAGTGTGTGTTGATGTGGAGGAGAGCGCCATCTAAGGCTGGAGACACACACTACACCACTGTAGACACTGGATACATACTTTATTATTAACAACACACCAAGTGAGGAGATCAAAACCAATAATGAATTTCTCCTAACAAGCAATACTTGGGCGATTATACATAGATATTGTACATAATTATGCAAAGCCTTCCTTTAGACTGTCCGTCAATCTCAATGATTGGTCCGAACATGAGCAGGGTGTTTTCGATGTATCATGACTGTGAGCTGCTTTCATGTGGTATTGGTTTGTGCGCCTGTGGATTTATTGTCCAATAGGTCGGTGATTTGCAGCGACCGGGTTGCAATCTGCTCCGCAAAGATGTCATCAGACACGGACACATCCTATCAACTCTTTGCCACGGCCGCCACCTCCAGCCAGTGCGAACAGTAAGTGAACTGCTTACTTGCTGCACTTCCTCAACTTCTGTTATGTTAGGGTGCTTTCACAAGCCATAGTCCATTTGGTTAGGCCACAGAGTGAAGTTGATAATTTTGGTTTGTTTTCTATTTAGTCTGATTTGGTTTCACAGTGCACAAATTTAGGCAGACCAAATAAAAAATGAAGTTGCTGAGGGATGTGTACAAAGGAGCAGGGCTGAAACTTTTCCACTTTGACTCGACACAAATCCCTTCTCCTCCTGAAATCCTTTCAGTTTATCTCGAATGACTTTATAAACTTTATTTTTGTGGACTTCATTCAGCATATTCTGTATGTTCTTCAGAAGAAGTCCAGGTCAGTCCTCTCCCACTCATGTTAACCTGTTGTTTGTCTATCTCAACAAATGCCCGCGCAGGCATCCCATAATCCCTTGCGTTTTGTTTGCTTCCTGCAATTGGGTCGGATTATGTTCTCACTGAAATCGAAGCGTACTAGGGTTCGCTTGGAAACGGACTAAATGTTTACCTGTGAAAGCGCCCTATTATGTTTCTTTTAAAGGAGCAGTGTGTAGGATCTGGCGGTATCTGGTGAGGTTGCATATTGCAACCAACTAAAGTCTCTCCTGTGTGCCAAGCGTTTTGGAGAGCTACTTTGGCCGACACGAAAAAGTGAATGGCCCTCTCTAGCCAGTTGTTGTAAGAGTAGAGTGTGTAGAGTGTGTGTGTACGTGGGAAGTGAGTGGTGAAGAGAGAGAGAGAGAGAGCGGTGGCGACGGGAGATAGTAACGGCTCATTCTAAAGTAACAAAAACACAACGTTTCTTATTTTTAGGAAAACATACTTATTAATATTATATTCCATTTCTGCCAATAGATCCCCGTGTTGCTCTGGCTCTATCTGTTTGGCGACGCCTGGAAGCTGCTTGACATCCTCCTGGATCCACCTTCTCACATATATTCACATGATATGTATTAATATTTGTCATGGATTGTCTATGTTGTATTTTCATTATGTTGTTACTCTGTACACACAAAATCTATTGCACGTCTGTCCATCCTGGAAGGGGGATCCCTCCTCTGTTGCTCTTCCTGAGGTTTCTTCCATTTTTTCTCCTTTAAAAGGTTTTTTTTGGTTAAGTTTTTCCTTAGCCGATGTGAGGGTTGCACTGTCAAGGACAGAGGGTGTCGTATCGTATCCTGTACAGATTGTAAAGCCCCGCGAGGCACATTTGTGATTTTGGGCTATACAAATAAAATTGACTTGACTTGACTTGACTAATTGTTACACACTTGTAGAGGGCAGTGATAGCCTACAGAAAACCTAAAATGATTCCCTGTAAAGCCAGTGTCATTTGAACACTCTTGTTTAAAGGTTTATTTGTCACATACTCAACTTTACATATCTATATACAACAAAGTTCTGCCCATATTTTCACTGCAGGATCACTTGTTTGCATAAAGAAAAGGACAAAAAAAAGCTACTTTCTTTCTTGACTGAGTCAAATTGGAGTGCAGCCTCGGCGATGGCCAGATGTAACTATAAGTCGGGCGGCGTGTCATCGGCCTTGAAGCTCTGGGGTGTAAATCTTCAGTCAGTCATTCTCCCTTCTCCCTGCAGCCGACAACTGTGCTGCGATCTGACGGAGAGCTCGGCCTGCGCTACATTCTTCACATTGTGGAGATGGGAAAGGTATAGGATCTACCGTCTAAACACACACACACACACATGGCCGTCTCCTCGTATTGCTGTTCCACCTGGGCTCTTCTGTAGCCTGCAGGGCTTAAGGAGCAGAAACACACACCCTCGCTTTAAAATAACCACTGTCTTGTCCCTGTAGTGACACTGCCGTCTGTGTTATGATAAGGCGTGTGTCTAAGATGTACCGACTCACGCACACACACATACAGAGGGTCCCTCTAATCCCCCACACGGTCTGGAGCAGTGGCCTGAATAAGCAGAGTGTGGAGGGCCAAACATTCAGCCAGCGGCGGCAGGAATGTCAGCATGTCAAAGACAGTAACACACACACATACACACACACAGAGCAACCTGAGCCCGGCAGCATTGTCCTGTAACACTGACGAGACACTGACAGCTGCCATGAAAAGAAGAAGAAAAGGAGAGGAGAGGAGAGGAGAGAGGGAAGGAGGAAAAATAGAAGAAGAAGAGATGAAACAGGAGACACTGGCTGATTCCAGACCAATTAAGGAAATGGACTGAAAGGGAAGACACAAGATCCATTAATGGAAAATCTGTTTATTGTCAGATGATTAAAACATGAGAAACAATCAACGTACACAATCAACTTAAAGTAACATAATAAAAATCAACAACCTTCAGTTGTGCTGACAGAAAAAAATCTACAAGTGGCCTCTAGAGGACAGATTGACAAATATACTTGATACGTGATTTTGCTGTGTGCACATGAAATAAGTTACTCATATGGCACTTTGAGACTTTTCAAATTAAATTTGAATTAAGACAAAATCATCTCAGCTGTGTGCAGCAGGTGGATAACATCTTCCACATTCATGTCCATAAAAAATGCTCCGAGTCCAGGAAATTAATCAGATTTAGGATCAGCTGAATGTGGGGTCTCATTCATGAGAATAAGAAATGGAAAATCTGTCAGGAGAAGCATGATGGGATTGCTGGCAGTGCGAGATGATCAAATAGAGCGGAGTCCAAATTTCAAATAGATGAACTGTGATCTGGTTATATTCAGATCGCAGTGATAACCAATTAGACTTGGCATCCAACGTATTCTCATTCAACGGTTCATATGATATCTTATGAAAAAGTTACATATGATATCTTATGAAAAAGTTATTCCTCCTTTTTCGGTCATTTTCCTACGAATGTCCAGTAACACATGTCAATTTTCGCTTGTTACATGCATAGAATATTTTCAAAATAAACTTCTGTCTTAAGAGGAAACAACTTCTTTAGGTTTAGGCAAGAAAACTACATTGTTGGGTTTAGGAAAAGATTATGGTTTGGCATAAAATAACTCTGGAAGTGGCGTTACTTAAGTACTTAAACTTCTGGTTTCACATGGGACACAAACGCCGGTCTCCTGGGCAAAAGTCTGATCTTTGTTGACCCACCCATCCACCCTGACCTCCTCCCTACGCGACATAACTTAACTTTATAACTTTCACCACTCTTTAGATTTCCTGGTTCATGATTACGTGAATTACACACAAATTGATTTTGTTGGATATATACGAATAACAGTACATTACTTTTCGTAGCCATACGAAAATTGTATCTCTAATCTGATCTGTATCACAGTGGAAGAAGCAATAAATTCGATTGGTGGTTCCCGGTGACCTCGCCACGTTCACTACGTTTCTACACTTAGTTGTTGAACAAGAGAAAGGCAGGAGTGAGAATGAAGCAAAACCTGCAGGAAGTGACCTGTAAACCTGAGGGATGAAGGAGAAATATGTAGCTTCTTGTGACTGGAAAACTGCTGAACAGAACAAGTGTGGATGCTCAAATTCAGCTTTTTCTTAATGTTTTTGTTGGGACCAAATCAGCAGGTTAACAAGCCATGGTTCACTTTACGCTACGCTAATCAGTTTGGACTTCGATAAACCAATAAAAACAAACACCACCAAGTTTTTGAGTCGGATTCAAAAGAAAATAGAAAACCAATTTAAGATGAGATAGCCTGAGGGAGAGTTTCAGATGGAGAGAATGAGTGAGAGGCTTAAAGAAAGAGAGAGGGGGATTAGAGAGAGAGAGAGGGGAGGGAGAGGAAGGATTAGTGAAGGAGGACGAAGGCGTTTAGTTTCACAGCTCAGGGTGTCAGTGGTGAATATTTAATGATAGATTTCTCTTGTTTCTGTTCACGTTAATTTACTCATCTGCTCTCATTTCATTCTGCCTGCCAGCTCCGTTTACACTGCAGAGGCGTTTCACATGGCTGAGCGTTAACATTCTAGTGATGCTAACGGAGCGGCTGATAATGGTCAAAACCCAGTAGTGTCATCATCACTGTGCATCATTTCTTGATTGACATCCTTACATGAGCAGGATGAGGAAGGGGAGGATAATATGGTTGATGACAGAAGTTGGCATGTGGATTCACTAAGCGACACTAAGAGACTAAGCACATTTCAGTGTTTGCCCAGTATGGCGCAGAATTTCTGAGCTACATCAGCTCTCACACAGGGAACAGCGATATGAGGTTGATGATAACACATCACATGATAAAGAGGTTCTTAAACATAGAATATAAGTAATGAAAATAAAACTAATTACATTTCTGTACACACACATATATACAAATTTATAAAAAATTGTGTGATGCATGTGGGAAGCTAGTGGGTTTGTTGAAAACATTTGGCAGTGACGGACAAAGCATCATTTCATCAGTTTATAAAGTCATGTAAACTTAAACTAAAATTGGCACTCTCTCCTCCATGGTTCCACCTGCCATTGATGGCACCACACTCAGTCTCCATACTTTTATATATGTATTAATATTTGCTTATTAGGGCTATCAATCGATTCAAATATTTAATTGCGATTAATCGCACGATTGTCCATAGTTAATCATGATTAATCACAAATTAATCACACATTTTTTATCTGCTCAAAATGTAGCTTAAAGGGAGATTTGTCAAGTATTTAATACTCTTATCAACGTGGGAGTGGGAAAATATGCTTGCTTTATGCAAATGTATGTATATATTTATTATTGGAAATCAATTAACAACACAAAACAATGACAAACATTGTGCAGAAACCCTCACAGGTACTGCATTTAGCATAAATGCAAATAATATGTTCAAATCATAACATCAAAAACATAATTTACCTGTTGGGCAAACTCAAGCCCAACAGGCAACAACAGCTGTCATTGTGCTAACTTGACTATGACTTGGCCCAAACTGCATGTAATTATCATAAAGTGGGCATGTCAGTAAAGGGGGGACTTGTGGGTACCCATAGAACCCATTTTCATTCACATATCTTGAGAGTCAGAGGTCAAAGGACCCCTTTGAAATTTGCCATGCCAGTTTTTCCTCGCAAAAATTTAGCATGAGTTTGGAGCGTTATTTAGCCTTCTTCTAGACAAGCTAGTATGACATGGTTGGTACCAATGGATTCCTTAGGTTTTCTAGTTCCATGTGATGCTAGCTTTAAAATTGAGCCTGCTACAACCTCCGAAAGATCGATATTGCAAGTTGCGTTAATGCAGTAAAGAAATTAATGGCGTTAAAATGAATTTGCGTTGATGCAAATATATATGTATATATGTTTTTAAAAAAACTGAGTAATTGCTTAATAATTAGTGGTAATTAGTAATTTTGTCAGAAGTTGGCGCTAGTCAGCTAGTATTGGCCATGTTTCATGATTCCAGAGACGAAGACAATATAAATAGCGCATCAAGTCTTTTTCAACAAAGGCAAAACCCACCTCGAGCGAGCGTAAAACTTTTTTCTCGCAATTGAGGTAGTTTTATCAAATTTTGCTGCTTCCATATGCATCCAAATGCGCATACAAATATGTGAATTGAAACACAGTTGAATGTTTTGTTAAATTTTAACTGCAATGCTGTCGTGTACCTGATTTGTCTATCTCTTGACCACTCTCTCTCTTCTGTATTCACACACACTCACACACACGCACACACTCACGTTAAAGAGTATCTTTGTAATGACACTGGCCTATCTCATGTGAAATCAACATTGAGCTGAGTGAAGACTGAGGCATGCTATACTTTGAAGTCTCACACATGCACACACACACACACACACACACACACACACGTATGATCAGCTCACATTCAAAGATCAGCTCACATTCAAACACTAAAATGCACCAAATACCTACAGTACATGTGTGCACCTTCTGTATGCATGAATACAATGCAATCTTTCCTAAACACACATACACACACACACACACACACACACACACACACGGTTTATAGTCTAAGTGTGTGTCAGTAAATTTTTAGTTCCTCATGTTACACGGAAGTCTTTTATCTGTGACCTAGAGAGAGAGAGAGTATTGGGAGCATCGTCCTGGTAACACACATAAAAGATGATGACAGAGGACTGTGTGTGTGTGTGTGTGAGCGGGCGCACGCGCGTGAGTGTGTGAATGAAAGGGAGATAGAGAACAAGTGGACATTCAATCATTTACATGCATTTCAATACGATTTTCACTTTGACATATAATGTCAACTTCCTGCAGTAAACTGATTTCGTAAAAATTATGTAAACATAAACCAGGTCTCTGTATTCGCGGTAGGAGATGAGAGAAACCTGATTTCCTGAGCTAGATTTCTCTCGGTGAAAGCCAACTTCTTCACCATTTATACGTGTAACTGGGTTTCTAATCTGCTTTTTATATGTACGCACGTGCACGACAAAGACATCAGACAGATAAAGTGTTTCTGTAACAGCAGAAAGGATGAAAGGAACGACAATAATGGTTTGATTAATTGGCAACATCTTGACATATTTATAACATACAACATATAAGACTTCTTCAGGGGTAGAACAACAAAGTCCTGGACTTATTTCTGCCATTCTCCCTGGTGTTTTCATGAATACATGTAGTGATGCATCCTTGTTATTCAATAATTTAAAAAATATTTAAACATGTCAGCAAGCAGGTCAAGATGATCTCATGGGAAGGTGTATAAATAGCATGAAATTACAAGGACATTCCACGTGTTATGACAACACATAGCCTTTTTTTTGTATCATTTGTATGCTATGCAACAAAACTACGTTAGGTTTAGGCAACAAAACTTCTTAGGTAGGTTTATGAAAAACATCATTGTTTGCCTTAAAATAAGTACATAAACTAAGCGAAATATGTACGGAAACAACGTAACAGGAGTATGGAAAAACATCACAAGCGTCACTAAAAAACACGTAACAAACGTCACTTCAAAATAACTACACGTTGGGACACAAACACCAGTCTCCTGGTTTAAAGTCCTGTGTTTGTTGGACCCATCCACCTCAACACCCGCCCGCCAACAGTCTCTCTCACTTTTTATTCTACGTCACTAGCTCTGAGCGTACCATATTCACATGGATGCATTTACACTGCAGTCAATTCAGACTACATGGCATGAAAATTATATGCCAAAAGCAAGAACTGCATCCTTATTGCATGTGAAATGACTTGCGATTACTGTATCCTTCATACGCCATTTATTGTAACCGGGCTGAGCAGACAGGTTATGATGTAAGTTTCGATTTTCATTCCGGTTTCACCTAAAACCATCTTGTGATGACTGTATGAAACATGCTGGGAAACACATTCTGCTTTATTCCTGGAAGGTGACATTTTTTTTAATGACGCTACATCCATGATGCAGCAAACCAATGATACATCTGCAGACTCCAAGCTCAAACTACAATAACCAGGAAAGATATCCAAAACGGGAAAAAAATGACTGAATGATCCTCTGTTTGTTAATGTTATATGTCCATATTTGGGATAAAGCCTTCTGGCTTTCAGTTCCCCAGACACGTGCGTGCACACACCCACATACACACACCCACACAAAATGTCAAAAACATACATTGAGTAAGAGAACTTTCAGCTGTTTCTCAATAACGGACCACAGACACATATTGCACCACAAGTAAACACAGCCTGTGTAATGACATCATATATTTTGTGTTTATGTGAGTGCATGTAGCAGCCTACAGGACATTAACACCAGGCGGGGCAGAATCATTAAGGATTCGAGGCATCCGAACAATGGCCTTTTTGAACGGCGGCGGTCAGGGAAGCGCAGTCAAAGGGCCAGAACAGAGACACTAAAGAGGAGCTAGCATCCGAGTCCTGAACAAGAACACTGCAAAGGCTCCTGACATACACCTCTGATGTTATGTCACTTACCTCCACCATTCCCCTGCAGCCCTCCATATTTGCACCATATTTAATATCTGCATTATATTTAATATTTGCACATACTGTGTGTTGTATTATCTTATCATTGTTGTATATAGTTTCGTTGCAAAATGTTTTTAGTCCTTCATGCAGACTATAAAGACAGCTGAATCATTTGGGGCTTTTTGAAGGAGTGGAAATCAGGTCAGAAAAAAAACGCAGGTTTTGCCCAGGCTCTGGACTGTGATTGCAAGAGAATCCAGTTGAATGCAGAGTTTAATTGATTGTTTATCCTTAACGTCATTGGTACCCACGTACCATGTCTGTATGTGTGTGTTTGTGTGTGTGTATGGTGACTACTGCATGAATAAGTGCACAGCAAGGACGTCAGCGGTATGTTCGGTTCTTTCCACTCCTATATATTAGTCAGTCTGACCTATCAAAAAGACAGAAGTAACATCTATGTTTATATATCACCATGTGTGTGTGTGTGTGTGTGTGTGTGTGTTTATACTCATTAGTCACCAACTGGCCTGTTGGTCTTGGCTAAGACTCGTCTACAAACAGCTCACCATAGAAAAATACGAGTGAAAAACTCCAAATGTCGACATGTGCAGTTTATTTGATCGGATCTGCTGTGTCATCACTAGGCAGAGTGGATGATGGGAAAATAATTGAGGGTGTTATACAATAATTTGTGTTCTGAGTCACAGCTGAAGTGACAATCAAATGATGTATTCAAAATCGCCCCCTCATTCACTCAGTCACTATTACAGAAGTCATACTCACTCAGTAGTAGCAATAATTTCTTTGGACAATTAATAATCATCAGCATTACGAGAGCAAAGCATTTTCTATTACAACAAAAATTTATTTTGTATTTTATTGTGTTTGACACACACTCACACACACACACACACACACACAACCTCGAAAACAAAATGATTTAAATGCAAATATTACATTTTTTATTATGTAAAAAAATATAAATTGCAGACTTAAATGATAAATTTGGTATTTTCAACCTGGACCATATTTTCCCATGTTTGTGTGGGGACAAATGGAGGACAACACTTAATTTGAAATTGGTCAAGTATTGAGGGAGAATGCTGCAGCTGCCAGCCGTTAAAGCTGAAGTAGGTGAGATTGGAGCAAATATGATTAAAAAAAGTAATTTTTATAAAACGGTTGCTATATCCTGACAGTAGAACATGAAACATGAAACAGGTAACCTTTTTACAGATTTTACAGACCGGAGGAAAACAAGCAGTAAGAACTGACCTGAAGTCTGCTGTCCATCTGCTGTCTATGAGAGCCGGCTGTCAATCACTCGCAAACTCCGACCAAACAGTCAAACTAGGCAGCGCTGATATATCATATCAGATATATGATGAATATGAATCAATATTATGTGATGTTAGTGCACAGTTTAGCTGTAAAATGAGAAAGTTTTGTAAAATCTGTTGAAGGAGCGCCAAGTTCTGGTCATATGACCGGAGCACAGCCAATAGGAACGCTCTCTCTCAATGAAATGACCTGTGATTGGTCAAAGTCTCCTGTCACGGGCTAGATTTTTTAAAGCCTGAAAACAGAGCCATGAGGAGGTACAGAAGTCTAGTTCAGTTCTAGTCTCAGAACACTTGAATTACAATATACTGAAAGGTTATTATGGACTTTTTGCCCAATGATGCCAAAAATATACTGCCTACTGCCACTTAAAATAAGCGGTAATGTAATCATTTGGGGCAACCTGGTACCGTCAGTTTACATACACTAGAATTGCTTGTTTTTGCTAATCTTTCAGTTCTATCTTACTTTCAAGTCAGCTCAAGTTTATTTATATAGCCCAAAACATTTACAGTATCTTTTATCCTTAACCCATGCCTCAGATAAGGAAATGTGCGACTGCAGAGTGGTAAAATAGCATTATAGAATAGACAAAAAATAACAAAAAATGTACACATCTACAAAGAAGAAGGATCAGAGAGTAAAGTGCACGGAGAAGCCCACTGTTGTGATGGACACTAGTTTGTATGTGAATGTACAAAATGTTCCGTATATCTAAAGTTTGACTGAGTAACTGTTTACCAGATCTTTCTCATGATAGACACAGACACAGGTGTCACAGATAACATGAATTAATGCTCCACTGCTGTGGCCCACATCGTTAATGTCATCAGTTACACCTGTGCTTCTCTTCCTCTGAAGCTACACACAGCAAGCAATAATCTGAAAAATAGAGTAGTAAACTGACTCAAAACTGTGTTTGAAATGTAACAAATCAGAAGTATTAAGAACTCAAGCAAATATCAGCTTACAAAATGTGTAGCTTTGGTTCCAGTTATTCCAATGTGCACATTAAAAAAAACATTTTGTGACTTTCATCGACAAACTAGTGTAGAAAGTGTTTGTCTTGTGTTGTGTGATTCTCAGATGTTTCGCTAACTGCCTTTATTACAACTTCCATCCCACTGAAATCATCTTTTTCTTCCTGAATGCAGTGTAAATGTCTTAATTACTGACTTCATGCTGTACCAGTAGGCAGCTTACACGTTACACACGTGTGGACACCTGTCATTACCAGTTTTAGTGTGCTGAGTTGTGCCAAGCTGCACCTAAGATGGACCATCTCTGGAGTGAGGCCAAAGTGCACCTGACCCGCCTCAAAGCATGTGGCGTTGACGTCACGCCGACTACAGCCAACCCGTGAAGACCCCCCTCAAACAAGCGTGTTGCGAGACTCAACTCATGTCTGTGCAGAAGACCATAGGAAGACGTTGTGTGTTCAGCTCTCAGTACTTTTGTGGCTTCTAACCAAATCTCTGTGAGTCAAATCAAATCACAGTAAGTCAAATCATATGAGTGATAGTCAACTAAGAATTTCTTTGTTCTAGCCCTACTTTATTTATGGAGCTGGTTTTGTGCATGGCGGCACTGTCATGCACCCTGAACTGTTGCCACAAAGTGGTTCACTTCCCTTCCCTTCATTTAATTTAAGGTCCAAACCATGAAAAATAGCCACAGACCAAATCTACAATTATGGGTAACACTTCATTTTACAGGTCCGCAAATTTCATGGTAATTAGGTGATAATTAGCAAGTCACCTATTTGAAATTTCTTTGGAATCATTAATATTTACCTCAAAATGTATCAAAAAAATACTTTATTATAAACATGATTTAATAATTATATGCTAAAATAGCATATAATCGTTAAAATAGGGCCCTTAGGCTTGAGAAGCGGCTGTGCGCTGCTCTTCATCGGAGATGAAAAATCAAAACTAATAGAAGACACTTCTGATCAGGCACAAATCTCACCATTGTGTGACTTATTGTCTAAACAAATGTAACCTGGTAGCTAATGTAATGATTCAGGGAGTTTTTTTTAAGAAATTTCAAAGAAGTTATTTGCTAATTATTATCTATTTACCAGCAGACATGGAAATAAAGCATATCAATTAACTTTGTATTATTTTCCTGGAAATGTATTAAATAAATTACCAGCTATTGGGAAATATTAATATGGAACATAATTTTGAGGTAAATATTGGGGTAATTTGGCAGTAATTCCAAAGAAATTTCAAGTAGGTTACTTGCTAATTATTATCTAATTACCATGAAATTTACAGACCTGTAAAATGAATTGTTGCCCAATAATGTACCAAATGGGCCATATTGTGTAGGTAAATAAAATGAGATTTTTTGTGATTCAGATGAACTAGCCCTTTAAGCCCATTGTCTTAACTCCAGCCAGAAACAAATGAAAAAATGGAGTTCAACATGTATTCTAAATGTCTTTTTCAATGTATTGTGCTACAGCGTTATTGTTTACAGACTTTTCTTTGGATAATGTTTTTATTTGTATTACTTTATTTTTATACTGTGTATGTTGCTATATTGAATTTGAAACAAAGGAGCCAACTATAAAGAAAAGGAGCTTAAGTTTCCGACCAACACGCCCTCTCACATGTACGCCTCCACGCTTTACCGGATACACCGACCACAACAGATGGGACCCCCCAGCACACACACACACACACACGCGCGCACACAAGCGCACACACACACAAAAACTATTCCAACACATGTTACCTCTTTTCGTCGGGGCGGCTTTAGACCCTTATTGCCACAGTCAATTAGCCCGTCTGACTGGACTAATCAGCTCACACACACACACACACACACACACACACACGCACACACACACACACACAGACACACACACACACACACAGAAAACTACTCTTACATAAGACGTATTGTTCCTAATCGTGGGCACAGCACATGAACAGAAGTGATGTATTAACAACCAGAATTTCCAACAGTAATCTGTTACTGTGTGTTTGTTTTTGGTTGTGTACATGAACCCTCCCACCAAAAACTGAACGTAGCCAAAACAAACTGATGTTTTTTGAGTGTTCATCACCTCACACATACTTAACGTCTTTGTGGTGCACATACGGAGGCTGAAGAGGAAGTGGGATTATTGGAGCAAAAACTGAAACGCACATGTGACGGTCAAGCTAATAAACTGGATATAAATAGCCACAGCCTTGTAAAAAAAAAAAAAAGCTTTGAAATAGATCTAATTGCTTGCGTGGCATTTTTCAGATTTCTTTTTTGGGAGTAAAGAAAGGGCCGTGAGTGAGAAGAAATGCAGCTACCACGTAAAATTCTTTCTTTCGACCATGTTTATTTCCCCAAACATGTTGGGCTTCAACAAGTGGACAGCAGAGCCTCAAACATGGAACAGAGCACGAACAGCACAATATCTGTGACAATGCTGTACAAACAGACTCTTTTTTTCTCCCTGAAAGCAGTGTAAATGTCTTAATGCTGACTTCAGTGTCAGTAGGCAGCCTATCCTATCTAGTGCTCAAAGTGGGCCAGTACTCACTGGTTCGCAGTACCGGCATTTCCACATTTTACTCTTTGGCGTACCGTGACTTTTTGTTGCGTATCGGCACTTCTCACAAGCTGCCGGTACTCTTTTCTGCCCTCTCCATATCAGGTTCTCTGGGAGATTCATAACAGAGATTCATAACGGCACAGCGCCAGCTTATTAGCGCAGCCCCTCATAAGCCGTATGAACATAAAAACAATGTGGAGAGAATCTGGGCAAACATTTTCAGAAGAATTAAATGTTCAGACAAAGGCTGTGATAAATGAAATAATCATTTAATTAGTGATAATAATGGTCCAAAATTATGTAAAATGTATAGTTTGTAAGTCAAAAACCTTCACATTTTTTTAAGGGAGGACCCCCAAACCCAATATCTCCTATCTCTGAATGTGCTTCTTTATTCTGCTGCATAATATGTAGCATCCTGACTGGGACACTGATCCTAAAACCTGAATGATACCCTACTATAGGCTACAAATAACACAGGAAAGCACTTTCTTATTAACATTAAACACACCACCTTAACCCAATAATGTTCCAGTTGGAATATTATTGGAGTATTATAGGCCCAATATAGAATATGTATAGTCTAAGTATAATAATATAACAATAAAACCTAAGCTGGTTATGACTGACACAGTATAACATGCTTAAAGAAATAATGAATAAATAGGAAAAAGTCACAAGAGATTGCTGATATTGGCCGATACACACACCAACATGTGAATAAGAGAGTACTGCCACTTATTTTTTCCACTTTAAGCACTGATCCTATCCTGTCCAACTAGTACAACCATGACACATGTAGACAGTCACTCGTCATGTGTAACATCCTGTTTCAAATTATTGGAGGGAGCAGATTCATTGTGACTTATTGAGAAGAGTGTGATTTGTGTATCTAAAACCCACATGAAGTGCATTTATTCATATTTATATTACATAATGTAATGTTGTATTGTTGAAAGGGTTGTCAGTCTATTGAATCTCTGTTAAAAGACTCTCCGCCCACGCTGTTAAGGCACCACACGGAGCTGCTTTTAATCAGGTTTAGCAGCCGCAGCCTGTAAAGTGGCTCGCTCACAGTCAAAGGGCTCAGTCAGCACTCAGACCACACACACACACACACACACACACACACACACACACACACAGATCTGACTTCCTCTGTTCAGGCCACTGTCTCTCTCTGCTTCCTGTGTGTCTGACAGAACGAGAGAAAACATTCACTTTCAACACTTTCACTTCGTCTTCCTGCAGGCTCTCTTGTGCTGAACAAGCGTACAAGAGAGAGAGAGAGAATGGGAAAGAGGAATAACAAAACGGATCATTAATACTGACAACAACAGAGTCATGTTTGGCTTATTGTGAGCTTCATTTTACCAGGGAAGAGTTCAAGCTTTATTTTATTACTTAACTGGCCCTTTACATTCATTCAGAAACATGTTCTCACTGGTGGAACAACAAAACTCAGACCTGACAACCTGTACGCATTTTGCATAGCAGGCACGTACTTCGGCATCAAAGTACGCTGATACGAGTTGTTACTTTAAAGGCCTTTACACACCGGGGGCGTGACGATTAAAAAACACGAAAATTCGAAATACTCGCCTGCGAATATTATAAGTCTAGGGCTTTTATTGTGAAAAGTAAGAACGGAAGGAGTGGATCTGGTCTGCTCCGCCTTTGTCAAGGTTGAAAGGAGTAATAAAGTTTGCCGTTTTGGTTCAGACTACGGAGCCTCCGTGTTGTTGTTTCATAAACTCAACCCGTTCCACACAACGTGATTGGTTGATGCCTTTATCCGCGGTGCGAAAGCTCGCAAAAAATCGGCGTCGTTATGGAAAAAAAAATGACATCACTTTTTCGCAGCGTAATATTCGCGTTCTGTGTGAAAGTATTCATTACAAAAACAGCAGTTCGAAATAAAATGTTGACGTGCAAATTAATTGCACAAAAAAATGCCGCTGACGTGTAACAGCCTTTAGGTACGCAAAAAAGAGGCCAGTTTGTTTTCTTTTTAAAGTAATATATACAAAATATAGCCGAGCCAAACGAGACAATTAAGCTGGGATGATTGTTTCCTCTTCTATGAATAAAAATCGGACCAATGACAGTTTACCTCGTACAATAGATTTTAATGTCAGTCATCCTAGAAGTTGCTGCAGGAAGCCTCCCAAATTGGTAATGCCCATGTATTTCTATTTAACTGCAATGCTCTCAGATATGTCTGCTTGTTTGTGAGATTATATTGACTGATAATTTGATTCAAACAAAAATGATTCAGGTTTGATATCCATTTGACTGACAAAACAGGCATTCTAACCATGAATGCTGGTTTCCACGTTCTGTTTTTTTATCAAGAATTTTCATATCAGTGCATCCCTCACTTTTTTGTCTGTTTGACTGCTGCATGTATGTAAATTACGTAATGTAATGCGTATGTGTGCAAATATGTATAGTAATTCATTGTGCTAACAACAGTGATTCACATTTGACACATCTAGTGGTAGTGCTAGTAAAATCCATCCAGGGTTGACAGGTCTGCAAACTGGTAAACGGTTTAATAAATCATGAAGCTAAGGTGATGAAAGTGTGATTTACTCTTAACCTAATCATTCCTTCAAGGATTCAGGGATGCAAAGGAATGCAAGAATGAAGTTTGATAACATAATTTTCATGAGTTTACAGTGAGGAATTGTTACTTGTGGACTTAAAGTTCCATTCCAGTAATGTTTTGAGACATATGAAAATACTTTCTTCTTCTTCTTCTTCTTCTTCTTCTTCTCTGAATATGCAAACATTTTTTATTCATTGGATCTGTAGCACAGTTTAGCTACTACTTCAGGCTTCCACAGGTTCTGGTCTGACTGTATTATTCTGAGTTCCTCCACGTTTCTACTTTAAAAAAGGGGCCCATTCTAATGATCCATGGATGGAGTCTTCTCAGAGTTACATGAACTGTGGAGGAGGACGCCAGTGGCACGAGCAGCAGGTCGACATGCAGGACCCCACACCCAGAACAAAATGACAGTGCAGAGCATCAAACAGACAGAAGACTATACTGTACATACCAACTACAAATATACATTCAGCAGAATCAGTGTGCGTGGCAGTGTGGTTGGTAAACAGTCAGAGGAACAATGAAAGTGGAGCAGTGATTGGTTTGGTCAACCACACAGTTATCAAAATGAGATCCATATGACTGAACTCGACACGTCAGTTATGATCAGCACAAAGAGAAGAGAAAAGAAAGTAACACAACATCATCTTTGAATGTTGAATTGGATATCAAGAAACTTTTTGGCCAGTTAAGTTTTCAAAGTTCTGTGCACCATTCTGTGAACTTTGACATTTTTTTTATTATTTTTGTTAAAGTTTCATGTCAGTGCAGGCATTTTTGAACAGGAATGGGTGTTTTCAGATTTTTTCTTCTGTGTGCTGCAAGCAGCATCTAATTGTTGTAAAAGGAGCAGATCAATTTTTAAGTGATTTTCACTGTGAATTTGGGTCCCCAGTATAAAAGTTGTTTCCCGCTGTGAAAAAGAGCTCTTTGACCGCTTTTAGGGGTTAATAACACAACACAGCAAAATGAAGTTTGACCAAAACGTACCTTATTGGCTTTTATTGTTGTTCCAATATTAATGAGCCAATTAAACTCCAATTAAATTTCCTTTCCCACTGAATAAAAAAAACTACTAACACCCACTAACATCTGTTTTTTGTCTTTAATAGGAAAGGTCACAATCGGCATTCATTCCCGGGACAAATGGCTCTTCAGTAGTCACAGGTATTTATTGGCTCCAGCTCCGATCGGCAGTGACGGAAACACGACATGCCCTTTTTCCGGTGCGATGCTGTGTGACACGCATTGAAGTGAATAAATAGTAAATAAAAGTATAATAAATTAGATCAACAAGGATTGGGACAATTATTATAATTTAGTAACGTACAAAGCATACAAATGCTCTCCTCAAAGCTACCAAATTCCAATGACAGAAACAGTAATTTTACCTCGCTGATCATTGAAATACACTTCATTCTAACTTGACAGAAACAAAACAAATCTCATCAAAACTGTCTTTGTTACTCTTTCCACTGTTCCAACAATCACCAACTCTGGTTTGAGAGTTTGAAAGAGAGACTGAATAAGTAACAGATATAAAAAAGAAGTAACCACCGTAACATTTACACTGTTTACGAACCCTATTTTCCAGCGTGTTTGTGACGTGGAATGTGACATACCTGAAAAAAACAAAAACAAACAGAAAGGCTATTAGTCTACTGCAACATGACCAAACTACTACGTTTGTACAGTAAAAATGAGAGTGAACATTGTGAAGACGGGACACGAACAAACAGCTGATTGTGACGTGACACACGGGACACGAACAGCAGTCTCCTTCTGTTTGCTGTAAATTGTTATCAATTTAGGGGTCCTTGGCACTAAAACGATTGAGAACCACTGATTTAGACAAAGCTTGTTTGAGAAATGCCAGATGGATAGCTTGTAACATCATAAAGAACCATTTACAACTTAAAAAATGAGCACAAACTCCCTAATGGGATAAATGAAATGAGGACAGATGATGCATTTGCATTCAATAAAACTTGATTCTCATTTTCAGGTGCAAACTGTTATGTTTCTGTGGTGGAATTATTGCTCACGTGAACAAAGGCCCACAGTGATTTTGCTGTGAAGGGAAGTGATCGATTATGCAAAAGTGAAAAGTGCTGGATTGCAGCTGCCTGTGGCTGCAGGTTGGCCAACAGCGTGTTGAAAGTGAGTGAAGACACAGGAGAGACGTGTGAAAGACATCACAAGTTGGTTTACAGCGTTGACACACTCAGACCCCACTTACACAAACATCGTTGGGTCCCTCGCTCTTTCCTGCTCAGCACTCACAGGACGTGGGTCGGTTGTCTGCTTTCGCGTGAGAAGAAAAAGGAACTCTTTTTGATGACGTTATTCACACGCGGGCAAACTGAAATAACCTGAGTTGTATTTTTTGCCTTTTTCTCGCTCACACTCTTCATCCCCAAACCACAAAAAAACAGAAGTGTAAAGAAGATGTATAGTGACTAAGTGTCTGTATGGTTAGCGCTGTCTAGCATTTCTGCTATGATTAATCTATTGTTATTTTCGCCGTCATACATATATTTTTGCTGTTTCTATGGAAAATCTTCAACCGCAGAAGACAAAGGAGATCTAACTCTCTAAGAACAAGGACAATAGCTTAAGAGTAGCAGTGGCTAACTCCAGATGGATGTCAAACATAATGCAATCTCATATTTAGCCTGTATGATTTCACTTTCATTTGGTGTGTAGCTGAAAAATAAGCATTTTATTGTAAACTAATGCAGCCTCATCTGTGTTGTGCATCAACTAATGCTTTGCTAATTTTGCTAACTGGGCTAAATGCTAAATGTATGCTAATCCCTGGTTTATGAGTCATTGATACAGCTGATGCTCTGCTAATTGCTAAACAAGCTAAATGCTAAATTCATGCTAATCCCTGAGCGATGAGTCATTGATACAGCTGAGGCTCCGCTAAATGCTAATCGAGCTAAATGCTAAATTCATGCTAATCCTTGGGTGATGAGACGTTGGGACATCTTACGCCTTGCTGATTGCTAATTGGGCTAAATGCTAAATGCATGCTAATCCTCACTGAGGAGTGTAATGAGTCATATTGTGAGATACTTCACAGAAACACACGTTGGTTAATCCGTTGAAAGCAAATTAAGAAATTTCTCTGCAGCTGTTCTGTGCGTCTGTGTGTGGGAGAGAATTGGGAAATAATCACCACAGATTATAGATGTATGCTTGGTCAACATGAATCATTTTCGGCGCTAATCAGTGCTGTGACCACTGATGTAATGAAACAGAGGAGGTGGCTCGGACTCTTTCATTTTCAAGTTTGTTATAACTTCTTTTTATCAAGATTTGTTCTGATAAAATACAGTCCAATCGACTTTATTCACAGAGCACCACAACACTTTTAACAATAAGGTCGGGTGTCACTAAAACCATCAGGAATCATCATGGGGGAATAAAAATCCACAGCAAACATAACCAAGCCATTAGTTTCTTGCTCTGGATCCAAGGGTCACATGAACAGACCGACCAAATAACACTGTCCAAGAAAATTGATGTGTTGTACTGTACTTTATTACACTAGACCAGGGATAAGCATCCTAAGGCATGCGTGCCACCATTGGGACGCGGTAGCTTAACCAATGGCACACTAGAATTGCCGCATGCCAATTTTTTTTCACAGCCATTGGCAGTTATGCGGTTATTTACGGTAGTTACATTTTTTTTCCCCATCCGTATTCCACGAAGACCCGCCCTACTCTGCCTCTGATTGGCTAGTACTTGTTGCCTTCTTTGCAGAATTTGATGAAAAAGATTGGTGGAAGGTTGGTAGGGTTAATGATTTCAACTCAGATGTGGACATTTTAATAAGGATGGCAGCCTTCTTGTGTAGTGATAATAATAATAATAATAGTGCTCTCATATAGAATTACAACGTCCTGATTATGGCATTATGACATTAAAAATGTTGCTATGCATGTTGTCTATATGGATGGTATAAAATTATAGATCCATTGGAGATTCAAATTGTTATGTGGTGTCATAATTAAACATAATGTTTACCTTAATATCGATAATGCACACTGATTAACAAGAAAATTGAAAAATGGCACTTCATATCGGAAAGGCTGCCGACCCCTGCACTAGACTATCCCATGTGGTCAGCTCTGCAGCCCAATGTGAACACAATTATACTGTATAGTCCAATAACAGTGGATTTATAGAGCACAACTATTGCAGGTGAATCAAGCAGTTGGAAAGTCAAAAGTATAATTATCGGAAAAAAAACAACACTTGAAAAGTGGAACACTTACTGTATTTAGTTCTTTAGTTGGGCCTGCGTGTATCAATGTGTGTAAAGGTGAATTTCTATCGCTGTTCCCGTATGGATTGGTGCTAACAACAGTGTCTGTTTTGTAATCTGCATTTTAGAAGACACAAAACGGAACTAGACAGTATTGCACACACCACATGCCAATCACTGGCAGCTTTCTCCTTTTTCTCTGCAGGCCTCCTTGGCTGTTGTGGTTGCCAGATCTGAGGGGGAAAATCCCCCTTAAACGCAACCAGGCCATTGATGGTAAAATGGCTACCAGACTGGAGAAAAGGACGACATGAAGGAGAGGAAGCGACGTGTCGCTCTTTGATGGCGGTGCTGAGGACAGTATCTGCGTGTGGCATGTATATGTCTGTCTGTGTGTGTGTATACAGTATATGTTTCTGTGTGTGTGTGTGTGTGTATATGTTTCTGTGCGTGCATCAATGTGGGTGAATGTGACTGTACTGTATATATGTGTATTTGCACGCCTTGTTGTCTGTCATTCCGCCCGTGAGCAACCACTGTTTACATACAAAAAGCTGAGCAGGGGTGGCACTATGTGTGTGTGTGTTGGTGGGGAGGCAGGGGTGTTAGCAGTCATTGGGTTTCAGTGGTTAACCCCTAAACTTTTTATTTTTTGGAGGAGTTGGGGATTGGTGGGGGGCATTTGAGCATCAGCACTGGTGTGTGGGCACGTTATGCTCTTTATGGGCCAGGAACAATCAGGAGGGGAGGAAGTGAAGGGTAAATAGGGGTGGGAGGAGAGCGGGTAAGGAAGTAACTGCCTCCCAATACCCAACATATACCCCCCCCCCCCACCATCCCACTAGCCCCCTCCCAAGAACACCCTCTCACCACCACCGGAGGGAGAAGAGGAGGCTGCTGGACCACAGACCACCCAGAGAGATGGAGACAGACATAAAGACAGACAGACATTAAGATATAAGATAGACCGATAGACAGCCAGCTTGACAACAAATTTAAAGAATCAGACCAAAAAGAAATTAGGAAGGAAAAAGCGAAAGATTAAAATAAAGGAAGAGAAAAATCAGTTGAAAAGAAAATGATAACAGAGAAAGAATAAAAAAGAAAGAAAATAATAAATTAAATAACTAAAGAAGAAAAGAAATCTTTGTTTTTTCACAATAACAATAATAACATTCCAGAGAAGACTGATTTTTGTATAAAATGCTTTATTTCATCTGTGGACAATCATCAATTGCCTCGAAGTTACAGTGAAAGTAAAAACTTTGTTCATGTCAAAGCAACCAGTGAGATCAGAAGAGGTACAAAAACAAAGGGCCGATCATGCAAGAACATTTCCTAAACCTATCTTACCTTTTTTCTGTGAGGCTCGCACTGATGTTCCAAGCTGGATTCAGAAAACTCATGCATAAATTGTTTGTTCAGCTTAACTTGTGCCTCCAAATTGCCATAAAAGGCTACCTATTCTACCCATGTTACCCAAGAGTTGGAGCTTGAAGACCCAGCCGATTACACTGTTGTCAGACTATTAAATAGACGTTATCAGTCGCTAAAAGCACCATAGATGTGGGTCAATAGGGACCTACTACACCCACTAGTAGGTTTTATCATCTATTCACATGGTAGATCACCGAAAGAAGGTATAACATGACAGCGACCTCTCCATCTCATTGAGGCCAAGGGTTCCATTCATACTACAATTGAGGGTCTGAGTTGGTCGCATTTCCTAATCCAAACTCTACTCCAGTTGGTAGCGGTAATGCAGTGCTGACAGTGATCATTCATCAAAAATGTGTCTACAAAACAAGACATTGTCAGTTTGGGCAAATTTTGACAGTGGATCAGTTTTATATATTGCAGGGAACTTATCAACTAGGTCACATTACTCTGATGGAGAACAGAATACAAATTTTTAAGTTTTACTTTCTTTATTGATTTTTGTTGACTTAGGTATCATATTTTAAAACCAAATTCATTCAAATGAATGCACTATAATTATTAACGGGTGGAGAGAGGCAGGCTGTCTGTACATGACCACTTGTGCTTTTTGTTAGTGCTGAAGAGAAAATTGTATATACAAGAAATTTGTGAGTTCCAAAGAGTTAGAACAAATCTGTTCATACGAGTGGTTCTTGAATGGGGCCTACTGGATGAAAAGAATAAAACAAATATAGAAACACTGAATTAATTAATGATGAGAGAAAAGATGTAAGGAACAGAACAAGAAGCGAGACAAAGAGACACCAGAAGGAAGTTAGACAGACAGACAGGCTGTCAGGTTGGATAGGGGGACTTTGCTGTGACTTTGTTTCAATGTGCTGTTGGTCCCGGGAGGAAAAAAAAAACCTCTGTGCTGTTGTCCTTTATTTCAAACATGTTCAGAAACAATGGTAGTCTGTCTGTCCATGAGGCCTGTTTTCATTCTCGGCTCGTTCTGAACAAGAGCTGCACTTCAGAGAGGAGACAGAACTGCAGGAAGGAGGAAGAGACGAGTGCAGGATCTCATTTATCCTCATGTGCCTCTCACATTATAGAATAACAGGCATTTAAGGGCCACTTCACATTTTAGCCCATTCTCCTCCGTAATAAGCACAAGGACAGATGACTTTGGAAAGATTGTATGCTTTTGGTTTAAAATCAGTGTTAGGACTCAATTCTGTTTAGTTTTATAGTGTATGTGCATGTGATGACATATTTGAATGTATTCATTTCACCTATTCACACTTATATCTATTTGTATGTGTGTAAACGATCCCTGTCTGCTGTGTAAGACTGTACCTTAATATACATGACGATGGTTTCTGTATGTGCTGATGTCTATGTACTGTTGTATGTGGGTAGATGACAGAGTTTTGTGTTCACCACATCAGTGTTAGCAGTGTGTGTGTGTGGTTTCCTCCACCTCACCGCTGCCTCCTCCACTCAGCCTCACCGCTCCTCTGTTTTCTCTCTCTCTCTCTCTCTGACATCGTTAACATCATTAGAGCTCTTTTTATCAGTTTGCAGGATGGATTTTGTCACGTCAACTGGTCACTGGACAGCCTGAAGATGTTTTAGTCGCTGTTGAAACAAAGTTTCCGAAGCCTCAGGCAGCACACCGGTAGTAGTGTATATCTGCATGTGCTGTATGTGTGTGCTCTTGTACTTATTTGATTTAGGCTGCATTCACACCAGATCAGATGTTGTGGCGATTCGCCGCAGGGTTGTGCAGTGGTGTGGGAGTGTCACTTTAATGGCCCATGCACAAAGATTAACGTCTTTGTTCAAAATATCCTCATGCAACGGTAAGTATGATATCGTGATTGGCCACCGTAGCGTGACGCAGGTTGCGTTTCTCGAAAAGACGCACAAGGATACGCCACTGTCCTATTTCCCAACGTGCGTTGATAGGCGCATCCCGGTTACTATACCTTGACTAATTCCATCGCTATTTTGCATTCAGTGTGTGCAGTGTGTGTGCATTGTGATGTTTGACTGTATTATTGTTCTTTTTCTGTGATGCCAGCCAGGTATTGTCCTGACAAAAGTTATTAACAGTCAGTCAGCACACATGACGTTGCATTGTACCACCCATAGCCTACACCCTAATATTTCAGTAAATAAGTGGAAAAAAACAAAGATTTGCAGTCACTAATTCAAGTTCTTTTTTCAAAACACCAAAGATCTGTTTAAATAGGCAAAATGTGTAAAAAAGAAGAAGAAAACAAAGCATGTGTGCACAGTATGTGATCAGGAGTCCATATCAGTCCGTGTAAACAAAGACAAATGTACTCTCTTCCTTCAATTCCAAACTCAGTTCACATGAAAACCTAAACTCTCAAACTGCTGAGTTCACAATGCAAAAATTAAAGTAACAGCTCAAATGCAAATAAGTTCATTAGACCACCCGCTATTGCAAAATAAAGTTGAATTACTTGTGGTGCTTGAATAGCATCAGGCACACAAAGTTATCCAGCGTCATTCTGATCCAGCACGGCTCTCCAGAAAACATGAATCACATGCAAGATACATCCTTTCCAGGAATTTGACGATTCTTGGAAATTTCTAATGTTGTGTTTAGTGAGGGATTAAACCCACATTTGCAAAAGCAGACTGGTCTGACGGCTGGCTGGAAATGCTTGCTTGCTTAACAATGCTGGTTAAAAATCCTGGCTGCGAAAAACCGGAGCTCTCTCCCCTCTTGACCATTATGCAAGGCACTAAATATGAGGTATAGCCAGTGAAAATAAGAGGAGAGGAAATGATGGCAAAGAGGGACAGATGAAGAGAGAGCAGAGTATAAGAAGGAGAATGAATATAGCTTTCAGGTCACGATTATAATGGAATGGCCATGATGTTTAAATCTTTTGATTTGGAAATCAATTTGAGAACTCTTTCACTACCACTCTCAGAAGAAAACTTTCATCCCAACCCCATTTGATTAACATTAGACCTGAGCTGAATATCTTAGTTAACAGCATTTGATACAATATTTAAATTATGTTCTTGTTATTCAATTCTACAACTGCAACTGCTTGTGAAATAAAAACAGGGATTAATTTTGAAGAAATTGCGGTATAGTGCAGTCTCCTGGAATGTCAGGTTTCAATTTCTGTGGTTGACCGAGATTCATGCTGTCTCCTATTTTATCCGTAGTGATATATTATAGCTAAAAAACTAAACTGAAATTAATTTCCGTTCATTTTTATTCTGTTAAATTTCTTTTTTTTTTTCGTTTTTTAACCAGGCAATATTGTTTAGTTTTAGTTCTTTCTTAAAGGATATCGTTTTATTTAGTTTCAGTTTACAACAATATTTTTCACTGCTTATTTTCTTTTTAATTTCAGTTTTAGTTTACAATAATAACCCTGTTTCAGACTCATGGGCAAGTCTGAAAATCTGTAGATTTCTCAGGAACTCAAGGAAAAGTAGGGAACTTTACAAATGAGTCACTAAACAGTGGTGGAATGTGTTTGATTAAGTTGTTGCATGCATTTTGAATGATTGTTTCCTTACAAAAAAAATCAACATTGACCAACTGGAAAACTCTCATCCGTCATCTCCATCAACACTTCTCCTAACTTTCCTCTCACTCTTCCCTGTCTGACAGAAAAAAAGCAGAATACTTTTTTTTAGGGGGGAAGGAGGAAGAAGTGAGGGAGGAAGAGATGAGGTGGAAAGTCCCTTCACGGATCCAGGTCAGTTACTTCCACATGTCCATCTGTCTGACTGTCTGACTCAGACTGCTATCATACAGCTGAGACACAAGTCAGGTGATACACACGGCCAGTGAAACATATGCAAGTCCATAACAGAACTGAGAAATGTTTGCTTGTGTTTACTGGAAATGGTCTCGCGAGGCACCTGTAGGAGACAACACCCTGCAGTTTTTCATGTTTCAACATGCACATGGTTATCGGGTTGACATCTAACCGGAGTATAGTTTGGTTCTTATTCACTTGCATCGCTCTCCAACTGCTGCTATGCTGATGACACCCAACTATTCATGTCATTCTACTGATCTGACACTCAGAAGGATGCATGCACCACTGATTAACTGGCAGATATCTCAAAGTGTACATCAAGGCACCACCTATAGCTCAAACTACACTTACTTGTAAAAGTATGTAAGTATCATCAACAAAATGCAATCAAAAGTAAAAGTATTGATGTGTCAGTAAAATGTTCCCTGTCAGTGTTTTATTATATCTGATGTTTCTGGATTAATATTACTGCTGCATTAATGTGTATGTTGCATTTTGCTGCTGTAGATGTTTTAACTCCTTTCTAAACTGTTAGCTAGTTTAATCTACAGCAATGCATCATATTCTATAAGATCATCATATGTTTGTAGCGTCTCTGTCCTGTGAGAGCCACGTATCTTTTCATGGTGTCAGAAAAACAGCCTTGTTTTCAGCTTTGTGACGATGCAGCTGATCCAAGAGTATTTTTAAAGAGTTTATTTAGCTTAAGAAGTAGGAGGATTTTCTCAACACATAAATGAACACTTCATCCTCCAGTTTATTACAGACATTCAACATCGACACATCTGGAGATACGTATTTTCAGTGGACAGAAAGGGAATGAAAAACTAATCTGAAAAGTAACTAAAGCTGTCAGACAAATGTAGTGGAGTAGAAAGTACAATATTTACCTCTGAGATGTAGTGGCGTAGAAGTGTAAAGTTGCATACAAATAGAAATACTCAAGTAAGGTACAAATACCTCAGATTTGTACTTAAGTACAGTACATAAGTAAATGTAGTAGTTACATTCCACCATTGGAGACAGCCCAGCTGATCATCCACTTGGTATCTCCGACATGGACTACTGCAACTCCTTCCTTGCTGGAGCCTGTGCGTCTGCCACCAGACCTCTGCAGAGAGTCCAAAATTCTGATGACCATTTGTATTCAATGTCCACAAGTTTTCCTGCACACTATTCAATTGACTACACTAGCTCCCTGTTGCAGCTCACATCCAGTTAAAAAATCTGGTCCTGGTCTAAGCGGCAGTGAAGGGGACTACTCCTTACTATGAAAACAATGGTCAAACCCTACACTCAGATGTGACCATTGTGTTCCTCCAACTCAGTTGCCAGAAAAAACGTTGGCATTGGACCTTTGCGCAAACCACGGATACGCTGAATGCTGACGTTTCTGAACCAAAAATATGTTTCATAAATATGTTTCATATCAGCCTCATAGCACGCTTTCAGAAATGCACAATGCCACATGGTTAACCTTGCGAAACGACTGGTTTGACTTAGGCAAGAAAACTACTTGCTAAAGGTTAGAAAAAAGATCATGGTTTATGTTCAGACAATAATGTAACAACATAACAGCGCAACATAACAACACAAGCCTTGTGTTCGTTGGACCCATCCCGCCCGTGCTCTGGCCGAATGCAAAAACATCGCCATTCAATGTATCCCTGGTTTGCTGAAACGTACAATGCCAACATGTTTTCCTGGCGACTGGGCTGGTTCCTCTGCCTCTAGAAAATTGGCATGCCCTAACATACAAGGGACCCTATTGTTGCAAGGTGGTCAAGGCTTTTAAAGTCAGGTAAGAACACCTTGAAACTACAGGCTTGCACTTATGTCTCATTACTCAATAAATCCTGGTACTATAGCACTGAATACAGGTTAAGGTTTTTGTAAGGACTTTGAATGCATTTGTTGTTTATAGAGAGGATGACATTGCTCTTTAGGTTAATTCTTAAGATAAATAGGCAGACTTTCCAGGTCAGAAAATATGACAGACATGTCCAGAATCAATGTTTGATAGACGCCAGTTATGTGTGGAAAGTTATAAGTGGAAAATATGAGTTGCTGTTGGTATGACACATGTTTTGTTCCACAAACACACCCGTTCTGTAAAAAGGTGCAGCAACAATGTTTATTTAATTTTCAATTTTATCTTTTAGGGGGAAACTCACAGTATACTGTAGTACTAAATTCAGTAAAAAGACTATTGTAATATACCATAGCATTTATAGCCTGTAAAAAGGGTCAAAAACAGTGGAAATAAGTATTTTTTTAGTAATACTTTTACGTGCTATCCTCTGGGATTTGTTTTTGTGCCATGATACTTTTTTGAGTGATGATTTTAAATTCCTAATAAAAATCAAACCAAAACCTAGATACATTTATAATGCATGTTTCTAGATGGACTCTAATGAACATATCAAATTCAATAATGAACAATATGATCTTGTGTGAAAAACACATATTTATTTATATACTGTATATATCTATAAACTTTAGCAAGATAATATTTAGTGAAACAGGACTTCTTCCTCAAATCAGTTTGTGACTGTAGGGTGAATATATATATTTTTACCATTAGCTGCCTGAAACATCTGGTAAAAGTGATCAGCTGTGGTTTTGGGTTGTTCAGATTTCTTGTAAATTAGCTTTATTTTCCCAAAAGAGCTCTTTTAAAAACCAGCGAGTTGCACCCACACATTATGTTGTGTGTGTGTGTGTGTTTCTGTATATGTGCAAATGGTCTGAACTGTGTGTTCTGTTCTTGTGTGCAGTGTTTGTAGATGTGTGTGTGTTATGTGTGAGTTTCTGTGTGTAGATCAGGTTGTGTGTGTGCGTACAGACATGTGTTTGTCTGTGGTTTTTCTGACTGTGTGGGCTTCACTCTGCTGTAAGTGATTGTTGTACATGATCTATGACGGCAACATCAACCTCGCCTCTCTCTCTCTCTCTCTCTCTCTCTCTCGCTCTCTCTCTCTCCATGTCTCTCTCTCATTAAGGGTGCATTGGTTTCAGGTTGTCTTTCATTTTGGTCATGCTTTTACTTACCAGCTCTGATCCAACCAGAGCATTTTCCCTTGTTACCTCAACAATCTTTGATGAAGAGCTCAATTCTGCCTAAATCTCCCCCAATTAGCAATAAAACTGCAACAATCATAGACAGTGTAAAATATACAATGTGCATGTACAGTATATGCTTTGTATGTACATACAAGTTTCTGAGTTACCTTACATGACTATGCACACTTTCAAACACATTTAAGAGATTTAAAATGCTATGAACGGGCCCTTGCACCTTCAAACGCGTCAGGGGTACTGGCGGGACACTGGTGGACTTGGCCAGGCACAGTGAAACAGCAACTCTGCTTAGTGCAATGATGCTTGCCACAAGAGTCTGTGACAAATGGTTCATGAATTCTGAAAGACGGTGGGGCTAAATTGTAGGGGGCGAGGAACACCGTCACTTATGAAAGAGTATCACCCTAATGAGTCCAATGATGCCTCCCACAAGTCTACAACAAACCGTTCATGAGCTCTGAAAGGGGGCGTGGCTAAATGTTAGGGGCTTAATTGTAGAGGGTGGGGTATACCATCACGAATGAAACAGGCAATCTCTGCTGAGTGAAATGACACCTCCCACAAGACTCTACGACAAACGGTTCATGTGTTATGAAAGAGGGCGTGGCTAAATGTTAGGGGCTTAATTGTAGGGGGCGGGGTATACCATCACGAATGAAACAGGCAATCTCTGCTGAGTGCAATGACACCATCCACAAGAGTCTACAACAAATGGTTCATGTGTTATGAAAGGGGGTGTGGCTAAATGTTAGGGGTGAGGATAACCATCAATGAAACAGGAACTATCTGCTGAATGCAATGACACCTCCCACAAGAGTCTACGACAAACGGTTCATGAGTTATGACAGGGGGCAGGGCTAATGTGTTAGGGGCGGGGCTAACTCATACCTATGAAACAGGAACTATCTACTGAGTACCATGATCAAGCCCCCAGGAAGTGCGCCGGTCTTTCGTAGTTAGTTTCGTAGAATACCATCACGAATGACACAGGCAATCTCTGCTGAGTGCAATGACACCTCCCACAAGAGTCAACAACAAACGGTTCATGTGTTATGAAAGGGGGCGTGGCTAAATGTTAGGGGTGAGGATAACCATCAATGAAACAGGAACTCTCTGCTGAGTACAATGACACCTCCCACAGCAGTCTACGACAAACGGTTCATGAGTTATGAAAGGGGGCAGAGCTAACGTGTAGGGACGGGGCTATGAGTTAATATTGGTATTTAATGACGTCAGGCCTGGACTATCATCATGGCTGAGAAATTTGGAGCAGATTTGACAAAGTACGCTGAAGTTAGAACAACTTCCTGTTTCACGGCGAATCACCCCAGATGGCCGCCATGACACGGCAACACCGTTCAATGGAAACTTACAAATTTCACAATAATGTATCATCAACATCTTAAGGCTTTTCTGACCACGTGAGGTGCATCTGCTCAACCTGCTAGGAGGAGTGCATTGAAATATAAAACATGTCATTTCCTGTTGGCTGTAGGGGGCGTTATGAGTATGACTCAATATTGACATGTTAATGACTACAGGCCTGGACCCTTATCATGCCTGAGAAATTTGGGGCAGATTGGACTATGTACATTAGAGTTACAACAACTTCCTGTTTCATGGCGAATGGGGCAAAATAGCAGCCATGCCACGGCAAGGTCGTTGCATGAAAACTCCGGATTTTAATACATTTGCATTGCTAAGGTCTTTAGATGGACCTGACCAAATTTCAAGTCGATCTGATTAAATCTGTAGGAGGGGTTTGTTTTACACGGCCTGTAAAACGCTAAAAATGGGTGAAAATTGCACATTGAATTCAAAATGGCTGACTTCCTGTTGGGTTTTAGATATACCTCCAAGAGGCTTTTTTGTGCGTCTCCACATGTTACATCTGCCTACCAAATTTTCAAACCTCAATTTTTCCAACTTTGTAGGGGGCGCTAGCTAGCCATTTTGCAACACCCAAGCACGAGACCCTTAAAATAATACATTTTACACCGCGTCTGATGAATGCTCAAAGTTCAACAACTTTTCAAGCACCTTAAGGCACTCAAAAATGCGATTCATTTTCATAAATAATAAACACTACAGTTTCAATAGGGTCCTCGCTGCCCGACGTTGTCGGTGCTCGGGCCCTAATTATACTTAAAAAATACACTGTAGAACATAAAAGCTCAATCAAATGAAAGTGGTCATGGACATTAAAGAAAAACAGGCTGGTTATCATGGACATAGTCAAGAAGGCGGGGAGCCAACAAGGCGGCAGAGGACTCGGCGTGTTTTTGATGTGTCGCGTGCCGAGAAATTGATGCTCTGCTCAGTCAGTCGGCTGTGGTCCCAAACAGACATAATTAATAGAGACGGGTAGAGGGAAGAGGATGCCTCTGATCCTGATGGACAGAGAATATGTGTGTGTGTGTGTGTGTGTGTGCGTGTGTGTCATAGAAGAGGAGAGCAATGCACATTATCTGTCATCTGACCCACCCATCCACCCAGACCGCCTCCCAACGCGTTGTTTGCCGCTCTTTATATTTCCTGGTTCACGATTACGTGACACACACACAAATTGATTATGTGGGATATACAAATTGCAGTGAATTACTTTTCATAGGTATAGCTATGAACAGTGTATGAGACCAGTCTGAGATATGAAGGGCTCATTCTAAGGTAACGAAAAAACAACAATTCTTACTTTCAGGTGATTATACACTAATGAAAACATAGTTATGAATATTATATTATATTTTTGCTAATAGATCCCCTGAAATGCAACACACTGTTCCTATCCCTTTCCCCTCCTACTGGAATTTTTTTCATTCACACATTGTTTTCCTTCATTTTGTCTCCTCAACAACTTCAAAACTTCAAAACACAGCTTCAAATCTCTCTTTGGGTTTTATTAAACAGATTTAATTAAATTTAATTATTGTTTTGTGCATAAGAGATGATAATTGAATGATATTTACATACTACGGTGAGGTGAACAAGACGTGCATGTAATCTCTCCCTTATGCTGCAGCAGCCTTTAATGTTAATATCAAGGCATTCAGTTCAGACTTGTATCATGTTGGAGGTGTTGTAGAGATGTTACTAAGTTCGAACAAGGTAAGCAGCTTTCATTGAAATGAATGGGGAGCCATATCCAATTCTCTTGGTGAATCCACAGTCGCTTTCTTCCAGTCTGTGATGAACTTAGAGGCCCTTGTTCATGTGTGTTGATTGTTTGTTTTTTTACACCTGGACTTATATCAGTCATTCTAAATAGTTTTTTTTTTGGTTGGTTTAATTAGTTGAGTGATTGGTAAAAGTTGTGACAATTATTCGAATTTAATTTGACCTTTGTGTTAATTGTTTTAATAGGGCATGCTACCTGCACAGTGTGTGGTATGTTTGTGTATTCAGCCTGTCTTTGCCTGTCTGTCTGGATCTGTTTTTCTCTCTTGTTTTTGCAACGGCTACACACACCTACTCAGGGTGTGTTAATGTGTGTGTGTTGCACTCTGTCTGTTCTTGCTCATTCCATTTCAATCTACTTTATGTATGTGTGTTTTTCAGTAAGTGTGTGTGGAGGCTGGAGAGCAGGTTAGGAGTGCTTAAATCCCTCTTGCTTTCGATTGTGTCTGTCTGAGAGTGACTAAGAGAGTACGTGGCTAATCGCTGCGGCATTAACCGATTAGTCTTCATTGTTTTTCAGGTTGGGTAACAGACGGTGGTTTTGATAGGGAAAGGAGAGGCAGTGAGACAGTCGGCTGCGGCGCTGAGGTCACAGAAAAATGTAAATGCATCTTAATGTTTCCCAATGAGACCGCAGACTCGTTTTATTGCCAAAACGAAACTCGGATGATGGGTGTTGCCACCACGGCCACAGCAGATGAATAACCGAAACCTAATGGAGAAATCCATTTTTAAACAAATGCTCGTAAATAGACCCAGAAAACAATTAAGAGTATCATCTATCTCCCTGTGGTTATGTTTTGACCGTAGAAATGGTTTTAAATATATCAGGCTTCATGTCCCTCAGTCTTTCTAGAAACACTATTTTGCACTGACGTTCATCATTAGGGGGAAATCCATCGAAGAAGGAAAAGCAATGTTTACATCCACAGTAGCAGAAAATAATGCAGATCAGAATACATTTCATCCTCAGGAAATCTGACCTATACTCAGCCGTTGGCTTTATGTTATGTCCAAAGGTTTGAAACTCAAATCAAAGTTTAGTCAAAATTCAAAAATTGCATGCTGTTTTGAGTGAAGTTGAGCTCTGGTTGGTTACTGGCATCACCACAACACACTAGAGGATATAAAAATACAGTAAACAAGACATGTTATGATTCCCAGCAACAATGCAACTCAAAATAGCTGATATAAGAAAAATTCAAATAAATCAATAACAATTAATAACCTTTCACTGCAGTTGTCTGCACACACGGTTACACTTTTCATACTTACATATTTCTCCAATTGGCATCCATTTATTGTATCTGCAATCCATGTTTAAAATGTTAAATTTATGTAAAGGATAAAGGTCTTCGTGCACCAAGTCCATATTTTTTTTATGCGCATTTTAAATCTGTCATCCGATAAAAAACGTTACGCACAGAAACCTTGCACACCGAGTCCAATGCGTTTTATTGTTCTATTTTTTTTGCGAAAATTCGCAAAATAAGACAAAGCTGAATTAATTACGTGGAAGCAATGGATAACGCCAGTCTCAATTGGGCTAATGAATTAATGACATTAGCAAGAAGCTATGATTTAGCTGCCTAGAGCACAATCTCTACTGTCTACATTTTCATACATCCTTTGTTTTGCAATCATCCCCGATTCCATGTAATTGCTGTTCTGCAAACACCTGCCACAGTCTATCTTTAAATTCTGCATCTCTGTATTCTTTTATTTCTTTGTCGTGAAGTGCTTTGTGTGAAGTGAATGTTTATCAGATGCCATTTTGGATGATGACGTTTGCATGAATGATGACTCTCTTTTGGCTTTTGACGGATGCTAAAAAACGCAGAAAAGTCGGTTTGTAAACGTTATTGACACAACGTGAGGTCGTATTTATTTTTAAACATGCAACAATTTCGGACGAAAAGACAAAATCCAACAGTGAATGTATCTACTAAGAAGCACAGTGTGTGTATCACAACTTGATATCTCTTCCTCTCTATTAAAAACACATTGGGTTTTTACACTGGGTGACATGTTCCTTCATTACCATGAACACACACTGTAGTTTATTTTGACTCAAACCCACAAACACTAATCTGCCCCTGAAAATAGTCCCCCCCCAACAAATGCTTTACTGTAATGACAGAGTTCTTATGGGATTTAGTGACAACAACAAAAATATAGAATATTGCTTATCTTTTACATTATGTTGTTGTCAAATCTGTAATTGACATGGCAGCACACAGACAGTGACTACACAGGCTCTCCAGTGTTACGTTGTCTGAATGAAATTGTCCTCAGTTCCTTTTTTTCTGTTTGTTTCCTTCACATGTACGCTGCAGTACTGAAGGAACCCTTCTCTATACTGAGTACTGCATATGTGAGTGACTGACAATAAATTCTACTTGGACCTTGACCTAATGATGATTTGTGATTTACCCTAAAAGCCATTTATCCAGACCAATGTCAATGCAGCAAACTGTGACGAGTACTAAATGAGTGTAAACTGGACAGGTGTGCAGACCTTCAGTAGAAACTAGGAGACAGTTAAGGTTTTGCTGGTTTGGGAAAAAACTAACCTTTGTTATACAACATGAAACCACACTACTTTTAAAAGAAAGTCATAGATGTGGGATTTTCCCCATTATTCTGAATCTCTGATCCTTCAGAGGAACTAAAAGGATTACAGGCATTCCTATAAAACTCTTGGATGAAGATGAGCAGCGATGCATGAGTTGCTCAGATGTTTGTTTGTTTTTTTGGATAGATACTGT
Source organism: Sebastolobus alascanus (assembly GCA_916701645.2). NCBI lineage: Eukaryota > Metazoa > Chordata > Actinopteri > Perciformes > Sebastidae > Sebastolobus > Sebastolobus alascanus. Next base: position 687,254 of record CAKAOJ020000058.1, read on the forward strand.
TTAGTATCTTATAGCAACAGCAGGGATTTCACTGGGTGGATGACGAAGGGGGAGGAGGAGTTCTGAGGAAAACCCACAGCCTAGTTTGTGCTTTCAGTGCATTAAATCAACCTTAATGCACCTTCCACACCCAAATGCAGAGCAGGGTTCAGCTCAACATCGCTCAGGATTGTGCGGGGGTGTGTGTCTGTGTCTGGCCTGTCTTTTTAAACTGTCTCAAAAAATCTGATGTTTTTAAACATGTTCATTTTTAATTATTTATGAATGATAAATTGATAGTTAATTAAATGTTAATAGTTATTTTACTGTTAACAATGAAATGGTAATTAATAATGTTTACTAATTATTAGTAATGCTCTAACTATTTGTTAATGATTAAGATATTATTTGTAACCCTTAAATAAATTGTTTGTAAAACATCTATAAACATTATTTGGATGGCTATTATAAAGTTGCAACTGGTGATTATAATACCTTGTTAAATGGTTATTAAATACTTTGTAAACCATCTATCAACATTATTTAGATAGATAGTTAATGCTTTGTCAATGGTTAATAATTGGTTTCTGGTCCATCTATCTACATAATGTTTAAAGATGGTTTACAAACAATTTCTTAAAGTTTTACACATTTTTTGGTAATCACTAACAAATACTTAATATAGTATATAAAATGTTATAATGTGTAAAACAATAAACTGTTAATAAATACTTATTAATGTAATCAGAATGTAATTGTTATCATCTCTTATCAGCTGTGATACAATAGAGAATTTATAAACTAAATATTTAATATTACACAAACTAAAGATAAAATAACAAATTATAGCATTATTAATAATTAGTAAACATTTATTATCATTTAATTGTGTGATAACGGTAAAATAACTATTAACCAAGGTTAATTAACTATCAATTTACCATTTATAAATGATGTCATTATAAAGTGTGAGTTCAAGAGTCAGTCATACCACACATCCGTTTGTCCATCTGTAACAAGATTGGGCCAAAATGTTCAAACAAAGTGACATCTGACAATCATCTTACTTTATTACTTAGGCTTACTTAACTTAGTAAGATAAGTTACAGGCCAGATGTGGAAAGGAGAGTATGAACATCAAATGTAAAGATTTTTTTTTATCTTGTCCACCCCCTGTCATTGTCAGTGATGTGCCCAGAGTGCAACTGAATCAATGAAGAGGTGTTGCTTAGTTTGTTTGTTAACTTAATCTTAACAATAGGAAACAAAATCTGAACATGAAAAGTCCTTCTTGACCTTGGGATCAGTATGTGTGAAAAAAGGCTTAAGCTTTTTTCTTCTGGCCTTCATTAGCTAATGAAATTAACCATCAGTGTAACATAATTGTGACTGGCCCCTATGTGTTCTCTTTGGTCTTCATCCTAAACACAAGTGCACGCTCGTGCCCACACAACAATTGGAAAGAAGACAATTGCTATGTCACCATGCAGAGGCTGACCATGTAACTCCCGTCCTGCAAACCAGGTATTGATCACCATGGACAGCAGCCGAAGCGCCAAATTTATCAACGCTAATTTAATAGCCTGACTAAAAGAGAAACCTGTATTCACTCATTAGAAGTTCATCCTACGGGCCTTGTGCGCAGCAAAACCGCTGAGACCCGCGGGATCATGGGCGATCCTGACCGACTTTACTGTCGTTCAGAGGATGTAGCAGGTTCAGCTTTAGGGCTAGGTTGAAGGTACAGATATCATATGAAACTAGAAAATAGGCTAAATAACGCTCCAAAATTTTTGACGAGCAAAAACTGGCATGGCTATTTTCAAAGGGGTCCCTTGGCCTCTGACCTCAAGATATGTGACAGAAAATGGGTTCTATGGGTACCCACGACTCTCCCCTTTACAGACATGCTGACTTTATGATAATCACATGCAGTTTTTTGCATGCAGTATAAATGTGTTATTTTTGGCTATTATAAAAATGGTGTGTTTGAATATTTCTACATACTGGGGTCCCTAAACAGTCTTGGAATTACATAAATTGGGTATCACTGTAAAGCTGAGACTCTTGTGGATCAAATGAGCCCAATTGTATTCATGTGTGATGATGATAGTCCCCATAGTAGCCATTTCATTGTATTGAGACCATTTTTTAAAATTTGATCTCTCTGTATAAAACGACTGGTTGTGACCTCTAGGAAAATCACAGCCTCATGAAACTTTACAGCCACAAACTAGAGACCTAGGGCATTTAGAGGATAGATGGCTTTCCTAGGTAGATTGAAAATAAGGGGTTTCTGAGCAGTTTCCAGAACAGAAGTGCTCACCATCAAATCACCGAAAAATGCAATTCTTGCAGAAATCTCAAAATGTCAAAAGTTTTTTAAACCAAATCACAGCATGGCTTTTTCTATGGTGTTCCTCAAGGTCTTGGTGTCTTAATTAGGTATTCTTGAGGGATTATTGATCATTTTTATCAATTCTTGAGTGGTAAAAAATGGTTAAATTTAACACCAAATCTGTGTAACAAATGGTATCAACCCAAAAATTGCTGCAACAACTTGTGAGCATGGGAATGTTCTAAACCCTTATACACTTTTACAATGTATATTAAATAAATTTTTAATGAAGTAATTCATGTTTATATCTGATTTATGACTAGAACAATTTGACATACAGTGCTGAGCTGGGTACTGTGGCCCCTGACAGCTACTAGGCACCTGTGCAGCTGCACTGGTTGCACCATTGATATTTACGCCATTGGAACTGGCTCAGGTGTCATCAGGTAAAAAAAAACAAAAAAACATGCTTATTCCCACACAGAAAGTGGTATTTATAAAAACAGATTGTGTAGCGTGAAAGTGTGCATATCATGCATACTTCATCCCAGGTGATGGTGCTGATGATGGTGATATTTAAATAAAATGTTTTTACAAGCATTCTGTGAAATACCCATCAGAGGTGTATATAAACTTAATTTTGATTATATTTTAATTGATTTTTGTGTGATCGGTTTCATAATTATTTTATTTACATTGGAGGTATTTTATTTTCCCGCGTTTATCATCTTTTTATTTCATGCTTGTAAAGTCTGTTCTTTTATGAATGCTATTAAGTAAATCATTGATCATCTTTGTGATGTTTATTAAATAATGATAATAATATATTTTATATATATAGCACCTTTTAAAACAGTTACAAAGTGCTTTACAATAACAACAGAGCACATTTACAACACAAAAAGAATAAAACAAAATATGCCAAAAACTAAACACATAATAAAACGCAGAGACTAAAACAAACTAAAATGTCATGAAACATAAATGAAATCACAGAAAATCAACTTTTAAAAAGTGGGGTTTTAAAAGTGATTTAAATGACGAGACATAGTTTGCAGCCCTGGTCTCCTCATGCAGGTAGGCTCTATCACCTTTGTGGATGGATCTTGAACTTGGAACAACGAGGAGTTATGATGGAGATATCACTGCCGATTATGGTTTACAGGTGCATGTGATGAATTAATGATACAGGCGCTATAAATAGTGACAGCTGCTCTGGCAGCCTCACTGATGTGACACATCTACTTCTTTGCTGTTTTTTTGATTGACAGTATCTGAAGAGTGATATTCAAACAGGTGATTAAAGGTGTGTCCACAATGATTGAGATTCATAAAACCAAACCATGCAAAGCAGAGAAGGATGGAGGAGGCCGTTAACATCTGAACAGAGACGGGGTTTATGGTCTATTGTCAAGTTAGAACCTTGAGTTGAGATTATTTAGTCACAAATCACAAGTTGACCTTTCTGTCTCTGTGTTTCCTCTTTATTATTTTATTTGTACTTCCTCATTCACTTATCATTGTGTTATGTCCATCTACCCGTTCCTTATTCTATCCTCCTACTCCGTCCTTAAGTCCTTACTTCCTTTCCTCTTTCCTTCCTCTCTCGTTTCTTTCAGTACTAGCCCCCCTCCCCATCCATCGACTTCCCACCCTCTCTCGCTGTCTATGTTGTGTCCTCCTTGTTCGTCCTTTCATCCGTCAGAGGACGAGGACGAAGGCCCGTTTGAAGTTTACGTCTGTCCCAAAATCAGTGGGCACACCTGGAGGCCAAATTGGTGGTGTTGTCTTCCAGTGACACAAACACACACTCTAATGCACGCACACACACATTTCCATCCTCACATCAAAGTGTCAAGACTACAGGGCTCGGAAAGACTAAATACCGTTTACCTTCAACTCTACTGACTGATCGGCTTCCTCTGCACTCACACACCACTAGAAACACACAGAGACACACACATCATCATGCAGATACTCAAATAAAACAAAGCGTTTTTCAACTGAATGCTCCCCTTCCAGCTATGAGAAACAGTTGCATCTCGTGTGTGGGAGTGTGTTTGTCTCTGTGTCACCTTAAACATATTCACAGCGAGGTGTCCAGTTCCTCTGGTTGGGGTCATAAGTCACTGTGTGGGTGTTGTGTACTGCTATACCATGACTCCAACAGCGCTCAGCTTACCTGTGTTTACATCTGTGTGTGTGTGTGTGTGTCTGTGTGTGTGTGTGTGTGTGTGTGTGTGTGTGTATGAATCCTCCACGTCGTAAGCATAAACAGTGAGACACACCAAGATAGGGTTATTCTTCAAACAAAATTTTCATCAAATGAGGATTTCTAAAGGTCCTCTCAACATGTTTGTTGTTCACTTCATCAATTTAAAATAGGCGCAAAAGCCAGTTTAATTTTTAGCTCTGATAACTTTGAAATAAACTTTGAAATAAACTGTAATAATTAAGTATATCCATGACCATTGGCTGGAAAATAATTAGTTTTTATAACATAATTTAAAATCTTTGGCCTTGGGAAGGAAATCAAGTCACTCCAATTCAAAAGGTTAAAGTCCAAGTGAAGTTATGAGTCATTATGTCGAGTCGAGCCGCAAATCTCTTTTGATTTTGTCAACTTGTGTCATCAGTCAAATGAAGTCATCGGATTCTCGACTCAAATCTAAGTCCAAATAAAATGAACAGTAAACATAGCAAACTATCAATAAACAAATAATCAACGTAAATAAATATTACATGTCCAAAAAGGAATAGGAAGAAGTACAGCCTATATTGTCCTATCCCTTCTCCATAACTCAAACAATTAACTCAATATTTATCATATAACATTTTGTGACTGGTAGCCTATATTCCTTTTTTTATTTCAATTCCAACCTTGATAATGAAGTATTATTTCTCACCGGTTGTCCACGTTAGGTAAGATAATCGTTTATTATATGTTGATGTAAAGTGTTACAGCAGCAGAAGGACCTGTACTATCTCTCTTTCTCACACCGCGGGTGAAGGAACATGTCACTGAAAGAGCTAAACGGGGCCAAAATGCACCTTTTGTAGTCCATCTTTGAAACATTGTAGTTTCACCACAGCAGTCCAGCGTCACTAACATCTGCTGCCGTTGCATCATAATTACGGAGCCTCATGTAAATCCAGTCGGATTCTCTGAGCACCGCAGTTGTCTTTTCCTAAGTCCATATAAATTGTCCTTCACATCTTTCCTTGACCTCATGATGTTTTCCATTGAGGTCAAGGAAAAGTGGTTAGGACAAGACATTAGGACGTAATTCGTACGTAAGTCATGGAAATCAGGTCCATACTTCTGAAGGGGCAGCAGTAGCTTAGTCCGTGGGGACTTGGCTTGGGAGCTGGAGGGGTTGCTGGTTCAAGTCCCCGTAAGTAAGTCCCCATAAGTAAGTCCTTGTAAGTAAGTCCCCATAAGTAAGTCCCCGTACAGAGTGTGGACTGGTAGCTGGAGAGGTTCCAGCTCGCCTCCTGGACTGAGGTGTCCTTGAGCAAAGCACCAAACCCCTATCTGATCTGAATCTGCTCTATTAATAGATGTTTATAAGTCTTGTTTGTGCATGTGCGTGTGTAAAAATAACAGACTGAAAAAATTGTATTTCTCCACATGGATCAATAAAGTATGTCCTCTTCTGACAGACATGTTTAAAATATATGATATAAAGATTCATTATACAGGTACAGGTATTTTAAGTTCTCAATTTTGCTGTAACACAATGATAATGTGTGACATAATCGAAGTTTAGCACATGTGATGACCCCAGTTATTGTTGCTGCTGCTCCACACGAACAATAGTCTGTCTGTCAATATTCACTGTGTTTGTTTTTATGTCTTCTGTCCTACAGTAGAGTATGCTATACTATTGTGTAGGAGACAGATCCCATTACAGTTTGTCTTGCCTCAACTGTGTCAGTTCCCTTTTGTCTCACTGTCCCCAAGTGTCAGCATGTCAGCCCACCAGGTCACATAACATGAACCCGATGAACCTGCAGGAAAAGAAGGCGACTCTGATTCTGATTCAAACATCATTTAAAAAAAAAAAAAATGAAAATGTTTCCTGGGGAAGACAGCAGTAAAATTATGTCATATTAATGATGGTTTTCAGTTACTCAACTGACAGCAGTCATCATTGGGCTCTCACAGGGTTTCACCACAACATCACAAGTTCAAATTTAACTCATGACCTCACATGTCAGATGTCATCCCTCACTCTGTTTCCCATCATCCCTATCTTTCTCACGTTGCAAGTGCTAAAAATCTACTCAACACCATCTGCATCCAGTAATCATAATAATAACTTCCTTTTTTTGTAGCACTATTCCAAAAAAATGAAACTAGTGCTTTATCTAAAAACTATGAATATGTATTGTTCAGATGTAGATAACATAAATTATCAACACATTATATATAATATATATAATATTACACTACATGTTAGCATTCACCCATTCACACACTGATGACAGAGGCTGCTAAGGTGCCAACTTTGCCCATCATGATCTAATCTATAATACTCATTCACACACCGATAGCTATGCCCTCGGGAGCAATTTGGGTCTTGCTCAAGCACACAACGACACGTGACAGGAGCAGCCGGGGATCGAACCACCAACCTTCCGATTGGTGGAAGACCTGCTCTACCCTCTGAGCCACAGCCGCCCACAAATTACTAAGCCTTTCATTTTTAGAAATTAAATATATTGAAGATATTATAATTATAGCCTATATTTCAACATTTACATATTTAGAGTGAATGGGCCTGGGGATGAGAGCCACCGACAGGGTAAGGAAGTTGGAAAGCACATAAAATCAATTCAATGGATGAGTGATGAAATGAGCCGTTCACAGTCAAAGCAGACAAAGGCAGACTTCCAACATGGCTGCCAGAGGGGACGTTACATCACATGAAAGGAAATAACTAAAGTAATATACTTTTTTTTTTTTTTTTTTCAAGAGAGTCATATGTTTTGGTTTTGGGTCAAATGTCGGAGTGTGAATTTCCAACAGTGTCATGAGACCAATCGCTCTGACCTTACACGTGATGTTTGTGTCTGGCGGGTGCATTCATGCACACACACACACACACACACACACACACAGAGCAGACAGCGCTGTAGGAAATGGTTTGCTGGCTGACTTTTATTTTGTAAACATGTTGATGTTCAACCGGCCAATCAGAGTGCAGGTCTATCACACACAGATGCAGAGGCAAGTTGTTGCGTGCTAGTGACACATATACAAACACACACACAGGTACATCATGTGCAGACGCAAAAATGGTACCTAGCCTGCAAACCTAGCTGACCCAGACATAAATGCTTCAAGTCATTCCAACGTTTAACACTTAAACACCTACAACTCTATCTCTTTTACACACACACACACACACACACACACACACACGTTCCTACATTACCAAACAATCACTCTACTCCAACTCGAAACTGCCAAGAGGGGACTTGCATCCTTGAGCGATGCCTACCTATCAAAGAGGGGACTTCCATATACTGCAGGCAGTGGAACTGTCTGTACCCATTCTTTCACCTGATTAGTGTTTGTTTACCACAACGACTTTCTTTGTTTCTTTCAAAAGTGGATAATATAACTTTAATTTTATCAATAAACTAGGGCTGTCAAGTAGTTTAAATATTTAATCGTGATTAATCGCATGATAGTCCATAGTTAATCGCGATTAATCACAAATTAAACACATTTTTTATCTCTCCAAAATGTAGATTAAAGAAGAAGAGGAAGACATACAGTACTTTATTCATCCCCAAGGGGAATTTCAAATTTTTCACTCTGTTATCATTTTACACATTACACACACAGGTCTGAAATACATACACACATGCGCAAAACAGGAACTAAACACATGCCTTCATGGAGAGATGTCAGAGTGAGGGGGGTGCCCATGGACAGGCTTGCCCAGCAGTTGGGGGTTTCCTCGGCAGTGCCCAGGAGGCAAACTGGCACCTCTACAACTAGGTACTGCCGCCCTTTGTCAAGTATTTAATACTCTTATCATCATTGCAGTGGGCAAATATGCTTGCTTTATGCAAATGCATGTTTATATTTGTTACTGGAAATCAATCAACAAGACAAAACAATGACAAATATTGTCCAGAAACCCTCACAGATACTGTATTAAGCATAACAAATATGCATAACATGGCAAACTCAAGCCCAACAGGCAACAACAGCTGTCAGTGTGTCAGTGTGCTGACTTGACTATGACTTGCCCCAAACTGCATGTGATTATCATAAAGTGGGTGTGTCTGTAAAGGGGAGACTCGTGGGTACCCATAGAACCCATTTTTAATCACAAATCTTGAGGTCAGAGGTCAAGGGACCCCTTTGCAAATCACCACCATCACCAGTCTTTCCTCGCCAAAATTTAGTGTAAGTTTGGAGCGTTATTTAACCTCCTTCGCGACAGGTTAGTATGAGCCCGCTACAACCTCTGAAAGATCGATTGTATTAATGCGTTAAAGAAATCAGTGCTGTTAAATGTCTGTTATTATCGCATTAACTTTGACAGCCCTGATTTAAACATTTATCTGTGATGCAAATTTTATGAAAACAATCATGGCCACTTTAATTGAGAATATTTTTTTTACCTGCAAATCAGATGATTGCATGCACTAATATCAAGGACTGCAGTACAACATGTTCTCAGCCAACTCATCACATACCGTCGATTTATCACGCCTGTTGGCGTCACGCCCCTTGGCATCACTTCATTTTCAGCATTAAAACCACTATAGTTCCCCTTGGCGTCACTTTAGGATTAGGCAACAACAACCACTATAGTTAGGTTTAGGAAATAAATACATGGTTGGGCTTAAAACTACTACGTTTGTGAAATGACACTGAACGCTGAGCGAACAGCTGAGTGTAATGTGACGTACGGGACACGAACAGCGGTCTCCTGGATGAAAGCCTTGTGGTGTGTTGGACCCATCCACCTCCCCTCCCCTCGCCCGGTGTGTGTCACCACACTCGCGGCGCACTTTCTCGGAGCATTTATTGTTGCCGAGGATGGGTTTACATTGTAGTTAATACCGTAAGTTAATACCGTAAGTTAATACCGGCGCCGATGGCTGACAAAGCCTTTGTATTTGACGACCTGGGAATGAGAAGGGGCTGAGTATTAGCAACAAAATTTACTTTATCTAGTCTTTAATTGTATAAAATGTTATATTCACTGTTGGCTAAGGAGTCCTCTGTTGGTGAATGTGTGAACGCCAAGTCCACTGTTGTATAGGAAGGTAAGTACACGTACACACACACGCACGCATGCACGAGCGTGTGCGCGCACACACACATTTAAATAGTTAGCCACCGGTTGTTCCCAGAAACAAACCAAATCACAAAGAGATGACAGGCGAGGCCCTCGGGACACACAACACACATCTTCTATTAATGTACTACACAACAGACAAACTACTGCTTTCAGTGTTACAGTCTAATTCATCTTAAATACATCTGCAACACGTTTTGCCCTCACACGACTTTCTCAAGCTGATAATTATCAAATTTAATCACGCTGTTTTCCCTTTTTTCCCCATTAATCATCACTGTGATGTTCATTTGGTTTCAGTGAAAATAAAAAACAAAGTTCAGACGCAGTGAGAAGCAGAAGCGTCTCAAATAACTACCAATAACACAAATGATTATTTCATCAGCTCCAGGGATTTATTCATCTCTTTCAAAAAGGTGAAAGACCAAAACACAACCATGCACGTCACAACACGCCACACCTTTTTTTTCTGTGTAAACCAACACACTGGTGGTGACACATGGCTGCACAGGTGGACGCGCCGCACCCCGACAGAGTACAACACTGACTTATATTCCAGAAGTTCCAGATATGCAGCAAAAGTACACTCCCTCGTCTGACTTGAAGGCAAAACAAGTCTCAAGTTTTGACCTGATGAAACCTTTAAGTCCATACATTGAAAGGACCTGTTAAAGTAAAACTTCTTTATTAATCATATGGTCAACCATTTCCTGTATTTTAAGCTAAAGCCTGCTCTATTTAGCCATGTGATGATGTGATTAGAGTATGGGGGATAGCAGCGATGTTGAAGGTAGGATCAGATGGAGTTGCACCTTGCTGCCACCTATTCAAAACACAGAACACCCAAAGGTGCATAGCCTCATTAAAGGCAGGGTTGGTATACATTTTAGAACTTTTGTTATATTAGAATATATTGATATTTTTTTACATCCCAACATCAATAAATAAAATGCTCTGACAAAAAAAAAGAAAAATATCTGGTATCTGTCGCAGGCCTGTAATAAACCCGTCCAATCATTTCATTCGGCCCGAATGTAATGATTGGACGGCCTACCTGCCTGTATATCTGCGTACACACTGCCCGTGCACCAATTGCACATCACCGGAGTCTTCCACAAGCTGCTAGCTGGACAGCTGTGAGTACTAATAATAGCCATGTTCGTCATTCACGTTCATTATGATATGTTATGTTCGTGGGGGAGTGGCTTTGGAGGGTGGCCTGAAAGGACAGTCTGTCGGTGTTGCTAACTTTGCAACTTTCTCTCTAGATTTAGGGACTTTTGGAGCTAGACAGCAGCTAATGCTGCTAGCTTTCATTGAAGAGTTGAAGAGTGAAGAGTTGTCAACTCTGGGCTCATTTTTTTGGCTGGATTATTTCTAGTCTAGTGTACTCTTGCTAGTTTCTCAAGATCGCCCAACCTACCTTTAAAAGGTCAAGTGTGTAACATTTTGGGGGGATCTATTAGCAGAAATATAATATAATATTCATAACTATGTTTTTCATTAGTGTCTAATCACATGAAACTAAGAATTATGTTTTTGTTGACTTAGAATGAGCCCTTCATATCTACATAGGGAGCGGGTCCTTTTCACAGAGTCTGCCATGTTGCTCCGCCATGTTACAGTAGTCCAGAATGGACAAACCAAACACTGGCTCTAGAGAGAGACTTTCACGTTTTTACGTTAACTGAAGGCCACCGTAGTTTCACATGCTTGTGAAACTGGTAACATGAGCTAGAGAGTGCAAAACGGTGGTACCGCCAGCTGCCGTCTTCTGTTGCTCCTAAAGCAGTGTTATTATGGTAAGGATGGCCTCTGAGCGAGGCGAACAACGTTACCATGGTTTTGCACTCAGCCGCTCACGTAATCCACAGTCTTGGAAAGGGAGAAGTGAACGGAGGGGTACTCAGTTGGTTGCAATCTGCAACCACACCACTAGATGCCACTAAATCCTAAAAACTCTACCTTTAAGAGTACTGTGATCACTTATCATCTCTCATGCACAAATATTATTGGATTAGTTTAATGATCAATGAAACAAAGAGACAGTTTCAAGTAATTGAGGAGATTCTTCTCGTGTGAGATTGGTCTATAAAAATGTTTTCCCTCAACAATGCTGCTTCAAAAGATGTAAAAATACACCCTCATACAACCACAATGATAACCAGACCAGCACTCCTTCTCACCTACTCTACCTGTAAATTACAGGGAGCACTGTGTGTCTCTTTCATAACAAACCGCACATTGGTGTATCATGTGACCATATACAGTATGTTATGTAAGTGGTTTGGCCTCATCATATTAGATCATCTATTATTGCTTGGATTTCATCAATTTCTGTTTCTAATTGAAACCTGGTTCTACTCTGCACCAAATCTGTCAGCAAAAGGACAAAACAAAGAATTAATTTTCTCTGCCGCCTTAGGTCTTTTTGGGTGAGTAGACAAATTCTTCTTTTGTTCTTTACTTCGGTAATTATGAGTGTTCTACAGTATTGTAATACTACATGGTACAAGTGTCTGTCCACCACTTTAAATTCAAAACTGCTCCATCAAATGAAAATCTGCTCAAAGATTGTAGGTCAACCCCTTGAGAAACTCTATGAATCAGCCTACCATAATGACATAGTAAGGCTGGCTAACAACATTGTCTCTGAACCCAACCATGTTCTGAACAGTGGATACAAATTGTTGCCATCAAATCAGAGGGTTCCACGATTCAATAGGGTTAGACTGAAGCACTCTTTTATGGACCAGTCAATTTTAAAATTAAATATGGAGCCTGATCGCAGATCAAATGTACATTGAAGGGTCTTGAATATATTGTCTGCGGTGATTGTGATGTTATGTTAAATGTATGTATCCTTGTTTCCGGTCTTCAATTTTTTGTCTGTGTTGACATTGCAAATGGAGCTGCTGAAATGCAAAAAAAATGTCAGATTTGATCTGAAAATAAAGTAATATCATCATTGTCACCATCATCAGCAAAGTGTGTGGATCGTGGATCAGCCTCTACAGCCATCCGAAGACCCACAAGTAGACGACCCAACAGAGAGGACAGTCATACTCGACTTGAGTGACCGCCGATGATGATTAGTACTGGTAAATGATATACTGTTAAGTTGGGGAAAATTAATTACAACTAAACCTTTTGGTTTAGTTGTAATAAGAGCTACTAACAGGCCACAACAGCTGAAAGCCTTCAGTTGCCAACAAACAAGAAAGGATGTGGCCTGAACCCCGGAGAACTCAACTAGCTTTACATAGTCATTTCACATCTTCATAACGTCAACACGCAAATTGACAATAATCAGATTTTAAATAAATAAAGTCCTGAGCAACATTACGTGTAGTTTGCATGAAGTCTTTGTGTCTTTCGCTATGTGTGATTGTGAATTACTTAATTTGATATGTGTGTACAGTATGACTGTGTGTCAGATTGAGCTGTGTAACAGCTGTGAGTTATGTCCGTCTCTGCTGTGTTGTGTGTCAGCATGTGTCCTTGGTGGGAGATGAGTTGTGGGAAAAGGGGGGATTTCAGCCCAATCCTGCTCATGACTGGCAACCCTTAAATCACTCAGCACTTTTGGCCCCGGGGTCATGGCAACATCAGGTCTGCCAGATTAGATGAAAACCCACTCTCTCTATCCGCCTCTCTTTATCAATGTCTGATTAGACACAGAGGGGTCAGAGGGACGGAGGGGTGGGCAAATTAAATGAAAGAGAAAAAAATAGAGCGAGGGATGAAAGTGAAGAAAAAGGAATGAAAGAGGGAAGAGAACGATGGGTGTGAGTAAGGATGGAGAGAGCAGATTGGAATTGACAGGAAAAAATAAAAGGAGAGGGGAATGAGGAGATAAAATTGGCAAAGAGTAAAGAAAGGGAGGCCAGGGGAAGGAAAAGGTGAGAGGAGGATGGAGGAGGGAAGAGAGAAAGGAATAAATAAGATAGAGGGATGGTGAAAATATGACATAGGGGTGAGGGGAGAGAGGTGAACGAAAAGATTATAGAAGAGAAGGAAGGTCACACACACACACACACACACACACACACACACACAAAAACGTACATATGTCTCATTCAGTACCAATCATCCCTCTCCTTTTTTCCCAATTTGGAAAAAAACGGTTGTTTTCAAAAGCTGCATAATAAGTGATGTAATTAAAACAAGACAACGGTCATTCCAGTGGCTCTGGGAGGCTGTACTAAATGCTAAAATCGGCATGCTAACATGCTTACAAAACAACGTATTCTCATACAACAGTTTGTATGATATCTTACGACATATATCGTTCCTCCTTTTTGATTCGTTCTCCTATGAATATCTCGCAACACGTGTCAATTTCCACTCGTTACATGCATACAGTCTTAATAAACTTACGCCTTCACAGGAAACTATTTCCTTAGGTTTAGGCAAGAAAGCTGCTTAGGTTTAGGAAAAGATCATGGTTTGGCTTAAAGGTATAATATGTAACTGTTGTCAGTTCCTGTTTGTAAACACACCGCATTCAAAATTGGCCACACCTCCACAGCTCAACGAGCCGAGAGGGAGAGAGAGAGCAGTGGTGGTCGAGCGAGCTATAGAGTGACTGAAGAGAGAGAGCGGCATTAGTGAGAACAAAGCAACGAATCAGAAAAATAAATGATACTTTCTGATTCTTTCCTGGCGGTTACGTTCTTAAACACAAATAAACACGCAACTAACTTTGCACAACTTCGCACAACTCTGCGGGAAAGAACCAAGTTGCCGGATTTTTAATGAATGCAGGCTTCCTCTCTGCTGACTGGGGCTCAGCACTGCTCTCGTCAAACTACAGACACACACTGATCATAGCTGCACTCACAGCACAGAGAGGAGCAGGGGGATCACTGGAACACATGCACATAACACAACCCGTTCTCATCCGTGAAATACGCCTGCTTTGTACTTGTGCCTCGATATCATAAGCCGAGGGGCGTGAAACGGCGGCGGTATTTGACCACCTGAATGGGCTGCACACCCTGCACGCTGTTATTGGCTGGGGGTTGCACCCCTACGTGGAGCCCAAAGGCTGTTTGAAGACACCCAGAAGCGTCCCGAGGAAATCAAAATAAGAACAAAAGAAAAAAATTACAGGCAGAGGGCTGCAGGGTCTCTGCAGAAACAGATACAGCCACACGTTTCTAGTGGGGCATAAGTGATGATTGAGAGGGATTCTTTTTCTATCAGTTTATACATTGTTTTTTCGCTAATTCTTGCATATTATACCTTTAAATCATTAGGTCCTAAAAGTTGTAGAATGCACTAATAGCCGAATCCAGAGATATTTCCCTCTCTCAGTTGATGTGAATGAGCCCCGGTCCGAGGCTGGACCGAGGGCTGGGAGGCGGGGTTAAAGGAAACGCTACTGCGCCTGCTCTATGGACCCAATGGATGCAAAAGATCCAGGTACTTTATCACTCGGCAGTCGAGCCATTTTTGCTTCATGCGCCACTGAGAGCAACTTTCATAGGAATGAACGGGAGCCCGCCTCAAACGTTGTATCCAGTTCTCTTTATACATCCATGGTGGATATCTGTGCCAAATTTCATGGCAATCCATCTAATAGTTGATTGAATACCTGCTCAGCACCAAATGACAGACAGGGTTAGCACCTACATGTTCTACTGTAGTAGCTAAAGAGACAGATTAACTTCCAGAGAGTCAAAAGAAAATAACGAGTCATTTACTTTCTGTTCCCCCTAGTCAGCAGTGTGTTTTCTTAACTTCCAGTCCTCCTGCTGGTGGCCTGCTTACATCTTTGCTCTTTGCTTTTCCAGGTGTGGCTATCAGGGAAAGCCCTGCTGATGCCAGTAGCCTGTGGCTCTCGATATCAGCTGTCATACTGGCTGACTCACCCGATGCATGTCTGGCTATTAATGACTCACTCACGCACGCACACACACACACACACACACACACACACAGAGGGGCCTACAGGACACACATAGCTGCACCCACACATGGGGAAATTATTTGCTAATTGCTGCCTGCAGAAGGACACAAACACACACACACACAGAAATCGAGGGCATTCCCATGTGTTGGTGACTCAGCGTCTGTGAGCGTCAGACACAGACGGAGGAATGTAAACAGCAGCGGTTGCTGGTTCAAATCCCTGCAGAATGTGAAAGAACACGGTGTAGCTCTGTGGCTTTCACCCTGCGTGCACACGACTGATACCAGCTGCTATTTACTGTTTACACTTTATTTACCCGTGGACGCTTTTACACGCTGTCCTGCTCTTCAACACCACCCTATTGCACATTCTTCTCTCTCCCAGATCAGACAGGCAGCTACTGAGAGACAGATGAGAAACCAAATCTGACTGACAAACAACAAGCAGACAATCATGTTGTGAAAACGATACACTTCATGTAATTAGCTCTGTCATTTCCTAATAGTTTCCTATGACGTTTCCTAGAAAGAACAACAGTTAGCGGTGGAATGTGGCTAAGCACAAGTACAAATCTCAGATTATCTGTATTTTACTCAAGTATTGAATGCATGGCACTTTATACTTCCATTCCTCTGCATTTTGGACAGAAATATTGTATTTTTAACTTCTCTACATTTCTCTGAAAGCCATACAGTATACTACAGCTCTACAGTTGTTTGGTTCTCATTCAACAAGCTAAGCTGGAGGACTAGACACGTGTTCCTGTTTGTAAGTTAGATAAGAAAGAGACTTAAGCAGCTAATGTGGTTGTTGTTCAGAGACTGTGGCTCTTGTGTTGTGTAGGCTGCAGTGCTCAGTGTGACCCTCCGCTCTGCCTACATGATAGAATTCTGATGTTATTGCTTTATGCACAATTTGATTGGCTGTATCGCAATAAGTTCTCCATCTACATAGATGGATAGCTGAACGGTATTCTGGCGGAGCCATCTTGAAACCAAAAAATATTAATTCATTCCTTTTGGTATCTGATTTTTTTTCTCAAAGGAGAACACGGGACAAGTGATTTACAGAGCAGATATGTAGGCTGTAGCAGACAAAAAAATTCAGTTTTACTTTAATGATACTGACGAAGATCCATTTCAATTTAGAATAATGTGACATTGCTTACATTTAAAAGTTTACTGCTCAGCAGCCAACTCAGACTCAGTTGAGTTTCACTGAACCAACCAAAATTACGTTCCCATACAACTAAACTGCATTCTCAATTACGCTTTGAGGGAAATCGCATGTTTGATGTGGTTAACGTTGTAATTTGAAACAAAACAAATACACAACAAAACTACTTAATGTTTAGTAAACATCATAGTGTAGCTTAAAATAAGTACGCTTATTACGATATCTCAGTTACGGACGTAAATTTAAATAAGTCAATGCTGAGTTTTGGTTTCACACAGGACCAGCCCAGTCACACAGTAGTTCATCATTCATGTATTGATTCAGGTAAATAGATACAAATTTCACACTTTTTTCGTGATGGTAAGCACAAAATCAATTCGTATGTAATCCACGTAATTGTGAACCGGGATGTATAAAGAGCGGCAAATGCCTTGTAGGGGGGAGGTTGTGGTGGATAGGTTGGTCAAAAAGCACAGGACTTTTGTCGAGGACACCGGTGTTCGTGTCCCGTGTGAAACCACAACTCAAAGTTGATTTATTTGTCACCTTACTTCTGTACTTAAGTTACAGCACTTCAAGAGATATTCTAACCCAATCACAATCTTTTCCTAAAGCTATGTACGTAGTTTTGTTGCCTAAGCGTAACCAAGTCGATCTATTCCTAAACCTAACTAAGTAGTTTTATTTTGAAAAGACTGGAGCGGAAATTGACACATGCGTCACGTGTTGTTGGAAATTTGAAAAGCCCCCAAAAAAGGAAATCTGTGTCTATGTACACGAATCAAATAGATTACATTTTGTGACTATTTGACGAACTGCCATGACACTATGTTGATGGGACACAAATGACGGTCTCCTGGGTGGGTGATTTTAAGTCTGAGTTTGTTTGACCCATCCATCCACCTCCACCTGCTCACTACACAGACTTCCGTGGATTATCATTAGTAACATATTTGTAATACGCTAAAAACAAACGTAATCCGGGGAGAAAATATGTTTTCCTCGAAACATAATTGACAATACAGTTTTGTTGTATGGGAATGTAATTTTGTAGTAGACCAGGCTGACTGAACTCACCTGAATTTTAAAGCGGTCCCTATTCACAACAACAGTACATTGTCTTTCAAAGATATGGTAACAAAAAATGACTTTACATTATTCACTGTCACAATTTTCCTTTTTTGTTTTGCATTATTTTTTTTCCACCATAGTCAAAATAATGCTAAACAATGGCTTTCTGATCATTAGGACATCTAAAAACATGTGATACATTTGTATGTTCCTTTACAGGAAAATGTGAGTTTCATTCGACAGAAAACATTTACTTGCATCATTTACTTCAGGTGCACAAGGATGAATGGCAACCTGCAGTTTCTCTACTAATATAGAAACTAAAATATTTTCAGGCATCACACACACAACCTAACCTGCTGACTCATGTTGCTTTCAGTAACAGTGTTACTTGTCATATAGGTAAATGTAAAATAAAACTGCTAGTGGCTCGATTTGTCATTTATTGCTCTCAGTGGCGAAATAAAGCCTCCAGGTCATTTCTGGTAAGTGCGGTAGGGAAGTTGGTAAGTCCTTGTTTGACACAATGAAGGCATTTATGCAGACTGGATCTTCTGTGATAGTGGTTTCAACCAAAGAGTGCTGGCATCAGGAGGCTTCATAATAGGAAGAGAAAAAATTCTGATGAGTAAAAGTCAAATCTATGAGAAAAAAAGGAAGAAGAAGACATGATAGCCAACTTCTATAGACATGTTTTTTTTTTATATTCCCCAGAAAACATGTCACTTTTCACTAAATATATGGTATTGTACAGTGTTATAAATTTAATCTAGATCACAAAAATCTTAATAAAAGACACCCAAATACTGTTTAAGTGACCGTATTAATTTGTAAAAAAAAACAAAGAAAAAAACAAGTGCTTTGCAAAAGGCAGTTAACATAATAATAAAAATACAAGTAAACATAAATATTTATAGGTAAATAAAAGAATAGAAGAATAAAAAAAGGTAAAACAAAAACCAAAATGACTTGTTGTAGACAAGTGAGTGGGAAAATGAAATCGTACAAAAGAAAACAATGATTTCCCTTGGACTGGTTGTTTTCTGATCTCCCTCCTCCTCCTCTCCCCTATTTGACACTCTCTTGGTAATAAAAATCACTTATTGTGCATTAACCTTCCAGTATTGTCTGATTCCATTTCTCTATTGTATTCTTTGGATCTTGAGATACATTATCTGTCTCATATTAAGTTTTCATATCAATTATTGATGACATTTTCTCAGGGGTTGTGATTTGAGTCATTTCTGAGTAGTTGTTGCATCCTGTGGCTCCGGTATGAAGATGTTGTTTTGATTTTAATACCTGCCAAATGTTTATGATTTTAAGTAAGGGATAATGTGCTGCGAGCCGGTCATTGTTGTGAAATAAACCCTGTCTTGCATCGCCCTGAAGGGGTTTATTTCACAACAATGACCCACTAGCTGTACATTATCTCACATATTACACGGCTACTTACTTAAGAAATCAATAATATGACTCAAAAATGGTCCTCCAGAGTCCGACTTCAGAACTGCGTCCATAGCAGCGGTCTGCTATAACTAAATAACAGACCGTAGAACGCCGTGATTGACCAATCAGAATCGAGTATTCAACAAAGCTGTGTAATAAATAAAGTTAAAGCTGTGTGGGGAATTCATTACCTAAAACAAATACAAGTAAAATAGCATAATAGAAATAAAAATGACTATTAATTAATAAATAAATTAAAAACCATGGTAAAATCACTCTAACACTAGCATAACGTAGTGTTGATATAAATAAAGTTAGCTTTGATTTCAGTAGAGTTCACATTTGCAATAAGGTTAATGTTTCTGTCCAAGTTCCTGTGTGTGTTTGTGTGCTCAAACAACTGTGTGTGTGCATGTGTGTTCCCACTCATTCATTCATCCTTTCCCGTCCCTGTTGCTGCTGCAGGTGCTTCATTCAGCTCAGTCCTTCATTCACAAAAACAGGCTGTGGTGGAAAAACAAAAGGAAGGATGTTGCACTTCAGCGGAGCAAAGAATGGACGCATTGTGTCCCACAACGCCACAATTCTCACACTTTTCATTTTAAAGTGGTCTTGAGGCTCAAGTACACAATGTTGGGAAACGATCACTGAGTTCATTTCCACAGCGCACACTGTTTCTGTTTTGGAAAGGACACAAATCCTGACCCACGTTTTGTCATCAGTCAGCAGCTGGAAACATTTGGCACAGAGAGAGAGAGAGAGTCTGCAGGTTTTCACTCCCATTCACTAACCTGTCATTGTTGTAGTGTTGCTGTGTCGCTGTAGATCAATGGCTTCCAACCTGGGGGTCAGATGATAAGTTTGAGTCATTAATGCTCGGTCATACAGTATTACTTACTACCGTTATGACTAGGGGAGTAATGATTTATCATAGCATGACATTTTGTGGTAGAAAAGAGAGCAAATCTAAAGTTTAAAGACTTATAGAACAATCACTATAAACAGTGTGTCATTAACGTAATCGTGAACCAGGCAATAAAGAGTGGCGAACGCCGTGTAGGGAGGAAGTTAGGTTGGATGGGTGGGTCTGAATATACCAGACTTTCGCACAGGAGACCAACGTTCATGTACCTGTACCATGTGAAACCAGAAGTCAACGTTGATTTATTTGTCACGTAACTTACGTACTTAAGTAACGCCACTTCCGTAGTTATTTTAAGCCAAACCACAAATAAGTAGTTTTGTTGCCTAAACCTAACCAAGTTGATCTTTTCTTAAGCCCAACTAGTAGTTGTATTGCCTAAACCTAAGGAAGTTGTTTCCTGTGAAGACGGAAGTTTATTTTGAAAAGACTATATTTATGTAACAAGTGGAAATTGATATGGGTTGCTGGAAATTTGTAGGAAAAGAAACGAAAAAGGAGGAATAACTTTTTATTTAAGATATCATACGAACCGTTGTATGAGAATACGTTGAATAAGGGCATTATCTCGTGTTTAATTTCAAAATGAATAACAATTTGCTTGTATTCATTATTTACTTATAGAAAAGTATGTTATTTTCACTTAATTCTATGTGAGAAAACTCTCATCAAACAAATGGTGAAACTTGTGAAAATGTCTTTTTTACACATTTTATTAAGGAATAACAAATCTCTTTCAGTCAGACTTGTTATAATATTATAAAAAAATACACCTGATAAAATATAGCTACTGTTGCTGCTACTAAAATTCATGGTGGCCTATAGGAGACTGTTATATAACCAGAAAGTCTCAGCAGCCAGTACTTCGTTCATCCACGCCCAGGTGTACTTGAGACATGTTCATAATGTAGAGAGCCATCTGAAAGGCTGATGGATTTAAGTGCTGTAATATGTCAATAATGACTCCATGTTGAGCCACAGAGGCCCTGACTGATTCACAGACAAACACGCAGTGTAAGTTACCTAACATCACATGGAAGTATATTTATTTTTGCCTCTCCATTCTTCAAAAATGACTCATTCATGTCCCAATCAGAGCCCAGGTGAGTTCGGCTAATCCCCCCCGATCTCCCTTTCTCCACACCCTGGGACACTCATGACCACACCGCCCGCCCTATAACCCCAGCCTGAGTCACCTCGCCCTGCACCGACCACAGCCCCAGCCCCCGGCTCAGCGGCCTCGGTCCCGGCCCGCGGAACTGCCAATCCTTCAGCCACAGGCACGCTAGCTTAAGCTACGCTAAGCTAACAATAGCCTTGAGGATTACCTTGTGATGAAACTGTGGTTTGGAGAGGTATTAGGGTATTTCTAGAGTATTTACCCCCCCTTTCTTTTTGATCCACACAGATTGTTTTTAAATGGTTTCAACTGGCTGATGTACAGGCTGACTTGTGTGCGGTCAGACTCGACGGATAGCAACACCAGGAATTAGCTAACTGGGTTTTGTCCTCCCTTGATTGTTAGCGGTGGTGTGATTTCTCTTTAAATGACTGGTGAGCTGTCTTCCACACAAATACACACACTGACTAACCCTCACTCACCAACACACACACAAATAGAAAAACTGATTCATAGAGGGTATAAAACAGCAATCCTAATGAATCACATGTCTGGTGTCACGTTTTCACTATATTTATTATAGTTATTGACAGTGTTTTTTTCACAAATACCATGTCAACTGGAGAACATCCTAACATCTCAAGACCAAAACAAAGATACCTCTGTAAAACAGCGGATCATTTTCTTTGAGGTAAATCAACTTCCCAGTACGAACACTTAAATAGCCCTCATTTAAATCATTATGTCCTAAAAGTTGTAAAATTAACTAATAGCTGAATCCAGAGTTATTTTCCTCGGCATAATGAATGTGCATCAGACCCACGGGACTGCACCACCCTGCATGCTCATATGACATATCTGGTTCTGCCAGCTTCCTGCTAGCTGTATGTGGCTGTAATAATGGATATATTGTCTGTAATTCATCACTTTTATTATCTTATAATACACCAATGGGCTGTATGCTGTAAACCTATACCGGGGCGGATGTATTAACGTCTCTGTTCCCAAACAACCGGCTATTGCCCAGTAGCTAGTAGTGCTAGTAGCATGACATAAACAACATTTAATGTAGTTGTAGGCTATTTACTAACACGCAGGGCAAAATCACAGGGCAAGACCTCTTATACATCCATGGTCTGTGGTCTATTGGACTCAATTTTGGAGGTCCTTGACATGAAAAAGATTCAGATTGCTCTCAAAATCTGTGTGCTGGATTTTTCTAACTTCCTTTATGCTCCTCTGGGAAGCTGCCAGGCAAAAAAGTATAATAAATAAATAAGTAAGTAAGTAAATAGTTATAATAGTATTCATATTTATAATATTTTTATTGTTCAACACAGGCCATTTCAGTAGAGACATTGAATATGACAATAGAATAGAAATGATTTAGTTTTACTTTTGTACGGACGGCACTTTGTAGGCAGATATTTGAGTCGCTTTCAGTCCAAAAAGGCGGAAGCGTAGCTTTGCTGCTGGAGTTACAATGGAACGACTAATTGGCTTTCACTTCTTAGCAATATATGTTCTTTGATTGAAATGCAGGTCTTGCAGGAAGTATGATTATATGTGTTATTAGTCCTTTTAGAATATATTCACTAACATATTTACACACAAGCACATTGGAGCCATTTGACATAACATGAAATATATCAAACAAGAACACAGAAGCATGGAAGGATGGTAACACATGTAAATAAAATAGACACACACACACACACACACACACACACACACACACACACACAGAAGACCTGTGGTAATGACAGAGCATTCATTTTGTCCAACCGTCCTCATTCATCCAGAGCTTTGACTCAGACCCACCGTGTGTGTGTGTCCTTGGGAGGACCAAATTAAGCTTTGTAATGACATTTTTAGAAAGTGATGACATTTTGTCCGGTTCTCAGTTCTTCAAAGAGCTGTTTGAGGGTAAGACTTGGTTACAGGGTTAAGGTGTAGGTTAGGTTTAGGTTTAGGTTGAGGGTTAAGGAGGAATGCATTTTGTCAATGAGTGTCCCCACAACTATAGAAGTACAAGCGTGTTCTCTGCGTGTGGTAGGAGGTCTGAATATTCCTTTCTACTTTTTGCTTTGAAGTTTAAACAAAATCATCCCACTTCTCTGCTGCACACACACACACACACATGCAGATGTTGTGAACATACTCATTCATCAGGCTGATCAAAAGACGTGTACGCACACACACTTGCACATGTACACCCACACATGCACAAGACTCATCCATCATGCAGCAGAAGACGCACACAGAGACACACACAACAGAATCTGTGTGTGTGTGTGTGTGTGGTTATGTGTCTAATAAACAGGCCTATAAATAACTTGAGAGGCGGAGACAAACAGCGTTTCTGTTGTGGTTTGATGTTTTGTCGCTGGAGGATCCTGCAGACACACAAACATCCCCAACAGTAATTACCGTCTCCACGGACACTGATGACTGACGAGCCCCTTCTCAGCCAATCGCAAGCCGAGGAGGGGAAGGGGACTTTCTAACTCCACCCCCACCCCCTTCCCGGCTGTGGTTTTTCATCACGCCATCCTAAATAAAATGTCCACAAAATTATCTGAATATGTTTAGTTTTTGTGTGTGCATGTCTATGTCACATTATGTACTCTTAATTTAGTCCCCAAAATCTAACATAGCACACAAAATGAAAACATATTTATCAAATTAAGTAATACATCATGCAGTATGTATATCAGAGAAACACAAGATTGTATATGTTTACCATTGGATTTTAATTATTGTTGCATTTTACAAAAGTAACTAATTCTCATCAAAACAGAGAATGCAGTGGTTTCCTCAAGATTATATAAAAAGCTTTTTTATGTGCAGAATTACAGAATTATTATCTATATGAGGCTCAACAATAAAGATTGCCAGCTTGACTGGGTCAAGTAAAATGCCATATCGGGCTAGTAAATCTGGCAACTTTAACACTGTTTTATCCGGAGCTGGAAGTTGCCATGGAGTGAGTCACCTTGCTTCTTTCTCATCTCTGTTATGAGCTGAAGCACAAATGAGCATTTCAACTATCCTGGAAACAGGAGTTTAGTTGGGTGGTGTTAGAGGATGTGGGCGAAACTCCAGATTAATTTATTTAGATAAAGATTAAACATGACAATTAAGTGTTGTTATTTGATAACCGCTAGCAAATAAATCAAGTTGTATAGCGGCAAGTAAAAATTGACTTCAGACATGTAGATTTCTGATCCAATTGCCTAATTGGGCAAGTGAAAAAAAACATTAACGTTGAACCCTGCTATATGATGCTTAAGAAATCAGCCAACAGTAGCCGGTAATAACCCCTTTCATTCAAAAGGTGCACATATGATGCAGGTCTACTAACATATATTCAATCCATTCAATTGCATTAATTAACAAATAAAGTTTCAGTTTAACGTCTCTCCAACGTATATATGACCACACACTCACTTTCCCAGATGTGGACACTTTCTGCTTCTCTCTTGCTCTGTCTCTCTCTCTCTTTTTAGGGATGTTTAAATACCAGTATCAATACATTTATGTCCATTACCAATGTGATAGGCCACGTTACATAATATATTATACACCAGTCAGGTTCCTAAATGCCCACCTGCTTCAAGTAACCCATTCATACCTGTATCCAGCCTTCAAGAGAAGGGGCATGAAGGAGATCTCAGGTAGTTCACCAACACATCACTGTGTCAGTGTGAATGAGGTAGCTTAATTGAGGAGAGAGTGACCACGGGGTACAATGACCTGAGGAAGGGGGACTTCTTTGTTCATGAAGGTAAACAGGAAACACACACACATACACAATGAAAATGATTCATCCCTTTGATTGTCAAGGCTGTGAGAAAAACTGGACTACTGTAGCGTGTGTGTGTGTGTGTGTGTGTGTGTGTGTGTGTGTGTACGTGCGTGCGTGCATGCGTGCGTGCGTGCGTGCATGCGTGCGTGCGTGCGTGTGTGTGATGGTATTGTCGCCATGAAAGACACACAAAAATGGATGTCCACACACACATTATACACACCTGGGTGTTTGAAAAGGAGCTGCACAGTTTATACTGTGTATCGATAAAGTCCATCATTGTCCCTGTCAGATTGAATTGTGATTGGGCAGGAGGGAAAAAAATTCTGCCTGTTAACATCATCAAAAAAAACAGACAAACAAAAAGACAATACAATACCAGTCAAAACCGGTTTTGTTGACATTCTGCATCACAGTTTTCCTAAAATGCTTGAAGAATCAATAAAATAATCCACCACATGCACATTAAGATTTAACATTCTGTTTGGAGAGATGAGCACGACCATACAGTACAGTCGATAACACATAGAATCAGAAGACCAAAAAGCTCCTTGCTAAATTGTCAAAGTAACAGATATTTGTGCAACTGTGGTTGTTTGCAACTAAGAGTCAGATGAGGAGATTGATATCAGTTGCATCTCTGTGCATCCAGCTCAGAGACGTGTTTGGCCTAGCTTAGCATAAAGACTGTAAGTAAGGACAAACTGGTAGCCTAGCTCCATGAAATAGTGAACAAAATCCACTTTTACAGCTCCAAAGCTGTGCATGTGGAATCCTGTTTGTTATCCAACAACATATAACCTGAAATATGGGGCTTCTTCACATACAAACTGCTGTTGTATTAATTTACTTTTATTCAAATCATTAATTTTTTTCATTATTATTATTTTTGTTATTGTTTTGATGACAATTGATTGACATTTGCAACACACACACGTGCTCAGCCATGTGCAAAGACTGATGGGCTACATTTCTGAATATGAATGTATAAACATGGGCATGGGGGGGGGGGGTTGTGTGTGTGTGTATGTGTGAGTGTGTCTGTGCTCTGAAAATAACTCTGAACAGGAAGTCTAAATCCAGCCTGGACCAGGAAGAAAAGTGTGTGAGAGGAACAAACAAATCAGGAAATCCTACCCTCTCCTCAACACACACACGCACACACACACACGTTATCTCTAAGATGTAGTGAAGGGTATCTCTGACTTCACTCACTTTTATCGTGTCTGAATGGACACCAGCGGACATTTGACCGGTATTTAATCTATTTCATATTTAATATATATTTTAAATGTATTTTCTCCAGGAAGACATCGCACATGTGCAGAAGTAACTCACTGACAAGCCAACATGTTCTCATCCCAACTCATCACAAGCCCCTCGGCGTCACTTTATTTTTGGCATCAAGACCACTATAGTTACCCTTGGTGTCGGATTAGGCAACAAAAACCAACCAGATTTTGGAAAGTTTGTACAGTGAAAAAGACACTGAATGTTGTGAACACGGGGCACAACGAACAACTGATTGTACCGTGAAAGTGAAACTGAACGCACGGGACACAAACGAATTACACAAATGAAAGTCTTGTGTTTGTTGGACCCATCCACCTCTCCTCCCGCCCACTCGGTGTGTGTCTTTTTGCTCTTTAAACTATGTCATCACACTGCTGGCTCGCTTTCCCTAAGCGTTTATAATCTTATCATGATAATCTAGCTAATATTATCATATTTTGATGGAAACCAATGGATGTCTGGAAATATACATCCAAACATTTCAAACAAAATAGCATCATCAGTAAAATGATCAGATGAAAAGTATGATTTATAGGATTAAACATGCAAAACCGTTGGTATGGCCTTGTCTCCATCACACTCTTACACTGTGGTGCAGAATCAATCTGTTCATAACAATAAAACAGATATTTCAACAACGCGTTGGGCGGACTTGCTTGTCAAGATAGCTGATTGGTTGATCCAACTCCAGTCAGGAAGCGGATTTGAAATGGAAAAGAAAAAAACATGTAAACAGGATACACAAAATCTGTCGGCTACAAGAATACAGGAACAGATATAAGAGCCCAGAGAAGCATGTTTCATTCTTTACTCATTTATTGTTGATATCTAAAAATGTTCAGTTACATCCTGATATGGTATCAGGTACGTTACATTATATGTGTGAAATTATTATTCTTAACTGAGCCTAGCTGTTAGTACACACACCTGCTAATACACACACACACACTGAGGAGGAAGTAGGATTCGTTTTTTCCCTGAGGAAGTCTGCATGTGTGTGTGTGAGACAGGTTCTCAGGCCGGCCGGTACTTCCTCCTCCTCCTCATCCTCCTCTTCTTCTTTTGTCGTTTGTTCCTCCTCCAGCTGGACTCCAGACAGGAAACAGATGCTCTCCCTCCTCTTTCTCTCTTTTCTCTTCCTCCTCTCCTTTTTAATCTCTCTTCCTCCCTTTCTCTCCCTCTCTCTCTCCATCTCGTCTGCCATTTCTCTTTTTCCAGCTCCGTCTCTCTTCTCTCTCTTTCACTTACCCCCCCTACACAAATCCTACATCTTTTTCCTCTCTGTATTTTATGTTGTCTCACCCTCTTCCTCCCTCTCTCTTTCTTTTTCATTGTACCCTTCCAGCTCATGTTTTTTTCCCCTCCTTTCTTCCTCCCTCTCTTCCTCTCCGTTCTGCTTTGGCTATGTTTTTATTTATTTTTCTCCTCTGTCTTTCTCAACCTTCTTTGTCTTTCCTCCTTTCCTTCCTCCTTTTTAAAATAATTTCTTACCTTCATCTCTCTCTCACAGCAGCCCCTACTGTATCTGTTGTTTTTCTTCTATTGAGCTGAGTTACACTCTTTTCTTCTGCCAAATACAATGCGTCTCAGTACACTTTGCAAATATTTAAAAAAGACAGAAAATGTAACAAACATGAAAACAATAATACAGACAATACTGTAATAAAAGAGTCTTATTGCTTATACATATATATTATAGATTATTATTGTAAGCAATAGAAGTGATGAAAAATATTTTCTTCATTTCTTCTGTGCAAGTATATTTCTCCTGTTTTTTTAAGGATTTACCCTTTAGTAATAAAATTCAACATAATCGACTCAGTATTTTTCATTTAAAAACAACAAATGTTGACCATTACCAGAAAGTTTTAAGTTTCTAAAAAAATGAAAACAAATAAAGAGAGAAAGAGAGAGAGAGAGAGAGAGAGAGAGAGTGTTTTTGGCAGTGTGTCGCCACCTTGTGTTCATGCTTCTCTCAATTTCAATTTTACTTTGCTTTAATGACCTTTTTAACTGCAGACATTTGTGTTTCCACAACAGGGAAAGCACAGGTGTAATTCATTTACATTAATGATGGATCATGTCCTAATTAGCCATGCTAGTTAACTAGCATGTACAATATCTGGACTGGAACTGGACACATATACCTTTGCTTTTTCTCCTTTATGACACACTTAAATGTCTGCTGTGAAAAGGTCTGTTGTCATGAAATGGAAGCACATTTGTGATGCCATCAAGCATGTCAAGCAAGAAAACACTGGAGAAACATAGGCAAAATAGTTCGAAGCTCCATGTGTGTTCAGTTCATACATGCTTAATTAATATGACATTCACGACTTGATCAAGGTTGACAGGTTATTTGTTGTCTCTGTTCCCCCAGCAAATTTTGGACATGAGGAAACTGATGTCTTCTGGCCGTGGTTACAGATACGTGACCCTCTCTATCTGTAGCAGGTTGTGTTGACCTTCTTGTATTTGGTTTCTTTATGTCGTGTCATGACTTTACAGCCTGCAGAGAGCATCCAAACTAATGAAACTTCACCAAGACAGTAAGCTCTCTGCTCTGAGTGTGTGAGTGGATAGGGGAGAGAGTGAAAAAGAAAGCAAACTACATTTTTATTTGATGAAAACTACCGCTATTGTTGTCTGTCGCTCCGATAAAGTGAGTCGGAATTGCCAGAAATTCTAACCTCACTTTTGTAGCATTACATTGTTTTTGCGGCCTGTGTTTATTCACCCCAAACAGCTATACCAACTACATTAGCTTAAGCAAGCAATATGCACAAACCAGGAACTTGATTTTCCTCCAGTTCCATCTCCTTTTTTGTTGTTTCTGTCAGGTCTGTGATTCAGTTTACTCTGACTCATAAAGGGCAGTGTCAACGTTTGGCTCAAGTTGAAACTTTTTCAACTAGCGCAGACGTGTCTACACCTCAGCTCGAGTCGCTCAGGACAAATCGGTGGCCGCTCCCATCTTGGCATGGACCTTATATACAGTCCCACCAGTTCTAAGAGTCATTTTATATTTGGATGTTGCCAGAACAACACATTCTCAGTCCCAAGTCCAAATACCGATGCTTGGTCAGTGGCCCTACGCTTCAAACGATGATGCTCTAGATGGGGTACCTCTAGCATCAGTTTTGGACATGTCAGGGACAGCGTGCCAGTTTCCGCTCGTTAAATGTATAGTGTCTTTTCAAAATAGACTTAATATTTAGTTTTTAGGTTTACTTATGCAACAAAACAATGTGTTGCCTAAACTATGTTTAGACACTTTAGATACAGACACTAAAGGGTGTGTCGGTATCACAAGCTGAGGGGCACTGACCAAGCGACGGTTTTTGACGAGTTGGGAGGGAGAACGTGTTGGCCAAAAACATCCCAACAAAAGTTCAGAGTTGTGTCCAGTCCTGCAGTATAAACAAATTTGAATTGTCCAGATCCAAAGCTGCAGTGATGAGCTTCCCAGTCAGCCTTTCTCTCTCTAACAAGGTAAACTGGGGTCAAATACCCCCTGTTTGTTTACAGCTGCATGTTGCCTAAAGTGAACATGGATCACAGGGTTCAGTGCTGTGAGATGTGGGGGGTGATGTCTGGTTTTATGGTGCCGTGTAATCCTTCCAGTAAAACCAGTCCACGGTAACTACTACAACTCAACTCAATCTGAATGAATCAGAGTTTCCAAGTATCCTGCTCAAATGACCCCCCTCCTCTGCTCTCACACACACACACACACACACACACACACACACACACACACACACACACACACACACACACACACACACACACACACACACACACACACACACACACACACGTCCGCTCCTGAAGCCACCACAGCAGTCAGAGGAAGCAGCCCGGAGCTCACGGCTGCAGCGAATTATCATCCAGCGGTGGCTGCTCTCTGCTGGATGTCCTGCTGGGATGCTTCTCTGCTTCTGTCTTCCAGAACTCTCCTTTTACCTTTAATTAACATCCTCCTTTTCTCTCTCCTTTTCTCCTCATCATGTTATTCTCTTTTTCCATCTCGCTCTTTCTTGTTAAGTCATAATCACAATATGAAATTGCTGACATCAAGTGAAACCCTGCTCATACAATTGCTGCTGAACTGGAAAGAGTGCAAACCGTCTTGCAATATGCTTGGAGGATTATGCAGCTAGTTTTCTTTATCAGAGGACTGGGGTTTGATCAGGGAATTCCTGGCGATGTTTCATGCAACTCACCTGTCATGTATGTAGACTGACACAAAACATCGTTGCAGATGCAGAACCTCTCTGAGTGCAGGTTTCAGAATCTAAGAGTCCTGATCTCTGATTCTTTAAAGTGTGAATCCTTATTATTAACACTAGGAATGCCAAGACAGTCTGACAGACCATTTGGGTTTTACGATGCAATGCAATGCAATTTACTCTGTTTGAATAAAAACTATGAGCCTTTCAGCCCACGACTTTTCCTAAATGTGTGTTTTTGGTGTTGTCTGAAGCCTAGAATACTAAAATAAAACACCCAAGATTTCTGAGCATTAATTCGTCTGACCGCCACCGCGTTCATATAGACCGCAGTTGCCATATTACAGTCTACATTATTACCATTTAAGGACATTTTTTAATCTCACTGTTCCATTGCCCAATGCGTTTGAGATCAGAGCTTCAATACAGTCCGGAACACAGCCTCTGATTGGTCGACAGACTCAACCCAAGGCATCAGGAATTGCTCGTGGACGGCTAACAACAACAATAACCGTTTACAGTGCAGAAAAATTGATAAATAATCACAGAAAACATTCAGTGTTGGATTTATCGTTATGGATTTATTTTTGAAAGTCTCCAAAAAACAATGCAGTTCATGGGATATGATCGCACCGGAGCCCTCAATGAAATGCTTCTCGGCTGAAAGTAAGTCTCTCACATGCAGCGTCTCAGAGATATCAATAAGTAACTTAGATCTAAAGCCGATCCTCCTCTGTGATATTTTGTATATTTCCTATCTTTTCTAGTAACTTGAAACATTATTTCCTGGCAACTGGGCTGCTTTATTCACTAGTAGTTTCTAACAAGTTTCAATCTGCACATTGTAAACAGTACACAAGTTTTTGAGCAGTTTTTCTTTTATTTAATTTACTGCTAATTGATAAATGTGGATTGTGAGAATATAAAGGATCTCTCTCTGAGCTCTCTCTCTCTCTCCTGGTGTCGGGGTTACCTGCTGGTCATCTCAGGGGCCAATCACAGCACTCATACATCACGTCTTTGTTAGGAGGAAGTCATTAGGTTTCTGCGGCGACCCAGCCTTGACCCCGCTGAAGCTGCATTAAAAACCCCGACCCAGGGGTCAGGACAGAGGGTGGGGCTTATACTAGGCTTCAGCCAATCACAGACACCCAGCCAGCACTTTGGGACAGGTTCCAAGGTCTTCTGTGTGTGTGTGTGTGTGTGTGTGTGTGTGTGTGTGTGTGTGTGTGTGTGTGTGTGTGTGTGTGTGTGTGTGTGTGTGTGTGTGTGTGTGTGTTTGTGTGTGTGTGTGTGTGTGAGTGTGTGTGTGTGTGTGTGTGTGTTCTTGCAGCCCTGCTGTCTTAAAAGTTGATTTATTTGCAGGTTTTTCCACACAAAGCTCTGCCACCAAAACCTGCCGGTCACAACAGTCTGTCAGAGCGCCAAGAGCACAAAACCTATTCATTTAGTTTTAGGAAATGTTCTCCAAGTACTACTTACTGTTTTATGTTCTCTGCACACAGTTCTGCTTTAACTCCACAGTGAAATTCTCTGTTTTGAAAGCTCTTTGCATCCAGGGGAGCTGAAGGAAGAGCATCATTTTCATTTCAACTTTCGATGAGACGTATGTTGGGAACATCGAAACTATTAAATTATTGTTTTTACTTTCACTCTTGTAGGCTCTGTGTGCCTGTTAACTAAATTAAGTACTGTGCTCTACTTCCTATGACTTCATGTTGATTTTTCACTTGCTCAGGGTACAATGTAACTAACTTGATGATACTATACCTTCTGAATGCAGTTTGCTTGTTACTGTACTAATGCATTTTTTACAAAAACTTTTTTTCTGGTTTGTATCATTGAATTTTTATTTTGTCCAACACTGTTTTCACAGTTTCACAATTTCTTACAGTAAAGAAATTTTAAAGACCAACTCCCGTCATCAACCTTTATTCGGACGTGTGTTTAGCCCACTGCATAGCTGTGTATATGTTGGTGCATATTGTGTTGTACCCAATTTATATCAATGAGGGAATAACCAGCTCTGGACCGTGACCTTTGACCTCTGAGATCATTGTAGAAGTTGTCTGTCAGTGCAGTGTTTTTTTATCCATCATGGAGGACCCGTTGATATTGAATGGTACTCACTTTCAGTGGATGATCCAATGCTTCGCCCATGGGTGGGGCAGCTGGGGGTGTCTGTTTGATTGACAGGAGGCATAATGTGGCGCCGGGGCGTCCCCTTACCCTCCATCTCCCCTCTTCACCTCTCCTCTCAACTTCCTCTGCCCGGATCCCCTTTCTGGGGGTCAAAGGTCATTCATTAGGATGCCCTCCGTTCCTGATAATACACACATACACACGCATATACACAGAGTGTGTGTGAGGGTTATAACCGACACAGGACTCAGCCAGGGGTTGCGAGGGCCGGAGAGGGTTGACAGCTACCATCAGTCTTTAAACAACCCCACACACACACACACACTTTACCCCCAGGGGTTTTAGTGTCCTCGCTTTGCCCTGAAAGGGAGTTGCACTGACCGGTCACAATGATGACAGAAAATGTGACGCTCCGTCGGTTCAGTGCCACAGCCTCAAACTGAAACACTTTACACCAATCAGGTGTTAAAGAAAGGGTTTGTAAAGATTTTAGAAACATTCTGTATTTTGTTATAAAAGTTGAAATTACATTAATTACATCCTGACAGCAATCAATAAATCAAATGCTCTGATAAATATCTGTCGCAGGACTGTAATTAGCCAATCATTTGATTCGGCCAGAATGTCATGATTGGACAGTCGATCTACTTGCCTGCGCGCACTGTTCCACAAGCTGCTAGCTTGACAGCTGTGAGTACTAACAAAAGCCATGTTCGCTGTTCACGTTCATTATAATATGTATATGCTTGTAATGATAATTTTTGGGGGAGTGGTTTTGGAGGGAGGCCTGAAGGGACAGACTGTTGCCGACTTGGCAACTTTCTCTCTAGATTTACTGGGCCGGGTTTTTTGACTGGATCATTTTAAAAATCCAGTGTACTCTTGCTAGTTTCTCCACATCACCCACGCTGCCTTTAATATTTACATCTCAAAGTGATAATAAAAACTCTCTTTTGAGTATCAAACAATCCCTGCAGGTTTGAGAGGTAGCTGTAAAAACATACTGTCACGGAGCACAAAGGCTGCAGTCAGCTGGGACTCACAGCAGTCACAATTGATGGACAGAGGCCGACAGAAGCAGACTGGTAGTACTGGGCGGCACCCAGTAGGAATGCATTGAAATCATTGAATCAAGGAGGTGCTGCTGGAAACAAGTTCAATGTTTGTCCTCAGCGAGTCTTTAGTAGGTAAACAAAGGCAGAAATGTGTTCATTTACAGAAAGAAGCTGGATTTTTTTTCCCTGCTTTAGATAAGAAATGGTTCAGTATTTTTGGAAACGTGCCACTATCACTGGTCACTGACAAACACCTACTCAGGACTTTCCTTCGAGAACCAGTTTCTGGTCAAAACAGGAAATCGAGGCAGGTTAGGTCAAGAAAAGGATTTTATAAATTTTGTTGGTCAGCGTCAGCTCAGCGGAGGAGGAGAGGATGAAGTGATTTTACTGCAGGTCTGATAAACGACAACTTATAGTTCCACTGAGCAGTTTGTGGTTTCTGCCTTTAAATGGAAAAATCTCCTCAAACTCTAAAGACCTTTGTCTCACTGTTACAACAATTATATTAAGATGTGGGATATGCCGACATTATTCAGGTTTTAGGAGCATTCTTTGGACATGTATACAGCACATTTGGAATATGCATCAATGGGAGTTTGACACTCTTTTACGGACTGTTGCCTGCAGCTCTGTGTGTTGTACACAAACCAACTAGCTGACAGTTTGTAGAGATGCATGCCCAAAAGAAAAGAAAGAAGAAACACACCTACTGTTAAACATTATGAAAGACTTGGACAGGGTTTTGGATCTGCGCAAATATCACAACGCCTATCTTTTCAAGAAGGTGGCTGAAGGAATGAAAAAGGGACACACGGTCCAACAAGTCCTCCACCGGTTACGTTAATCGGAGTATGCACGGCTGCATGTAAACGGGAATATTAGTGGAATATTCATTTTCATTAGCCATGTAAACAGCTTAGTAGGAATATTGTCTTTTTCAGATGAGAGGATCGATATTACTGTACAGTAAATAAACACATTTAGCTTGGCTTACCTTAGCAATGTAGGCTAAGAAAAGAAGTGTTAAAATGACATGTTTTGGTCATCCAGTGCACTTCCAGCCAATACCGACTCTTGGGTCCTCAACGCTAAGTGACATACAGTATATCACTGTAAATTTCCATGGTCGGCACTCAGACCTGGATGTGAGTCATTATTTCCTTATCATCCTTCCCTGTTGTTTTTTTGTTTGAAAGGTTCAGTTGACTGTAGAGAATCTGAATGTGTTTCTCTGGAAACGTCTGCGGTTTGGATGAAAACTGTCACAACTTTGTAATGCAGATTCAGAAGGTCAGTCTGCTGCTAGTCGATCATTACACACATGAAGAGAAAAAAAAACTGTTTATATTTGTCTTGTTTACACCACGTAAACATTTAATCCAGCCCACACACACACACACACACACACACACACACACACACACACACACACACACACACACACACACACGTTAACAAGATGTTACTTAAATTTAAACTTTCTCTTACAATTAGGACGTTCTCTGGAACAAGTAGTGACTCAAGTTCCAGTGAAAATCCATCCACCTCCAGAAAACAGAAATAAACACATACCATTGAAAGCAATACGTCATAATATATTAACATCAGGAAAGAGGACCAGGCCAGTCCAAAACTCATACAGTCCACTCTGTAGGCTTCAGTGTCCATTACACCCCACAAAAAGAGTGAAGGCACACACTATGATGTTTGTTATTCTTAAGGTGGGTTCAGAGCAAACATGAAGCCAATTTTTCACGTGGAACGATTACATACAAAGTCAATGCAAAGACGCAAAGAAGCGAATACGCAACACAGTCTCACAGCAGTTTGTGAAATACGAGTCATGAAATTTTATCTATTTTATTTGTGTGCATAGACACAAATTTCCCTTTCTTTTCGTGAAGCTCAGCACAACTTCCAACAACACATTTTTCATGCTTTTACCTACAAATGTCCAGCAACACATGACACACGTGTCAATTTCCACTGCAGTCTTTTCAAAATAAAACTAGTTAGTTAAGTTTAGGAAAATATTGTGGTTTGGCTTAAAATAACTGCGGAAGTGCTGTGACTTAAGTACGGAAGTTACGTGACAAATAAATTAACGCTGACTTCTGGTTTTACATGGGACACAAACACAGTTTTTTGACCCACCCATCCATCTCGACGTCCTCCCTTCACAGCATTTGTTGCTCTTTACACTTCCTGGTTCACAATTATGTGGATAACATAAGTATTGCTTTCGTGCTGACCATCACGAAAAAAATGGGAAATTTGTGTCTATGTACACGAATCAATACATTAGATTTCGTGACTATTTCATGAACTGCTGTGCGACTGGGCTGGAATATGCTTCCGTGCGAGTTGACATGTTTCAACTTGAGTGAAAAATTCCGATCAGCGCTGAGATCACCGAGAATCAGTAATGGAGGACCCACTCGTCATCGTCGCCGTCGCCGTCTGTGGGCTCTAGGACTCAATGTCAGTACTGTACAAAGACAGAACAAAAAGGCGAGGGCTCGGAGACAAGTGAGCAAAGCCATAGGCCTACATGGTAGTGCAAGTATGTATTTGATACTTGATTACAGCTACAGCTATTGGTTGCACTTTGCTATGAACCAAGTTAGCACTAACGTTAGCATTAGCTGTCCTCCCCAAATATTCCAAAAAACACTCCAGCAGCCATATTCGCATGACTAAATCGATACGAGGTGTTTGGTCTGAACACACCTTTAGAGTCCTACCAGTGGTGGAGTTTGTCTGAGAGGGGACAATGATCCCATTGCCTTTGCAAAAGGAAAATCTTCTTTCTCTTGGGAGCATCTCTTTCCATGAAAACAGTTTATTTGTACTGTACAAAAATACATTTCGAAAAGTCTAGCAGCACCCAAATCTTTAGAGATCTTTTCTGGTCGCATGGATATTCAAAGCAAATTCCATGGCAATCTAAGTTTAGGCAATCTGGTGAGTTATTGAGATATCTCTCTCTGGACCAAGTGTTGGACAAACACTGAAAAGGTCTCAACTTCTCTCCAGAGTTCAAAGTTCAGATTTAAGTTTGATTGTCATTTTAACCATAAAAGACCAAGCTAAGAGGAAACATCTTTTTTTTTTTGGACCAGCGCACAAAAATAAGAAAATATAAAAAGACA